>LR990609.1:35381199-36581199 GCA_905147815.2 Phalera bucephala
CCGCTTTTCGAATCTGTTTCTCTGTAATATATATTGGTGGTCTCAGTGACGTATTCCGCGGGGTGAAGTGTGTGCTGGCGCAGGGAAGGGAACGCCATCGCCGCCGCTGCGCGGCTCCGTTTTGTACCGACTTACTTACCTACACTCACATGCGTTACCTATGTAATTGCAGTATAATAAGGAGGTATTAGATAATTAAAATCTTATTAGGTACTGCAAATGCAAAGATACGAAAAACATCTAGGTTTTTAAAACATACAAAAAGACAACAGTGAGGATGGATGTATGGATTTATGTATTTACGTAAAAACTGAGGGATATTGATTAATGATCGTTTTCTTTTGGTGTTAATGACTGTAGAAAGTCCACTTGGCTATAAGAACTTTAATAAGCAACCAAGGATGGGGTTCTTCTATAACTATAATATTTAACCAAATATTGTAAACACTAAATAGGAGGAGTCTATTTGGAAAAAAACCTGTTGGAATTCTGTACTCTCTGCCTACCCTGCAAGAGATGCGTGATAATATAGGTAAATAGACAGACGAAATAATATTTTCAGTTCAATAGTATATAAAAAAAGGGTTTTAAAAGATTATTTACGTTTATTTAATGTCGTACTTTTTAGTTTTAGACTTTGATTATTATTCTATAATAATATCTTTATTTGTGCATATTTATTTGTTTAGTATTAAATTTTATAATTATTTTATCTATTCAATCAATCAATCAGCCTATCGTAGTCCACTGCTGGACATAGGCCTCTCCTAACACGCGCCATTGCACACGGTCCTCCGCCTTCCGCATCCAGTCTGTCCCAGCGACCTTTTTGAGGTCGTCGGTCCATCTAGCTGGGGGTCGTCCTACCTTACGCTTACCAAGTCGCGGTCTCCACTCTAGGACACGCTTGCTCCATCGGCCGTCGGTCCTTCTGCATATGTGACCAGCCCATTGCCACTTTAGCTTACTGAGCTAGCTTATAGCTTTTATTTATTCATTAAAACAAATAAGGTATGCCCAAACACGATGGTGTTTCGTGTGACGGTTATCATCAGACCTTGGACATAATTTGGGTCCAAAATACTTGTCAATATAATCTAAACGAGTCCAAACATGACCGTGTCATTTTGAGTACTTCCGTTGAATACCTTCCGGCTTTATTATGGAGACACTGGACATCATATGGGGACTAAAGTACTTATTAAGACAAATTCAACGAGCCGGATCACGACGAGGTTATGTTTTGTAGTTAGGTTGTTCCGTTGTCACTTCCTCGCCCCCTCATCAGACTCTGGACATCATCATCTGGGGCTAAAGTATTTGTTAAGACAAATCCTACGAGCCCAAGCACGCCGGAGCTATGTTAAGTAGTTGGGTAGTTTCGTTGAACACCTTCGGGCTCCATCATCAGACCCTGGACATAACCTTAGTCGAAAGTTCTTATCCCGTCCAGTTAAACGACCCCAAATACGACGGGGCTATGTGGAGTATTTGCGCAGTGCCGTTGACCACTTTTCGGCTCAATCATCGCGCCCTGGATATCATCTCCTTAGAATGTTCTTACTAAGATAATTTTAACGACCTCAATCACGATGGGGCAATGTTGAGTAGTTGCAGAGTTCCGTTGGCCACTTTTCTGCTCCATCATCGGACCCTGGACATAATCTTAGTCGAAAGTTCTCATCAAGACCAGTTAAACAACCCCAAACACGACGGAGTAATGTTGAGTAGTTGCGGAGTTCTTTTGGCCACTTTTTGGCTCCAGCATCTGGCCCTGGACATCACCTCAGTCGAAAGTTCTTATCAAGACAAGTTAAACGACCCCAAACACGCCGGGGCTATGTTGAGTAGTTGCGGAGTTCCGTTGGCCACTTTTCAGCTCCATCATCAGACTCTGGACATCATTTCAGTCGAAAGTTCTTATCAAGACATGTTTAACGATCCCAAACACGACGGGGTTATGTTGAGTAGTTGCGCAGTTCCGTTGACTATTTTTTGGCTCCATCAACAGACCCTGGACATCATCTCAGTCGAAAGTTGTTATCAAGACAAGTTAATCGACTCCAAACACGACGGGACTATGTTGAGTAGTTGCGGAGTTTCGTTAATCACTTTTTGGCTCCATCATCAGACCCTAAACATCATCTGGGTCTTAAGCACTTGCGACATCACAAACGAGCCCACAAGCCATGGGGCTGTGTTGAGTCGTTGGGTAGTTCTGATGGCCATCTTCCGGCTCCATCATGTGACCTTAAACACCATCTCGGTCTATAGTACTCGTAAAGACAAATCCAACGAACCCAAACATGGCTATGTTGTACAAAAGACGGGTCCATTAGACCAGCACCATAACACCGTGTTAGTGGTGTTTTATGAATACCTAAAGTTTTCGTTTTACTTATTTCAACTCATTAAAATCGGTAGAAATTACGAGAACATTGATTGACCCTTTCTCCGTACCTATTACTATTGCTTTACGGCCCTCGACTTTAAACTCTGAGCGGAGTCTTTTTTCATAGTAACTACCGTGAACCTTGTTAACAGAGCTCGTTTAAAGCTCGAACATCCGAGCCTTGTAGCTTTGAGGTCCGAGCCGCGGGTTCGGCTCGTAGCCGGCGCTCGAGCTTAGAATCCAGCTCTTTATAGAAAGCTCGAGTCGAAGCTCAAGCTTTCTATGGATGCGCGAGCTGTCAAAGACTTTATGGCTCGGAAGCTCGAGCTTTCTGACAACACTAGGTGAAGCTGTAGAGGGCCCGCGGCCAACAGCGTAGATCACACAATTGTCAGCTCGCCGGTAGATATCATTGTGTTCAGGATTTTCACCCTAGCTATGATGTTGCGATAAGTCAGTAGGTGATACTTATTGATATTTCCCTGTTTTTTTTTTATTATTGCCAGTGAACAGTAGGCATTGGATATATTAGCTGGGCTTTTGCTCCAGGATGTAAAAAAAAATCACACCGTGTATAGACGGGAATGCATTGACGGATCTCAACATATACCATACTTGTAAAATCCGTGCCGAAATCCCGATAAGCTGCATGTGCCGCTAGAGGAATTCGTAATACACGTCCGCATGTGGCGACCCCCTATTAATTCTTGTGAAGCGTTGATTCAATTTTGGTATAGTTTATACAGATACTTCAGTCCGTACAACTAGCAATGTTACCCTCTAGTGATAGACTTGACTTGTACTTACCTAAGCACATGTTTAGTTTATTAATGACGCCCAGTCTACCGTACCATACTTACGCCCATTCCCTTTAAAGTCCGCACAATGTGCACCTACATTTCATCATCTATCGCAGCTTATGTGCAATAAATCGCGCTGGGCGAGCGAGTTGACCCTGTTGCCCGTCATCAAAGTGTAGCATTAAGATACGCCGAATTTTAATGTTTCTAGCGCTAGCTCGTCCATTAGTTGGTAGGATGCACCACAAGCCTTTTAACTCTCTTAAATTTATTCACATCCCAATAAATTACTTTTGGTCTCAATTTGACGGAGCGCGCCGGCGCTATTCATGAACTACATCATTTACTATTCTGAGTTTTTTAAATGCTGCCGGGCCTGGAGGATAATTCTAAGAACATCGTTCTAAGAACAAACTGATGAGCGCACATAGGTACAAAACAACCTTGACTTGGATGCTAGGCTTTGTAATAGAATTGGCTCGATAAATAAAAGTGTGTGTTGCTACGCGTCGCGCATTTGTGGGTACGAGGCATTGACTTACGACTGTAGAGTGATGTGTCTGTTCCAATCTGTGATTTTGGTATGCTTAATTACAACGCAACACTTAACAGATGACTCGAAACGATTTATAGCGGCCATATTGGATCCGTTGAGTGATGGCGCGAAATGGCTGCGTTCTGTATTAGTTGCAACCTCGTGAGATATTGCTTAGCAATTAGTGTTTGAGAGAGCTAGGAGCAGACAGATCAACCACTAATTTGATAACATACGTCTAACGAATAAATTTGACGTGTACCTAGTTACAAAATCGAAAAAGTATGCTGTTTCTTTATTTCCTAAACTTTTACTAATTATAGATTAACCTATACTCTGCCACCGATGGGCAAAGGCCTTCTCTCATAAATTCAGGTGAGAGAGCATAGCTCATACTTCACTTCGTGGTCTCAACGCGGATTCGAGGAGGCAGGCTCGTAGTCACCTGCTGTTGGAACTTCAATCAACTTCAACATCATGTGATAACCAGGACAACGGCTTAACAAGCCTTCCGAAACACGGTGACCTGAATATGGGAATGTCACGAACGGTCATCATTTTCAGAATGACCGAACTGGACGTTGCCTAACCTCGGTGATCGCAAAGAAGCGTTTTTGTTCCAAAAATTCAGTTTGAACAAAGAATTTGATAAAATTTTAGTTTGATATCAAGTGTGTGGTAACTTGTACCTGTGGTGGGTGCTAGTTATTAGTGGGTGGGTAATTATTGCAGTCCCCTCAGAGTAAAGACAGTCTTTGCTTTGGGTTCTTCCCCCTTTATCCGCGTCAGTGTTGAAGTGACATAAACCTAATGACCAGAAACGCACATTACTAACGACGACTACATAATTATCGTCCAGGTCGCGACCTGCCGCTTTTTACTAGAAGCCGCATCAATGCAGTGTCGTAATTTAATCGCTATAGTGCGAAGTGACCTATCACTTGCAGCAGTAGTTAACTGTATACAATCCTGAATTAACATTTAGCCTACTTGCGTGGCAGTGAGCAGGGACGTTGACATGTAATTGGGCAGAGTGAATGTTTAAACCTTCCTTGTCCACTTCTCTTGTTCACTTACCTGAATATTACGGATAGTCTGAATGCAAATCAGGGTAAGATGCAAGTACTTACACCTGATAGAGGTGACATTAGGTATGTATCCATCAATACAATTAAAAATTACTATGACGGCACTCGCTAGGAAAAATGGGGTGTCATACAAAATGTCTGAAGCTGCTGATTTTTTTATCATATCTGGTAAGTATCATCTTGCCTTAGTAAAATATTTTTAGGTGTTAATAAGTACTCTTGTTTCTTTTTCCAGGCTTTCGCGCTGCTTCTTTATGTCCTGTATACTTCCCTTCCATCCCTCGTCGCCATCCTTTCACATACTGACAGTTTAATTGTGTGTTCAAGGAAAAAAACTTTAAAAGATTCTGAGTCCTCTATGACAAAAACTTACGTACGTAGGACTTTTTATACCATTCTTAAAAGCCCCAGTGTGGCCTCCTTCAACACGGAAAAAGGAGCTTCGGGATCTCCAAGTGTTATGCATCGGTGCCCCTTTTAAACCCTATACCCCCTTTATGCCCTTTTTATACCCTGTGGTAGGGACCACGTGTCTAATACTTTGAAAAAAAGATTGAAGTTTTTTAAAGATTCTAGCAACTTTTTTTTCAAATCAAAATGTGCTTTGCCTGTTGTCTAAAGCAAATATTAATTCAAATATACAACTTCAAACCGTAAGGGCTTTATAAAAAAGCTAAACATTGATATCATAAAGGGCATTTACGGTTTAACATATTCATATATTCCGCCGAAGGGCCGCAGGGTTTCACTAACAAAAACTTACAAATTGTTTTAGGTCGAATAGCTGTTGGCCTTTGACCGAGTGTTGCCAATTTTTTACTGAACCGTCTAAATCTGAATAAAGCGTTATTACATATGTTTTTGTATACTTTCACCGGTTTTTGTTTGTTGTGGCAACGTTTTTGTTTTCTGGTGGTTTTGTTAACATTCTAAAACAGTGGAGTAGCCGTTGCACTTCATGATTGGTGATAATTCAAACTCAAATGATTTATTTTGTGTAAACCCTGCGGGGTTGAGATTTACATTTTTTAACTTACTAATCTACCACCGGATCGGACCGTGACCTCCGCTGCAAAGGCGGCGAGAAACTCAGCGGGCTTGTCTTTTTTGTCTAATCCTCCATTCTTATTTTTCATCATTTTTTGTATAGATACATAATTTTTTATATTGTACAAAATCATTTATGCGATCTAACTCCAGTGTGATGCCTTACGAATGAGATATAATTCCAATGTTAACCCGTGTGTCGCGGTTAGATCCTACATAGATAGATGTGATTTTAAATGTATAAAAGAGCAGCGTATTTTGGCCGACTGCAAGGCAAAAGCCTCAAAAATCATGGTGAGAATGGGTCATACTCCAAAACGCAGCCCCTTTTCAGGTTGACAAAGGCAAATTCTTGGCTATCTGGTTGGTTTTCAACTTAGATTAACGGCTATTATATTAAGTGATAACTGGGACCAAGTGTCTGTAGGTAGGTACTTCTCAAAGTATGCAAATTGAAATGCCAGAAATGGGCATCTATCACAGACTGATCGAGTCAGACGCTGCTTTAACTTGGTGATTCGTAAGAATACCACGGCGTAGTGTTAGAAAGTCTAAAGTATAACTGATAATAAATACATCGATCCTTATCTGCCATTGCCGCTTAACTACAGGCTGTATTATCTACGAAATGAATAGGCTTTTTTATTTATAACCGAGCTAGTCCGCGCGGTCACGTCCGTATAAATGGGATCACGTACTAAACGCATAATTACAGTTGCGAACGCTGTTGGATGCAAAAGGACCGCGGAGTGGAACGGTTTTAAAAAAAAACATAACTGATTTTGTGTGTGATCCAATATTGGAACAAATCCAGGAAAAGGAATAAGATGTGATCCAGTATCCTTCTCATCGGACTGATTTAATTCACTCTTCCTTCTTTATCCAATCTATCTTTCTATGGATTGAATTGCCTCTGGACCTCAGGATGGCTAACAAACGTCTCACTTTTAAAAAAAATTTGCAGGTCTATCTACTACATAACATGTTGGCGGAATCTTCTAAACGTTAGTAGTTCATGTCGTTATGTCACACTATCTGGTTCATATATATGTATGTATATATTATATTTATGTATTATTACGTATATATATATATATATATATATATATATATATGTGTGTGAATATTTAAGTACAGTATTATATTATATATTGTTATATTACTCTTTTATTGTTTTCCCTCATGTTTCTAAATTCTTATATTTTAGCACCTACCACAGTTGTTTCCACATCACCTCAAGGTAGACTGGTAGAAAAAATGCCTCAGGCATTAAGTCCGCCTATGTACACATGTGCATAAAGAATAAAAAAATAAATTAAAGTCACAAATTGTCAAAGGGCGAATAAAACAGATCGACGATGGCTTCATCTAGTAGTTTGAGCGTAGGTCGCTTGGATAACCGGATCAAGTTATCAAGGGTTCGAAAGCCGCACGGGACAAATATTTTAAGTGACCTACAAATTGTTTGTTTGGGTCTGTTTCAACGCATCCACGTCACAGGAATAATTCCTAATATTGCGCAAAGCATAAAAATTTGGCAATTGCTAGTAGGATTCCACCCTAACAGTTCCATTTTCCTAGGTAGGTAAGAAACCCTTAATTAAAAGTAAGCATCAAATATGTCTTTGATAATTGAATCAATGAATTGCCTACAAATATGTTGTTTTATATTTAACGTGTAAATGTACACCTTGGAAATGTTATGTTGTAAAGAAACTGGTTATAAAAAATTAACTTATGAATTCTGTTGCTCTAAAACTATGGTAAGTATTTAAATAGTTTCTTTTAACAATCTAAAAATATTAATTTACGTTGATCGGAAAGGACGTTAAGTCAACAGTTCTAAAACCTAACACACTTCGAATATTTGCACAAACATTTGCGCCAACCAGCGAACCATGAGTAATACGTCAGTTTTTAATCCGTTTTCCAAATTAAAACTCGGACGTGACCCGTTTGGGTTTTATCACTGGCCAGTTTTGTTTTTTCTTTTTAATTATTTTTGTTTCCACGAAAGAGGTAACGGATGAATTTTTAAATTTTTTTTTTTAATTTAAAATGCCGGAAAATGGGCAATTTATGGCATGTTTAAGGCGTACATTTGAGAAAATGGTAGATACTCTAGTACAGTGAAAATCAAATCAAAAGTGGACAGTGCGCAATTATAAAAACAGTTTTTCTTTGTACACATTTTTTTCATATACATAAACATCCTGACACTGAGATTTGTCCTGTGCAGGTATCACTCTTGCAACTACTTGATCCAGTGGCCAGTTCTCTTGACGATATTGCTACTGGTAATCAATGTAATACCTTCTTCTTTAGTCAAAAGATGTCCACTGCAGGATAATAGCCTCCCCCCAAAGATCGCGACGATGGACGAGGTCTTTTTGCTACACATCCAACCCTTACCCGTCACATTCACCAGGTTGTCAGTCCATCTTGTAGGCGGCCTGCTCACTCCGCGTCTTCAGATGCATGGTCGCCACTCGAGAACCTTTCTGCCCCGACAGCCGTCAGTTCTTATAATTAATAGTAATTCAATACCCAATTAAAACTTACAAATTTACAATCTAAATTGTTTCTATAATAAAAATAGGAGTAGGCTCTGTTTCTACACTCCTGTGGTACAGTGTTCAATTTTCGAAACTCCTGATTCACCTTTTAGAGAAGGTACGATTAAGTGTGACCATGACAGACTAATCTAATGTATTCTGATTTGGGACATTAAGATAAGTAACCTATAAGTAGAGGTGCTCATGGCTTTATACTAATCGCTGCAACGTTCGATTCGCTCAGACTGTGATTGGTGACCATTTGTAGTATTGGCTCTTATAATTCCTAAACTCTGCCACACCTAATGTGACAGTGTTTAAGTAAGTTCATAGCTTTCTGAATCGCTTGATAAGTTCTACTAGTAGGTAGCCACAAATCTGCCTCTACCAAGATTGGTGCACTGGATCACTGTGATGTAGTATTATGACCAATTATCTCTTACAGTGATCGGTGAATAATATAGACATTTGCCCTGTATTGGGACAGTATAGGCTAATTTATTTATTATAAGTTAAGAGATACAGCAGCGGATTTTGTCTACAATCCGCTACCTTATTCATACAAAAAGGCACTTAAATATGTATTATGTGTACAATAGGCATATATTATTATTAAAAAAATAAATACCATAGTGTAAAGTTATATAAGTGCGTCACCTAAAGTATCAAGATTCCCACAAAAACTATTAGGTATTTTTTTTTAATTTAGACCCGGAAAGAGGAAACACGTACTCAAGCGATATGATACGAATAATAAAAACTATGTTATTACACCATTATCAAACTTTTATCAACAATGATTGTGTACACAATCACTATTTCTATGTAATTTCAAAGAAATTACAGTCACACAATATGTTTAATGTTATGTAATTTGCTCCTATAGAAGTTGATAGCATAATTATTTTAATTTTTTAGGATTATGTCATTATGACGCGCTGCCAACATTGAAAACTATGGCTAGAAAATGTTAAATTATAGGTATATATTAAATATATAGGTAATATTGGCAAATTGGGGTCCTCGAGTATAATGTTGGCGGAAAATAGATTTATGCATGTTGTCAATTTTGTTTCAATTATAAAAATTGAATTGTTTAGGAAAATAATGTGTGATTTTGGTGCAATATTAAAAATTATGTGTTCGTTTGTTTATGAGCAAGGCCAGTGCTGCCTAACAAAGTGACACAATGTGACTTTCCAGTTTTCTCCGATAGGCACGGTGTAATTTGTCTGTGTATACATTACTTTAGAGTTTGGGGTAGAGATATTTCGTTGTGAACAATGCAACGTTCTTAATACATTTAAGGTAACGTTGTCATTTTCAAAGATTGTTAAATTAATTTTGAACAAATCTCGATATAGGTGTTTATGCTCAACACAGTCAAAAAATGGATTAATTTTGTAGCCAATTGCCATTATCATTATTATCAATAAACAAAAAAAAGCACATTGAGGCACTTTGAAACAAATAATAATCAAAGATTTGTGAAATGGACCCAGCAATTAAAATGCCCTATATTTAGATAGGTAAATTACTCATAAGTCAGAAAAAGTGAATGTTTTAAAAAGTGGAATCCACTACTAGCCTCGGAAATTATGTCGAATTTTCATGATATTTTAAAACAAAAAAAATCTTTGGATTCAGTATTTGCCTACGTACTCAAAATAGGGTAAAAGGTTTATTATAATTAAAGGATAAAAGTTTCTTCTGGGTCTTAATTTAACTTACATTAATACCTACTTAAAGCAACATCTTCAACACGACGAGGCATAATACATAAAGGCAGATTAAAATACCACATTCAAAAACAATTTAAATCACAATCCTTATTTAATTATGGCAATTATAATACAATTGTTTATTTTTAGTTCATCGATATTTCACATTGTTCCAATTATATTATCTATATATTTAACGTTTCTTATAATCTCGTTTTGTTGTTTGTGTTTTTTTCAACGTTTTCTTGCGTTGCCTCTCTCCTGTCCTGATCGTCTGCTTCTTTTAGAGAATCAGGTAGTTTTAAATTGTTTGTTTCTGGTAAAGTGAATACTAGAAAGCCGGATAGAGCCGCCATTCCTCCAAAGATCATCGTAGGCAGGTATTGGTAATATTTTGTCTGAAAAATAAGTTAAGATTATAACGAGTGGATATTATATTTAAATATCAAGTTGTAAGCTGTTAAATTAAGCCACAGAGCCTATATTGTTGGTACAATAGGTCGTTTTTTTTAAAGAAGTAGCCCCACACTAGGATTTTATCCTGTGTCGTGGGTGCGTTCACAAATATAAAAATTCACATTCACAAAGATTTGTCCCGTGCGGGAATCGAGCCCGCGACTAGACACAGTGGGTGGAGCGGCATAATCTCTTAACCACTGCGCTAAATCATCCGTACAGGATAACTATGTATATTCTAGACCACTTCAATAAATTGCTTCAACATTGGGTCGGTCTTGGTGTTTTAGTATGTGAAATTTGTGTTTGTAAAGGTATCCAAGACCCAGGAATCATTTCCTAGTGTAGACCACAGCTTGTTTAAGCAAAGTAGTTCACGCGTTTATATTGACCTGTCTGAAATTAGGGATATGTTGTCTTTTGAAGAGCCCTTCTTAGAAAATAAAAAAATAATAAATTCGCGTTTTAGACCGAGGCATTCGCGCAATATGCCTCGCGATGTCTGTGAGTTACCTAATGTAATTTTAATTTAATGTTAATAATACGTTTAGAAACCTCTGGTAAGTGCAATATAAATTATTTTTTTTTAAATAGAGGTTTCGTGCACGTTAGGCACGTTAATCATATATCAAACAATCAAATGGTTATTTGGATAATGTAAAACTACGCAACTAATCGGTCAGTGTGAAGTCGGTTAAATAGGTATTTTAGATGATTTTTAGCCTATTGCAAAGTCCTTGAAGAACCGCTTCATTGGTACATCTAGCGGTCCTGGTTTTGAATCCCCAACTGGAGAAAGTGTGATTGAGGTTTTTCTATAAAAATTTCTCAATAGCAGTTTCTAGTCTGGAATTGTGCCCAGTATAATGGCCATAGGCTCGTCCTATATTACGTTAGGACTTAACATCTCCGGAAAAATATGGGTAGCACACCTTTACAACCCCGCTTTGGGAATATAACATTAAAGGTATTTTTATTCATCATTGAAAATAAATAAACCTAGCCCCACGTTGGCTTAAGCTTTTAACCACTGGACTAAGTCGTCCGTTATTCCGTAAGTATTCCTATTGTCTCTTACCAGTAAAGGCGTTTGTGGAGCTATAGTAGACCCCACCCTTCCAATAGTAGAGCACATGGCTAACAGTGACGTTCTGTAGTTAGTCGGGAATACTTCGGCAGCGAACACGTACAGTGAGTTGTATGCTAACGTTATGAAGAACTTCCCACCAAGGTATAAAAGTATTGACCAGTTTCCAGCTGCAACCAAAGGAGTAAATATAATAAGTAAATTAGCTGTTACTCGCAATTTAGTCCGCGTGGCACGTAAAAATACATCCATCTTACTTTTTATTTTCAATCAAACATCAATTTTGACATCAGAAATGTTAGTTTTCGATATTCCATACTATATATTTCGCCCCGAAAAGGGTGAAATCTGTGAGAGTAGCAGTAGAGGATTGTACTCGGCAAAAATTCAAGTTTCTAGACATTGCTATAGAGTCGGTCGATAAAAAAAACAAAACATATTAGTACATGCCTCCATCATTTTTATTCATTTTCTGTCTATCTATAACATCACGTCAGTAGGGACTATAGAGTTCCAACAGGTTCTTTCCTTAAAGACTTATTCGCTTCCTTCACTCTCATAATTCGTCATTTATTGTCGATTAATAAATCCTAATACGCCATTAAAACGTTCATGCAGCGTAAAATTAGCCTCCATGTTATTCACCGTGACAAATGCAGTTAATGAAACAAATAAAAACGTACCTGGAACGAATCCATAATTGATCAGGATCAAACCGGTCAAGAAGTAAGCAGTTGCTATGACTTTCTTCCTTCCGAATCTGTCCAAGAATATTAGCTTGCACACGTTTGCTGGTGCTTCTATAACTAATATTACTATATAGTTCACATAACTGTTTCCAGATAACTCTATAGCATTTATTGATAGGCCGTAGTAAACTAGAGTTGACGAAATCCATAAGAATGAGCATATGAACAGTCTCTTCCAAATCATTGCAGATGTTAGCATCTGGTTAAAGGTGGACTGATTTCTTTGAGCATTCTCGCATTTCCTCTCATCTCGCTGTTTCGTTGCTTGCTTCTCCACTTGCTCATAATGTTCTTTGGGAACATCAACGTTGTTCATCTTTTCAGATTTGGCAAGAACGTTGAGACCTTCCTCGTATCTTCCTTTGCTGAATAGCCATCTGAAACTCTCCGTTAACAACCAGATGTAGAGGATGACGAATATTGAAGGTGTGTAGATGACGAAGAGTAGATATCTCCAGTTCTGGAGCCACCAGGATAGTAGTGTTACTGTGACGCCTCCGAGAATGAACATTGTGTTGAAGAGAAGGCTGACGAATACTCTGCCCTTTGGTCCCACGAGCTCCAGAGCTGAAATCAGGAAATGCATGTGTATTTTAACTTTTCTTAAATCATATTAATGTTTGAAAAAAATCTTTTCGACAGCAGGATGGACATTCAAGTTTTTAACCCTTCTCGCTAGGCGCTAAAAAGTTTAGCATGCCTATTGATACTTGTTTTTTTTGGATATACAGTTTTCTTTCAATGTTAATGTTCAAATTGTAATATAAATATTTATTTCAAAAAATCCAGTAAGCAAGATTTGAATATGGGCCTTTTAAAAATAAGGAAAGCATTGGACCAACTTGTCTATCAAGTCAAGTCACAATAGCAGAAATGCCATTAACAATATCTTGCACAAAAACATGCAATGTGGTGCCAATTTTATTCATGTGTCATTTGGAAATAATAGATCTTTTTTTTCAAACTGCTATGCTGAAACGAATTTTAATTCCAAAGGTACATTTTTTAAAGCCAAAAAAAATCCATTGTCGTGCCTGTCACGATATGAATTGGTGGTTTACGAGTCATGAAATAGTGACACGTTGTGGGTATTTTTAATTGCTTTTTGTCAGTCATCTTTAGCATGCCACGGTAATTAATGTAAGAAAGTCAAACAAACACAGGAAGTGGTCTTGGATGGGCAAAAACAGTACTTAATTAGTCACAGCCAATTCATTATCTATTCAAACGTGAAGGTTACATTGCGTGATATTAAGTTTCTGAAAAACTGCTCCGTTTGTTAAAAATAGATAGTACATCTTCGTAGCAAAAAAATCATAGGTGCTGAGCACCAAAAAAAATGCTACAGGTAGTCCCTTGATGTCAAAAAAAAATGCAAGTTTTTGTTGTTGGTTTTTTTTTTCTGAGACTCATCAATCGACAAACATTTTTTTATTGAAACCTTTACGAATCTGTTTTTCTCTACTTTGCAAACAAAAAATAAGCTAAGATTTACTAAATCGATCGGAATCGTAGTTTTTACTCTGATTGAAAATAACTTAATCCCGTCTTGATCAGTTGATACTAAAATAATTCAAGTGAATGTCGTTTGTTTTTTATCTAAAGGTAGAGATAAAAAGCGTGAAAAGTGGGCATAAAAAATTGTACGTCTGAATAAAAATATTCTGAATGGGAAGGAAACTGTTTTGGTGTAAACCAGGGTTATGTTTGCACTATGTGCAGCAGTGCGGCAAATAATAGAATTGTTTGTGATGTCATAGAGAATTACTCACACACACACCGTTACGCCTATATTCCCCAAGCGGGGGTGGCAGAGGTGTACTTTACTGAGTACACCCACGTTTTGCCGACGATGTTAAGTCCCATGTAATAGGGAGCGAGCCTATTGCAATACACCAGGCACAATTCCAGACTCCGGACTCATACTGGGAATTTTTCATTAGAAAAACTACATTTGTCCGACCTAGGATATGAACCCAGGACCTCGTGATCACAAAGCGACGTGCTTTGGCCACCAGACCAACGAGGCAGTCATAGAAAATTGATGTGTATATTACTGTGTGTATATTGTTTTGTTGGTCTAGTGGCGAATAATGCATGTAGCGATCACGAGGTCCGGGGTTCGAATCCTAGGTCCGACAAAATGTATTTTTTCCGTGAAAAAATATCCAGTATCAGTCCGGAGCCTGGCATTGCGACCCGGTATAATGGCAATAGCCTCGCCCTGTAGCCATGGGACGTAACATCGTCGGTGAAAAGTGGGTGTACACAGCACACCTCTGCCAGCCCCGGTTGGGGGATTTAAACGTGACAGTCACTGTGTGTGCATCAATATCGCAATTATGATATCGATATGAGTAACGTAAATATGATAATATACACCCTATTATTTTGTATTCCCGCTAATTTTTGGTAAGTAATTGACGGAGTAATTATTCTACATAACTTAAAGCCTGCTATGTTAATTTTAAGCCTATATTTGTACAAATCCTCATTTCATATGAGAATTTGTACATATGTGAATAATGCTCTACCTGTGACCCTATCCCGCGGTAGGTACATCGATAGCACTGTATGTTTCTTTCGGCGTGGCCGTTTTTGCCCCAAGTCACGCACGTGGGGCAAAAAAAAAACATCTATCTATCTGTCTATCTATCTATAACCTCACGCCAGATCCCTTGCGGGGTAGGCAGAGAGTACAGAGTTCCTACAGGTTCTTTCCTTACATACCTCTCTATCAAAAAAAAACATATTTTATTTAAACTAATAAACAGGTATTTATTAATCTGTGTTTATTATTTTCCATAAGGTTGTATAGAGGTGGCAAAATTTTAGTCTTTTACGGGCACAAACGATCATCATCATCATCCGCCCAAATTAGTCCAGCGCTGGACATAGACATGCGCCACAGAGTCCGATACTTGGCTTGCTTTGCTATGCATTCAGTTCCTGCCGGCTATCCTACACTGCGATTACCAGGCACAAACGATACTGTCATTTATAATAGGTATTAGGCTCTTCACAATCGGTGGCTATCTTTGTCATGGTTTTAAATATTCTTAACTTTTTACAAAGTAGCGTAATTTAAGAATGTGGGTACAATATAATAAGTTTTTCGCGTATCTATAGTTATTGGCATTTGGTGTATTTTAACTATGTGAAGCTAAGAAATTTATCCTGCGTTCCTTAAAATAACGTGTGTTACAACGTGTCTTTTTTTTTTTTATTATTTATTACATTTTATCTTGTTGAACGTTTTTCTTTTCCTATTCTTAGAAATTATAGGTAGCGTATCTGTTTAAAAGAGAGATCAGATTTTTCAAAAATTGTTATTCAATTTACAATTTGCTCCCCAGAGCTTCATTTAGGGTAAATTTCAACGAAATGATTATTCCAACTGTTGTCTCGTAATTTATATGTGAAAGGAATATCAGTAACTTTTAAAAATATAGCGACACATCATATTAATACACGGAACAAAGATGATCTTATTGTACATTCTACTCGGCTCCATAGAATTAGTAACATTTTCATGGGGCAATGTATCATCATCTCAGCCTATACTTGTCCACATAGGCCCCCCCAATCGCTTTCCAGCGTAACCGGTCCGATGCCACCTGCATCCAACGACTTCCTGCGATTTTCACAAGATCGTCGGTCCATCTGGCAGGTGGTCGTCCCACGCTGCGCTTGCATGTATACGCTTCTATAAAAAATTACCCATAGATATCCGAAATATGCGTATGAATATGTTCAAAAAAGCTATTAAAACTAGAAAATGAGGTAAAAGATATTATAAAATTTCGGAATATATCGACGATATAAATGATTGGATTTGAGCAGTTCCTCATTCAACAACCCCTTTAGACATTTTTGTAAAATACGTTGTAGCTAAAAATAATTTTGTAAAAAAAATAATGATAAACAGCAACGCTACGCCAGTAAAACAATTAAGTTAAAAGTATAGCCTGCTGAGTTTCTCGCCGGAACTTCGCAGTGTAAGGCCGCGATCCGATCGGGAAGTAGTTTTTCAAAAATGTTATATTTTTTGACGCTTGTAAGCGCTCTTGTTGGCCTATGCAATAACAGATTTTTGACTTTGACTTTGAAAAACTTTCGTATCCAAAGGCGGACACCTTAGCAAAAAGGCATTTTATCAAATCGATTTACTAGCAAATCAGCCTATTAGCAACTTGCCTGTGTAGTAAATGGTCCTAATATCAAAAATATATTGTTTAAATATATTAAAAGTACAGTCACAATCGATAACGTACAACAAATAAAATAAACAGCGTATAATTGTTTTTAACTTCCTCTTTTCACCATATTACGGTAATTAATATAATTTTCCCAAAAAAATCATCTCTCGCTGCAGCTTATAAATTTAATCTCACGTTTATATTGGGCATCTAAAGGACATTTTAAGAGTCTTCGCAACTGGCGAGCTTGTATGAAACGAATGATGAGAGAGGAGGAAGCCAGAGAGGTATGTAAGGAAAGAACCTGTTGGAACTCTGTACTCTCTGCATACCCCGCAAGGGATCTGGCGTGGTGATATAGATAGATATTGGGCATTTATAACCTAATAATCGAGTTAATTGACCGTTATGGTACAACATTTTTTCTTTTTATCACTAGCTCGTGTGTATCAATTTGTGTGCATTTTGAACATTTGTGCTTTGGCAGGAATCGTATGCCCTTTTATTTCGATAGTAACAATATTAAGGATCCTTTTGAGATTTCCCATCGAATATTACACATAGAAACGTAAACGCCACATATAATTTAAAAATTTGTCGACATGTCGATTTTTTGGGATACTATAAAAAACTGAAGTTTAATGCCTTAAACAATCCAGGCGTCCACTAGCAAAATTTTACAAAATTTGAGAAATGGACACGAGAGTGTTATGCAAATATTCCGTCGGGCGGAGCTAGTTATGTATCTTTGCGTCTACACAAGATCAGAATCAACATCTCACAATAAGGCAACAAATTGCATTCCCCAGTCATTCCCATAATCATCGTCTTTTTTCACTTATCCTCAATACCAGGTATCATCCGAGACCGCCATTTGTTTTTATTTCTGTCACGTCAATTTTGCCTCCATAAATAGGATTCTATAAAAAGTAAGCCACATCATAAAATAGTAGCAGAAAGCTTACTCTATGAAAACTAATTTTAAATTGTTTTAGAATGTAATTTTATGAACATTTTACATCGATAATCTAGGCATATTTGTCTCACAAAAGTTTTAATAGGATTACTGCACGTAATTTTATTGAAATGAAATAAACAAGAAAATTTGTAGTTAACATTTGAAATTAAAGTTGATTTCCTGAAGACACAAATATTTGTATCATCGTAAGGATTTCTTGCGTATGCCCCTTAAAGTACTAAAAGTTGTGACATTAAACATAGTAGATAGTACACCTTTAAAACAGAACAATACCCATACACCCGTATACCGTATTCGCATAATCATTCAAATCTTTACAAGTACAAAGTCAACGCTCAAACATAAACTTCTGACCATTCCACATTGTGACATATCCTTAATGATTTATTCCCAAGTGCAGTCTCAAGCGAGGCATTCACCTTTACTACATTGCGGTGGTGGTTATTTATATCACGTGGCGTAATTGATTGTCCGTCTAGAACCTGTACCTAGTATCCTTTTGCTCGCGTCAATTATTGGGAATATAACAAACTAGCAGTTTCTCGCGGCTTCGCACCCGCTCGAAAACAGCGCTGCCTACTGGGTTTTTCTTACTTCTGGATAATGTAGCCTTCTAATGGTGAAAGAATTATAAAAAACGATTCAGTAGTATTCAAAACTACAATGCGAAAGTGGAAGGATGTAGGTACCGGGGAAGACCTAGACTATCTTACCATGACCAAATAGACCGGGTTTTATCTGAAGGACAAGTCAGGGGTCTCCGTAATCGGCGAGCGTGTATGAGACGAACTATGAGAGTAGAGGAAGCCAGAGAGGTATGTAAGGTTAGAACTCTGTACTCTCTGCCTACCCCGTAAGGGATCTGGTGTGATAGATAGATTCAGTAGTTTAAGTGTTTATTGATTACAAACAAATAAATCTTTCCTCTTTATGATATTATTAGTAGTTTCGTCTGTTAAAGTTTCCGAGTTCCAAATTCGTGCGGTTCCCATTCTCGTTAGTTCCGTTTACGCTTTGATGGAATGACGGTTGGAACGTTAGTTATATTTTAAGAATTTAATTTGCTCTTCAACATCTTGTGCAGCGTGTGATATGATATTTAGATTGAAGTATTTCGGACAAAAATCTGACCGGAAAATTGCATTTACAATGCAATTTTTTCACGCCTATTTTTATATTGTTTTATATTTATTATTCAGAAAAAATGTTTCTTAGTTACAAAGCGCAGTAAATTTCTTCGATAATGTTTTCAATATTTGACTTGTCAACGATAAAGTAAAAGTCAGCTGAAAAAACATTAATAACTTTCGTTGAATAACCATTCGTTCGTGCGACTCAGAATTTTAGAGTCTCGTTATCGTTCCAAAAGGAGATTGGTTATAGTTCCGCTTACTTCCAGTCTTTCTGAAGATCTGAAGTTTATTTATAGAATTTCACAAAAAGTTAAAAAATAAAGGACTATCGAAAATATTATTTCGTTTCATCTTTCATTATTAAGTTATCGCCCATTTTTATTATAAACACCTCTGTTCTCTGCTTAAAGGTTGCCTAGAAGAAATGACTTTAAGCGATAAGGTCGAATTACTGTACTATATCGCGTTCTTAGGTTTACGCGAATATAATATATAAAACTATCGCGTCGTTCCGGTTTTAATCTTGTGATCCATTTTTAAAGCACTTGAGTGTATCCGATTGAGCTGAAATTTGGCATACGTATATTAAGTCGGTGACAATACAATAATATGGTATCATGGAGCTAGACTGATGTTGGAAGGCGGCCATAGGAACATGTGAACTATACAACTTATCCCTCTCGTGTTTAGCGTTGTTAGATTGGTATTTACAAGTACTATATAACCAGACAGTGTGTTAAGAGTATGATGTTGAAACCGAAAGGCGGCTAGTGGAATTACCCAACTACTTAATATAACCGTGCCGTGTTTGGGCTCCTTGGACTTATCTTGACGAGTACTTTAGATTCGGCTGGTGTCCAAGTTCCCATGATGGAACCGCAAGGAAGCTATAGGAACGCCCTTAACTAAGCAAGATATCTGCGTTGTGTGTTTGAAAGATCTTTTTATATTGATGTTTCAAGTGCTTTATTTAATGCACCCATGATTACGGAACTAAGGTGTTTTTGTTCAAAAGTCATTGTAATTCCGGGATATCTTCAAACTTCTTAATTATTTTTGTTGATACGATCTACGCAGAGATCTTACTTGAAAAATGATCGCTACTTGAAAAATGATCTCAAGGTGTCTTGAGGTCATGCTTGGTTTTGGACTTAGTTGTATAAATTGCAGGATCCTAAGTAGATGGGATCTCCTAGCCATTTTCTCTATTAAACTTAAGGTGTTAATTTTTTAAATTTCAATAGTCTCGTGACAAGTATGCATTCTACCAACTACTTCGATAAATCCTTTTCTAATCAAGCCATTCGCTTGTGGAAGGCATTGCCTGTGACAGTCCGGCGTGCAGTCTTTAGCGTCCTTTAAAAAGATAGATCCTTTAAGAAGATTAATAAGACCGCCAATTGTACTTAGCAGTTGTTAAATTTTTTTTGTATGTAATTAATTGTAAATATCACTGGTGTACAATAAAGAGTACTCTATCTATCTACGTTCTATATGTTTGTTGTTACGTTGTGTACAATAAAGTATTTTGTATTGTAGTATTGATGCTTCTTAACAAATAAAACACGTTTGAATATTTTAACAAACAACAAGATTGTTAACATTATTCTTAGTTCAAATAGGCTCGCCTTAGTTGATAAACAACCTCTCACATTTTCAAGGAAGTCGGTCGGACTTTGTACTTAGCTAAGTTCCGGGTGGAATAATGAGGGGCCCTTTAAGTTTGTTTATCATAAAAAAATTGGCTTCATAACATTGGAAATTATTTTTATGGTAATACGGGTTGGCAAAGGCAACCAGTAAGTATACAAAAGAAAATATTAATAACTGACTGGAAACAGTGACTTCAAATAGGATCTATCCTCACAGTTTTAATACCTATGTTATGCATCTAGTTATGTTCAAGTCAAATTCACTACGTCCACTTGAATCCATTTACACGGCTAATCATTATTTTCATAAATAGTAAAAAAAATGTTATTTTCAATTCAATTTTGGCAACTAGCAACCTATAGCATTTATCTCAGCCGATTTAAAGAGAAGTTTGGTTTAAGTTACGAATGTTCAGACCATAGATACATACACTCACGCCTTTATCCTAGTTTTTGTTCAGGTTGATGTTCAGACCAATTCATAGAAAAAATGTCCGTTCGTCTCTTAGGCTTAGTTGCACCAGCTAATTAAAGGATACGGTGAAATGTTATTTTCTTTATAGTTAACACACCGTCACGCCTATTTTCCTCAAGCAGGGGTGGCAGAGGTGTATCGAGTACAACCACGTTTCGCCGACGATGTTAGGTCCCATGTAAAAGGGGGTGAGCTTATTGCCATATATCGGGCACAAGTCCAGCCTCCAGACTCCTACTGAGAAGTTTTTGTTGGAAATACTACACTTCTCCGACCTAGGATTTGAACCCAGGACCTCGTGATCACAAAGCGATGCGCTTTGCCACTAGACCAACGAGGCAGTGAATTCATCAGGGCGACTCAGTTAGTCAGGAGGCAGTCAGTTCAATCTTTATAGTTACGGTTATGTCATATTCTATTATTCATATGGACTGTTTAACGTTAACTGGTGCAATTCAGCCTTAAACCACGTTTAATTTGAAATGCTTAAATAAGTAACTGGCCGTTAGTGTCATTTACCTGATGGACCAGTATACCGTTAAGTAGTGCTTCCGTTCCTAGGCCGTAGGGCAGTATAATTAAAGCATACTGGTTAGGAACACGGTTTAAAAACTTTGATAAAAAAAGAAGAATAGATTCGAATACAATCTTAGGCCACTAAGAAATTATTTAAATATAAATCTTACAAAACAATAAAACGGAATCAAGATCGCGGCCATTTTGGATTTGTTTCAGTGGTCATTTGTTTAGAATTTCTTTGGTGGTGGTGGTCATAAACAATTCTCTTAAAGGATAGCAAGGAATCTGACATGGTGATATAGACAAATAGATAGGTACCTAACGGAATTTCATTATTTCATATTGTTCTTGTTTTATATTCTTCCTAATTAAATTTGTTGCTGGTTTCACGACAGTTAAAGTACGCCTCGTGATACTCCAAAGTCCTACCCTACTGTCATATATGGAGACCACTGTGAGGAGTTACAATGGTGGGAATGTGCGGCGGGCTTTGTCTCAAAAAAGATAGTTAAAACGATCTTAAAAGAAATAGAATAAAATCTTACCAAGTACAAAACAGGCAGTATAAATTCCGCCACCGAAAGCTGGCTCCAAGAATTCGAAGACGATAAACATATTATAGTTCACAGATATGGCTCGAATCACTCCAAAGATGCCGTTGGCTACAGCAGCAAACACCACGGCTGGACGGCGGCCATATTTGTCCGAGATGAATCCAGTCAGTGGGATGGCAATAAAGAAGCCAGCGTTGTGGACTGTTCCTACAAGTGAGCGCTTCCAGTCTTGGCAGCCCAGGTCAAACTGAAATTGAAAGGAAAATTTAGTTTTTTAAAAAAAATATTGAGAGGGTTTCGATCGACTATTGTTGGGAAAGTTAAACGCTTGACGCTCGTTTGCAAAGTCAACACGTGTTTGCTGATAATAAATTCTTCATCTTTAAATCTCTGAATGATGAATGATGAAGGACTTTGGGGACTTTCGAACTATGGGATGTTGTATGAAGTTTCACCTGGGGTATGTATGTGAAATTAAATGCAATACCCCCAAAGTTTAATGATAGGCAGGTACGAATATAAGAAAATATATTCAATAAAAAAAATGACAAAACAGATATACAATGCAAAAGTGAAAGGATGTAGGTACCGGGGAAGACCTAGACTATCTTACCATGACCGAGTCTTATCTGAAGCACAAGTCAAGAGACTCCGTAACCAGCGAGCGTGTATGAGACGAACTTTGAGAGTGGAGGAAGCCAGAGAGGTATGTAAGGAAAGAACCTGTTGGAACTGTACTCTCTGCCCACCCCGCAAGGGAACTAGCTCATGATATTAAAAAAATATGAATTAATAACCAGTTAAATGACGAAACAAACATCTGCCCTAGCTGGTTATAAAATCCATTTACGGACGTTGACCAAAGGGATCGGCAGTTATCATTTAATAAATAATTCAGTCTTTACTATCCCATTTCTGAGAAAACGGCCTTCTCTCACAAATCCAGGTCCAGATTAGAGTCTGCTATGCGGATCCGATGCCAGATTGAATGTGGTAAGTTTGCGGTTACCTGCTTTTGGAACTTATAATGGCTTATGGCTTTCGACTTGCCTTTCAGTATCACATTAAGTGGTGTCCTATCAATGAGATGATGATCTTGACATGGAGATATTCAAATATACAATTGTTACAAACGGTCATCTATCTCAGACTGACTTAGACTTACGTTGCTCAACCATAGTAATCTCTAATGACACCGCAGTACCAACGCTACGACCGCAAATTATTATAGGGACCAAAGTCTTCAATAGATATTTCTGCCTTTTCCTTATTTGTCTAAGTTTACTTAAACAACTTAGTAAACTACTCATTTTTTACGTTACGCCCCAATTTCAAATGTCGACCGAACTCATCCTATTGTTTGGAAATTCAAGTTCAATCCAGTATATTGGAAATTAAAGCATAACTATGTACATAGTAACCTGACCTTACGGTCCGTACGTAACGCGTGAAGGTTGCCGCATCCAATCAATTTGATGCTCAACAAACAATATTATATACGTACATAATAAAAACGTGACACTCACAGAATTCACTCTACATCCGAAACATAGAATCGAATGAGTCATTGGAATTACGATTGTTGAAGAGCGCTGTGAAATTACGATTAGGTATCGATATCGATCTGATTACCGATCGAGCACGTGAAATATCATGTGTTTGATTATCGATGCTGAATAAAATATTGTGGTTCCGTCGGAACAGCCTTTTATCCATTTTATTTTTGGTTAGCTCAGTGAAAGTTAAGCTGGTAATTAGTTCACCTCTAGGCTTTTCGAAATCTAATGATGTTTTTACACGTTGCAAGTAACTGGTGCAAGTAATCCTCTCTGGTTCAATAATTCGGTAGCTGTAACTCCGGACTCGCACGTTTAAGTACTTGAATTGTGCCAAAGCATCTCATATGTATAATTGTAAATTAACAGTGACGAAAAATATCACAACATGAAACCTAATTTAAACATTTTTCGAAAAAAGCGCGAGGAATGCCGACGGTTTTCAGAATCCGTTACATTTGGACTTCGGCGAAATGTGAGAGTTTGTACACCTAAATCTTTATGTGCCATTTTGAATTTTGCGTATACGCAATATTGATCAATATGCTAGTTTAGCTATCATCACCATCAGGCGACAGACATTTATTGTAGGACTTAGCTCTTCTTGAAGGATCCACCACAATGACCTGCTTGGTCCTGTACGCATCCACCTTATACCCATGACGTTCAACAGGTAATCTGTCTATGTTACGAGGGCTTGTCCACTACACCTTCCACTTCCGGAACATGGTCGCCAATTTCTGCTCCTTTCTGCTCCAATGACAATTTAGCTATACCTATTTTAATTTATTAACAACTAATCTGTGAACAGCTGCCAATGGATTAGATCCCAGGATATTAGGTATGAGCACTGTAGCCAATTTGTAGTAAACACTACGATAAGGTTTATTTATAAGATTTTTAAAAATTGTTTTAAAAATTTAAATAATCCGTAACGAATCAATAAGGTAGGGTGCTGACGGAAAAATTATGACATGACGTTATATTTTGGTTTTCGGATTGTTGGCTTTGTGATTTCTGGTTGGTTTGGTTGACTTTGACTGTCTTGTTGGTATAGTGGCAGATTACAGTTGTGGCAGATTGCAGTCAATGTGTTCTGGTTTCAAATCCAGTTGGAAAAGGTTGTTAGGATTTGCTATAAAAAATCTCAGAAGCAACCTGGAATTATGCCCTGTGTAATAGCAATCATAATGGAGGATGCTTATTTATTTTAATTAATAGCAATAGACATGCTGTCTATTAAGTGGGCCATTTGGAAAAGGGAAATTGGGACATTTTGGAATATGAATAGTGTTTTTAACATATTTATGGCCATCCATCACTGGTATAATGTTTGTGATATATAACAGTAGCGATATATTCCTATCACCAGGCATTTGCATTGTATAACGATGATACAATATGATTTTGGAGTCAAGTTCCAAATTTTTCAGAAGTTCTTAGATTAACGCGGATCTCAAGACGATGGTACCACCCAGCCATCTTCTCTATTGAATTTAGGATGTTTTTTAATTTCAATAGTCTAGCGAACCATCCTTGGTAGGAATCGGTGTTATTTCACAAGTATTCCAGGTTTATTAAATCTGATTTTATGGCGGGTGCAGTCGAGGGCGTGTTTACAGACTGCTTTTCTTTGATTTTCTTTAGCGACGGTGTTTAAGGTCTGACCTCCATCTAGGGATTCAGGTAAGCACAACACTGCAAGACCACAAAGTACCGTGAGCTCATTCTGCGTGGAACAAAAATAATTAAGAAGTTTGAAGGTACTCCGGAACTTTGCCTTATGGACGTCTAACACCTCATAGTAAAGTACTCGAAATGTCGGGAACTTAAAAAATCAAAAATATACCGCGATAAAATCCGAAAAATAGTTTTATTTCATGTTTACAGAAGCTTTAAAGTTTTATAATAAGTAACGAAGTCAAATGCTGTGCATATAAGCGGACTGTACATTTATTTGGTCAAGTGCATCTCGTTACGCAGAATGTTCGATAGTTTATTTAAATAATACGCAATCAATAATACAAAAGCATATTTTCTGCTTACATCATACAATGAGAACACAATAGAGTTCACTAATTTAAGGCGCTTGTATACGGTGCCAGTTCACGTGCAGACAGCATGCGTGGTCTACTGTCGCGAGTGACCCACGCGGGCCAGAGGCGTTAGGTTAGGTAAGTAACTCTGTATTAAACACCAATAACAAAACCATCCCCTATTACATTAGGATATGACATCGTCGGCGATATGTCGGTAAAGTACTTTGCCACCCTCGCTGGAGGAATATAGACGAGACGGTGTTCACTTTTTAATAAATTCTATTTCATCCTTTAGAAGGAATAATGACGTTAGTGTAAAACTGAATTAGTTACATAAGTGAGTACTCGACTCACGCACTCATTTATACGGTCGCGCGTAAGTGCACTAACTCGCGCCAGTTACTTGCATCGTGCGTAAGTGCTATTACTTTGTTTTGTGACGTCATGGGATTTAGAATAACAATTACAATGCGTTACAGTAATTATGGTACCTGTTACAGTACAAATCCCATACTAATATTTTAAATTCGAAAGTAGCCCTGTCCGTTACTTCAAATTAAACCTAACAGTTTTCGTTCGATCCCTGCTCCTGACAAATCTTTGTGTGACCCATAAATAGTTTTGGTCTCGGTATTTGTCTATGTAAATTTCATTTATGTAGACGCACCCACGCCACAGGAATAATTATTAATATGGGTCCACGTTTCGGTCCAAATAATCGGCGTCCAAATATAGAAATAATATTTCAACTTCCAACTGTATCTCGCTCAAAATGAAATGCGCCCCATTTGTGGTAATTACCCACAAAACCAACACATAACCATAGCAAAGTAATTTTCGCAAAACCTACTTACCGTGTGTAATTATTATAATTCGTATCGTTATAGTGTTCAAGGAAGCGATTCGAACCATAATAAAATACATGTGCCGAACAAATTGAAATTTTTTTGAACAATTCGAAATTGTATAGGGGTTTAAAAATAATAATAGTTTAAGAAAACAATGAAATCTCTATGGGGTTTTTAGGATCAGAGGATCCTAAAAACCCCATTGAGATTTCTTTGTCTTCGTACTTAACATCAAATTCGTGTCTGTGAACCTCTGTTCACAGACACGAATTTGATGTTAAGTAAGGTTTATCAAACTCAAATTTAAACTATTTGTTTGCATAAACCTACGAGGAGAGATGGGCAAAATGTAATGAGATTAATAATTAACCACACACGCTTGTGAAATATAGACGTGAAGGTGTATTAATGATTAACGATTACCATTTTATTTTGATTTTTTAATGATTACACTTTTGATCTTGAATCATCATTGAATATTACAAAATGCAATTGTAATCATTAATATGATTACATTTTGCCTGGGGGGGGGGGGGGCTAATATTTAAAAATTGTTAATTGATATACATTGGAACAGACAGGATTGGTGGCAATCCGCACTGGGTCCGCACTGTATCTACGGAAATGGGTGCTTACACGAGTTTTTTCAATAGTGTTATTGCCGAATAATTAATTATTGTAACTGTCGCTCAGGTGGGAAAAAGCCTTCTTTCACAAATTGAGGTGAGTGAGAATAAAACAACGTTGATATGAGAGTAGAAAATGATGTGATGTAACGTTGCCATGTTGAATATAAATGAACGAGATAGTTTGTTTTCTTAATAACGTTATATATTATGAATTAGTCTATATTACTCTACGATTACCGGACACAAGTAGGACGGAAAGCAAATCAAGGTTAGAGAGAATAATTCCAAAGGGTACTAATGCGGGCCTTATTCGCTTTGACCAAATAAACTTAATCTCAAATAATTTATTTTGTTCAAGCCTTGCGGGGGCGCTTACAAATAGTCAATTTACATTTTAAGTCTAATTTAACTACTAATCTACCACCGGATCGGAACGCGGCCTCCACTGACAAGATCGTGCGAAAAACTCAGCAGGCTTGTCTTTTTTATTTACTTCTCTTTCTCTTTTTTCTTTTCTTTTTTTTTCAATCATATTGTGTGGATACAATGTTTAGGTTACAATTAAATAATTTACGATCTAGCTCCAGCGTGATGACTTACGATCGAGATATGAATCTAATGATGTTATCTGTAAAGAGTGTCCATCAGATTCAAGATGGACCAGTCCCCACAAGCAGCACCCGTTCACGAGAATGCCGGCCATCACTCTCCTCGACCATATTGGAGGGAAGGGAATAAACAAGTAACGCGGCGAATTATGATAAGTTCGTGAAATGATCGTTTGATGGTTTTCCAGTGGCATACAGAATACCATTGACGTTACCATTGATTACATGTGTGAAGTTCGCCAACCCGCACTGAGCCAGCGTGGTGGACTATGGCCTAAACCCTCTCAGTTTGAGAGGAGGCCCGTGCCCAACGGTGGGACAGTTTCTTAAGATGGCTGTTAATATTATTATTACAGAATACTATTACACGATAATTTCATGTAGTTATCGTAACGCACCGCTTTTGGTCATAGCGAATAAGGGTCCAGGTCCCAGGTGGAAATCACCGTTATCCTATTATTCATGTCGAAAATAAGCTTTTCAGTGGTTTGCATCATCATCTCAGCCTATACTTGTCCACTGCTGTACATAGGCCTCCCCAATCGCTTTCCAGCGTAACCGGTCCGATGCCACCTGCATCCAACGACTTCCTGCGATTTTCACAAGATCGTCGGTCCATCTGGCAGGCGGCCGTCCTACGCTGCGCTTGTCAATACGTGGTCTCCACTCTAGAATCTTTCTGCCCCAACGCCCGTCCGATCTTCGCGCTATGTGGCCCGCCCATTGCCACTTTAGCTTGCTAATCCTGAGGGCTTTGTCGGTGACTTTGGTTCTTCTACGTATCTTCTCATTCCTAATTCGATCACGTAGAGCATAGCTCTTTTCATAGCTCGCTGAGCAACTCTGAGCTTTTTTATGAGACCTATTGTAAGAGACCACGTCTCAGATCCGTATGTCATCACTGGCAACACACATTAACTAAAAATTTTGGATGAGAAGATTTTGCGCAGTTTCCTGAACGCTGCCCAGCCAAGTTGGATTCGCCGATTGACTTCTCTCTCAAAGTTGGACCTACCGAACCGGCCTGCCTGTCCCAGGTAGATGTATTCGTTGACAACTTCAAGAGTAGAGTTCCCAACGGTGAGTGCGGTGGGTACGATATGGACATTAAACATTATTTTCGTTTTGTCCATGTTCATTTTAAGACCCACTTGTTGGGATACTCTGTTGAGGTCACTAGAGGTTTGTATTCCCGAAGATTTTTTTTTGTAAATATAAAAAAAAGTAAACACTGTCACGCCTATATTACACAATCGGGGGTGGCAGAGGTGTACTGAGTACACCCACTTCTTGCCGACGATGTTAGGTCCCATGTAATATGGGGCGAGCCTATTGTCATATACCGGACACAATTCTAGACTCTGGACTTATACTAGGAAATTTTCGTTAGAAAAATTACATTTGTCCGACCTAGGATTTGAACCCAGGACTTCGTGGTCACAAAGCGATGCGCTTTGCCACTAGACCAACGAGGCAGTTTTGTAAATATAAAAACACGAATTTGATATTGTATAAATCAGAAATTCATTTCACTGATCCATCTCACTGACCTAACAAGGGAGTATTCAGTGCGTTTACAACGATGCAATTCACATACACAAACATTCAGATACCGACAGGTATTTGTGGGTATTACAAAGTCCGGTGCGGGGATTGCACTCGATTATTAGAAGCAGTTAGCGGGATTTAAGGGCCTACCGCGATCGTACATTTATCGACCGAGAGAGTGACAGTGATGCAATTACTTTACAAAAGAATAATAAGGGACGGATATATTGAACGCGCGCGGAAACAAACGATAATTTTTTATAAAAACTACACTCTGTAATAAAAAACTGCTTTACAAGAACTTTGCTAAAATTATTTGCTATGTTTTTAAGTAAATTTCATTGATTAGTTCTTGCGCATTTCACGTTGGAATCAGAAAATGTAAGGCAATGGCAAGATGGATTTAGATTTTTTTCTATAAAATTTCTAGAAAATTCCGTTTATGCGTGTATTCCTTTTACCAGATTCTCAAATATACATTTAAAAATTATATTTCGAAATATTAAGTATCTAATCCATATATTTCTTGAAGCGCATGGAATATAAAAATACTTTATTTTTGCGGTTGTCCCTTAAGCTCTTAACCACTAGACTAAGCTGTCTGATCAAACTCAGACATCTGTGTCATTGATTTATTTTACTGTCTTAATAGTACCGGATCATGGAGATCCGCAGTACTTTTAGTTATCTAGCACTTTCTAAAGAAAACTTTCACTAAAATTCGTCTTTAATACTTCCTTTTTATATTTTATTTTAGCTACTTCTTGCAAAAAACATTGAGTGTCCATCAATGTAAAAACACCAGCGTTTTTACCGTGTCTGAATCACTCAATTTCATGTTACATAGACTAATAAAAAAACTATAAGACAACGGAAAGAGACACATTAGATATATTTACTGTTTGATTTGCCGATAAATAATTCGGTAGTGCTATTATGATTAGTTTTTCTGTATTTTTAGATATAATAATAATATGAACCCTGTTAAGAAACTGTCCTACTGTTGGGCACAAACCTCCTCTCAGACTGAGAGGGTTTAGGCCATTGTCCACCACGCTGGCCCAATCCGGGTTAGCGAACTTCACACACCTTTGAGGAACTCTTAGGCATGCAGGTTTTCTCACGATGTTTTCCTACACCAAGTTAAAGCAAGTGATAGTAGATGTATAATATGCAAATGCTTTTGAAAAGACAGAGGTAGTGCCTGGGTTCGAACCCGATACCTCTGAATCTGCAGTCCAATAGTCTAACCGCTTGGCTAACACTACTTAGTTTTTAGGTATTACTCGTTAATTACAGTTAGCTTCAAGTTTAATATATCTTTTAATTTCCTTTTTCTATTACGATATTGTTAATTACCTTGAAATGCACTGAATAAATTTTACGGTCCGTCAAAAATAAAAAAACGGAACGATAATTTTATATAGTTCAAATAACATTTAAACCTGCCTTTAACATTAAAACGAAGACTTATCGACATGTGTATCTTGCCTGTTCTCACTTATTGCGCTCAAACGTGGCCACTAACCGAGGCTCAAAAGGCCAAACTCAAGTTTTGCCAACGAGCGTAGCATCTTAAGTATAAAATGTATCCATCAAGTACAGAGCACGGTGCCGCATTGTAGACGTCGGAGTTACCGCAACATTAAAATGGAATTGGGCGGGTCACCTGAACCGAATGGACACAAATAGGTGGGCCAAACTGTGTACCGAATGGGTCCCACAACAAGGTCATCGTCGCCGAGGCAGGCCCAAGAAGCGGTGGCGCGATGAATTGATGATAGAGATCGTACGAGAAAGGAGGGGGAGAACTTAGCCCAACAGTGGGACACATTAGGTTAATAAAAAAGTTGAATTATTATAATTTTATGTAATACTAGCAGTTTCCCGCGACTTCGTACCCGGTCGATAACAGATAACCTACCGGGTGTATATTATATGGCTTCTGTTACTTCTGGATAAGGTAGCTTTCTAATGGTGAAAGAATTTTTGAAAACGGTCTAGTAGTTTTTTATTTATTCGTTACAAACATCCAAAAATACAAATCTTTTCTCTTTATAATATTAGTATAGATTATAAGTCATGGTAAGGCGCATGGAGTGACCCAATCACCCTATGCATCTTATCTTCTATAGGGGGGGGGTCCCCTTACGTTCTAATTGCCTATTCGAAAGAAACAGTTGGAAGTCTCTCTGCCTTTTCCCGCAAGGAAGCTGGAGAGGATTTAAGTAGATAGATAAATCTTTGTATTAGAACGGATAAAACATTGCATTGACTACGGAATGTAAAATTAGCGCTAACCTTCGGTAATAGAAAAATATGAGAAAAATAAATGAATTAAACATTTTTAACTGAAAAAGATGCTATTACTAGGTATTGGGATGAAAAATTTAATCTACATCATAGTTAATCTTGTCAAAACTTAAAGACATCCAATTCAAAACGAAGGCCTCCACCACTACCACGATTATTAAAAGTAAATGAGTATAACATGGTAATATTTGCGTGAAGCGCTGTGCAACCGCGGTGTTCTTAACGATCACCAAGGTTAAGTAGAGTAGGCTCTGTCAGTCTGAGATGGGTGACCACTTGTAGCATTTCTTATTCAAGCGTCTCCATGTTTTGGAAAGAACGTTAACTCGTTGGTCCCACCACCACTTCAGGTGGTACTCGTGAAGTTGGAGGCCTTATCGGCGGTCTGATAAGTTCCAATAGCAGGTGGCCATAAACCTGCCGCCACCAATCCGCACTGAGACTGGGTGGTGGAGTATGATCTCATCTCTTCCATTTTGATTAGTGAGAGGCTTACCTAACAATAGGATGGTAATATATTATAATATTATTCCCATTGATGACCGGAGGACGTAGCTCGAAAAGAGTAACGTTAGCGTGACGCACGCGAGAGTTGATATGCCATCCTTGTCACACTACAAATTTGCTAAATAAACGTGACCGTGACAGCACGAGCACTAGCGTCAATCTTTTCGTGCTTAGCCCTCTGAGGACAGTTACTCAATAATCTGCAAGAAACTTGGCAAAGCGAGAGTAAACCTTACCTCCTTGACAATAGAGTGTTCTTCTAAGTACACGTAGGATTCACAGCCAATTTCTGTAGATGTGTCGAAGTAGTGTGGAGAACAATGCGTAGCGTTGACGAGCAGGGTATAGTTGGGGAAGGGAGCATAGCGGACGCACTTCTCCGGTTCCCCATCTCTATTGTGTGGTATCGTGAAGTTGATCATCGATGGATCCTCTAGGCATTCAGGTATTGAGCATCTGGGGAAAGAGATGATAATATTTAGACATGCATTGAACAATTTAACTGGGTACTTTGAACAATTTAAATTTTATCGGTGTAAAGATGGTTCGGGCATGTAGAAAGAATGTCGTAAGAAAGAATGACAAAACAGATATACAATGCGAAAGTGGAGGAGTGTAGGTACTGGGGAAAACCTAGACTATTTTACCATGACCAAATAGACCGTGTCTTATATGAAGGGCAAGTCAAGAGTCTCTGTAACTGGCGAGCGTGCATGTGACGAACTATGAGAGTAGAGGAAGCCCGAGAGGTATGTAAGGAAAGAAACTGTTGGAACTCTGTACTCTCTGCCTACCCCGCAAGGGTTCTGGCGTGATAATATAGATAGATAGATGTTAAGCTAAAGTATTCTAGGTGGACCAGTCTCCAAGAGCAGCACCCGTTCACGAGTATGATTTAAAAATAGATATATTATAAAAATAGTAATATTCTAGTCGGAATGTGTCATATCTTACCAACGCTAACACTGGATAGATTGTTATTGCGTTACACTCTTCGTTTTACTTAAACATTTCACACGTACGACGAAAGTCTTGGTAAATACATTAGATTACATTATTATTGTCATTATGTGTTTTTGAAAGATTATGTAAAAATGTGACGATAGAAAGATATAATAGTTTAAAATTACAAAATTTTCGAGTTGGTCAGTTTGACGTATTAGACGATTTTTCTATCCATTTTGTATGACGTAATTTAGAATGTGACTGAAATTTCAGAAGATAATACAAATAAGTACAATGGCTTGTGTAAAACGGAAATGACGTAATACTTATCATCATAGTAATAGTAGATCATATTGATGGGTACTTTGGTCAGTTTCAGGCTTAAGCACATGTGCCTTGAAGTCTGCGTAATAACAATAACCTTTATTATTTGAACTCAAATACGATAAGTCATAATAATCGTATACAAAAGCAACAAACATGATTTTATAATGAATTAGCCCCGGCTTCGCACGCGTGATTTATACACAGAAACTTTCCTCTTGAATCACCTCTTGATTCCCAACCTTCACTAGTTGGAGAGGCACCCTAAGAAGAAGAAGAATTTAGATGAGATCGAAAACTCAAGATTATTCTTAAGGGGTCACCGCGAACAAACGTGTATAACATCACGCAATTTAAGAAGTATATATTACTTAATATTTCGAAATATGATTTTTGAGTGTGAATTTTAGAATCTAGTAAAAGAAATATAAAAAGGAAATTTTCTCGATAGAAAAAAATCTAATGTCATTTCTATAGCTTTACATTTTCTGATTCCAGGGCGAATTGCTTAAGAACTAATCAATAGAATGTACTTACAAATATAGCAAATACGTGTAGCAAAGTTGTTGTAAAGCAGTTTTTTATTTCACGGTGTAGTTTTTTTAGAAAATGATAATATTTATTTTTGCACATAATATGTTGTTTATTATCAAGCGCGCAAAATATAGCGTTTCCTTATTATTCATTTGTAAACTAGTTGAATCACTGTAACTCACCTGGTCGATAAATGGTCGATTGACGTAGGCTTGAGTATTTATAATTATATCGTACTTAAATATTTTACATCATCATCATCATCATCTCAGCCTACACTTGTCCACTGCTGAACATAGGCTTCCCCAAGCGCTTTTCAGCGTAACCGGTCCGATGCCACCTGCATCCAACGACTTCCTGCGATTTTCACAATATTTTACATATGTGGTATAGGTATTTTACCTATGACTGTAAAAAAGGCCATTATTAAAAATTACCTAAACAGTCGATATGCCGAGGTTAAGAGAGTTCAATCGGAAATTGGGCCGAAAGTGAATATTAAGAAAAGTCTCAACTATATAAAAATTTTAATTAATAATGAAATTAATGCGCAAGGTCTTAGATACAAATTATTTTGTAATTATTTCTAGACCGTTGAACTTTTTGGTCTAGGTGTTCACAATGTCCTGGGTTTGAACCCTAGATCGAAATATAAGGTTTCACATTAGGGTTTCGGTTATTAGTTCTTCCATTAAAAAAAAATCTTAGTGGCAAACCAGTGTCTGAATTCTTGCCCTAAAAATACCTAATAGGTCCGCTCCCATTATTCATTGGGACCGAATTGTTGAAGTGTTTAAGTTATCTGTGGTTTTTTTTATGGTTGATGGTGTGTGTTGTGATTCTTGGTTCTAGGAATAAATGTAATAAATTACATTTATTCCTAGAACTAAGACTAACCAGAACCAAGAATCACAGCAAATACAATCAACCATAAATAAAACCACAGATAACTAAAACACAACAACATCTTTCCCTTGACTTCCTCCTGCTTATCAAAAGGTTGTTCCGTCTACGCAAAGGCCTCCTTATTTTATGTATAATAATGTTCTTCTTCTTCTTCAAGTTATGGCTTCACACTAATTATAAGTGTATTTTGCTAGTTTCCAGTGAGATATATAATCGTGTTTGTTTAAATTAATTCGACTCCCCGATGAATTTGATGACAACGATGATAATGATATTAATGAAGTACCTGAATGACCCCTGGATAGTAAAGCGGTGGATACTTTACATACCAATTGCAATGGCCGTTTTGAGGGAAGTCAAAAAGGCACGTTTTATCACTTTGTTACAATTACCTTCACTGATGCACATATAAGAACACATAATGGTTAATATTCCACCAACATTACACATTATTAGTCGAAATAACACAAGTTTTGGAAATTAAAACAAATTGACAACATCACTCTTCAACTTCCCGCCAAAACTCCGTATAATAATGTTCTTCTTCTTCTTCTTCTTCTTTAAGTTGTGGCTTTACACTAATTTTAAGTGTATTTTGCCAATGTCCAGTGAATTGCTTAATCGTGTTTGTAAGATTTAGGTAAGGATTTGAGGAAAATGGGCAATACAAACATAAATTTAATAAGATCATTTAAGAAACAATTATAGACATATTACAAAATTAAATGGAGATATTATGATGTACAATAAACTTTACAATAGCTTTAATATATAAATGGTTAGATAGTGACAAGATAGTTGACAAATTATAAGGAAGAGGAGCTTTATATTCAATAAGAAAATCATGTAATGATGGAGAGCTATAACGAGGACAGGAAAATAAAATGTGGGTGAGGTCGCCAATTACTTGGCCACACCACTCGCACAGCGGTGAGTTCCTTATATTCAAATTATAAAGATGTAAAGGACTGCAACAATGATTAGATCTAAGACGAAAAAGGATAGAAGTCGTTTTCTTAGTTAATTTTAATTTGGAGAACCAGGGTTTGGTTGGGACTACGGATTGAATTGACCGATAAAATTTGGCTTTGTGTAAATTTGCCGTCACCCAATCACGATTCCAATTTTGAAATAAGTGTACACGTGGAAGTAATAACATGTCATTACAATAAACAAAACTATCTAAACGACCTTGGAGGCTTGCTAGTTTTGCCAGGCAATCCACAGCTTCGTTGCCCTGAATACCCGAATGTCCAGGAATCCAGGCCAACGAAACCTGTAGATTGGAGTCCTGACATTCCTTCAGTTTGCTTTTTAGTTCAAGTGTAACCGGATTCATATGTTTGCTAAATGGATTAGCATGCAGAGATTGCAAGCAACTAAGAGAATCCGTAAATATAATGGAGTTGTTTATACCATATAGAATAATGTAATTCAGACATTCCAAAACAGCCATGCATTCCGCAGAATAATTACTAGACACAGAAGGATATTTAAATAATTTAAAAAATCCAGTGGAATGACGCAAAAAAGCAGCACCCACATTGTTACATACAGTATCTCCCTCTCCTGTCGATTTGGACGCATCCGTAAAGAAAATTTCCATTCTGCTAGCGTTCTGTTTAATGTACTCGTGCAGTTTATCATTAGCATCCGGCGTATTTTTATAAATGCCTATAGAGAATAAAATACTTGGTACATATAAAACAATTCTATAGTCATATAGGTAAACCGGGTGGATAGGGAATCTTTTAAAAGTCACATTATTAGAGTTAAGAATTTTTCTGTAACTATAGATAAGATGAGGAATATCTTTGTTGTGCCAGAAATGGTTGTTACAGTTTATCAGAGTATTAAGAGCTACTATCTTAGGGAGGAGGGGGTGAGAGTGAATATGCCACACTTTGAAAAAATAACGATCTGATAAGTACTGCCGTCTAAGATGCAGAGGGGGGTCAGAACATTCAACTTGAAGAGCATTAACTGGTGTGCTTTTCATTGCACCTAGTATGATACGAAGACATTTAGACTGTACCACATTATACTTATTAATGTCAGTCTTATTCGCTGGAGAAAGGGTAAAGGACGCATAATCAAGGAGACTTCTGACTAAAGCGTTATAAACTAGTCGTAATGTAGCAGGATGAGCTCCCCACCAAACACCTGAAAGTGCTCTCATAATGTTAATGTTCTTCTCGCATTTTGCAACAGTTTGGTGAATATGAGAAGACCCATTAAGTTTTGAGTTGAATTTTCTGCCAAGAAAAGTTACTTCGTTGGCAACGTGCAATCGTGATTCACCAATTTTAACATTCAAAATCGGGATCTTTCTTTTCTTAGTAAATGGGACAACTATACTTTTATTCACTGATAGTGATAAACAATGATTATCTAACCAAAGTGATAATTTATTGATAGACTTTTCAATATCTTCAGCCGCAACCGTTATGGAAGGGTTAGATGAATAAATAACGATATCATCGGCATACTGTAAAATTGAACAAGGAGAAACAGCTGTTTCAAGATCTGTGGTGTAAATGTCGTATAACAAAGGACTAAGGACCGATCCCTGAGGGACTCCTTTCCATAACAATCTAGGAGAATAATCGGTGCCAGGAACCCTTAATGTGATAGAACGACCTGTATAAAGGTTAAACAAAAAATTGGAGAAGGTATTCGGAATATTTAAAGATTCGAGTTTTGATTTTAATAATAACAAATCCACGTTATCGTAGGCCGCTGAAATATCTAAAAAAGCTGCTACTGTGGACTCTTCCTTAGTAAAAGATAACAAAACATCAGTGGAGAAAATGCTAAGATTATCAGCTACTCCTCTTCCTTTTCTAAATCCGAATTGGGAGTTCGATAATATGCTGTTATGTTCCGCGAACCAGTCTAACCTCATTTTAATTAAATGCTCAGCCAATTTAGCAAACACAGAAGATAAAGAGATTGGTCTATAAGATGACGGGTCCGAAGGATCCTTATGAGGTTTCAATATTGGAATAACTGTGTGATGCTTCCAAGATGGAGGAATATGGCCCGATTCAATTATAATATTTATCAAATCTAAAACATAAGACTGTGAATTTTGTTTCAATTTAGCAATAAAGGAATATGGAATACCATCTGAACCAGGCGCAGAATCAGCAACTCGATTTAAAATAAACTTAAGTTCAGTTAATGAGAAAGGGGTTCTTATAGAATTATTTTCTAAGGGATCAAATTGACTAGAGTACAAAAAGGGCATTTGAGCGCGACTAGGAACTACATCCGGGGCCAAATTACGCAAAAAAGGATATGCCCAATCAAGGGATAGAGACGACTGTGAATTATGATTGTAAGAAGATCTAAAACGTCTGATGTTAGACCAAACTGAAGAAATTGGAGTATCAGGAGAAAGAGAGGAACAAAATCGACGCCACCCTTCCAATTTCTTTTTTCGGAGTAATCGTTTAGTTGCAGCTACTGAATTTTTGAAAGCTAAAAATGACTGCAAATTTAGATTGTCACCACAACTTTTTTCTGACAAATTTCTTTTATTCACTGCCTCAGTGCAATCTTTATCCCACCATGGCGGTGAGGGAATTTTTCCACTAGCACTGTTTTTATTGGGAAAAAATTCATCAGCTGTTGACAACATCGCACTAACTAAGCTGTCATAACAATTTTGAATATTTTGAGAATTAATTTTGGGTAGAGCTTTAATCCTGACTTCTAAAGTTGAACTGTATGATTCCCAATCGCAATTATTTAATTTGTACTTCAACAGAGGAGGTAAGGATGGAACACGATTTGAAGGATTAATAGGGAAAGAAATAAGTATAGGATAGTGGTCGCTACCATATGATAAAGATAGACGTTTCCACGTTAAGAGAGAAGATAATCGAGCAGAGCAAAGGGAAATGTCAACAAAACTCTGTGCTTGCCCAGGAATAATGTGCCGCGTCGGGGACCCATCATTTAAAACGCACAAATCGAAGTCGTCAATAAGATCAGATAGACAGGAGCCCATATTATCATCATTTGGAGCCCCCCATAAGCTATGATGAGCATTAAAATCACCCAGGAGGACAATAGGTGGAGGCACCACTGCAACAATTTTTCTTAGAATTGAAAAAACTGAATGATTCTTACGTGCTATATATATAGAAATTACAGATATCTCACCAACGCGAGCTGCAACTACATTTAAATTATCATGGTGGAATTGTGGTAATGAGATTGAGGAAAAAATCACATTTTTTCTAATGAGTAGGGCAGAACCACCCCAACCATCTGCCCTATCATCTCGTATTATATTATAACCTGGTAATCTAAAATTGAAACCTGGCCTTAGCCAGGACTCAGAAATTGCGATCACAGATAAATTAAAATCATTAGTTAACTGAATTAATTCAGATTTTTTGGAAACTAGACTTCTACTATTCCATTGAAGAATTTGATCCATGTTTAAAGTAATCAAAAATAGTAACAGAAATATTAGTAATAATTTTAATGGCAACGGGGTCCGGTAATGAAGAGTTAATGATAGTGTTAGATAGCATAGCTATGAGTTCATTCAACTCCTGAAGGCTGTTCTTTTTAGGAGATTCTTTGTCATGGGTCTGTAGGGCACAACCATTTTTTAGGGATGACGCTGGGGATGAAATAATTTTGTTATGTGTGGCTTTATCATAACCCATTTGGCGGTTTCTAATTGGTTTTTCTTTTAATATAATTGTTTTCTTGTATGAGGATGTGGGAAGATGAATTTTGGAAGATTGGGATGAAATGTCAGGAATGGAAATGTTTTGGGGAGGTGCAGCGGCAATTTCAGAGTATAATTTCTTAGAGATTGGAAACAGTTTTGAAGCCTCTTGATAAGAAATGGCATGATGGACATATGCCTCTTTATATTTGTTTGCCTAATGTATTCAGGGCAACTTTTGCTGGAGGCTATATGAGAGCCATTGCAATTTATACAATTGTGTTCTTCTATAGTACAAGATGCCCCATCGTGTTTCTCACCACATTTGTAACATTGTGGCTTGCTCCTACATTGAGTGCGTGTATGTCCAAATCGGCAACAGTGGAAGCACTGTATGGTGGGATAAATATATTGTTCTACTGGAAGAGAAGTAAAAAAGCTATAAATATGGGAAGGCAGTGATTGACCATCAAAAGTTAGTACGACAGTCTGGGTGGGAACCCATACTGTCCCCTCTGGCCCAATAGTCTTTCTGCTCAGACGCCTAGATCTAATAATGCACCCATAACCCTCTGGAACTCTTAAATTACTTACAATATCATCATGAGACCATTCTGTAGGAAGGCCTCTAACAATACCCATTTTGCAAATATTGTATGAGGGAATATAACATTTATATTTATTTAAGGTCAGCAATGGGAGGGTCAGGAATGTATTGGCACTTTTACTATTTTTAAATTGAATACTGAGTCTATTACGGCCAATCCTCTTAATGCCATTCTCTAAAATATCTGATAATTTATTTTGATATAGGAAATGGCCAAATTTTATCGGATGAAGTGTAATACCACTTTGTGGGGTATGAGTTTCAAGCTCAACATGCACCACATATGGACCAGGATCTTCTTCATTGTATTTGGATCGGAACGGAGATATTACAGGGGTGGGTATCACATGTTCAGCTGATATGGTTGAAGGACTAAGATGAGTATTTGAAATAACTAATGATGACTCAGGGATATGAGTAAGCAATTTACTAGGGTTCGCTTTATTTTTAAAAAGTGGAGCTTTTAAAAATTTTTTCACTTTTTTCTCCCTTGATATAGGCACCTTACCAGTATCCATTATTTCTACGTCATTTTGGGAGAGAAACGAATCTGCCTCTAATAGTGTAAATAGTGGGTTTTTGTCAGGAGGTTCTGGTTCCATTTCCATATTTTAAAATATATACAAAAAAACTTACCAATAAAACTGCTAAACTAAATATATACACTACGCTACTAATAAGAACACTGTACAACTATGAATAATCAATAAAATGGGTGAGAAATTAATAAATATTATAATTTGTGCAAAAATACTACCGCCCTTTTTGAATTCCCGCCAAAAAGCTCCTAAGAGATCTTATGTAATCTATAATAATGTTATACACACTTCTTCTTCTTCATGTTATGGCTTCACACTAATTATAAGTGTATTTTGCCAGTTTCCAGTGAGATATATAATCGTGTTTGTTTAAATTACTTCGACAACGATGATAATGAAATTAATGAAATACCCCACCCTGGATAGTAAAGCGGTGGATACTTTACATACCAATTGCAACGGCCGTTTTGAGGGAAGTCGAAAAGGCACGTTTTATCACTTTGTTACAATTACCTTCACTCATGCACATATAAGAACACATAATGGTTAATATTCCACCAACATTACACATAATTAGTCAAAATAATACAAGTTTTGGAAATTAAAACAAAATTGACAACATCACTCTTCGACTGCCCGCCAAAAACCCCGTTATACACACTTCTTCTTCTTCTTCTTTAAGTTATGGCTTCACACTAATTTTAAGTGTATTTTGCCAGTGTCCAGTGAGATATACAATCGTGTTTGTTTAAATTATTTCAATTCCCCGATGAACTTAATGGCAACGATGATAATGAAATTAATGAAGTACCCCACCCTGGATAGTAAAGCGGTGGATACTTTACATACCAATTGAGACGGCCGTTTTGAGGAAAGCCGAAAAGGCACGTTTTATCGCTTTGTTACAATTACCTTCACTCATGCACATATAAGAACACATAATGGTTAATATTCCACCAACATTATACATTATTAGTCAAAATAACACAAGTATTTGGAAATTAAAACAAATTGACAACATCACTCTTCGACTATACACACTTTTATTTGTTTTTGTTGAAGGGAAAGATGTTTTAGTGTTTTAGTTATCTGTGGTTTCGTTTATGGTTGATTGTGTTTCTTGTGATTCTTGGTTCTGAGAAAAACTGTAATATAAAAGAATATGTGACCGTTAATTTATTACACGAACTACGTCAGCGAAAAGTGGACGTAGACGGTACACCTCTGCTACTCCTGCTTGTAGAAATAGTTTCGCGAATCATGGTGTTCTTACCTCCTACCAAGGTGAAACAGAGTACGGCTCGGCCAGTCTAAGATAAACTTACGAGTATCTTAGTACAGAAGCGGTTACACATTATTACTCGTGACTAGACATTTCATGGAAGAGCCGAGAATCTGCATATATGTTTTCGAGTATCGTTATAAAGACATTTTAGTAAAAATGTATCAAATTTCAGGAATATCCTGTTGAAAATATACTTTCATTACTTGGTATTAGAGCTTAAATTGTAATATTATATTGCTGTCGGTTAATACATAATGTTTTAACTTCAAATGCACACGAAATGAAAATGGATCACATCGTGCTATTTTAATGCGATTTGAATTTAATTAGCTCAGTGTAGATACGTATCTTTAGAATTTAATATGGAGTTAACTGTAATTTCAGTTGAATGCATAATCTTTAATTAATTATTCAATTAATAAGACTGCCTCGTTGGTTCCGTGGCGAATATTGCGCGTAGCGATCTCGAGGTCCTGAGATAGAATCTTAGGTCAGACAAAATGGATATTCGATAAATAAAAAGCCAGTTTCAATCCGGGCACTGAAATCGTGCCCAGCCTAATGGCTTCCATATAAAATTGGGACATAACATCGACGACGGAAAGTAGATGTACGCTGCTACCCCCGCTTCGGAATATAGGAGTGACAATATTTTTTTTAATAATCAATAATGAAAAATACTAAAGTAAAAAAAACTGACTGCCTCGTTGGTCTTGTGCTGAAGCGCATCGCTTGGTGATCATGAGGTTCTGGGTTCAAATCCTGGGTCGGAAAAATGAAGTTTTTCTAACGAAAACTTCCCAGTATGAGTCCGGAGTCTGAAATTGTGTCCGGTATATGGCAATAGGCTTACCCCCTATTACATGTGACCTAACATCGTCGGCGAAAAGTGGGTGTACTCAGTACACCTCTGCCACCCCCGCTTGGGGTATATACGCGTGACGGTGTTAACGTTTAATTAAGCAAAATTGAAGAGCCTGGCCAAGAAGTGATCATTTGAAAAAGTGGTAATTTAAAGGAGTCTATTTTCAGCCGAAATACTTCCACAGCTCAAACTCAAATAATTTATTTTGTATAAAACCTGCGAGGGTGCCTACAAATTTTTTATTTTTAAATCTATTCTACCACGGCGCCAACGCGGCCTCCACTGAGAGGATCCAGTGTAGAAACTCAGCGGGCTTGTGTTTTTTTATTCAATTCTCTATCGCTTAACTCTTTTTTATTTTTACCAATCATATTGTGTAGATACTATGTTTAGGTTGCAATTAAATAGTTTACGATCTAGCTCCAGTGTGATGCTGTACGACCGAGATATTAGACTTATGATGTTATTTATAGCGAGTGTCTAAAGGATTCCAGATGGACCAGTCCCCACAAGCAGCACCCGTTCACGAGGATGACTACTGGAACAGTCATCACTCCCAGCAGCGCCAGTTTTGTGGTGACTCATCCAACTTCTACCCGCGACCTTCACCAAGTCATCGGTCCATCTTGTAGTGGGCCTGCCCACTCCACGTCTTCCGGTACGTTGTCGCCACTCCAGAACCTTTCTGCCCCAGCGGTCGTCAGTTATACGAGCGATGTGCCCCGTCCACTGCCACTTGACTTTGATTCTGAGTGCTATGTCAGTGACTTTGGTCCTCCTGCGGATCTCCTCGTCTATGATTCGCAGGCTGACTCCGAGCATTCCTCTTCAATCGCTCTTTGGATGATCTTGAGCAAGTTTGTAGAAGTAGTGATTAATAAACCTGATCGTTTTTTAAGGGGTCGCAAGCAGTTTGTATCTGTTGTGTCTATATCAATTGATTCAGCTCGTCCTTATAAAATGTCATCCCATTAATTATTCGGTTTTTCTATTATCATTAACTTATCAACTTTTGTCGATCAGTAAAGATCAAAGGTTTTGAGTAAAGCAAACTGCTCTACTCGTAAATATAAATATCACCTTTGGGGGCACCCTAAGCGATCGGGTTCTCCTCCTTTCTGTTTTATAAAACACTTCCAATTTAGATATGATTCCTGTGTCATAAGCGCATTTACAAACGGATTTAAATACGACATTATGTTATAACGCAGGTAAATCCGCGGGTAAAAGTAATTTAAAATGAAACAGTTAGGTAATTGTGAAGGTCAAGAAATCGATAAGCCGATGGTTCACATTAAAGTTTTCGCGATAAAAATCATATCATCAGTTATCAGAAAATGTTAAAGCGTTGGTTATACGTCCATTATCGAACGCTTATAGCTTGCTGTATTAATTGAATTGTTAAAACCAACTTGCAGTTAGATTACAATAGGTGTAATCTCGAGGCAGTTAACAGAGAAATCAACATAAAAATGGCGAGCAAAAATGTGAACTTTAATTTAGTATTTAACTTGCTCTGTTCGTATGTCTGTCTGACTTTCTAGTACAAATTTTGTGACCCATTTTCCAACTTCCAACGCACTTGAAGGTATCCGATAAAGCTGAAATTTGGCATACGTATGTAAGTTTGGTGACATTGCAATAACATGGTACCATGGAGGTAGTCTGACGCTGGAACTGGAAGGAAGCCAAAGAAACTCCTCAATTAAGAAAACTATGTCTGTAGTGTTTTTTTTGTATAAAAGCTTGTTTTTTTATAAGATCTTTTTAAAACATAATATTTTGAAGGCATTCAGCCCAGCACGCATTCCTATCATTGTAACTCCTGTAAACCAGCATGACCTCTGTCGATGACACCAAAGTTTGAACCGCGGTTGTTCCCAGAAGCGCGTTACTTGTCTTTAATTAATTTGATTAGAAACAAAAAGAAGAATTATGTGAAAATAAATTCATTTATGTAGAGAGGAGACAAAATAAAAATAATGCCATATCGGTTATGGAAAGGACTTTAATTAAGATACCTAGTTTTGCTAAGGTATTCTTGATGTCAAGAAGATGGTTTGGTTGGCATTTTTTAAGAAAAATAACAAGGTTTTGGGCAATAAAAACACGACTGCCTTACTTAGGCGCACTATCGTTTTTTTTTTAAATTTTACTTTGCCTAAATCCTCCGGGATAGTGTGAGTGGCTATACGTATGCCAATCGGTTTAGGCGTTTAGTAGGTCAGGCGCAATGAACGTACACACCTAAATATATTACACACCTTTTTTGACCTGTAGTAAAAATACAAGATATATCTATCTATCTATAGTTATCAATGCGCCAGATCCCTTACTGGGTAGCCAGAGAGTACTAAGTTCCAACAGGACAAGTAAACTCTAACGGTAAATAAAGTAGTTCTTGTTAGAATCTGTATCGTGTTGAACGAGGGCTGTAATTCATACAGTTGTTTGTCGAAGTGCGTTAGTCTTGTTCTCGCAGCGGCGCTGTATCAGATATCGGTTCGAATCCGACACGTTTACTAACAAAACGATAACTTTAGTACCTGTACCTGTGGTTGCCTATAACTGGGTGAGCACCCGGTATGATTTTAGTATTACTTAATCTTTGTATGTCTATCATCTGTTCGTAACCCAAATAAAATAAATAGATATATACTCTCGTATACCTTTTACAAGTTGGCGTCAGTTTCTTCAGTTTTTTTTTGTTATAAATTCTACTGAAAGGGTGCTGAACGCTTGTCTTGATAACACGAAGTATGGTACTAAAACATTGGTTTGTCGTTTAGGCAGCTTCGAAGAATTTCATAAAAATTTACACAAAAAATAACAAGATTTCGTTGGTTTTATAATCAAAAATCGTTATCCTATTGATACATATTAAAAATGTGAAAATTTGTATGTTTGAATGTTTGTTACTCGATTGCACAAAAAAGGCCGAATGGACTTGGCTGTAACTTGGCACACAGATAATTTATTACCTGGAGTAACACAGAGGATGATTTTTATCCCAATAAATGTTAGATTACTGTCTAAAGCCATCGCGGACGAAGTCGCGGTCAGAAAGTAGTAATTAATATCTCTTTCACATTCGCCCTTCCTTCCCTTCTTTCCCTATCCCTTAAAAAATAAAGAAAAAGAATTATTTGTTTTTGTTTCTCATTGTATGTTTTATTTTTAAAGACTATCTCACTCATACTTCCTTGGTCTAGAGGCAGATGTTGCCGCTAGCGATCATGAGACCCTGGGTTCCGTTGCAGGTCATACAAAATGTTATTAAGGTTTATATTTTAGTTTATTCTTAGAAGAAGGCCGAAATTTGGATTTATTTCTAGTATATTGCCAATAGAATCACACCCTAATACAATGGGACTTAAAATCTGTCTATATATAGCATCACCCCACATCCCTTACCCCCCACGGGTTAGGCGGAGAATACAGAGTTTCAATTGGGTTTTTCTTTACAGACCTCTCTGGCTTCCTCCAATCTCATAGTTCGTTTCATGTACGCTCGCCGGTTACGGAAACTCTTGACTTGCCCTTCAGATAAGACACGGTCTATTTGGTCATGGATAGATAGTCTAGGTCTTCCTGGGTACCTACATCCTTCCACTTTCCCATTACTGATGACTGACAGATGATACTGTGACTTAACATTATGGGGAAATTATGGGTTTTCACAGTACACTTCTGCTACTCTCGGTAGTTATGTTAATTTTTGGCATAAGCCTAAGCCACGTTGCCACCTTCGAGTGGCCGAAACTACGTGATCTTAGATACCGAGCTAATGAAAGGAATGATGTTTATTTCAAGATAGATAATCTAGAATAGTCATTCTAATAAGAACACAAAAATCTATTGTCCTGGACTACAAAGGATTGGATAACTGCTAAGTTATCTACTCAGGGTCAATGAGTAAAAGTTAAGCAGCCCTCACACGGCCGATTGTAGACCAACCAAATAGTTTAGTCGGTTTAAAATCTATTAGTTGCTAGGCAAGTGCGCGCACGGAACTAACAGCATGTTGATTGTTTATCATTTTTTAACTACACAATGACTAAACTTGATGACCAGGTGTTATCTTATTTTTTTAATTAGCCCCACATTTATACAAGGATTTATTCACTTACACATTATTCACATACATTCATACCCAGACGGAATGAAACATTTATGTGTCACGTAAAAATTAGTCCCAATTTGGAATAAATCCACGATTACTCAATCTAATAATAATCTTTTAAGGCTACATTCTAACCAGTAGGGCAAGCCACCGTAGAAACGAATTGAAATTCTTCCGGAATTATTGCAAAAGAAACAAGAATATAAGGGAATTATGTAAATGGCAAAAGGAAAAATGTACCCCTTAAGTAACCTTCTCCGGTTGCTCCTTAGTTAGAACAGTTAGTCCAGACGTGATGACTTATACCTATGGTTTGGATTTGCACCCGTACCGAAGATTTCTTCATATTTTGAATCCTTGTTTTACACCGACTAAACTGTTTTGTCTAAGTATGTTCGGCCGTCTGCAGGATCCTTTAGAGTCAATAAGATAAATGGTATCCGCTTAAATATGTACCTAATTAAATGTTATTTGATAAGAAAATATCTCTATATCCTCTCTCTAAATAGAACATTGGTTACTCATGATGTTTCTAGAACACTAGCCCTGGATTAGGTACATTCTATCTATTGCTACTATTTTGCCTACTTATTACGTGGGAATGAACATAAGACAGCTTCGTTGGTCTAGTGTCGAATAATGCGCTTTGCTATCACGAGGTCCTGGGTTTAAATCCTAGGTCGAACACAAATATTAATCCGGAGTCCGGAATTCTATTACATGGGATTTAACATCGTCGGCGAAAAGTTGGTGTACACCTCTGCTATCCTGGTTGAGGAATATAGGCGTGACGGTGTTAGTGCCAGAATATGGATCGCCGTAGTACCTAAGTAGGGAAATCAATATTAAAATGCCTGTTATCGAAATATTCACAATAACAGTCCGAAGTTTAGTTGTGTACAGTATAATTTTATTTGTTCTCGCCTCCTAATATCTTAGTATCTAATATCGTGTGGGAAAATTGAGTGTACATAGAACCTTTGTTACCTCGGACTGGGGTCGTAGAACGCGGACGCGAGTAAGGACACGGGTAGCTGGCTAATGTTACTGAAATGTCGAAATTACACACGAATATCTTTACAAATACTCGTATATGATCGTAAGAAAGAATTTATTGTCGATCGTATATTGATAACTGTGCACCAAATATACTTAATGACTCCTCTAAAACAGAATCTTAACTGTCGCCACTCAAAGTTTACGTCTAATAAATAACGAAAAGTATATAGTAGGGCGTTATATAATCTAAGAAGATTTAAGGTTGTAATGAAATATTAATGTAACAGTAAGACAATCATAATTTAAATTATTATATAAAATACATATCACTGAAAATGTTCATAAGCAAATATTAAAATTGTTCAGGTGATTACACCTGAACAAATCGTACATATGTGCATGAACAATACGCAAAATTGAATAAACACTTAAAAAACAAACAATACACAAAAATAAACGCAACCTCACCTGTATTTAATATCCATGGCTTCGAAGTTGTATACAGACGCGTACATTCCCGCCAAAAATACAGGGAACAGTATCAAAACAAAACTGTAAACATTGAATTTGCCAAAAGGTCCCAAAATCGACAAAATATCGTCCACCGTAACACCATTCTGTTTCTTTTCCAAATCCATTTTGACACTGCACTTAAAAATTACAATTAAATAAAAATAATTTATTAAAAAAATTAATAATTCGATTAATGTATTTTTGTAAATTATACAAGGTGGTTTTAAAAATATGGTAAGTTGTAATGTTTTATCTTAGAGTGGCGCGCACGCATCGGTCGGTGGACCGATAGTGCGCGTGATTCGATCGGTGTATAGTTTTTATTGGTGTTAAAATCATTGCCTCTATCGAGTGCAAGTTTACTTACGATAACTAAGTGGTATATATTGTTTATTGTTAATTTTACTGATGCAGGAAGTCGTTGGGGGTTAATAGGGCGTGGAGGAAATCAAGCGGCTAATTAAATGGATGAGTAAAGGTTAGATGAAGTGACAGATGAACTGTTTACATGTGTGTTTGTGATCATGCCTTCCATGGGGTGATTAGGGATATGTCATTCTCTTCCCTATGGCTTTTTTTGGAATACGCGTAGTCTTATACAGTATAGAATAGCGCCACTCATTATGTGGTCACTGTTAAAGCGACAATGCCATTTTACATCAAGCTCCCGTTTACGATAATAGGCGTATCCTCTATCGTGTGGGTTGTTTGCGACTGGTTTTGTAAAATTTGGACTTTTGTATTCCAAATGTACCCCCTTTTCGGGTTTTGGGTCGTGATGATATGTATCATATACTTAAATACGACAGATCTCTCGCCTGAATCTGTTTATTCCTGATAATCAACCTTACTGTCACATCTTTTAAAGTCCATAATGATTATAATGACAACTAAGTATAAACTCTATTTTCAAATGATAAAGTTCAAATTTAATGTAATAAGAGAATTAATGCAAACCTTATTGCTACATCTTTTAAGGTGCAAATTTAAAGTAACAATAATGCTTATGAATGAAACCTCAAGGTTTAAATTGTCCAGCATCATCATAATGCATCACGCGGTCAGTCGAGGGCGTTTCGCTAAATACACCAACCTTTACTACTTGGGTACACATCCAAATTTAAAGATATATTAAACAAGGTATTGTTAGGTAAAATTAAAGTAAATGGAGTAGCAAAAAATAGTTAAATATTGAAGCTTGAGTACCTTTGAAATAAATAACTTTAATCAAATGCGTTTTAAGAACTGGCAGCGTACCGAGTTGGTAGGTGGTAGGCTATGTTTGGTAGGTTATCGAAGGCTCGCTCTCGGCATATTATCATTGGTTCCAGTTCGGCTTCAGAACTCAATTTTTTCAAATTTATGTGTGCAATTATCACTTGCTTTGAAAGATAAACAACATGGATCCAAAACATACAATAATATGAAGTTTTCCTGTCTCGTTGGTCTAGTGCGAATAATGCTCGTAGCGATCAAGAGATAGGTTCGAATTCTAGGTCGGACAACAATAAATAAATAAAATAAAAAGCTTATCCCTGTCACATGGCACCTAAAATTTCGTTGGCGAATAGTGGGTTTATACAGTACACCTATGCTACCCCCGCTTGGGGAATAGGCGTGACGGCTTTTATTTAGGTTTTTGAAAGACATACATACCCCCACGTTTATATCCCAGAAGATGGTAGGTAAAATACCTTGGTAGGTAGGGACTACAGCTTGCAAAATGCTACGATTCTGACACATATATTTCGCTTCATCTATATTTATACCTTTACAACTAGTTTCCAAAATACTTGTTACAAGATGTGCCTGAAACTTTGCAAGGAATGGATCAAATTTAGATAAAAAACAATTGATGAATCATGATTGTTCTATAAAAACTGTTCCTTTTTTTGTGGGGATAATCCTACGTCGGATTTCCGCGAGCTTCGCTATTGTGCCTGATTTCTATTACCTAGCTAAAACCTACAATGGCATCGATTTTTTGAGGGGCTCCTGTATCTGCATATAGAACGCATTGGTGCCTCTTGACATAACGCGTCTAAGATATCGGAGTCAGGGGGAAAAAAGGCCTGCTTCCGTCGCCCTGCTCACGGTGGGCACGGTGGCTTGCGCCACCGTCCTCTAAAGGGACTATGTGCTGGGCCGTCAATTTTGTTTTGTTTTACCATATGTTTTAGCGGAGGGGTACTTGTTAGTTCTTATTTTAAAGCCCCAGGCTATAGGGTTGAGGGGCTGGATGCCTCCGCCGAGCGGATTAGGTTCACTCACGAATTGGAACCCCGAGAGGTACAAAGACGCTATGTGCGGTGTACAAGGTATAACATAATAAAAACAAGACCTCAGACACCCCGATTAGAGAATCGCTTCATAAATTCAAAACGAATACCAAATTTCCAAATTTAAAGGTTTTTACCCTTTTTTTAACCACCTTTATAACAAAATAACAATGAAACTTGTACGTGTATGTGTGCTTTTTGAGAAATACGTTTTAGGAATGCATTTGAAATCTCTTAATTGATATAATTCAAAAATAAATTTAGTTTTTTATAGCACACTGAAGGAATAAAGACAATTTTAGCAAATTAAAAAAAAATTGAAGATTCATTAAAAATTTTTGGAATCAATTCATTTACCGATTTAGAACAAACTTCTTTCAAGTCTTGTGTTTATCATAAACGCGTTTTGGCAACCAACTGTATTCGATCGCGGTATTCAAATCCGTAGCGTCCAGTCGCTGCATCTAGCGTCCAAAAAGTGACATGATCGCCATGACTGGAGCTTCTAGTATGCAGACGGAATCCTTCGGTTGTAGAATCATTCTAAATTAAAAGTAGTACTCATGTCGGTGCAGAAGATGTAACAATCTGCCGCCATTCACTTCGTCTTAAATAATATTCTTTGAGTTCTTTATTCGATCTGACAGAAACTTCCTCCTTTACTTGGTTTGCGTAACTTCCTTGGCTTTCCTCTTCGTTTCATTCCTCCTACTTTCCCTTCCAAGATGTTTTGGAATGGAAGTGATAATTGCCTCTTCTAATTCAGAAGCGATAGAAAATAAAAGGGGCTGTAGCTTAGAACTTCCGAACAGCAACCCAATCCTCGGTTCTAGATGCTAAGTAGCAAGTCTCAACTGATGTATAAGCTGGTGTCATATCGCAAACAGCTAAACATCTTAAGAGACGGGCTAACCGCAAATGTAATTCGCAATTTATTGACTAACAACCAACCACAGCTGATTAAAGTTATTTATTTTAAATTGAGCGTAGCGATATTTTAGCATTTTTGCCATTCTATTTAAAGCGTGTTCGTTCTTAACAATACCCTATAAAAATTGAATGAGTAAGTAATAAAATACCTCTTAAATAAATACCTCTTATGAAACCCCCACATATGATATGATGCATCCCTTTCCTTTACTAGGAACGGGGAGCCATGTTATATATGAAAGCAAGACGGGTGAGTTTGTTAGCTTTATCGATAAAGAAATATGATTGTAATGTGTACCATTATCTCTAGAAATACCTACACAATTCAAGCTTACGGGTCAGCTTGGCAAGTATTCGCACATACGTCAAGAGTTTCCATAACTGGCAAGATTGTATGAGTCGAACTATGAGAGTGGAGGAAGACAGATAGGTCTGTAAAGAAAGAACCTGTTGAAACTCTGTGATCTTTGTCTAGCTCGTAAAGGACTGGTCATGATAGACGGACGGACAGATAGAAGTTAACCATTTGTTGTATATAATGAAATAAAAGGGTGCAAGTTTAATAGATTTCGTTTGCGATAAAAAATTGCGCGAAATGGTTGGTATAAAACATCCCACGGCTAGTGTGTGCGGCTTAACTAACTGCCATGTGTTTCATCATAAGTGTCCATGCCTTTGTCCGCCAGAAAAACACCATGACCGTATAAAACAACATTATTTTCCCACGAGTGCATTATAACCCGTGTAGGTATGTTCTGATAAGCCGAGCAAACACTTTGTATTGGTGGCATAGTGCCGGGGTGTTGCAGATTTCCGTGTTTCATACCGTTGACGTGAACCTACTGCTCGATATTGCACTTCCTGGGGTGAGTGTAGTGATGTGCTCTTTATATTTGTCGATGTTTTAATTAATTTGCAATTGAAAAAAGATATTTTTTGACTCTTAAAGTGCTTCGTGGCCGCAGTGTTAAGCTGACTAACGTTAAGTTGTGCTCAGTTTGGTTAGATCGATGTTCGTTAGTGGCACTTTCGCATCGAGCGTATGCATATTTTAAAAAGCACAGTGGCTTAGTGCCTTTGATGCAAGTTATCACTTCAAATGTTAGTAATTTTACTAAGTTGGATGCCTTATGAATGGCTTGATAAGTTCGATCCGAACTGTGGAATTTGAACAATCTCTCATTCAGTGGCTAGCAGTATAGCAGAAAAGTACCATTTATTTACTGTTTTGACGATGCGTGGGGTATACATACCTCAAATGTTTTTTAAGCACTATTATAACACTAGGTTATTATGTTTCTCGTATTTAGTATTATTAAACTTCTTGACCTGATTCAAAGCCATGGTGCATCTTTTCCATAATATTATCTTTGAACCCTAATCCGTCTGTTTTTGAGTGGTACATTTTATTAATAATATATCTTCGTTTGCCCTCACAAAAGCCTTAGTTTTTACTTTAGTTAAATCTAGCTTTTCTCCACCAGGAGTTAACAATGAGTTGTTACGATATATTTTTATCGACATTTCCCATCCCCAAGCTATCTCACTCTCGAGGCAGAGCTCTTTGTGGGATTGCAACTTTTTGACTCAGAGGGATTGTTATCTGCAAAGTAGCTTCAAATATATGCGCGCACTCCCACCTTCAATATTATAAGGAGGTGAGATTTTCTACTACGCAAATATTACTGATTTCTTCACATGAGGAAAGTAGTACGTAGAAATATTCCTTGCTTGTTACAGCTGTATTGGGACGGAAGTTAAAGGTATTTTTTTGTATGTTTAGTCATTCCCTCGGCTTATTAGTGAAGTGTCATTTCTATATACGTTATACGTCTACGAAAAACGTTGATTTAGAAATTATGCATTTTGTGTGTTTGTGCAATATATTACATTTGCATTTTGTCGGTTAGAGGTGAGCAATAGATAATATACAAATATATAGATAAGTGTTTTTTATAAACTAATCGGTATTTAATCGATTATGTATTATGTAATACGAAGCATGTATCCAGATATTAAGACACATCTCTATACTACACCTTGTAAATGTTTATTTAATATCTATCTTTATAATCATGCCAGTAGGTAGAGAGTGTAGAGTTCGACGAACGAATTCTTTACTTACAGACTCTCTCGCTTCCTCTATTCTCATAGTTCACCTTCTGTGCGTCGGTAACAGGAATTTTTGACTTGCCCATAAGATAAGTCACGGTCTTCTGAGTCTTATCTGATGGGCAAGTAAAAAGAAGTGAAATCATTTAATAAAATTGTCAGGGCGATAAGCTGTTCAGTCGATCTTAAATGATAAAAATTAAATTTTACTCAAGAACGTAATTTAAGTTATATTCATAGAAACGTCCTCAGTAGCAGCCCAGAGTTTATAATTAGGCCGGTAAAAGGCTCGTCGGGAAAATGTGAGTGTACACAGTGCACTTCCGCTTAGGGAATGTAGACGTAACGGTGTTTCTTCCTTTTTACTATATTAGATACTAACTACCTCCTCTATCTTGAGTCGTTCTCCTCAGTGCTGAGGGTGATCTTTATGAAGAACATGATACATACGAGGTAAAATGTTCATGGTTTCATAACAACATCATCATCATTTGTATATATCCTGCAAGGGCACTTAAAATTCCCAATATTGAACATTTTTTTATCTAATTTACATACCACTCTACCACTACGCGTACGTTCCGACGTAGAGTCTCCACTAAGAAAATCCAGTGAGAAAGTTTGTCAGAGAAACTCAGCGGAAATTTTTTCTTTTATAGTTTTAGTAACTACTAAGACTCTCTCGTTGGTTCGAGAAAAACTAGTATCAGTCCAGAATTTGGCAGTGTATCCGGTGTAATAGTGATAGCCCGCCCCTTATTATACGTGACTTAATATTGTCGGCAAAAAGTGGTGGGACACAGTTCTGCCATCCCCGCTTAGGAAAAATAGGCGTGACGGAGTTAAATTTTTTTTTTGCTAAAAAAAATAAAATCAAACGTAGCCACACACAAGGGCTACGTTCCTTTATTGTATCGTGGGTGCGTCTACAAACATGAAAATTCGTATACACAAATACCCAGACCGAAACAAATATATGTGGGTCACACTAATTTTATTTGACCTAGTGGGCGGAGCAGATTAAGCTCTCAACCACTGCACCAAACCATCCGTCAAATTTGTGAGTAAAAGGCTTTGCTATCCTTGTCTAGCAATTATCCTGTCCTTAGGTCACTTTATACGGCACTGCAGGTCGTCACTACGATACACGTGATTTATTGTTACAGGTCTGTACAATGATGTCATCGTATTATTTATTGCCAACATTGTGACATTTACGGTCGATCGATTCCTTCATTTAATGAGCAATAACTTATGACTACCTACATAATACTAGTTTCTGCGACTGCGTATGCGTTGAGTTTAGACAGGAGCCTAACATTTTTCCGAGAAAAAAAGTATTTTATGTGTTAATTCCGGTAATAAACTACCTGTGTGCCAAATAACATCCAAATACGTTCAGTTGTTTTTGCGTCATTGAGTAAACATCTAGACATCCAAACTGCACATTAATAATGCTAGTTTCCGCGACTGCGTCCGCATTGACTTTAGACAGGAGCCTATTATTTTTCCGAGATAAAAAGTATCTTATGTATTAATCTATCTATCTATCTATATCATCACGCCAGCTCCCTCGCGGGGTAGGCAGAGAGTACAGATTTCCAACAGGTTCTTTCCTTACATACCTCTCTGGCTTCCTCCACTCTCATAGTTCGTCTCATACACACTCGCCGGTTACGGAGACTCTTGACTTGCCCTTCAGCTAAGACACGGTCTATTTGGTCATGGTAAGATAGTCTAGGTCTTCCCCGGCACCTACATCCTTCCACTTTTGCATTGTATATCTGTTTTGTCATTCTTTCTTCTGGCATGTTTATGTATTAATACAGGTAATAAACTACCTGTGTGCCAAATAACATCCAAATACGTTCAGTTGTTTTTGCGTCATTGAGTAAACATCTAGACATCCAAACTGCACATGAATAATACTCGTTTCCGCGACTGCGTCCGCATTGACTTTAGACAGGAGCCTAACATTTTTTCGAGATAAAAAGATCTTCTGTATTAATACTGGTAATAAACTATCTGTGTGCCAAATTTCATTCAAATATTCATCCAGTCGTTTTTGCGTGATTGAGTAACAAACATCCAAACATCAGGACATCCAAACTTCACATGTATAATATTAGTAGGATAGTATTTCATACAGTAATTAAATAAGCTCTTTTGTTTTCAACGGCTCGGTTTTATGACTACAGACTTGTGGTCATACTGGTACACTATTGTCTCATACAGGTATAACATAATTAATGCAAGACCTGAAATAGTTTGTTCTTAATCGGCAACTGAATCGTGTTCAAGTATTTTTAATGTATCCTATATTTTTTATTATTTAGGAAAAGTTACTAATGCAGTCTGCTTTTTGAACAAAATTAAATCCTGGATCAAAGTAATATGGCGCTCACAAAAGTACAGGTTTCGTGGTTAATTTGTGTACCTAAGTGCCTAAAAATGGTAGATAACTTTGAAGTTTGATTTTCGTATTGAATTCATAGAGCAATTTTGTTTTTAAACTTTGCCCCACACTTGGATTTGTTCATGTGTCGTGGGTGCGCTTTCAAACATAAAAGTTCACATACACAAACGCCCAGACCGAAACAAATAATTGTGGGTCACACAAAGATTTGTCCCGTGCGGGAAACGAACCCGCGACTATTAGACACAGTGGGCGGAGCGGCTTAAGCTCTTAACCACTGCGCGAAATCGTCCGTCATAATATTAATAATATTAATATTAGCCTATACTGATCCGCTGCTGGGCAAAGGCCTTCTCTCAAAAATCGAGTTGAGAGAGATCAGGTCATACTCCACCACGCGGACCCAGTGCGGATTCGTGGAGGCAGGCTTGTGGCCACCCGCTGTTCGAACTTATCAAGCCGACTATAACGACCAACTCGGCTTAACGATTCCCACATTAAGTAACCGGGACCAACGGATCAGCGTGCCTTCCGGAGCACGGACACGCGCGAAATGTGAAATGCCACAAACGGTCACCCATCTCAGACCGACCGAGTCGAACGCTGCTTAACCTTGGTAATTGGTAAAAACACTGCGGTCGCACAGCGCTACGAGCGTTTATTATAAATTATAATACAATTATATTTATTTACTTAAAAGCATTCGTAAGTAGTAAATCGTAATAGGTCGTTTAATTTCTGTGCTTGCTGGAAACCTTCGGCTTCACCCAAAACTTCGACCCAATTTGGCCGTTTTTGGCCAAATTTGAAGCCGAAGCTTTGGTCCGACACTAACAATAAGGCACTTATTTTATTGTTGCAAATAACAAAAAAGAATTTACTTACTTTTGGTCCAAAAAGTCAACTTTGTAATTAACAAATGATAAGTTGGAACAAGAGCTTGAGCACCCGCGGGCTTAGGGACAAATGGTAATTTTCTTAAGTAAGTTCTGAATTATGAATACTGGAAATCTGACCCTTGAGTGTCGTGAAAAGTTTTGTTATTCAGAATTTCATACTTTTTACTTGGAAGTCGTTATAATTATGATCTTTTGTATACCTTTGGCATTTGCGGAACAATATTTTTGAAACTAAAGTTGACAACCTTACGTGGGTTTTTACTGAAGCAATTTTCAAAGACGTTTGGTCGTTCATACTTATCTTTTTAAGTCCCACACAAGTTATTATATCTGTGTCGTGGGTGCATTTACAAACATGACATTGATACAAATGAACACTTAGACCGTGTCAAACATTTGTGAAAATGGATGATTGAAAATTGATATTTTTGAGGTTTATTTAAAACGTAGCTTCTACACTAAGAAAAATTCCTGAAACTGGAATGCGTTTACAAATATGAAATTCACATACACAAACAAGCATTTGTGTGTCACACAAACGGGGGGCGGGGATCAAACCGGCGACTACTCGTGTCTCTCTGATAGGCCGATGGGATTCTTCATAATCCACGAGCGTAAATGACGAACTGGGAGAGCGGACGAAGCGAGTGAGTTCTGTAATGCAAGAACCTGTTGGAACTTGATACTCTCTGTTTACCCTGCGAGGGATTCGGTGTGATATAGACAGATAGATGAATAGAAATTGGATTATTTATAATTTCATTGCTCGCTGCACTTACAGACCAAACCGCACAGGGAGCTCTCATTACATTATGATTGCACGAAATTCTTTAATCGCGCCAAAGTCGTGTCACAAACTTTATTGAAGGTACTCTTACCCGGCAACAACGAGGCATGGAAACGATTGTAATTTTAAATTTATTTTTATTTGACGATTATTTGATTTCGCAGTGATTTCTTGTGTAAAATTTCACTGGCATTGCTTTTTAATTCGCTATGAGTATTAAGAGTTATTCGCTGTTAAGTATCGGCGCACTTGTTTGCTATTGAGGAATGAATTACGATTTATCTGTATCAATTCTAATTTAAGCAACCATTGTAGAGATAAATAGCGGGTGCGATGGATGAAAAAGAGCTTCATCTTAATTTTTCAGGATACCTATGTAATGTTTTATGTCTAGTGACAATGCAGCGAAATTCATCAAATTAAGCACTTCGATGATTCTACCAACGTAAAGTTTGACAAGTTTATAAATCAATACTGCCTCGTTGGTCTGGTGGCAAAGCACATAGCTGTGTGATCACGAAGTCCTGGGTTCAAATCCTAGGTCGGACAAATGTAGTTTTTCTAACGAAAAATTCCCAGTATGAATCCGGAGTCTGGAATTGTGCCCGGTATATGGCAATAGGCTCGCCCCCTATTACATGGGACCTAACATCGTCGGCGAAACGTGGGTGTACTCAGTACACCTCTGCCACCCCCTCTGGGGAATATAGGCGTGACGGTGTATAAATCAATAAAATAATACAGTTATAATGCGACAAGGTATTTTGGCCCGTGGATGACATTGACACGTTGGTGTGAAATTAGGGCTATCATTAAGTAAAATTTTCTTACTTCCAGGCAAATATTTCAACAGGTGGGTTCGCATAGTTACTAATTAAAAAAAGAACTTGGGTAAATTTCATAGCAAACGGCAACTCTGCTGCAGCTGTCATGAAGTGACATTTCACTTGATGACAGTGGTAGTTTCAATTTTGGTCGCGGGCCACAAGACCCTTGTATGACTGTAATCGGTACTAGCGAGAATGGAGCGGTACTTTACATATATCAAAACACCAAACTAACGTGGGCAAAAAGAAATACGTAAGTGAAGTAAGAAGGAATAATATTTTTTTAAAAGGAGTACGACAGAATTATCAAAGAGGTGAAATAGTAGCACTTATAAAAAAATTGTTTCAGTGTTATTTGTGAGTCATTCGAGACCCGTTAGCCTAGTGTAGGAAATTAGAATACGTGCTTAAAGCGACACGACGTACTCGGAGCCGACAAATTTATGGCCCAACTGGGGTCACACGAGCGCTATGAGCGTGTCCGCTCATATGATAATGAGCATAGCATGTTCACTGTTTAAATTACGATTAATTTGCTAAGTTTTTCTTCTTAATTATGTTTCGTTGTTTAATGGTTTGAGTAAATTTTATCATGTAATAGGAACTGCCTTCCACTTTTAAGTTCCTTTCTGTTGCTGGAGATTGGTAATAAGCTTTTCGAATCTGTCCCTATCCTAAACCAAACTGAAAAACTGCTCATCGCTGCCTTATTAATTATTTCGGATCCATTTTACATCCATTTTGTTAGTAACAATCTGTCTTAATAACTATGTTAGTAATAAATTTGGCATCATATTTTTTACTTTTATTTTCTATATCTTGCCATATATACCTTTGCTGGTCTTGAGCACTGCGTATGAACTTATATCCAATGCTCAAGAAATGGATTGTCCATTTTACTTATCAATGCTTACAGGATACCGTTGGAGCTTCACGCATCCTATTCATGACTGAGGCAGCTCTTTTTCTGATGATTGCGTAGAAATCATCAACGCGAGCCTCAGCAAACATTTGTGATGCACTACAAAAGCGCGGAAGTCCCAACAGTACCCTAAAAGTATTATACTGTACGCGCAGGGCGTCGTACGACCGCTGTGTATACTTTACCCACAGGCTGTATGTGTAGAACGTTTGGCAATATGCCTTGAAAAGAGTCATTTTAACATATTTAGTGCAGCGAGCAAACCTGCGGACTATCATATTATTTCGGACCGCCAACGCCCTACGCTCCCGCTCTATATCAGCATCATCGGATAAATCCGCCGTGACTATATTGGCGAGATATTTAAATTCTGTAACTTTTTTAGGGCAGTTCCATTTAAAGTCACAGGAGGTATATTATCCAAAGTGCTATTTCGCCACTTAAATGTGATCACCTCACTTTTGTTCACATTATATGTAAGCCCATGTGACACAGCATATGACTCCCATATCCCCAGCAATTTTCTAAGACCGTTGATCGATGGACTCAACAAAACCATATCATCCGCATAACTAAGGTTATTGATAATAATTCCATCTATCGAGCATCCGATATTGGGGTTGCTGAGCTCATCAATCAGCTGCTTTATGTATAAGTTAAACAGGGTAGGAGATGTCAAACCGCCCTGTCTAGTCCCACACTCAAGTGTGTATGCATCCGAAAATGAATTTCCCAATCTCACTTGATTTGTTTGCGAGTTATACCAAAATGTCAATATACTAATGATTTCTGGTAGTACATTTAGCCTATACAGTTTATCATATAGTACAAGTTCAAAAGCCTTAGATAGGTCAAGAAAGGCAGCGTACTCGTATACAGATGTTTTTCTATCCGTGTAATATCTTACTGTCTGCTTGAGCGCAAGGATTGCACTTTCGGTAGAGAGATTCCGTCGGAAACCAAATTGTGCATCATTAAGTTTTAGATGAACGCCAAGGTGGCGATCAAGCAGACCGTCAAGTACTTTACCTATTATAGTACCTAGAGAGATAGGCCTGTAGTTAGCTTTATCTGCAATATCGCCAGTTTTATTTTTTACAACTGGCACTACTATAGTCTCCATGAGCTCTGCAGGTAAATAGGAATGACGGAAACAAAACGTATAAAGCATCGCAAGAATGCGGTAAACTTGTGGTCCTGCGTACAACAGGTGCTCAACGCCTAGCCCGTCATGACCCGGAGCCTTACCTCTTGCCAAACTTTTTACTACATGCTTTACTTCTTTAGCAGTGAAATTAAGAGGAGACTCCGAACCACACAGCCCAGCCCCTATCACCTGATGAACTTGCTGTATTGCTGGACGTACTACAAAATGTTCTTTAAACAAGTTCACTATTTTTGTTTTGCATCCGTTACACCATCAACGCTCACAGGGTGGCTCGGCCTTGGATTTAAATTATGAGTAATAATAATAATATTTGTTTGTTTCTTCACAAAGGTTATCAGGTCTTAAAAGTTAGTACATAAAGCATGCTCAAACTTAATGCGTTTGTGAGAGGCTGGTGCCTGCACAAGGTAAACCTGTGTTACAAGTAACCAGGCTCTCACCCCTTAAACAAGTACTGCATTAATAAGTAGAAACGTGAAGAAATTAAAAGGAACATTCTGATAATAAGAGTAAACTAATCTTAAAATTAGATCGATAATTAAATAAGTAATTTATTAATTATTGAGATCATGGAGGTGTTGTGTGTGCGTATGCGTGGATGTGTATGTGTGTGTGTGTGTGTATTTGTGCACACATGTGCAATAAAGAAAAACGGTAAGCGCGATTCTGGAGAAATTGTATACTATGTGTATATTAATTTTAATTACGGTCATAAGTAGGATTAGTAATCAAAAATTAATGCGGACTGTGTAAGATTAGCAAATGGGGATAAGAAGGTCTTCTGTTTCCGTATAGGACAAACCATGTAACCATTCCGCTAATACTTTATTCAGTTTAAACTTGGTTAGGGGATAAATGTATAGGATAGCGTTAATTTTATTATATAAGTACGGTCCAAGAAAACAGAAAAATCTGTGTGAAAAACTAGTTCTAAATAATGAGGATGGGCAAATAGCATTTATTCGACGTTTGGTAGAATTGGTTAAGGGATCATAGTTTAGGCATAAATGAGTTTTAATATTGGTATTATACACGAAGAGATGGCGGACAGTGACGATATTTAATTTTTGGTAAAGGTTTACGGTAAGGTATAGGAAGGGAAGAAAATAGAAAACTTTAAGTACTGCTCTCTGCGCTCTTTCCAGGTGAATTATGTTTGACTTCAAAGTACCACCCCAAGAAGTGATGCAGTATGTTAGAACAGATTGAACTAAAGCAAAATATGTAGTTTTTAGGATTTTTTAATCAGATATTTAGCGCAATTTGTTGTTGTTTTCCAAAACTTTCTAAAATTTTTCTTTTCATGCTGCTGAGTTATAAGGTTCATAGTAATTTAATCTTTATTATTTTGACACAATTTTAATTTATTTTTAAAAACACTTCTACTCTGTTTCATACTAGTATAGCTAGGTCCAACCCTTGGCATTCCATCCAACCTCCACATTTGATATTGTTCACGAGCCTCCCTGTGGGCACTTTTTACATATTTATTCTAGCCCACCACCAGTATACCCGACAGTCCGTAGCTCATGAGATTATTGATTGATTGTGATGATTCCGGTCCACTCCATAATGTTCCACTGCTACGATTTCTCCGTCGTCCAACCCGTTTTTGCCACCAATTTTGCCCATCGCTATAAATTGAAGCATATAATATCTGTCATGTCACAGCACGTTGCGGAAATATCCGTCTTGATCAAGTCTTGACGCTTTTTGATGGATGGAATCATAATATTAAGACACTATGAATAAAATAGCACACGATTTCATCCATAATAACTGTTGCCGCTCTGTCACACATACACTGTTTAAATATCACACACACTCAATACCTTGCTGTAAAAAATACTTTTCGATGAATTTTATTACCATTATAAGTATAGTTACAATTTTTGGAAGACTCTCTGAAGTTGGATATGTTGCAAAATACCAATTCTAACCACAATATCATAATACATTGGTCCATGCAGCACTGGATCACATAATGGGCATTTGTGATTACTTTGACTGCCTCGTTGGATTCGTGACGGATAATGGGCGTTAACATCAGGAGGTCCTGGCTTTAAGTCGATTGGACATAATAGTTCGTAGTTTTTCTACGCTCATGAAAATACGTTCACCATCTATTACATGGGACTTAACATCGTCGGTGATAGGTGCGTGTACTTTATACACTTCTGCGACCCCGACTTAGGGAATGTAGGCGTGACTGTGTGTGATAATTTGCACATGTGTAGCGACAAGGTGGCGGCTATGTCTTTTAGTGTCTTAGAATTATGATTTCTGTGGGTCATACCAATATGTTGGAGAACACTATCATTGTTGGCCTATACCTAATAACAACTAGTACCAAAATATTATCTATTCTGTAGGGTCAAATCTTTGCTTCCAGATTGACGTCAGGCGGCAATCAGAATAAAATCACCGTCCCGCAATATGACTTAGAATAATTTGGGTTTTTTGACAACGGATCGAATCTAAGGAAATTTCTATGTACATGTATTTGGGGTCAAGAAAACTGCGTATGATAAAGCTCATATATTGTGTATTTCATAAACGATATCTTATATTGGTCAGTTTGGTTAGGATCGAACCGACTGTATGAATAATTTTGTTTGAGTTTGTATAAATTTCTTGTTTCAGCTGAAATGTGACCGCTTTTGGTCAAGATTTGTATAATAAGATAAGACGTGATGATGGCAGAGACGCCTGTAGCGTTATGCAACCGCGGTGTTCTTAGAGGTTAAACAGCATTCGGTTCGGTCGGTCTGAGATGGGCGACAGTTTGTGGCATTTTCATAATCAAGGGTCTCCTTTGGAAGGCAGGTTAAGCCGTTGGTCCCGGTGTAATATGGTAGTCATCAAGCCGACTTGGAAGCCTTATGGGTGGCTTGATATTATGTTTGTGATATGTTCCAACAGCAGATGGCCACAAACCTGCCTCCATGGTGGAGTATGATCTTATCTCTCTTACCTCTAAAGCCTTTGGCTGCTGGCCAGTATATTAGTATCATTATTGTTGTAGAGCATTGATAGAGAATTAAATTATAAGCAATTTTCTCAAGTGCATGGTGCAGTAGGCAATCACGAGGTGCTTGGTCGAATCCTAGGACGACCAAAGTGTTATTGAGGTTTTTCTATCGATCGAAGCGCTCGTAGCGCTGTGCGACCGCAGTGCTCTTACCGATCACCACGGTTAAGAAGCGTCCCACTCGGTCGGCCTACGCCGTTACGTTACACGTTAAGCCGTTGGTCCCGGTTACCACTTAATGTGGTAGTCGTTTAACCGAGTTGGAAGCCTAATAGGCGGCTTGATAAGTTCCAACAGCAGGTGGCCCAAACCTGTCTCCACCAATCCGCACTGGGTTCGCGTGGTGGTGTATGACCTGATTTCTCTCACCTCGATTTGTGAGAGAAGGCCTTTGCCCAGCAATGGGCAGTAAAGGCGGATATTGTCGTTGTAGTAAATTCTCAGTAGCTGCACAGGGTCTGGCAATTATACCCTGCATGATGCAATTGGATCACTTTCTATTACATTAGAATCTAACATCGCCGACTGTTAGTGGAGATACATAGTACACCTTAGTCCCCCCGCTTGGAGAATACAACCTTAATGGTGTTTATTTTGTTTGCTTATGTTTTATAAGAACATTTTATTTTCAATTTCTGTTATTTCTAACAGACTTCAAAAATAAGGAGATTCTATGTTCGTCACTATGTATTTTATTTTGTTTATTTTTAGACGCCATTTAGTACCCAATGCCACAATTGACACAACTCTAACACCTGTCACGTCTTAAAATTTATAAAGCTGTGTACATACGTAGGCATATATGCACTCAACATTGCCTCGTTTAAAAGCAGTTACAAATAAACAAGCCGTTCGCGTTGTTGCAAACTGCAATATCGTCCAGGAAAGTTCCGGGCGTCACAAACTGCGATATGATGGTATCAGAAACGCATTTTACATGATATGAATTTTATGAAACTACCATCAACTGCAGCTGTTTTAATGGGTTATTGTATTTTGTTGGATTATGTCATAATGTTTGTAAATTTTTTGATAGGTTTGATTGATTTTAATTGCCTATTGAAATCTATATATTAATACGTGAAGCAAAAACTTTGTACACCTTTTTACGAAAATGGCGCGGACGGAGGAGTATGAGATTTCCCACACTTATAGTTAATATTGAGAAGGAGTGCAGAATGCTAATATTTTTTTTAAATTATGCTTAATACATACATTAAATCAATGAAAAAAACATTACACACACTACCATGTATTTGACACAATACACGTCACATTGATGTCTGTCTTTAATATTATTTGTCTATAGTCTTACTGAATGTCAAACATAACTAGCAAGCGATGAAAGAGTAGGTCGAATATCGACCTATGGGCGACCACTAGTTGATATAATATGTTCTGCTTATACAAAGTGTATCGTAATTAACGCAAGACCTTAGACACCTCTATTAGCTAAAATTTTAAGTTTTTTACACCTTTTTAAGCACTTTTATACCCCAATTAACAATGAAACTTGTACGTGTAGGTGTGCATATTGAGAAATACATTTTAGAAATGCATTTGAAGGCTCCGTATTGCTTTGAAATAATAATAAATTTAGTTTTTTATAGCGCACTGAAGGAGTAACAACATTTTTCGCAAATTTTGAAAAAATATCATATACCTTTAAAGTAGTTGGAATGAATTCAGTTACCGATTTAGAACAAACTACTTTCAGGTCATGCGTTTATTATGTTACACCTTGTATATGGCCTGATATCCTGTAGAAACTTTACACATTTTAATTTAAAAGCAACGCGTTAGAATGAACTGTAATCACTTAGACCAATTAACGAACGGTGATTAACTTATATAGCATATATATGTTAGTTTGGGGCCCGTAAATTGTACTACATTATTTTTGTAAAAATTTAAAATATAATACTTATTATTATTTAAAATAACAGGTGCTCATCGTTACATTTATCATAACACATAAAAAAGAAATTACTGCACTTTAAGCGATTTGAATTACAACAATAAGTTATATAAAGTAGCATTACAAACTTTCAACTGCCTCGTTGGTCTAGTCGCAAGGCGCATCGCTTTGTGATCACGAGGTACTGGGTTCAAATCCTAAGTCGGACAAGTGTAGGTTTTCTAACAAAAACTTCCCGGTACGAGTCCGGAGTCTGGAATTATGTCCGGTATATGGGCAATAGGCTCGCCCCCTGCTACATGAGACCTAACATTGTCGGCGAAACGTGAGTGTACTCAGTACACCTCTACCATCCCTGCTTGGGGAATATAGGCGTGACGGTGTTATAACTTTATAGTTTGGCGTTCGATCAATCATAAGATATTTTGCATTATATAGACCACTTATGAATGACCACAAATATACCTCTACCAATCCGCATTGGGTAGATTTTAAACAGACGTAGTCGAGTATAACCTTATCTCTCTTACCTTGAATTAACCGCAAGAGATTAAAGTAAGCTTGTACGCTATGTAAAATTGGACATTAGAAATCTTAGCGCAAATCTGAAAAATTTTGCTCATACGTTAACTCTAATAGCTCTTATCATACAAGAATACATTGGAAATAAAAATAGAATACAATGTTTTTAAGGCACACTAACAAAATACTTACAAAATAATAAATATATCACGAAATTCTACCTGTATTTGTAATCTGTGGTGATGGCGGGCGAGGTGATAGGGCTGCGCTTCCGTCGCGTGGGCTCTTCGCTTTAATCACACAAAGAGCCTCTACCGGAGGCATCTTATAGTGAGGTGACTCGCTGTATCGATAGTTAAAGCGACTTCAGTTCCTGTTAGAAATGTAATGATTTTGGGAAGGCAAGGAGCTAAAAACTATTGACATTATATTGTATTAAATTATATACATCAATACATAGATTAGTGTCTAGGAAGCCAGACAGGTCTTTAAGGATCTTTTCTTAAAGATCATAGATAGTACAAAGTTCCAACAGATTCTTATCTGTTGGAACTTTGTACTTTCTGCTAACCCCGCAAGATATGATGATATGGATAGACATAAACTGGTAGACTTGGAAAGCTTCTTGGAAGGCTTGCTCTTAGACAGCATAAAAGTATCCAAAATATTCTCAGGAAAATCAGATTTCAACTTTATTATACGGCTCAGCACAGCTTTCATTTCATCGGCGTAGGTGAGAACAGCGTCAGACTTCACTATACCTTTACAATTCTGACATATCTTACCTCATCAAAGTTTATATCGATATTATACCGGTATGAGCACCATCACTAGGTGGCGATTTAGAGAAGTGCAGTGTATTTAGGGTGCGGGCGCGACCCGGCTTGTCTCGGACAAAAGGCGCGAGCGCCGGGACCGCGATTTTGTTGCAGTGAGTGATACCACCGCCTTGAGTCGACGCTATGAATAAGTATTATTATTTTGGATGAGGTATAGTGAACCTTTAGAAAATAATTTGCCAACCCAAAATCACAGCCCGACTCTAGGAATTATTCCTGTGGTGTGGGTGCGTTTACTATCAACTATTTGTGGGTCACAATGTTTGTCTGTGTAAGGATCAGACCCACGACAATTGCGATCCAGAGAAAGAAGCGTGTGCGCTTTTGAAACGTCGCAATTAGGTACAGTACTTAATGAGTACTATGAAGCTAGTCATGGCTTATGTCTTGCAGTGGATATTTTAGGATGATGATGACGATGTTGACATAGACATCACTAGTTTATAAACTAAAATATTTAAAAGCTATTACATCCACATCAACAAAACTTTGAAACAGCCCTAATGAAAAACGTACATCGTTTTTATTTCTTACAAAAGTTGATAAAATTGAAATTTACCGGTGATAAAATTGTTGCTAAAAACCACAACTATATTATCACCTTGTAACTTTTAACTACACAATCCCGGTGTACTAATGTGTGTGTGTTTCTTTTTACTACAGTTATGGCATCGTTTAATCATCTTTTCTTTATACCTGAGAGTCGTATCAAAATTAGGAGGATGCCGCTAGCACGTGTTCAGATCTCTCCTCAACTCTTCTCTTTCTAAAGTTACCATATCCTTCGTTAAAAGTTGATTCTACACTTCATGTGTACATTGTTACGTATAGCGCTAAAGTTTGCAGGAGGCTGTTTTCACACTCTAGAAAACAATTTGTGGTCATATGTGTTTTTAAATGAGAAACAAAGAAAAAAGCCTTTCTGTTTCTAGAGGGCTATTTCGGGAAAATTAAAAAATGCTTGTAGGTCTCAGTGGAGATTTTCGTTTATTTTTGGAGCTTCTTTTGTAGTGTAATAACCAGAGTTTTTAAGCCAAGTTGTTTTCTGAATGTTCGCATTATTTTAAATATCCCACGTTAGTTGGGAACTTTTTCCAGTGATTGCAAGATTGCAAGATTACTTAATTCCTGCCTATTGTAGTGGTCTGTGATGCGGCTGGCGATCACGAGGTCGTAGGCTCGAATCTTAGAAAAATGTTATCTCGGTATTTCTATCGAAAAAATCTCAGTAGCAGACCGGACTACGAAATTATACCCAGTATAGTGTCAATAAGTTCGTCCCCTATTGCGTTTGGACCTAACATCGTTCTACCCAATCAACTGTATAATTTTTTTATTTTGCATTTTTAACTACTTTCTGTTTATTGCTATGTTAGGCCAGTCTTTAAAAGTGTGTCCAGTTCGTCCCGCTATCTCCGCCTGTGTGGACCACGTGGAGGGTGGCCATTGTCCAGCTGTGGGACAAGAATGGCTCTTAATAATAATATTGCACTTTTTAAGTCGAACAAATATGAGTTCCCTTTAACCTCCGAATACCCCCGGGTATTCATTCATAAATGACAAAGTAAAGGTCCCTTCCAAATCAGTGCAGTAGTTTTCGAGTGATGCCCTAACAAACAGAGAAACGTTAACATGGCAAAAGTTAACATTGTTTTGTATTCAGAGACCTATCGTGTATGAAAAAAGAAACAATGAGATTGGAGGAAGGGAGAGCTATATAAGAAATGAACTACAGGAAATCTGGAGGTACCCTGCCTACCTTTAAAGGATCTGGCGTAATGATATAAAGCGATAGATAAGTACAGCCTGTCGGTAGCATAATAATATATATGTTACGTACTCTGTAAGGTGCATTGAAAATGTAGTTACAATTCGTAACCACATTTCCTCCTTAAAAATATTTTATATCTCGTGTTCTCTAAATTGTGGTAACTGCCGGCGTCCGGATAAGTTCACCCGGATAGTGTTCTCGGTGTTCCGGGGAAACGAGGAACTATTTTATTGTGTTTGCGGTTCCAAGTTTTAATGTAATGTAGATACCGCTGTGCGACTGTTGAGGTTTTCTTTGCAGGTTAAAATTCTTGATGCTAAGATATCGATGCCGATAACCGTGAATTGCAGGTTATCGTAACATATTACGTATGTTTGGTATCTTTAAAAATATATTGTGTTTTTCTTCAGTAAACCAATTATCATTATCATCGTTATCACCAGCCGAAAGACGTCCAAACCAGAACAGTAGCCACCTCCAAATATCGCCAGGATCAGAATCCAACCTCGCCGGCGAGGTCAAAGAATCCCTTGTCCGCCGGCCGGTACAGAGCACCACAGCAACACCTAGTATACGCCCTCCCCCATAGCGACTGCCGAGGCCGTTCCTCCTTGAGGTGCCCTTGAGCTAGTTCCCCCTTACCCTTCTGGCTTGAGCGTGGTGGTTGCACGCTCGCCCGGTCGCTCTTGTCCGGCGAAGCTGTAAAGGATCCGCGGCCAATAGCGTAGTCATCACACACACACACGCACACACACCTCCAAAGATCGCCTTGACGGCCGTTGGAAAAGAAAGGTTAACTCGAGTAGAGACCATGTTCCTGAAAACGTGGAGTAGGCATACTTACACTGCAATGTAAATCGACGTCCTAGTGAAGTTTGGGTTACAACTTACCGCTAAAGATATAATACATAGTTTTATAATATATAATATCATTTTCTTTATCTACCTATCTAAATCATCACGCCAGAATCCTTGTGGGGTAGGCGGAGAGTATAGAGTATAATATAATTATCATATTAACTTTCTTCTACTTAGTTTTTTGCGCGAGGCCTCTGTAACAATGGAGAGACAGAGATAGATAGATTACTCTTTATTGTACACCATAACATGTACATAGAGAAAAAAAAATAAACAAAGGAGGTATGATTGGCAGTCTTATCGCTAATAGAAATCTCTTCCAGACAACCAAAACTGAAAGAAAAAAAGTTATACAAAAAATTGAGGGCAGTAGGTGGCGTACATTTATTAGTTAGATTTATTTTAATAGGTATAGGCTCATATGCTTATAAATATATATGATATATAACAATATATAAATATAATAAAGATAGGTATAAAGAAACGGCATGATAGTAGGTGACTTATTAGAGAATAGTCGAAAGAAAGTGGTCCTTAACCATTCTTTTAAAAATGGCCAAGGACTCTGCGCGGCTTACTGACACAGGCAATGCATTCCATAGACGAACAGCTTGGACTGAGAAGGATTTATCAAGAAATATCTTGGAATGCATTGGTGTTTCCAGTCTGAGATTTTCCGACGACCTTAAGAACCTTGAATGTGACTCACGGAGGAACTCGAATCGTTTTTTGAGGTATAAAGGAGTATTAGGATCAAACAGAATGCTGTATAGAAGCGATAGTATATGAGCATTCCGGCGAAAGCGAATTGGTAGCCGCTTGAGCTTAGCACGAAATTCAGTCACATGATCATATTTCCGCAAACCAAATATGAATCTTATACAGAAATTTTGAAGTCGCCCAAGTTTATTAAGTTGACTCTCAGTTATATTAAGATAGCTAGCGTCTGCATAATCGAGGATAGGAAGTAGAAGGGATTGTGCAAGAGCAATTTTAGTAGCAGTGGGCAGAAAATTTCGCAACCTTCTTAATGAGCCAGCGGAAGCAAAAATCTTGCGGCTAAGTTGAAATTGGTATCCATATAGATCCCCTAATTTTTCACCGTTTTACTTATACGTATTGTGACACCGTCAAACATAATTTGGGGAAGTCGTGACCAATCTAGACGTGCAGTAAGTCTAGAGCTACCGATGATAATAGCTTGGGTCTTAGCTGGGTTGACTTTAAGACCATAGCTTTTACTCCATTCGCATATTTTTACTAGATCGTTCTTCATAGTATTGACAGCCTCTGACAACCTGGTCAACGGTGCTTGAGAGTAAATTTGGAGATCATTTGCTTAAAGGTGCCAGGAATAAAGTAATTGGTTGGAAATCGAATTAATAAAGATAGTGAAAAGTAACGGAGACAAAACGCCACCCTGCGGTACACCGGCAGTAGTATAGCAATAGGAAGAGTAGGTTTCTTCGATGCGTATACGTTGCCGGCGACCAAACAGGTAATTACGAAACCAGTCAATTGCCGTTAGATATGTTAATAGATCGTAAAACTCCGAGTAGAATATCAAAATCAACGGTATTGAAAGCATTACTCAAATCACGCAGGGTGAATATAGTTAAGTTACTATTTTCCATACCCAATCTTATATCCTCCGTAATATTCACCAAAGCGGTAACAGTGCTGTGACCAGGACGAAAACCGGACTGAGAAGGATTAAGGAGGGAGTTATTATTAAGGAATTTACTTAATTGGTCATGGACGAGGCGCTCAAGAACTTTGGATAGGAAGGGTAACATTGAAATGGGACGATATTCAGAGAAGGACGTAGGATTCGATTTTTTAGGTAATGGTGTCACATGAGCTTCTTTCCATGCAGAAGGAAACTGACCATTGGAAATAGAGTGATTTAAAATGTGACAAAGGATAGGTAGAATTTCATGAAGGATAGGGAGAATAATATAACGGTTGATACAATCGCTGCCGACTGCATTCGATGTAATGGATTCTACGCTCCTTTTAACATCACAAGCAGCAAATTGACTAAAGTAAAATGGAGCATAATCGGGCATCGGAATAGACTAAAGATAGTTTAGCGTGGTTGCTTTTATAGTCTTATCAAAGTAAGAAGAGACATTGCCCTGCTAGCCACCGTCCAAGCAAAATAATATATTACGTAATCATCAATTACAGTAGATCACCTGAGTACTAGCGGTCCGCTTAAGAATCTCGCACACAACCGCGCGCTCTACGTGACTTCTCGGGGTTTTAAGGTTTTTTTTGTTGTTTTCTTACTGTTAATAATAACATATAATTGTAATAATACAATTATTTTTATTTATTATATACGTTTACATGGTATTTATATTGTACTAGCAGTTTCCTGCGACTTCGTACCCAGTCGACAACAGCGCCACCTACCGGGTGTATGTTATATAGCCTTTGTTACTTCTGGGTAAGGTAGCTTTCTAATGGTGAAATAATCATTAAAATCGGATCACTAGTACCGGAGATTACCCCAAACATCCAAACTTACAAACTTTACCTCTTTATAATATAGTATAGATGTAGACGCTGATTGGTAGCATGAGTATAAGTACATTCTTCCATACCCCATTCACAAGCTCTCATTTCTAAAAGCGTGATTGTATAATTTCTTATTTATTTATTTATTTTACACGTATAATTAAATAATAATAACAATAAAATGGGAAAGTTTATGTATAGAGACGAGCTTAACTCAAAATTGAGTTTTCTTACAGCAAACCTTGGAGCGATATGGAGATGAAAATAGAGAGGGCAGTACCAAGTGTACAATGAAAATAAAATGTGCAACAATCTATACATAATTATACAATATATTACATACACATACAAACCTAACAAAATAATATATACATACACATTTATCGGTACATAAAACATACAAACATATATATTACTATTTTCTTATTTTACACTTACTTTTTCTTTCTTAATTATTCATAAGTACTTTTTGGTCTATTTATCTATCTATACCATTACGTCAGTTCCCTTGCGGGGTAGGCAGAGAGTACAGGTTTTGGTGTAACGGAAATAAAAGAAAAAGTGATTTTAGTAGTCTCTGAGACCAACCGAGAAGCCGCGTAGAGCGTGCGTTTGTCTGTTTGATTCCTATTTCGTCCACTAGTATAAAAATGCTCAGGTGTTTACATAATGATATTAACTGCTCCCAAAGGTCGCCACTGTATATACGTACCAAATAACTATTCTAAAATATCCTTCCATTAATAGTTTAACCAGTTACCTACCTGCTCATTAAACTTTCGCGTCGGCGTGAGGAACTTAAATATTTAACTAAGGTTTAAGCAATTACTTAACTCTGTGCGGCAGGTAGTTAGCGACGGGGTGCGCCTGATTTATTGCTCGGCAAACGAGAAGGGAGATTGTTTAGTAATTTTGCAAAATCCTTTATCGCACTATATTCTTCAGAGTTGTTTCATCTGCTTAGTGATCTTTGAGAATTGGCTTCATGGCTGTTGTCTCATGATCTTTCTACCTATATCTAACGCCAGACCCCTAGAAGAATACACAGAGAGTACAGATCCTGATCAGTCTACTAAAATTTTTTAAAGTGATTATTTCAAAAAGTTTACAAGTTTGTTACATTATTTGAAGATATAGAGTAGCACAGAGAAATTATAGATCCCCTGACCATCAAACTAGGTTTTTAAACCTGTGAGTTGAAAGTCAGGGTACCTCCATTTGTGTATGAAATAGTTGCACAGAAATAGAGTTACAGTGTATTCAACTAAAGAAAAGCATTATAGTATTTTTTTACATACGAAGGGTAGTGACAGTTCTAATTATTAACGAAATTAATATTTAATTCAATGGTGTTAAGGCATAAAACCATAAGTATAGAAATGGGTCATGCCTCTAATTGCTATTGAATAAAGTATAATTTCGTTTGGCAATTAGAACTGTCACTACCTATCCTATGTGAAAAATACTATAGTGGCATTAGCATGTAGTACTTTAAAACTAAAATAACTGAAACTATAATATATCATTACACCAAGTCCCTTGTGGGGTAGGCAGAGAGTACAGTGTTTCTACCGGTTCTTTCCTCAAGATCTCTCTCGCTTCATCCAGGTTCGCCGATTACGGTTCTTACATATATTGTCCAACGTCTTATTGTTAAGATTTCTGTGGATAATACACTTTATTGAGATTTCCTATCAAAGATTCCCAGTAGTATTTAGTTTGGAAATGAGTCCAGTATAATGGATGGGGTGGTTGCCTCCTATTACATTGGTACTTAACATTGTTAGCAAGTTATGACTGTATTTTTATAGTAAATGTAAATAAAACAAATTATATTTTCATATAAAGTTTATTATAAAATAAAGCATTTAACAAAACTTATTTGTACCAAATACAAATTAGGTGATAAATAAATAGGAAACATAAAACCAGATTTGATAACTTACTGATTCGCTTCATTATAATTGGGAACAATACCAATATGTATTTTAATTAATTGATAATAATTTAAACTAAAAATGCTGGGTTTTGGAGCAATAGTACTTTGACTATTTCGCTTATAACGGTCTATCCATAACCAACGCACAAATGAATTGGCTCAAGTTAGTTAGTAAAGATTTTTCATTATGTAAGGCCCTCTTGCACGGACCAGGGTAAGCGTCACTTATTGTCTAACTTGAGGTTATCCGGTTAAGTTGAAGGCAATTTTATGTTATAACCGAGTTAGTCAATAGGTAATGTCAACCCTGCCTCGTACAAATAGGCCTAAGTATGTTATAAAAATCATAATCAATTCCGTCCTGACCCTTATTCAGTGATTATTTAAAAACCTTAACGCGACGCATTTCGATAAATTCGTTATAAGGTCGTTTAATATACTCCCGTTTAGTGTTTTAAAATGAGCGCTGGATGTTTAATGTTTAGCGCTGAGTCGAAGCTTACAAGCGCTGAAGCACGTTGAAAAATAGATCTTTTAAGCGCCGACTCGAGCTTTTTCAACACTACTCCCGTGGCATACAGAATAATTACATGGTAATTTGAGATATCGTAACGCACCGCGTTTGGTTATAACGAATTAGGGCCCCAAGCTGCCTATCATTTTGACTTTATCACACAGTTGCGTTACAGTCCCACAAGGGTTTTTGTACCGCGGCCAAATTTGGAACTAATGCTGTCATCAAGTGAAATGACACTTCCTAATAGTCGCAGAGTGGCCGTTGGCTATGGAATTTATCCAAGTCCTTTTTTTGTGTGGACCCACCTGTTGGAAAATTTTCCCGGTAGTGGCACTTTTTTTAAAATGGTAAACCTTATTTCACACCGACGCCAGTATAATTCACGGGCCCAAAAATCCTTGTCATACTATACACCGTTTGATTTTATCGTATTGCGATATATAAAGAAACTTTAAACCAGATTTCGTAATACAGCATTAACTTCATATCGTCCTTTATAAGGCGTCTGATCGGTACAGTTTGAATTATTTCCTCACTTCCAAAAGTACTGAAGACTATTACGTGGGTTATTGTATGGTAAAAAAAATTACAAAAATGTTTCATTGGTAATGTTTTGTGATGCTCGAGTCTCTACGACCACCATAATTTCCTAAAGAAATCGTAACGCGTCGCGTTTAATTATATCGAATAAGGGCCTTGTATAGATGGTCAGATTAGAAACAAAACTGCCCAAATTGTGGACATATCTTATCAGAATAATAAAACTATAACAAATGCGATCGTAAATAACTAGTAAATAATATAATAATATTAGCCCTGTTAAGAAACTGTCCCACCGTTGGGCACGGGCCTCCTCTCAAACTGAGAGGGTTGAGGCCATAGTCCACCACCTGGCCCAGTGCGGGTTGGCGAACCACACACACCTTTGAGAAACTCTTAGGTATGCAGGTTTCCTCACGATGTTTTCCTTCACCGTTAAAACAAGTGATAGTTAAGTTTTAAAACGCACATGCTTTCGATAAGACAGAGGTGCGTGCCTGGGTTTGAACCCGAGACCTCTGACTTTGCAGTCCAACGGTCAGACTACTAGGCTATCACTGCTTCTTTTCAACACAATTTTCAACACAATTAAATGTTTTTTACACTTGCAAACGTTAAAAGTTTTCAAAGTGATTTTCCATTGTATAATCAGGATAAATGCACACTCTGAAGTTACAAAACATTAAAGTACACAGATTAGAGTAATCAAAACAACATTATGATTGTTAGATGACACCATTTACCTGTGAGCAATTTATGAAATACACAGGTTTGTTTAAAATAATAAGCTTACAAATACATAATTGATGCAAAAACATATTTTTTTTCAATGTCATAACTAGATAAATAATGATGATTTATGATTAATTTGATTGAAAGAAAATACTGCTATGAATTGCGACACCATTGACGTGAATTGATTATAAATAATTGTATAATTTTCTTTGAAAATAAATAATATTTTCCATATTAATAAATTCAATAATGTGACGTTGTTTATGGATGATTGTTTTAATTGGTCCCATGCTAAATTCCTTATTACTAATATATTACAATACGTGCACATTTAAATAAGAAAATACTGTCTAAGTATATTATAACTAAATAACTTATTGTATTGATGTTATCAGTAAAACTTCATACAAATTAAACCTTAATTTGAAATACATTATTCATAGCAAATTAGCCAAGCAAACAGGAACACAACCTTAAGATGGACGCGAGAAACATTTCCCAGGCAAGTTCGTATTCACAGGTAAAAGTTATAGTAAGTTCTACTGATGAAATCAAAAGTTTAGGCTGGGGATAGCCTTAGTCAGAATTTTTGTGGGTAGGCAGATTAATGAGACTAATTTTTGGGATGTGCTTCACTCCGAATTTGAATCATGTGATTACAAAACAAAAATATCTATGTCAGAAGATAATACCAATGATCGTCTCGTGCGGAGATAGAATGTGTGAATAATGAGTCCGAGTGGCCTAAAATTAACCCACTGGATCATGCAAGTGAATCAGTCAAAGCAATGCCAGTCCACTTACGACATACAGAGATGAACACGGAGGAAAATACTAAAGAAGTGCCATACAGCTACCGCACAGCAGACGCTAAAGGTTTCGCTATATAGCCGACGCAGCGCGACGGGAGCGCAACGGTGGCGCGGCTTGGAGAGTTGTAATGTACTTAAATGTACGGGAGATGCCACACAGCGCATCCCCGTTCGGCGCGACGGCAAACGTCACGACCAAACCTTAATACACGCTAATGCGCATACCCGCTCCTTAGTTGTGCTCAGTCGCGCTTAGTTACCTGCTAACACGCGACGTCTTCACCTTGACATAACCATTTAAGAAGATAAATCTTACTGTAATACTAAAATATGTGTACTGCGGTGTATTATTTAGTACATAATTGTGAGTTTGTCTTCACTGGCACCCGTGCTGAGGTAGCGTGAGGGACTTCCTTAGTTTTTGTTCTTCCATGGAGCTAAATCAGTGCTTAAAATGTAATTTGCTATTCCCAATTCTCATCACTACGCCTCTAATTATACTAAACTATGTTTAGTCTTTGCGAAAACACACAATTTGAATAATAATGAAAGGACAATAAATTCCATATTCTTTGGTCCAATGTAATATTGGCCAGCTGAAAAGCATGGGCAGCAGGGACTGTCAAAATTGAGATGATAATTCAAATAATCAAATTTTTGCGCCGTTATTGCATTTGGACGGCGAATTGTTTAAAAATGCTGACTACGGCGTGCCCCTAAGCCAATTAATATTTTTAAGGCTGATTTCTTAATCGAAAATTTCTACAAATATTAGAATTTCTTAAAAAGCATCTAGAAAAATATACATCCGCACTTTCACTCAAATAGTATCATAAGTTAAATAAAGTAACTGGCAAGAAAAGAATCTTTACAATTTATTTGTTTTGGAAAAAGTAAGTTGTCAGCGTCGTTCAAAAATAGGTAGATACACGCTCGCCGCACGAAAAATGCCACCACCAAAAGGCAGGCAAAAGTGGACGGTACTAAGAAATTAACAGGCTTCCGATTTTTTGAAAATACAACTTTAAGTGGTACTAGTAAGGTACAATATGCCCTAATTTATGTTTTTATATTAACTATAACTATTCACATGGATTTGGGGACGCTTTTTAGTGTAACCTTTGAACGGGACTGTGTATCTCGTTGTGATATATCAATAGTTAACAGGAACGAGTAGGCCTTTGCCTAGGAGTGAGTTCTAATTTAAAAACTTACAAAATGAACAAATATTATATATTATAGAAACTGATTTAAGATTTTTGAAGGTCCACATAATTGTATGCCGTATTATGTAGGAGACCTGAAATAATGTTTTTTTTATTATGACAATTCAAGTGGAGGTGAGATGTTTAAAAAAGAATTTGACAGATCTTTACTTAAGCATCACTTGAAATTTTCGATTAAAAATACCTCAAAAATAATTTGTTTTACTATAAATACAGCGATGAGTTTTACGTGTGCATCCAAAGAAAAATAAAAAGTTAAGTAGTTATGTCTTAAAATAAATCGGTATCAAATGATTGACATTCGAGTTATGTGATCTACCTATGTATTCTTATATACATAACAATGAGTTTATATTAGAATACTTATTATTAATAATATTTGTCTTTATTGGTATTAGGTTGATGCGTATAAAATACACCGGTCTCAATATTGGAATATTTTTTAAATTAACGAACCACCAAAATGTTTAAATTTACGATGGCTCAAAATTATTGGTTAGAGTCTGTCTATTGAAAGCTGAGTGATTTTTTAACGTTTTCATAAGCTGTCAATACTGAGACTACTGTCACGTATTGTTTAAGTGAATCCATAGACATGGATGAACTGGTTTTGATGTGGGTTTTGATATACGCTAGATTTATTAAATGTTTTGTCAGCATTCCATAAAATTCTATACGATTTAAATTTAACACCTCTGAATTTGAAATCATATGCATAGATGATGTATTGAGTTTTTGGACAATACCTATTTTATTTTTTAAAGTTGAAAGACTGATTGTAAAGAAATTGATTTAATATCTGAAAGCAAATAGGTATCAGGTTCGCATAGCCGAAAATCAAGGACTTATAAACTATTAACACGAAAGAATGTAGTATGTTAGAACACTATAATTTATATGTAACTTCTTCCCTACTCCTTCTCCGCCCTCGTTCCTCTGCTCTCTTGTGTGTTTGTCAAAATCATAAACCCATATACATGATTATTCGGTTATGCTCTACTATTTTTAGTCCTTACAATATTCAAGTATCGAATTTATTTATTCCCAGTTCATCCCGGGCTGCACGACCTAATTTATTTCAATTTGCCGCCATTTTGCATTCTTAACTTTTATTAGACGGACTCGTTACATAATTAATAGTTATTGGTGATCATTGTGATACTAGTAATTTTATAATAATCATTAATTAATTACAGAACTTGGAAGGGACTTAATTTATAAAAGGTGATTCTTTGTGATTCTTTACGAAATCATCATATTATATGACCAAGGAAATTAAAACTTAGCATATAAGTCTCGGCCAATATTTATGTATATATGTTATATTCCTACTGGGCATCTACCAAAGATCTCGTTTTATTTATATAGTAACCATGTATGTTAATAGGCTAAGAATACTTTTAGAATAGGTTTTTAACTTAACTAGTATTTTGTAATGAATTTACGAGTGAAAGTGATTTCGGTACAATCTACCTAGTCACCTGGTCACGTGAAAGGCAATTTATTGTTCAATAATCACCTAGCGGCACATCACCTAGGTGATTATATTCCACTCTTTTTTCTCGTGTTTTCCATGTCTTCTTCTTGCCATGAGTTATTTGTAAATAAATAAATGCACATAAAGTTGCTTTGACAGGTATTAAGTAACAGCTTGCATTTTCACAAACGCGTTTTCAACGCATGTTTATAAATCGCTCCATAAACAAGTGGCTTACGGTACCTTTTTTTTTAACCGCTTATAGCGCTTCAAAAACGCGCCTTGAAAAAGCGTTCGTACGAATGACGGCATAATTATTATGTTCGTAATGTGGGTGTGTGGCACATCTAGTTCAGCCGATGTCCAGAGGGCCTAGCTAGGTTTAGCTTAGCTAAGCGGGAAAAATTTTGTATCTTTTGTATTTTGTCTCTCTTTTCGCAATGGTGAGGAAAGTCAAATGTGACTTTTCGTTGTAAAATGTTATTCCCCTACATTTTCCGTTTTCTATTAGCGTTAATGATTTTAGAAAGTGATGTTGGCTACAGGAGCTGTGCGTAGTTTATTTATATATCTGTGTGGCTAGACTATACAATAATAATAGTTATATTTAGACGCAAAGCTCATATCTTAAATAATAAAATACAATGTTGTAACAAAGATAAATAATAGACGGGTCGCGGTTTACGAGTTCTGTTCGAACCTTATGAACTCGATAAAATTGTTATTCAAGTTTGTATATTTACGGCTTTGAGTGCTGGGGCTTATGATCTTGATTTAAGTAGTTTATCCGTTAAGTATTACGTGTTAAGTTAGTTTAAGCAATAATCTTATCGATAATATAAGTAATAATCGGCGTAAAGGTAAATTTTTCAACCGTCAGTTGGGTATAAGTGATGTTTAAAAATCAATCCTACCTAAGTGTAAATAAGGTAAAACTTAATAAGTGCCTTCTATTGTTGTGATTCCTATGATATAGTTGCTTGGAAGAAATTGGTGTTAGCAATAAGATTGCCAATTGTTCCATATTATAGCACTATTAACTAACTTTGTAATACAAATATATTGGCGGATAACAAAGATAACTCCATCTATTTAAGAAAAATAAGAACTCAAGATAAGGCCACCTAAACTTGCACGAAGTAACACTTATATTCCCGAAATAAAATCTGGTTTTAATAATCTCTCGATATTGCTATATGATTATATAATGTATCACAAAGTAATTAATATTTGCGGTGAAGCTATAATGACTGCCACCACATAAATATCGCGTGTTATTTACAAAAAAAATGTAATTTTAATATTGTCGTAGACATGTACATGGTCAGCAACATAAGTCGCTTACCATTCTCATTTTTTTTTAAATCGCTTTCACACTTTTGTTATGCATCATACCCAATAGTTTTGTCTATTTTAATAAACTTGAATATGTTGCTAATAATTTTGATTGGCAATTTTTGTCCACGTTTATTAAATAAAGAGTGTTACTGCTGAGAATGTAAAGCGACTTACGTTGCTGAATGTACGAGTTAAAACCGAGGCGTTTTTTCAACGCGCGTTAAAAAGAGCCGGGAATTAAATAAATGGGAAACAGTACATTTGTTGAAAAAGCGCCTACAGCACCTGAAAAACGCGCGTAGAAAAAGCACTTGTGCAAATCAGGGTGTACAGTCCATCATTACTTGGCAATGGCGAAATACGTTGTTGGAAAATAAGACGTAGTAGAGTTTTGGCGGGAAGTCGAAGAGTGATGTTGTCAATTTGTTTTAATTTTCAAAACTTGTGTTATTTCGACTAATAACGTGTAATGTTGGTGGAATATTAACCATTATGTGTTCTTATATGTGCATGAGTGAAGGTAATTGTAACAAAGTGATAAAACGTGCCTTTTCGACTTCCCTCAAAACGGCAGTTGCAATTGGTATGTAAAGTATCCACCGCTTTACCTGCTATCCAGGGTAGGGTACTTCATTAATTTCATTATCATCGTTGTCATCAAATTCCATCGGGGAGTCGAATCAGTTTATACAAACACGATTATATATCTCACTGGACACTGGCAAAATACACTTAAAATTAGTGTGAAGCCATAACTTGAAGAAGAAGACGAAGTAATAATGACTGGAATTGGATTGGAAGTAGTTATTTTGTAATACGATTTTCTATCACAAAACTAATAGTTTTGCGTAGGTACTCCGTAAATCGTAAATGCATATCTGTAGGCAATGTTTCCCGGTTTGTAATGGCTCCCTAAAGAACACCTAGTTGCAAGTGAACGTATTATGGTAATATTTACGTATTTTCCTGTGACGTATGAACGGTAGAAATATCTTTCTGAATAATGTACTTTATTACTGGGAATCAAAGTCCATATTCGGTTATGACATTGACTGTGTTCAAATACAATATTCTGCTGGATTTTAGATACGAATGTGTGTTATGAAGTCCACATATTTTAAAATTGTAGCTATGCTGCAGCCATTGAAAATAAAATAAATACGAGTACATACGTACGTTCTTAAGAAAAATAAGGGCATCTCTTTTTTGAAAAGAGACGGACGATTTAGCGCAGTGGTCAAGAGCTTAAATCGCTCCGCCCACTGTGTCTAATAGTCGCGGGTTTGATTCCCGCACGGGACAAATCTTTGTGTGACCCACAATTATTTGTTTCGGTCTGGGTATTTGTGTATGTGAATTTTCATGTTTGTAAATGCACTCACGACCCAGGAATAAATCCTAGAGTGGAGCTCCTTTTTTTTTAAAAGAAAAAGACAAGAAAGTATGAAATGTGAAAGTAACAAGACATAGAATATAATTATTCTATTTCTCTTCGAGTGAGAGTAAGCCTTTGCCCAGCAGTGGGATATAAGCTGATTTAATATAGGATATAACAGCGTTTCTAATATGGTGGGTCGCGACCTGGCACCGGGCCACGAAAATAAAATATCGGATCGCAGATTTGTCTCATTGTATACAATCGAATACTCGTTCTTGATCAAGAGACGTCTTGCTTTTGTGTCAACGCGAACGCTTGCTTCGCTGTTGCACTGAGGAGTATGTAGCTTTCTCATGGTGAAAGAATCATTAAAATCGGCCAGTAGTTTTTGAGTTTATTCGTTACAAACATAAATAAATACAAATCATTCCTCTTTATTATATTAGTGTGGTGGTCGTCTATAAGATTTTTCACATAAGATGGGTAGTGACAGTTTTAAGTGCCAAACAAAATTAATATTTAATCCAATGGTATTAAGGTATAACACCATAAGTATAGAAACAGGTCATGCCTCTTAATGCTATTGAATAAAGTATAATTTTCTTTGACATTTACATCTGTCACAGTACCTTTCCTTCATGAAAAATACTACAGCGTTTGTTTTACATCCTCTGCGTCCTGCGTTTTGTTTTCGCTACCACATGGACATTGAAATGTGTTATTTTTTTATTTTCCCTATATGTATTAGAAGGGTTAAACACTTGTGGTGGGTCACGATGGGGTACATTAAAATAATTGGGCCAGGGCATTATAAAGTTTAGGTAACGCTGGAATATAACAATGATTTTTGTTACACTTCATTTCACCAAGTACTTGAGATTATAGAATATTCGATTGGTAATCATTATATATAAATTATATTACAATTTTAATAAATTTTTCGAGGCGAGTATGTAAGTAATTAAGGCAAAAAGCGTCAACTACTGCACAAAGATATAAATTGTTTTCTTTTTTTATTTTGTTAAACTTTTAACTAATTTGAAGCTATGAAGTTTTTAACATTTTTTTTAATCTTTTTACTTATATACTTAAATAATATTTACCCTTAACTGTGATAATATCGTAGATCAATAATAAAATATGGTACATGTTAATATTCCCAATATATCGCTTTATATCGGTCATATTATCTTGTGTTGGTCACCGTTTATAAGTTAATGATAAATTATAAAATAAATATTTCAAAAATGTGTGTCCTAGCATAAAAAAGTATAATTTCAAATTATTTTTTATGATCTTCTAAAAAAACATGACGCGTCTAATAGGGTAAATTGCTAAGTACATTTCAATAAGTAATATACTTTTTCTTAAGTAAACTTACTTAATGGTAATTTACATTCTCAGTTTTTGGTTCTCATCCTGGAAAGATGTTCGGCCTCTTCAATGGTGTCGGGTAAACGCATGTTCCTTGTCTCCGGGAGCATAAGCACGAGGGTACTGGATATGATGCACATGCCCGCGAAAATTACCGTTGGCATGGATTTGTGGTATAGCGACTGTAAGAAAGAGATGGAAATATTTTATTAGTACGGTCTTATAATTTCAGTTTCCATTGTAATTTACGGTGCTATTCCGCCCTCAAAGTAAGGACTATGCTCTAAGCATAGAAAAACAATAATCTAGGAGCCGCGGGCGCGCATCGCTTTGAAGCAACAATTAGTACCTGCAAAGCAAGTAGTCACACATTTACGCAATTAGTCACTCGGCGACCGTCTCTACGCGAAACCACGTGCTCTACGCGTGTCCAATTAAATTTAATTATGGCGTCCTGTGGCGTTCCTACCTGTAACAATTCCATCAAGCTCAAAAAGAAACAGGACGGGATTACATTTTATGTGTAAGTAGCGCAATCGGACATCGTGTGTGTGTGTGTGTGTGAATGATGTACGCTGTTGGCCGCGAGGCCTTTACAGCTTCATCGGACTTAAAGGCGAGCGTGCAACCACTACGCTCTAGCCAGCCAGAAGGGCAAGAGGCGACATACTCGAGGGCGCCTCGAAGAGGCGCCCCGGTTGGGACAGTCGCTAAATTCGGACATCGTATTATTTAAATATTGAATTAAATGTTCCGTTCATAATTGTCACCGTAAATTATGCGGCCATTTTGTCTGTGTTGCCAATACAGCAGTGTAATTTTTCCCTTCTTTTTTTTTACTATGGATCTTAGTTGTTATAGTAATAACTGTTGTTAATTTAGTAACTTATTACATAATGATTTATCTACTTAGTTAAAATGACGATACTTTTACCACTTTTAATTACTAGAAGCTGTATGGAATGACGCTTTTATATGTATGACGCAGTAGTAGATAGTTAATGTCGGGACATATTTTTATTCCTAGTAGTATAATGATAAGCCGGATAAATCATAAGCCTACATTTTGCTGACGATGTTAGATTTACACCTATTAAACCAATAGGGGGTGGCAGAGGTCTATCGCGTGCCACCATATTACAGGCAATATTAAAAAAAAAATGCAACAAAAGGAATATTAAAAATAATATTACACTTTTCCCGTCCTAAGAATCGATCCTAGAACCTCGTAATTGTTTCTTTTTTTTTAAATAGCTCCACTATAAGATTCATTCCCATGTCGTGGGTGTGTTTACAAATCTGAAAATTCACACACACAAATACCTAGACCAAAATAAATAATTGTGGCTCACACAAAGATTTGTCCCGTGGGGGATACGAACCCGCGACTATTAGATACAGTGTGCGGAGCAGCTTAAGCTTTTAACCACTGCGCTAAATTGTCCGCAAAATTGTAACGCAAAGACACAAATACAAAAAAAAATAACAAAAAAATAAACATTATTAACTTACTGCTAATGGAATCGCGTTTTATTTTAAGAACCTACTTAATTACGTTTATTTATTTTGTTAATATGTATAAAGATACATGTTACTGCTAGAAATAATAATGATTTTATAATCTCTTACTGAACATTTACCCCAATAAGTGGTAAATCATTTTTAACTAGCAACATTATGCCGGTGGGAAGTGCGGTGAGTGCGGGACGTTTGTTGATTTTTTGGCTTCACCGCGCGTCGTGCAAATACGACAAAACGCGGCTTCTGGATCATTGTTATTCTATGGCTCTAAGATTCTACCAACGTCAAGTTTGATAAGTGTGTGTGTGTTTGAGTGATATACGCTTTTGGCCGTGAGGCCTTTACAGCTTCACCGGACTTAAGGGCGAGCGTGCAACCACTACGCTCGAGCCAGAAGGGCAAGGGGCGACATACTCGAGGGCGCCTCAAGGAGAAACAGCCTCGGTTTGGACGGTCACTACGGGGGGAGGGGGTGTAATTAGTGGACCAGTCGGCGGGCTAGGGGATCCTTCGTCGAGCATCAGGGGGATCGGTGAGAACATGTCGTGGCCGGCGGTAGCGGCAGGGGTCGGGTTCGTAGTCGGCGGCGGCTATAATTAGCGGATTCGCATGGGAAGATGCGTTCGCGAAGTGTCGAGTTGTCGCCTTTTTAATATAGGCGCGAATAGATTCGAGACCGAGATCGAAGTGGAGTTTGTACGAACCACGGGGCTCCTACAGCTTTGCGTAGGAAGCGGTGTGGTCAAGTTTAATAAGATCATAAGACCCTTTGATGAGATCAATAAAAGAAAAGGATAGGCATTTCATGAGACTTAATGAGTACAAGTAACAATTCAGTAGTACGCCAAACTAGCTTGGGCAAAAAAAAATCATAAGCGAGGTCTTTTATTTATTTGGTAACTAGAACAGTAACTGTAGTAATCAGCTGCGATTTTAAGGCTTGATAAAGTAGATTGCCATCGATAGATGTCGCTAGACTAGCAAGGTGTAATATCGAGAACGCGAACGGTCAGTTCCTGCCTCATTGGTCTAATGGCAAAGCGCATCGCTTTGTGATCACGAGGTTCAAATCCTAGGTCGGACTAATGTAGATTTTCTTAAGAAAAATTCCCACAATGAGTCCGAAGTCTGGAATTGTGATCGGTATATGGCAACAGGCTCGCCTACATGGGACCTAAGATCGTCGGCGAAAAGCGGTCACCTCAGTGCACCTCTACCTCCTCCGCTTGGGGAATATAGGCGTGACGGTCATTGTGAACTCGGAAGACCGTAATGGAAAAGTATGTTCTAAGAAACCATGTCCTTCCTCCTCGGGATATAGCAATAACCCAATTAGTGATGTGAGTGCGACAGATACCGCCCTTTTAAAAGTGTTGTTCTGCTTCTGACAACACTTACTCCAAGCGAGCTGTCCTCCAATGTGACATCCAATTATTATTGTTGTTGGATTTAGCTGTCTTTTACGACTTGCTGTTACTGCCATAACACCGAACACAATTCCAGACTCAGGACAGCGGCCGACCAGCTTGGCATCACATCCAGCTTTCAACACCCACGGCCTTCATCAGATCCATGGTCCATCTATCTTTCTTTATTATTAACTCAGATCCCTTGCGGGGTAGGCAGAGAGTACAGACATTCAACAGGTTCCTTCCTTACTCTCGCCGGTCCATATAGTAGGAAATTTAATATAATATTACTTAATCAAAATATCTTACCAATAACGGCGTAAGCGGCGCGACCAAGGAACCGATCCTGCCCGCAGTCGAGCACACACTGATGAGGGTCTGCCTCATGTTCGTGGGGAACACTTCAGACACGTAGATGTACACTGAACTGTAGGCGAGGGTGACGCTCCACTTCCCGATGAGGTATAACGGTATGGACCAGTAATCGGCTGGAAAAATAAATTAAATTAGAACCTGGAAATATAAATACAAAATAAACACAATCACGTCCATATTCCCAGGGGTGACAGAGGTGTACTGTGTACACCCACATTTCGCCGATGAGCTTTTTGCTATCATACCCAAACATAATCTCTAAGGAAATTAATCTCTTGGAATTCCGTACTCTCTACCTACCTCGCAAGTAATCTGGCGTGATGATACAGATAGCGATAAATCTATATATTATCCAGATCCCTTGCAGTGTAGGCAGAGAGTACAAAGCTTTAACAGGTTTTTCCCATACAAACTGCTCTGACTTCCTCCACTCTCATAGTTAGTCTCATACACTCGCGGAGATTCTTGACTTGCCCTTCAGATCATGGTTTATTTGGTCGATCTGCCTACTTTTTTTACTAGCCTATTTTTCTAACCCACTCTTGACAAAGCCCTCCTCTTCGTATCTAAGCCCGGTCAGCCGCGGGGTCTTTACAGCTTCACCGGACAAGAGGGCGAGCGTGCACCCACTACGCTCGAGCTAGAAGGCCATGGGGGCAACTAGATCAAGGGCGCCTCAAGGAGGAACGGCCTTGGCTTGGACAGTCGCTATGGGGGTGGGTATATACTAGGTGTCTCGCCGTGGTGCTCTGCACCGGCCGGCCGGCAAGGGATTTTTCGATCTCGCCGGCGAGGTCGGTGTCTGATCTTGTGTGCGGTATATGTATCCGAAAGAAGGAATGTAAGGGCAACGAGAGGATCGATGAGTTCATGCCGCGGACAGCGGTAGCTGCTAATTAGAGGAGAGTTAGGTTCGTAGTCGGCGGCGGCTACGATTAGCGGATTCCTATTATTGGACGCGTTCGCGAAATATCGGGTTGTCGCGTTTTTAAATATAATATAATGTAATAAAGGCGCGAATAGATTCGAAACTGACTCAGTTTCGGTGACAGCCTAAAACCATAGCAGATGTGACGTTACATGTCAGCTACAACTACAAACAGTCGAAATTATATACATATCTACATACGGCTTCAGAAAAATCCTGGGTGTGTGTGTGTGTGTGTTAAATAAAAAGTTAAAATGTGAATACATCGATAAAAAACCATGAGATAAACCGCTTACTGCCTTAACCATGCCCTTGGTATGTTGACGTACCTTATGGTACATTATGTATGGTTATCCATACCTAATGCTTCTTAAATTATAGTGTGCAAGCTCAGATTAAAGAAATAATATAGAGGGAATATGCAGGAGGCACACATAATTATTTAAATAATGTGAAATGAAATAAATTTCTCACTCGTTACGATGTGGCCTAATTAGGTATTAATCTAATAGGAAGTTGGAATGGTAAAAGTTTTTAAATCTAACCGATGTGAATTTAAATTAAATTTGTCGATTTATGAAGCGGGTTCGTGGGTTACGGTAACGGATATAAAATAAGCGGTAAAAGAATAATCCCTTACCCAATACTGTTAATCACACATTTTTTTACTGTACCCACGAACCAAATATAAACAGGAGATGGCATTAAGTATTAGATTTTCTTATACACTCAAGCATGCCAGTGCGCGGGATGATGAAAAACCTATACTCCGCACACTTCTGTATTTGCCATCTAGCTAAGAATGACAGACTTACGTAAATCACGCTCTTTACGATTATGTCAGAGCCTAGTTGAAAAACACAGTAGCTTAGTTGCTTAGGCGGACTCCTCTTTATATTTGCTTCATGGCTGTACCAGTTTATAGTTAGCTCCATCCGTTACATTAATTTAGTCTGATATTAACAAGAGTAGCACGTGGTAGTACCGTCATAATCTTCCTACATCGAATAGAATATTAATGTGTTTTATTTCCATAGGGCCCAAACACTTATTGTTTACTAATTAATACACATGTACACGTATTCGCTGTTTCACAAGGCACCGAGGCTGTCCTCCATTGTTCCGATCAAAGGCTATTTCTAACAGATTATACAATCATGTAATAATAATATTATGTTGATTTGGACATTGATATCATGGTCTTCGGGTTTTAATTAAAACGTCACGTTCAACGTAATTTACGCTAGTTCGTATCTATTTGAAAACAATGATTGTGTGTAGCACAGACTAGATACGGCACGTACGGAATCTTTTTAATTATTCTTTTTAATTAATATTATAGGGGCCTCTTTTACCACCCTCGAGGAAAGTCTAAAGTAGACTAATCGACAATTAAAGTTGCAAAGTCTATGTACGAATTAAAACGTCTCTGAGTAACCCAATCCGACGGTTAAACTAACCAGTTTTATTTGCCAAGTAACACTAATCGAGGAATAACTAATCAGGACTTTAGTCGAGGGTGGTGAAAGAGGCCATTAGTAGTTTCTTTTTGTTTTTACTTTAGATGTAGTAAAAGTTTTATCATAATGTTCCTTGCCTACGATTTCTCATTCTATGTCTCTTATAATGCCAAAAATTGGCAATGTTGTGAAGTTGACAGACGATTTGGCGCAGTTGTTAAATGTTTCGTCAAAGCAGACGCAGCGCGACGGTGGCGCGGCTAGGGGAGTTGTAATATACGGTAGACGCCACACAGCGCAGCCCGGTTTGGCGCGACTGCAAACGTCACGCCCGAATGTAGACGAGCGCTTCTGTCACGCTCACGTCGTGCTCCGTCGGCTATTTGACCTAGCCTTAAGAGCTTAGGCCGGTCCACCCACTGGGTCTAACAGTCGCGGGCTTGATTCCAGCATGGGACCAATCTTAATATGATCCACAATTGTTTATTTCGGTCTGGGTATGTGTGTATGTGAATTTTCATATTTGTAAATCCACCCACGACACATTTTATGACCGACTGTGTACCAGGTGTAGTCAAGGCAGATACCAACTCGACCTAAATATTCTATGCACTGTACGTTTGGAAATAGTCGTACTTGTCACTTTACTGCGCTCTTATTTGGCTCGTTAAAGGTTAATTTTATACCATGTTAAGTAAGATTCTAAGTAAGGTATTGGGGCAGAAAGATTCTAGAGTGGAGACCACGTAATGGCAGGCGCAGCGTGGAGCGGCCGCGTACCAGACGGACCGACCATCTTGTGACGATCGCAGGAAGTCGTTGGATGTAGGTGGCATCTGACCGGTTACACTAGAAAGTGATTGAGAAGGCCTATGTTCAGCAGTGGATTAATATACGTTGTATTTCCCCATGTCGTATATTCGTAGCACATGGATAAAGCGAGATCCGCGTGACTTCATTGCATATGATAGATACTTGCATTTCTAATGCGTGTGTTTTCATACATAATATAGACAAACTCTCATCCTGATGCTTTTATCACATGTGTCATATGTTATCTTGACATATTGTGAGATGTCAAATTAACATAAAGCGAATGGGAACAAAACGGATGGAAAGTTTAGGCTGTCCAATCTAGTATTTTTATTCTTGTTTATCGTCGTTTTATAGTAAGTTTTTATTTAATAGTAAACATACGTGTTTGTATGTCTGCTAATAATTATTTAGATTCTGCTTATTGTGAGTTATTTATAGCTGTACGGGTTTGAAGTATATAATTATGTTTATTTACATTTTGCTCACGATTATTTTTTATCTAAACATTATGAGCAGGTAAGAATCACAATCAAAGTAGGTATTGATTTTAGTATATGTACATTTAGCATTAATTTTAGTATATGGATATCTTACAAGATTATGTTCATTCATTTTCAGATTTCAGAAATGGGCTGTTTGTAATTTGCCCAAAATTTTGTTCCGTAGTCCACTTTGGAACCAAATCTGTTTGTGCTCAGGATTGACGGTCTAAGCACCACGCTCAAACGAATTGACCAGACTAAAGTCATGGATCAGCGATGTGTACAAATTTAAACACAATAATTAACAAGATGAAACTTATATAACAAATAAAATATTCTAATAATAATTTTTAATAACTGAAATGTAGTTAGAACAAAAATTCAAAGTTTACATTGCAAACTTACAAATTGTCAGTTTACATACCACCGAATAGGAACGCGGCCTCAACTTAGAAGATCCGGCGAGAAACTTTCTTATTAAATTCTCTTACTTTTTTCAGATTTTTTTTATCATATTTTGTGAGTATAGTGTGTAGGTTACAATTAAATAGTTAAGATCTAGCTAACGATCGCGATATGAGACTAATAATGTTATTTCAAAAGAGTAAGTGTCTAAAGGATTCCGGATGGACCTGTCCCTACAAGCAGCACCCGTTCACGAGCATGACTACTCGAACAGATATCACTTCTCTCGACCAAATTGGAGGGAAGGAAGTGACCCGCGCCAAAGCATGATCAAACCATAAAATCAAAATATGAAATTGTTATACTCACATCTTGGCAGGAAGGCGAAAAGCAAGCTCGTAACTGCACACGTTACGTAAGTCGTCACTAACGTCTTCTTTCTTCCATATTTGTCCAACACGATTACTACAACAATATAAGCCGGGATCTCCACTAACGTGACTAGCATAAAGCTGATATACCTATTGCTGCTGAGAGACACAGAGTTGATCGATAATCCGTAGTACACCAGAGAACAAGTCATCCACAAAAACGAACAAATCATCAACCTCTTCCATATAATACTCGAACGTATCGCTTTATACATCTGTGACTTCTTATCTTTCGTCTGATTCTCGGATTTTAGCAGCGGGTCTCCTAAAGAATCCAATTCTAGTTTCCTAGGATCCAAGTTGTTGATTTTGGCTGCTTTTTTCAAGACCGTCACGGCTTTTTCTCTTTTCCCTTTGCTCAGGAGCCATCTGGCGCTCTCGTTCATGAACCAAACGTAAATGACGACAATGATGGCTGGGCAGTAGAGTAAGAGGATGTAAGTACGCCAGCTGTCAACGCACCAGGCGAGTATAGCTATGAGTACGACGCCTATCACGAAGGTCATGTTGCACATGGCGGAGACTATTACTCGTTGTTTGAGGCCAACCAGTTCGACGACTGTAATGAGATAAATGGTGTTTATGTGTGGGAAAACTGTTTGTTGTGCATGGCATTGGTGTGGACAAACAATGGTGTTATTTATGGGTGTTTTGGGTATAGTATTATGTCAAGATTTAAATTTTATATAAGTCAAAGGTATAGTCTATTTAATGCTTATCTTGTTGACAGTATAGATTCAATAGTAGATGCTAAAATTGATCTTCCTTGGCTTGACATGTCCATGTCAACCATTTGGTACGAATATCTATATCAGAAGATTTAGTTCGTACAATAGATGTAATAGTAATATCGAAGAAGCGCGCTGTCATGTTTTTTGGCATTAATTATTTTATGTTACGCTAACGTAAATCTGTTTGGGTCAGCTACTTATGTATATATATGGCATGTATAATAAAGAGTATAAGTCGAATTAAAATACTTACTAAACACATAAGCTGAAGGGTACAACCCTCCACCGAATCCAGCTTCAAAGAAATGCAGGGCGACATATGTCAAGTAGTTTGGTGCGAACGCCCTCGCGAAGCCAAATATAAGGCTGGCAGTGGCCGCAAAACCAACAGCCACTTTCCTCCCGAATCTGTCAGATATAGCTCCAGTGAAGAGCATCGCTACAAACATCCCGCAGTTGTGAATGGTCCCCACTAGAGCTCTTTTCCATTCCTGGCACCCTAGATTAAACTGAAAGAGGAGATATGTTTGAGATTGTCTTTTAGTCGGTAATAAGCAGATTTAAGGGACCTATCCTAAAAAAAGACTTATACTTCAATCAGTTAAGCTTATTTATCTATATCATCACGCCAGAGCCCTGCGGGGTAGACAGAGAGTTCAGAGTTTCAATAGAATTCTTACAGACCTCTATGGCTTCCTCCACTCTATATAATATTCATGCTCACTTTTTATTCCCTCTTGGAAGCCATCAAAATATTATACTTATTACTTATAGTCCGAACCACCACTTAACTATACGATGGAAAAATGACAAAAGACCAATACTATCTCACCATGCCCAGATATACCGTCTTATCTAAAGGGCAAGTCAAGTCTCCGCAACCGGCGAGCGTGTATGAGACGTACTATGAGAGTGGAGGAAGCCAGAGAGGTATGTAACTGTTGGAACTCTGTACTCTCTACCCCGCAAGGGATCTGGCGTGATGATATAGATACTTAGATAGATAGATGTGGCCCCCATACTTTAATACCTTTATATTACGTGTCCTTATTGTTTCTATTCTATGAAACTTAATTAACTGAAGTACCATACTTTTATGCTAAGTAGGTAATAACGTCTAACATTCCAATGTTTATAGGTACTTAGGCCAAGACTGGGTTTAAAACTAGATAGAGATTGGATTTAGTACTTAATGTCTTCATTAAAACTATTTACTAATGATGTAGGGTTCTTTTCGTCTCTAGTCGTTTCAATGATCTCGGGAACTATCAATTGTAATTTTCGATATTATTTCGGTTTAGCAGTGGAAAGTGTACTACGCCGGTCCTTAGATAAAGTTGCAGTGATTCTTACTAAAGCTAGCGCAAGATTTGAACTTGTCTCAAGTGTACAATTTACTTAAATTTGTAATAATAATCTATCTATATCATTACGCCAGATCCCTTGCGGGGTAGGCAGAGAGTACAGTGTTCCAACAGGTTCTTTCCTTACATACCTCTCTTCCTCCACTCTCATAGTTCGTCTCATACACGCTCGCCGGTTACGGAGACTCTTGACTTTTCCTTCAGATAAGACTCGGTTTATTTGGTCGTGGTAAGATAGTCTAGGTCTTCCCCGGTACCTGCATCCTTTCACTTTCACATTGTATATCTGTTTTGTCATTCTTTCCTCTGGCATTCTTTCTATATGCCCGAACCAACGGAGCATGCCCTTTCTCATCTTTACACCGATACTATCTTTCATACCTACTTGCTTTCTTACTACGCTGTTACTAATGCGGTCGGTCAGCTTCACTCCGCACATCTTATATAATAATGTGTGGACACATTATTATCCTACCTATCCTACTTACATTATAAAGTGAACGCAGACGAAGTCGCGGGTAGAAACTAGTTATCAATATAGATAAAAACCCATATGCCCTAATTTACTAAAGAATGTGTCTTTTCAAATACGCGTGGTGAGTGAATAACCAGCAAATCGATATGACGCACGGTAGCAAAGTTGCCATGCAAGTTGGTGGACAAAATAATTTTAGTTTTAACCTTTCTGGGTTTTAAGACTCAAATATCTAAATAAAAATAGTAATCCAAGCCAAGTGAAATGACGGATGGTTTGGTCCAGTGGTTAGGGGGTTAAGTCACTCCGCCTATTGGATCAAGTAGCCGCAGGTTCTGTTTCCGTACGGGAAAAATCTTTGTGTGACCCACAAATATTTCATTCGGTCTGTCAAAAAATTACATTTTGTCCGCCCTAGGATTCGAAACCAGGTCCTCGTGGTAAATTACATGTTTGTAAACGCGCTCACTAAATAAATCCTGGTGCAGGACTAAGCTTAAAAAAATATATTTATACAAACCTCTCTCACAAGCGAGTGATTATCCTCATAAACAAAACTTTCGCACTCGATTGTTCTGTTTACAAAATCCTCCGGCGCACATTGGAAGTCGGTGTTGTTCGCCCTAGCGTACATGTGACATGATTCGAGCTTGTCCAACTTTTTGTCCGTAGGTATCGCGTACTGTAGCCATGAAGTGTTATTGAACTGTTGCTCGCACCCGTTTATTTCGCATCTGTTGTGAAATACATCGTATGATGTAACAAAAAGTGGTAATAAAAAGATTGTCTGCAATAGCTTTAAAGAAAAAAAAAGGAAGTTGCAGGAAATCAAAAAAAAAACATTTCCGTGGTGACGATGTAAATTTACTAATTTATCGTCAGTTTGATTTTGTATTAAGGTAAATAAAGCTTAGTCATTGATTCCAAATTTAAAAATAAATTTAAAAACTTACCTGTAAGCCTGTTCTTGAGCTTCAAATATGAATCCGCATTCGAAGAAACTGCTCAGCAGTATTGGAAAGAGTAGTAAAACGTAATTTAGTAAATTGTATCTTCCGTAAGGTCCCAAGCTCTCAAGCACCGAGTCTAGATTGATTTCTTTCTTGATTTCTTCCATGGTTGGATTTTAAACGCTCTGGCTGGCTGGCTAGCTGCAAGTGGATTGGAAACGTTAGTTAAAAGGAAAACGAAATTTAAAAATGGAACGTTTGATTTTTAAAATGGGTAAAGTTCTGTGACGTTCCGTTCTACAATGTATTTTTAACTTGAAAAGGATTGAGTTGTTAGATTTTAATAAAAAAAGGGAATGTACGCTGAAAGAAGTGATGTGAATTTGGATTTACCAATACCGTTATACAGAGTGTTCTTTTGTATCGACGAAATGAAATGTAAACAATTTTAGCGTTTTCTGACTTTTCTAGCTCTCTAACCTCAGTTGGCCTAATAGAGGTGTTTAATGCTTATTAGAAACAGGATCGATTCATATCAAAAAAGCTTCTGTGTAAATTTCCCATGTGTTTGCTGACTGTACATTTTTTTTTCAAAATATGCAAATGCATCTCAAAATGTCTCATAAAGTTTAGTCTTCTGAGACCGTTTTTCCGTAGCAACAACGGTTTAGATAGCTGCCCTTACTGCCCTGTCCAAAATACCCGCGAATACAAAACATCACCAGTTATTGTGCTAGTTAATCGCTCGGTAAAAAAAAACTTTTCCAAAATAAGCTTTTGTATCAAAAGCACAACGAAGATCTTGCTTTGTTGAGAAGTTCCAATGGCTTCTTTCTGACTCCATTATCAGACCCTGCACATCATCCGGGTATAAAGAACTCGTCATGACAAATCCAACAAGCCCAAACACTATTCTAAACCCCGCCGTGTTTGGTGCCATTAGCCACCTTTCGGCTTCATCAACAGAACCTGAACACTATCTGGTTGAACAGTACTTGTCAATACCAATCTAACAAGCTTAAACACAAGAGGCTTCCGTTATAAATTTTACATATTCCCATGGCCACCTTCCGACTCCATCATCGGACCAGCTCCATGGTACCATATTCTTGCATTGTCACCGAACTTACATAAGTATGCCAAATTTTAACTCAATCGGATAACTGCAAGTGTTTGAAAAATGGTACCGGAAAGACAGAGACAGACAGACATACGAACATTGCAAGTTAAATGAAAGCTTGTAAAAATAGAACAAATTTAAATTGTCAATTTGTTTTTTATATTGATACAAACGGGGCACAGACAAATTCATATTAGCTTCTTTGTGCCAGTAATTACTCATTCCTGATTAATTTTTATTGAAAGAATTATATCCATTATGGAATTACACTAAGGTTCAAGAGAACATAAGCTGGCTTTATGTATCTTAATGGCACCTATAAAATATTATTTATTGACCATTATAAAGTAAGCGAATATTGGCTTGCTATCTTTTTCTTCATTTTTTAAATATGACAATCGGTGACGTAATTGAACTAAAGAATCCAGTGTCGGGTAAAAGACAAAATGAAAGTGTCAATAGATTTATCAAAAGTACATTATACTGTGTCCTTCGTTCTCGATATAAACATGCAGCTCTCTCTACTCGCTTGGCAAGCCGCTAGATTTTTTAGAAACGTCAACGCCTCCTCTATGGTATCTGTGGACATAACCTCTGCGACCATTCTTTCTTTTAGCGTGGCAGCCGATGCCTTGTAATAAAGTTTTGGTCGACATTTAATTTAATCAAATAATCGTAGCAGTGAAATTATATAACAAAAGGTTTTTATATACTCAAGTGATGTTGTGAAATAAATTTAAAACATCGTATAGGCAAATTCAGAAATAATTTACGTCTTGACAAAAAAGTACATTCCAAAAAGATCAACTGATAGTTGTTTAATTGTGGCGTTTTCAGCTTAACATGTTTATGTATAATAATATCGAATATTTGGAGACGTGAGTTTTATTATAAAGTAAAGTCTTCACTCGAAAAGTAAACTTACGAAGTCTCATGTCCCTCTTCGTGTAAAAACAGTTTAACACGCAATATACCTGCAAACAATTATTAACCGTCTATAAATTGGCAAGGTAAAACCTCTAATGAGAGAAATTAGCGGGGACATTAATCAATAATGATTGTTAAGGATCGATGCCAATTTAAGGACACGGGCGATGTACGAGATGCATCGACGTGGTCCGCAAGACTTAACGGTAATTCAAGGACACGAGCGGTGTACGAGATGCATCGGCGTGATCCGCAAGACTTGGGGCCCATACGAGATATGTGCTGAAGGTCATACTACTCATAGGTTTCACCCATGAGGTGCTCCTGTGCAGTTCACATTTCTACAATGGTAAGAAACTAAAATGTTACCCAACATACATACCTTAAACAGTAAATACAAAGACTATTGCTATAAACTATAAGCAATTTGTGATATTATATCTCCTAAAGGAGACTTTCTGAAAGGGTAACTAAAGGGACATTGTTTATGAATTTATGAATAACAATACATTATTAATAACATAAGCCACCCCTTTGCAGAAACATAATGTTTTGCATTGATTTCATTATTAGACATACTTGTATAATAATCCTAAAATAGCCCAAAGTGGAGCTTATTACACAAAGAATTGTGCAATATTATGAGCACTTGTATTAAAAAGGTAAACCTTGCAATATTTATCCCTGAACAGGGTTTATAAACAGATGAGCCAAAGTAGTCTCTACTTATAACAATGCCTGTTATAACTGACAAGCAACAGAATTGTGGAAATATTCCAAATATAATATCACAGTCTACCGATGCTGAGACAGGCAAGTTGTACAATAATTTGTGTTACACACATACATCCTTAAAATATAATATAAAATACCTGGTCTATCCAGTTAATATAAAACTAATAATTATCAATATTATCAGCCCAGACCCCTTGCAGGGTAGCCAGGGAAGATGAGTCCTAACAATACAGTCATGAAACATTGATTGGGATAAGAACCTTTGTGGTCAGCAGTATATATTTTGTATTAAATAAGGTTAATATAGTGGAGTACCAAGATGGAATTATAACTAGCTATTCATAAGCAGTAGTTTAAATTTCAAGAAACCACCAGTGTTGTAACCAATATGGAACAACAATCCTCATCCGGTGTGTAAAAATGTACATCTATCCACAAATGTATGTATAAATGTACCTACAGTGTACCTATCAGCCCACCAAAAACAAATCACAATGGACATTGGAAGTCTCCTACCAGAGAATGTGAGGTAAGAAAAGCTTGCTAGGCTTTTTACATAAAGGCTTGTTTTGGTTTTTTTTTATGTTACTGAAAAAATCAGTTAAACATTCAGGAATACAACATGGCTGTTACAAATAAACCATAATATTGGAGGCTAAAGGTATTCATTGACTTTGGTATGTAACAATGTATCTATGACACTAATAAAAATGTGTGTCTGTCTGCCTTCAACGGCAAACATAACTTTATGGGTTTTGTGCAAATACTGCAAGTAATCCAGACAAGTGAAGGTTAAATAAATCTGGTCCTACATATATTTAACATTATGTATAGAAACATTATTATTAGAAACATAATTTTTAATAATTGATATACAATTTATAGCCATTCTCATTAGAATTTAATTAAAGATGGATGATCACAACTGTGCTATAATCCTTATCCCACAAAGAAACTCAATGCTAATAATAGACATTAGAGTCATATTAAATATACTAATAAAAAATTTATTAGGAGCTATTCAGCTTTCTATTGGGTAATGAGTCCAATAGTTTTGGTTTTTGGTTGCGTCCTGCATCATTTATAGTGTAATTAATACATTAGAAATTTGAGACACACAGAGGAAAGATTATACATCAATTCATGAATTGAAGAATTAGATGTTTTTATTGTACTTTTGTTTGATAATATTTTAATCAATTAATAATATATAATCAAATAAAATTATTCAAGTAATTAATAACTATAAAAAATAGGTTTGTGTTTAGTTTTGAATGTGCACATTTATATTGAGCACCAGTGATGTTTCTGGTACAGTTAGGATATCGGAGATATGACACAAACACAACCTGCTACTATTATGGAAACAGGTGGTTTTAGAGCACTATACATGCTGTAATTTATTTAAAGGTGGTTCAGTGTAAAAGTATTGAATTGGAAATGTCATACAAAAAATTTGCATTTTTCATATTGTTACATTTAAATTATTACATCCACATGTTACATGTATCTTATTAATGTATCTATATATAAAAAGAAAATAAAGTCATGCAAATGACTTAATAATAATACCTATTTAAAAATTGTTGATGAAGTTGATGAAATATTGAGTTACAATATTTAAAAGTATAGATTATCTTAAACAAGAATAATCAAAAGTATATTTTTATCACAGGTATGATAAATATTAAGTAGTATCAGCAATAACCTTAGTCTTAGGGAACTTGATATTATTTATTTATTAATAATTATAAGACCACGCCAGATCCCAAGTAGGTAGGCGAGGGCGCAAAACATATTATTATGATATTAAATGAAATATGAATGATACGTAGGTACTACATGTATAAGTTAAGTGACACTCAATCCTCACGGTTGGAAATCTAGAACTAACTAAAAAGTTACTCACTACAGTTGCTACTTATAAAAAACAACCACATACAAAGAAGCAGAGGAAGTGTGGCATTTAAGGGTATGAAAAAGTTAAGTTATGAATAGGATTCCCAATATCATAAAGTTATAGTCCGTGGTTTGGTCTAGTTGCCTGTGACTTATTCGCTACTTAAGTCATTACTAAATTAGTAAATTTGAGTGTAATTTTCATCAGCAATATAACGGGTCAGGGGTGGCCCGATCGTATTGCCAAAAATGAATGTTCGCGGGCGTTATTGCGCAAGAACGAATTGTTAAGTGATACATAAATATTTAGGTGGACATAAAAATGATATCCGGGATAGTTTCGGAATATATAATAATAATAGTAGTATAGTTTAACAGTGGGGCAGGTTAAATTAGGTTACCACACATCAGCACTGCCCTTCGTTCCAAACCCAAAAATGGGGGAGGGGGGGGGGGGCGAGATCATATAGTTAAGGTACATAGCCTTATGTGAGGAATAGCTCTAGATAAGGACATTAGTACAAAGGCCTCTAGTACAAAAATGTTAAATTTTGGTATATGTGCATCTTTAAAGATTATAAATATAACTAACATTAAATATAACCGAACTTTGACATAAAGGAAAATACTTTATCATAAATTAAATAAGTAATTATAGCAAAGCATCCTTATAATCACCAATAGAATTGGTAGCCTTTGTCTGGTACTGTACTCACAAAAAAAAAAAAAAAAAAAAAAAAAAAAAACACGTAAAGCCCCACATGCCACTTGGAAGACACGTTAGTGGGGAAACCGGTTTCCCTGTCTTATTTGTCTTATATTGTTATAGATTGGGTACTAATATAGTTTGTTTCTAGATCTAGTACACAGTAAGAGTTTTCTATCGATCTCTATCTATATCGTCACGCCGGACCCCTTGCGGGGTGGGCGGGGGGGTGCGGGGTTCCAACAGGTTCTTTACTTACTGGCTTCCTCCACTCTCATAGTTCGTTTCGGAAGGGTTTTCTATGATACAAGAATTATTATAAAGGGATTAATTTCATATAAACAAAGTTCTGGATCGGTAATTCCTCAACTCTCGTTATATAAAGGGACATCTATAAAAAAAAAAAAAAAAAAAAAAAAAAAAAAAAAATCTTTATATAGAAGACATAACAGATGGAGAATGCACTGATATCTTGATAAGTAATGATTGATTATTATTACCCGGTAGTAATGAGTTAAGGACAACAGGTGTGCTATAACAGGTGCTTTAAAGAATTTTGTTGGGATGGATCTACGCTATATAACATAACATGTTATAGAATTTGATTAAATAAATTTATTTTGAATAAGTTAGACAGACTGGTTGTAAGAAACAATATAGGTGTATATATACTCGTCTGTATATATATATATATATATATATATATATATATATATATATATATATATATATATATATATATATATATGTTGTATTTGTGTTGTATAGCAATGCAAACAACGGGAATGTGTTATACAAATGTACTCATGACATATTATGTTTTAGAGCTCACGCTTAAAAATGACATTCATGTGGTATACTTCAACTTTACCCTTATAGCTCTAAACAGCTGCATGTTTATATCGAGAACGAAGGACACAGTATAATAAGTGATCAAACGAACTTACCTGAAGTGAAGTTCGATCATTATTATACGAAGTCCTTCGTTCGAAGATATAAGTACCCAACCCGCCCTGCCCGTTGGTAAAGTTGAAATGTACTACTTCTAAAAGGAATGGTCGCAGAGGTTATGTCCACAGATACCATAGAGGAGGCGTTGACGTTTCTAAAAAATCTAGCGGCTTGCCAAGCGAGTAGAGAGAGCTGCATGTTTATATCTTCGAACGAAGGACTTCGTATAATAATGATCGAACTTCACTTCAGGTAAGTTCGTTTGATCACTTATTATATACTGCGACTTGGTTTTTAGGCCCGTAGATGACATCACAGAGAGGCGTTGGTGTAAAATTACGGTTATCATTTACTAAAATGTTCCTACTTCTAGGGAAATATTTCAACAGGTGGGCCAGCATGGTTACTAATTAAAAAAACGGGAAAATTTCATAGCGAACGTAAACTTTGCGATTGTCGTGAAGTAACATTTTCCTTGATGACAGCCTCAGTTCCAATTTTGGCCGCGGGCCAAATATCCTTGTATTACTGTATTAAAAGTTAATATACCAATAGTACTGGCAGAAACTGGATGCGAGTAGCCGAGGATCGTACCCAGTGGCGTGCACTTGGAGAGGCCTATGTCCAGCAGTGGACTGCTATAGGCTGATGATGATGATGATACCAATAGTGTTAGAAACCATATAATATTAAATTTCTTTTATCATAAACTTATTAATTTAATTTATTTAATATATCATTAGGCCTGTCGTCCTATATGGAAGCGAAACGTGCGTGGTGCGTGTCACGGAAATGAATTTGCTGCGCTGGATGAGTGGAGTGTCGCGGAAAGACCGCATCAGGAACTCCTGCATCCGGGGCAGCCTTCATGTCCGTTACATAGACGATAAACTGCATAAGAGCCGCCTACGATGGTACGGCCACGTCTTACGGAAACCTGCTAATTACGTGGGCAACAAGTGCCTGGCCATGCCGCCTCCGCCGGGTCACGAAAGAAGGAGTAGACCCAAGAAATGCTGGCTTGACGTGGTCAGGGATGACATGCATGCCAATGGCCTTGCCACAAAGGATGCCGAAGACCGCGCGAAGTGGAAAAGAAGAAGCAGGAAAGCGGACCCCGGGCTCCGAAGCAGCAGCTGAGCATGTTCCCGGGAACATGCTCAGACGAAGAAGAAGCTTTAATATATATTAAGGTCATATTATTGAAAAAAAATTCCATTATGAGTAAAACCATAATTATAACATAGACTAGTTCAAATATTGAGTTCTTCGATTTACGCAAATATTATTTGAGTGCTTTACAGGTCACAGGAAAGTGCTTTATAGCACCCATGCATTGTCACAGGGTAGTTATTCCGTGGCACCTTTAAAAATATTTTGTTGGTTCGATCAACTCAGAATAGGCTTGCGGTGTCTTGACGTCTTGCAGTGTTAAATATAAAAAACGCAAAATCCGAAAAATAGTTTTTTTTTTATGATATGTATTATTTTGTCAATGGCTATTACTTTTGCCAGCAGATCATTATTACAATAACTAAAATTAATTTCCAAACAATTACTCAATCTTATTTTATAGGTCATGAAAATCTGACTCAATATTTATTGCTCGGCTGCCTGAATAAATTTACTATTATTATTTTTAATTTTGGGTCTGTCCAAGAGCGTGCTCGTCGCGACCCCTGCCAGCCGCTACGGCTGCAATCTTGGACCGAGCAAGTACCGCAGTGCGGGCTAGGGCGTCCCCCCGAGGCGACGCGTACCGGCCCGCCCCCGTCGGTACGAACATAGGCAGAAGCGGCGATGGGGGCCGCCACCCATCACGCCGGGCCCGAACTGGCGAGTCGTGGGGTGCAGAGTGCCGAATAGGCACCTGGAATGTAAGAGGTGGTATGGAAGATAAGATGCATGAGGTGATTGATGTAATGAAAGATAGACGCCTGGATGCTCTGTGTGTAACAGAGACTAAGCGAAGGGGCAGTGAAGCCTGTGATCTCCCTGATGGCATGATGGCTCTGTGGTCTGGAGTGCCACAGAGCGATCGTGCCAGCATGAGGGTGGGTATCTTGTTGTCCCGTTGCCTGGCCTCTGGAGTGAGAGATTATGGCCTGCATGATGCGAGACTTCTCTGGGTCCGCTTGAAACTGGGTATCACTAGAGTGTTTTTGGTTGGAGCCTACGCTCCTGTAAGCTCGTCGACACCCCTGGACCTTGAGAAGTTTTGGGATAATGTCAGGGAAGTTCTGGATCTGGCTGATGCGAATGAAAAGGTGATTTTGTGTGGCGACCTGAACGGATGGGTGGGAACCAGGCGCCAAACTTGCGACGCTGCTCTGGGTCCTTATGGTGATAAGAGAGTGAATGATGCAGGTAAGCTTATTGTAGATGTGTGTTTGGAAAGAGGTCTCCTTGTGTCCATTACAATATTCCAACACAAGGATATTCATGTGTATACGTGGAGAAGAAATGAACAGAAAAGCATGATAGATTTGATCCTGGTAGATAACCGTCTCCGAAGTAAACTTCAAGATACCCGTGCGTATAGAGGCCCCACTCTTGAATCGGACCATTATCTCGTAATTGCGCGGTTTAGTGGTTTGTTCAGGAAGTGGAGGCACTGGCGAGAGCGTATCCCCTACGGAGGCCTTGAAAGAATCAAGGTTGAAAAGTTGCAAGATGAGAGCGTGAGGAGAACGTATGAAGACAGAGTCCGGGACAAGCTTTTGACAGCTGGTTCTTCGGACTCAAACATAGATGAATGCTGGAATTGTCTGAAAGAGAGTTTGGTAGAATCAGCGAAAGAAGTATGTGGCTGCTCAAAGAAGCATAGCACAGCAAAAGGGGATGCATGGTGGGACACAGAGTTAAAAAGCTCTGTAGAAAGTAAGAAGAAAGCGTGACAGGACTATGTCTCTTCTTTAAATCTAAATGACTGTATGGCGGAGATGAAGAAAGAAATATACCGGCAATGCAAGAATGCCACCAAAACCTTAGTGAAAGAAAAGCGTGAAAGAGCTAGTGTGATTGTGGAGGAGAGGCTGACGAAGAACTTCGAGAATAACACCAAACTCTTTTGGAGCAAGGTGAGAAAGGCTCGAGGTGATTCGTCAGGCTTCAGAATGGAAAAGATAAAATCTAAGGATGGTGACATTCTTGCAGACACACAAGCTGTGCTAAACCGGTGTAGTGAATACTTTGGAGAAATGTATGAGAATGCCCCGGATGCTGGTGCCACAGACGAGCCCAGAGGCGAGTTTGCGGCACAAGAATCCTTAGAGGACATCACTATGGAAGAAGTTGAATGGGCGATACAAAGTATGAAAAATGGTAAAGCTGCGGGAATAGACATGATATCTGCCGAGATGATTAAATATGGTGGAACTTGCGTCCGGGATGCTTTTTGGGTCCTCGCAAATTTTTGCTGGAAGACCGATAGAGTCCCTACAGATTGGCGCCGCGCAGTCATAGTACCCTTGTATAAAGGCAAGGGCTCACAATATGACTGCGCCAATTACAGGGCCATCAGTTTGATCAGCTTGGCAGCTAAGGTGTATGGTAAAATTATTGAACGAAGAATGCGCGAGAAGTCCGATGGAGTGTTGTGTGAGGCCCAGGGAGGTTTCAGGTCTGGAAGAGGATGTTGGGATCAAGTTTTCTCCCTCCGCAACATCGTAAAAAAGCATCTGGCAGTAGGCCGGAAGGTTTTCTGCGGTTTTATGGACCTGGAGAAGGCGTTTGATAGAGTCGTGCGAAAGAGACTTTGGGACATTTTGCCAGAGTATGGTATAAACGGCACCCTGTTGCGAGCCGTCCAGTCCACCTACGTGGACAGCAAGGCATGCGTACGGGTAGGTGGTAACATGTCACCTTGGTTTGACGTTAAAATCGGCGTCAAGCAGGGTTGCGTGTTGTCCGCTAGACTGTTTATAGTGTATCTGGATAAAAGTCTTCAAAGACTGAATGCGATGACTGAAGGGGTAAAAATGGGTGATCTAGTGATAAACCACCTATTGTATGCAGATGACGCGGTTTTGATAGCGCCAACAGCCACTGATCTGCAAACACTAGTCACAGTTATGAGAGACGACTGCATGAACAATGGCTTACATTTGAATGTGAAGAAAACCAAAATTATGGTTTTTGAACGGGAAGAAACCAGAACGAATGCAAGGATTGTGGTTGGTAACGATGTGCTGGAGCAAGTGAATGAGTTTGTATATCTTGGATGCGCCTTCAGTAAGGATGGGAAATACACCGCTGATATAGAGAGAAGAGTGAATGCAGGTAATAGAGTGAATGGTGCGATGGGAAGGCTACTTGGGAGCCGGCAGTTAAGCCAAAAGGCGCAGCTGGCCATGCATAACGGAGTGCTTGTCCCAACGCTGTTATATGGCAGTGAGAGTTGGGTATGTAAGAAGGAGAACGAAAGCAGGATAAATGCGGTCGAAATGCGATCTCTGCGGAAGATGTGCAGAGTCACGCTGACCGACCGTATTCGCAACAGCGTAGTAAGAAAGCGAGTAGGTATGAAAGATAGTATCGGTGTAAAGATGAGAAAGGGTATGCTCCATTGGTTCGGGCATATAGAAAGAATGCCAGAAAAAAGAATGACAAAACAGATATACAATGCGAAAGTGGAAGGATGTAGTTGCCGGGGAAGACCTAGACTATCTTACCATGACCAAATAGACCGTGTCTTAGCTGAACGGCAAGTCAAGAGTCTCCGTAACCGGCGAGTGTGTATGAGACGAACTATGAGAGTGGAGGAAGCCAGAGAGGTATGTAAGAAAAGAACCTGTTGGAACTCTGTACTCTCTGCCTACCCCGCGAGGGAGCTGGCGTGATAATATAGATAGATTTTTAATTTTAAAATTAATGGTGCCTTCTACATAAATTCGATTCGGATTAAAATTACTCGTTAGATGAGGTATCGAATCAATTCATAAAATCGATTTATATCGAGCAAATCGTGTTGGTATTGGAGATCCGTAGCGAATAAATCGTATAAATTATTTAAATTGGTAACAATATGCGTGTACATATTTTAATGCAGGGTTTTAAAAAAATTCAAAGTACTTGTCAAATCGGTGTGACTATGGGTATAAATAAAACTCATAATTGACTCATACAGTGCAATAAGGATCTATTGGCGCATGGATGACATGGATAGGAGGGCGTTGGTGTGTAATTAGGATTAACATTTTGTAAAATTATCCTACTCCGAAGGAGATATTTCAACGGGTGGGTGGGTCCACACGGTTACTAATTAAAAAAACTTGGGTAAACTTCATAGTAAAAGGCAACTCTGCCACTGCCTTGTAGTGCCTGCCACTACATTTCGCTTGATGACAGCGTTAGGTCCGATTTTGGCCCCGGGTCAAAAGATTCTTGTCGGACTATACATACACCATTGCGACTACGGGTAAATTAAAACAACTGACATAGGTCAAAATTTTGATTAGTTTAATTAGGACTCTAATTACTAACTATAAAGTTTGCTTTCCTATATATACCAATTTATGGCCAGCGATAGTGACACACGCGACATGTTTTATTATTCAAAACTTTAATGGGTTTTGATTGCTCTATGTATTATATTTACATTTCTATTCTATAGATATCCATAGATAGCGCAAAGATAGAGAAGATAAGAGGCGGCTAGCCACTTATCTTAATTGAATAAATTCATCGTTCAATTGGTAGTTAGATGCGATTAGCCCGTGCCAGAACCCCTAATTAACCTCTTAATCTATGACCGGTATTCTTTAATTATACTTGCGATGTGTGAGTCACGGACATGGGATTGGGTAAAGAATATACTAAGGCCCGAAAGCACAAACAGATTGACTTTTATTTAGTGATCTGCGATTTTGCGATTTAGTGATCGGCGGCGCTGTTGGCCGCCGGGCCTTGACAGCTTCACATTTTTTTGTATGTGTGTGTGCGTAAATGATCTAAGCTGTTGGCCACGCACTTTAAAGCTTCACCGGATACGAGGGCGAGCGTGCAACCACTACGCTCGAGCCAGAAGAGCAAGGGGGTAACTAGCTCAAGGGCGCCTCAAAGAGGAACGGCCTCGGCTTGGGCAGTCCCTATAGGGAGGGCGTATCCTAGGTGTCTCGCCGTGGTGCTCTGCACCGGCCGGCGGGCAAGGGATTCTTTGACCTCGCCGGCGAGGTCGGTGTCTGATCCTGTGTGCGGTATCTGTATCCGAAAGAAGGGATGTAAGGGCATCGGGAGGGTCGATGAGAACATGCCGCGGACAGCGGTAGTGTCTGATCTTGATGACTGATGACTCCCCTCCTGAGTTAGGTTTGTAGTCGGTGGACAAGTACATTGATGTTTGCGTAACGATATCGAATCGATATGCCAAGTTAGTCACACTATCCACTATGACCGATTTTTTGCGCACTAACGTAATCAAAGATGGGCAAAATGTAATCAGATTCATGATTACAATTGCATTTTTAACCGACTTCAAAAAGGAGGAGGTTCTATGTTTTTTTTTATGTATGTTCAGCGATATTTCCGTCAATTGTGGACCGATTTTGATAATTTTTTTGCATTGGGTTCAGTATAGCTCCGCGGTGGTCCCGTTTTAATTTCATTGGTATTGGACTTAGAAGATACACCAGGGAACTCCTTAACGACAAACAATAGGCATGTGTAAATTGAGATATTATGGGTATTACGTCTATCCTATAGAGGTTCATAATTCATCCTTTTTTTTATAACTCCTTTGCTTATGAACCGATTTTGATGATTCTTTTTGCATTTGGTTCAGTATAGTTTGTGAGGTGGTCGTATTTTATTTTTATTGGTATTGGACCTTGGACTTTCAAGATACAAGAGGTAACACCTTAACGGCGAACAACACGAATGTATAGATTCCGTTATTATAGTCATCATATTAATCCTGTAGATAGCTTACTTTGCAACTTAGCAAAATAATATAATATCGGTATATAAATATTACTAAATAATTCACTCGTCACTTAAAATTGTAAAATAAAAATCTTTTAAAAAGAAAGGTAAACCGTAAAAGGTAATAGGTTTATGAACTCAAAACAAAAAAAATAAATATTTGAAGTCGGTGCCAAGTAACCGACTGCACCAACCAGCACCGACTTCAAATATTTATTATTTGGTTTTTGAAGTCGGTATACCTTTTTTTTTAAGAGATTTTTATGTAGTATTCATTCATAATTCAAGATTAAAAGTGTAATTGTAATTGTTAAAGATTACAAAATGTAATCGTTAATTATTAATACGCCATGACACCTATATACCCCAAGCGGGGGCGGTTAATCATTTATCTGATTACTTTTTGCCCATCTCTGAACGTAATGCGCAATGTCTGATGCGCTTAATGGAATGCCTAAAGCGTTGGAAGTGTTTTAACCTGACTGAACTTTTTAGGCAATAACTAAGAGATGAATGAGTTGGTAAATGCAAAATGTAAGAATTTACTTTAAATTTCACCATCTTGGTAGGTTATTAAAAGAAATCTTCACAGGTCGAGTAGTAGATAAAAAATTATTTATCGTGTCAATCCTTTTACTAGATTCTAAAATATAAGAGTCAAAAATAATATTTCTAAATATTAAGTGCCTAATCCACATGCTTCTTAAAGTGCATGGAGTTCAAAAACACTTGTTTATTACACTTGCACTTCAAGTGTATAAAAGAAATACTTAAGGGGCTACCCCCTTAGGTATTTCTTTTATTAAACTTTTTTGTATTTCTTCTATATATATCTACGTTAATTCTAAAATAAGAGCCTCAAAAATCAAATTTCTATATATTAAGTCTCTAATCCACATACTTTTTAAAGAGCATGGAGTGCAAAAACACGTGTTTATTACATTTGCACTTCAAGTGTTTAAAAGAAATACTTAAGGGGCTAACCCGTTAAGTATTTCTTTTATTAAACTTTTTTGTATTTCTTTTATATATATCTACGTTAATTCTAAAATAGGAGAATCAAAAATCAGATTTCTTTATATTAAGTCTCTAATCCACATACTTCTTTAAAGTGCATGGAGTGCAAAAACACGTGTTTATGGCACTCCAAGTGTATAAAAGAAATACTTAAGTATTTTTTTATTAAACATTTTTTTATTTCTTTAATATACTTCTACGCTAATTTTCCTCATCGAACGTCATCAAAACTAAAACCATGAAAATAACGAACCTATGACCAAATCATCCTTGATACTTTGCAAAATACATACTTAACATACCCATCCGTTGGAATCGTGATCGTCCTATTTACATTATCGTCATATAATGTATTCAGAGGTGCTGTGACATAGTGCCATTTTTAGCTCTATGTTTATGTAATAAAGTTTATTTTCAGGTGGCCTAAGAAGTGTAGATAACACATTTTCAAATGGTAGTTGATTTGATTCGTTTAGATTCAGTCATTGATTGTTTCAAAACGATTGCTTTATTAAAGACACGTTTATGGTAAATTTCTGTCGTGCTGTCATTTTGTTCTTATTGCCCTGTTATAACCTACATTTTCTTGTATCAATAGAGGCATCAATACCAAACGTCTAGTTTTAAAAAGCTATATTTATGAGATTTTGACGATTTTAATATTTAAATTAACGACCAAAGGTTTCACTAAATAGACAACGCAGCGCGACGGGAGCGCTACGGTGGCGTGGCTTGGGGAGTTGCAATGTATTGAAATGAACGGGAGCTCCGCTTGGCGCGACGGCAAACGATACGACCGAACGTAGCCTAGTGCTTTCGCCGCGCTCCGTCGGCTATTTGACCGAATCTGAAACCTGTAGTTGACTGCCTTGTTGGTCCAGTGGCAGAGCGCATCGGTTGGTGATCACGAGGTCCTGGGTTCAAATCTAAATGAAGTTTTTTTAACGGAGACTTCCTAGTATGAGTCTGGAGTCTGGAATTGTGCCCGGTATATGGCAATAGGGTCGCCCCCTATTACATGTGACCTAAAATCGTCGGCGAAAAGTGGGTGTACTCAGTACACCTCTGCAGCTAGGAATATAGGCGTCACGGTGTATATTTTGAAACCTGTAGTTATGAATACAAAAACTAGCGCGTTGTTTTTAAAAATGGTTTGATTTACAAGAGTGACATCAATTTGTCCTATTAAACAATAAATGTAACATACATTAAAAATAGAATCTATTTATTGGCCGATATGGAACAAAATACTTCAGGTGTCGTGTTGATAACATTTAAACGTTGCATACATCAAAGGAAAAAAAGAAACACGGGTAACTATGACATTTAGTACCTGTTATGTGGCCAGCAATAAAAAAAAATATTTATTTAGATCGTATTGTCGATGCATCGATTCGTTTAATAGTTATAGGTGGAATCGATTTGCATTAAGATGAGTCTGCACCGCAATTGTGGCAGCTTGCCAATTACTTTTGACGTACTCCAGCTCGATGCGAACCACAGACCATTCACCCCTAAACGGCGCATTGCCGGGTATTCCTGCCTGACAAAGCTGTCTTTCCTTCTATTAATTTAAAATAATGAAATTTTATTTGTGTAGGTACCTTTTTTTGTAAATGAGCGAACCATGTAGCCATTCTCATAAATAGTATAATTTGCTTTATTTAACTTAGACTCACCTGATGACCAACCTACATTGTTCTCCCATACCACACAACAAAATGTAGATGAAAAAGTTGGTAAAAAATTTATTTTATGGAGTAATTTGGAGTTTCTTACCCTTCTTCTCCACAGTTATGACATTCCGAAGTGGTGGTAGAGTCTTTGTTTCATAAATTGAGGTGAAAGAGATTAGGTCATAATTCACCTCACGGATCCAATGCGGCAGGTTTCTGGCCGCCTGCTGTTGGAACTTATCAAGCTGCCTATAAGGCTGCCAACTTGGATCGTCTACCACATTACCTGGCAACAGTGACCAACGGCTTAACATGCTTTCCGAAGCACGGAGACACTCGCATATAAAAATGTCACAAACGGTCACCCATCTCAGGCCGACCAAGTCAAACGCTGCTTAACCTTAGTGATCGCTAAGAACACCGCGGTCTCATAGCGCTACGAGTACCTCTATTACTTTGACATTATACTATGACATTTTACCACGAAAAGTCACTTGATGAGAACAAAGCGCTAATGAATGCGGTAAGAAAATGGTGTGGGTTCGTTGGATTTGTCTTGACAAATATAGCTCTAGGTGTTAAGGGTTTAAAGCAGGAAGGTGGTTATGGGAACTACACAAACATCATCATGCCTATATTCCCTAAGCGTGATTGGTAGAGGTGTACCGCGTATACCCACTAGGAACTATTCAACTAAATAAGATAGCACCATCATGTTCGGGCTCATTGCATTTGATTTGATAAGTTCTATAGATCACAGAGGTCGCCAGGATCTGATGATAGAACCTGGAGGAGACTAAATAAACACGTCAACTACACAATATAACACAAGAGGTGTTTGAACTCGTTGGTATTTGTTTTGACAAGTAGCCTATATCCAAATGCTGAGCAGGGTCTGATGATGGGACCAGGAGGCCATAGCGACTCTTCAACTAAGCACGATGTCTCATTTTTGTCAAAATATTTTTTAATTAAAATTATTTGTTTGGAATAGCTTCTGTAATAAGTACCTACAACGTAATTCAGTGGGCTATCTTCCTGTTCGGAGTAAAATTCGCGGGACAGGTAAGTAATTATGTATTTTAAATATGCAATGCAGTTTTATATATATTTATTTTATTCTCATTATTGAATACAAAAGAGTGCGTCTCAAACTTTATTTACGTACATTATTATTAGCTAAGTTTTTACTTATCAGCGTTGACATTATGAGTCAAGTTATTGACCTTGCGCTTGGTATGACAATTAAATCAGCTCATTAGGGTGCGGAGACCTAGCCGTCAGAGACAACAGAGGACTTTAATCTGATAAGAGTAAGTCAAGATATTGATCTTTAAATCAAATTGTAAATCTATACTAATAGTATACAAAGGAAAGATTTGTGTTTTTGTATGTGTGTAACGAATAAAATTAAAAACTACAGGACTGATTTCAAAAATTCTTTCACCATTAGAGAGTTATCTTATCCAGAAGTAACATAGGCTACATAATAGACCCGGTAGGTGGCGCTGTTGTCGACCGGGTAGGAAGTCGCGGGAAACTGCTAGTCGGTTATAATTTATTGAGTGGGCTAAAATCGGTAGTTTTATATATTTCTCTACAATATAATGGGACAAAGTCCCCCGTTCTTTCCAGTTTCGGGGCAGGGAAAGAGTACAGAGTTCCGACAGGTCCTTTCCTTGAAGACATCTGGCTACCTCCACTCTCATAGCACAGTCAGCAACGGAAGTGGCTTAACACTCTCAGTTTTTCAAATAGTACGAAATATTCTTAATTTTTAAAACATTGTCAAAACCAAATTATTAGCAACGTATTCAAATATATTTAGATCAACAAAATAATGGATTGAATGCAACACAAAAGCGTGCAAGCAATTTGAAAATGTACGTGTATGTATAATTTTGCAAAATACGTATGGAGTTCCAATTCAGTGCCAATGATATATGACCTTAACAATTAATTCGAGTGCTACTCGAAACATCATTCTAACTAATGTTAATCAGTAACGACACGTTGTGTGAAGGTTCAAGAACAGTTTGAGACAAGTGATTGTTTACGTATTGAGAAAGAATACGCATTACTGGCAGTGAAAAATGTTGTATTTATTCTTTATTGTATACAGTACAGAGGTAATTGTAATTTTCACAAATCATATACAAAGGCGAGCTTAACTCAACATATGAGTTCTCTTCCAGCGAACCTTTAAGTGTTGAGAGATGAGACAGTAAATAAGAGGACAGTTATACATACATAATTAGTACAAATAGTTATATGTATGTATCAATCAGCAAACAGATAAGAAATGTTGCTTGACTGTTCTCTTAAAAACATCCAGAGATGAGATCGCATGTACGGCGTGCGGAAGTGAGTTCCAAAGACGCACACTACGAACAGTAAAAGACTTATCATATTGACTGGAAGAATGGAGAGGAGTACGAAGAAGGAGAGAAGTAGCACTACGACGGGGCCTATCTTTAGGGACAAGAAAGTCAAAACGCTCACGTAGGTAAATAGGAGCTTTGGGACTATGAAGGATGGAGTAGAGAAGAGAAAGAACATGTGAGTATCGACGCTGTCGAATAGGCAGCCACTTCAATTTTTCCCGGAACACTAATACGTGATCATATTTACGCATACCGAAAACGAAGCGGTTACACAGATTCTGCAAACGTTCGAGCTTGTTCACTAGCACTTCAGTGGCATCAAGGAAACAGACATATCCATAGTCTAGAAGTGGTAGGAGAAGAGACTGAGCAAGGTTTATTTTAGTTTGGAAGGGCAAGAATTTTTGAAGACGTTTGACAGACTGGAAGGAGTTGTAGACCCTTCTGCTTAGCTCTGTAATATGAATGCTTCATGCAAGGTTGGAGTCCATAAAAATACCTTGAAGTTTTAATTGATTTTTAAGTAAAATTAAAGAAATATATGTCGTTATGGCTAGTTATCTTATTATTTTCGCAAGCATTTATGTAACTTACAATGTTCTTATGTCTGTCTTATCGGTTCAAATCTTGAGATCCATTTTTCAAGCACTTGCAGATATCTGATTGAACTGAAATTTGGCATACGTATGTATAGCCGGTGACAATGAAATAATATAGTACCATGGCGCTGGTCTGGAGTCGGAAGGAGGCTATAGGTGGCATATGTAATTTACAACGTAACCCCTTCGTATTTAGGCTTGTTAGATTGGTATTGACAAGTTCTATACAACCAGATAGTGTTAAAGGTCTGATGATGAAGCCGAAAGGTGGACTTAATGGAACCACCCAACTACTCAATATAACCCGTGTTTGGGCTCGTTGGATTTGTCTTGACGATTACTTTAAAACCAGATGTCGTCCAGGGTCTTAAGATGGAGCCGGAGGGTGACCAACAGAACTACCTAACTAATTAATATAACCACGACGTGTTGTTGCTCGTTACATTTGTCTTGACAAGTACCATAGTACTTGTCAGTCTCCGTTGTACTTTTGCTATACAAGCTTGTTTTTGAAAATATCGTTTTGATATATAGATAGAAAAAGATTTTTTTGTTGTCTGTGGCTTAAATTTTTTTTGATGGTCAGCTTAACAGTGTAGGAGTTTCTGTGTGTGTCTGTTTTCTAGGTAACCTAAACAGTAAATTATATGGTCTACCTTTTTCTCATCCTTGTTTTGTATGATCTACGATGAAAAGCGTTAAATTTAGCACAAGAGTTCCTTAGATAACGGAGGTTAGCACTTAGAAAAGGTTTTTGAAAATTCTTCGCCTAAAGACGGGTTCAATAAGAGGTTTAATGCAAAATCGCATCAGTTACACAACTAGTCCAACATAAGCTGAAAAGGATAAATCATCAATCAATTACTCATTTTATTTTTATCACGGCACGAGCTCATGTTAAATTACAAAGAGCCGATTGTATACTAGAGTCATCGTTTCCCCATTGAATGAACCGTTTCATGATAAGCAATTTATTTACAAACGTGACCGTTCAAAGTCTAATCAAAATAAGAGGAATGAAGCCATTTTAGGATGAGAGCAGCTAAGGAACATACTCAGTGGCGTGCATTGCTGTGGCATTATGTATAGCAATGGGCTGCTAGAGGATGCGATTATGAATCATTTAGTCTTGGTCCTCGTAGTGTTGCGTGACCGATGCAGAGCACCACGGCGAGACACCTAGTATATGCCCTCCCCTAAGCGACTGCTCAAGCTGAGGCCGTGCCTCCTTGAGGCGCTCTTAACCTAGTTGCCCCCTTGCTCTTCTGGCTCGAGCGTAGTAGTTGCTTGCTCACCCTCTTGTCTGGCGAAGCTGTAAAGGCCCCGCGACCAACACGGTAGATCATTCATACACACACAAACGCAGCGTTTGGTTCAGATAGTTTAAGATGGATGACCAATTGTGGCATTTCTATATTCTCCTTTTTTTGAGATCTCCGTGCTGATGCTGATCTCCGATGCTCTGTTTAGTACTTCGTTAAGTACAGCCTCTAGTAGTGCTTCAAGAGTGCTGTCCTGAAGTACCTTGCGGTGTGCTTAGCTATCTTCAAGGTTGAGCAGCGTTCGGTCAGAGGTGTGTGACCGTTTAAGGGATTTTCATGTTCGAACTTTTCCGTGCTTCAGGGATACTCGTGTGCGTTGTGGAACCGCGATGTTAATAGCTATCACTCATCAAACCCTATAGGGTACTTCCCGTTGACTACGAATCATGAAATTTGGCAAGATACAAGCCTTCATAGTACAAGTAAAGGAAAGGTCAGCCTCGTTGGTGTAGTGACAAAGCGCATCACTTGGTGATCACGAGGTCCTGGGTTCAAATGCTAGGTCGGACAAATGAAGTTTTTCTGACGAAAACTTCCCAGAATGAGTCCGGAGTAATAGGCTTGCCCCCTATAACATGGGACCTAACATCGTCGGCGAAAAGGGGGTGTACTCAGTACACCTCTGCTTGAGGAATAATAGGAAGTTAGGGTAAAATAATATTCCTTCCGATTTTATGAAAAATTACAATGACGCCGTCTTGTGCAAGTCCTACTTGCACTTATTCGAGTATTTTTTATTTTCAAAATTGATTTTTCTAGGATAAGGAAGTTTCCACGCGATTTTTTCGTTTATTGTAAGCAAGTGACAATTTTAATGATTTCCATTATTGTAAGCAACAATTTTAGTTTTTGCTAAACAAAGATATGCAATAGCGATGTCTCCAAATTTATGAAACTTGAAATAGGCCAGGAGTATTACCGGCATAATCTGGGTTATTGCAAGACACAGCTATGAGTCAGCTAACCCGGCAGTGGCTCAAGCATTGTCTGCATAATTTATATTAATTTTCTATTTATATCATGCACCACACTTACTTCCCGTACACATAATAAACACCGTCACGCCTGCATTTCCCAAGCGGTGTACTGTCTACACATCGTCGATGATGTTAAGTCCCAATATAAGAGGGGGCAAGTCTATAGCCATCATAACGGGCAAAATTTCAGACTGCCATTGAGTCTATTGCCAATTTACTGGGCATAATTTCAGACACCGGACTGCAATTGAGAATTAATAGGATAAAAAACTTTTTAAAAAAAGGGAAACCGACTTCATAAAGCAAAAAATATAGATATTTTAAAGTCGGTGTCAACTCGCCAACTGCACCGACCGCCAGGCACCGACTTCAAATATTTATTTTTTGCTTTATAATTTTAAATGGTGAGTGATTTAACTATTAATATTTATATACCTATGTTACATTATTCTGCTTAGTTCTATAGTAAGGTGTCTACGGGATTGACATAACACCCATGATAACTCAATGCACACATTCGTGCTGTTTGTCGTTAAGGAATCCCATGGTGTATTTTTAATGTCCAGGGCCCAATACCAATGAAATTAAACTGGCAGCATTTCGGAGCTATACTGAACCCAATACAAAAAGAATCATCAAAATTTATTCATTAACAAAGAAGTTATAAAAACCACACACAGACTGTGCACCTCCTCTTTTTTTTGGACTTTGTTAATATTCAGCTTAATTCTATAGAATTGATTTAATACCCATAATAACTCCATCTACACATTCGTATTGTTTGTCGTTAAGGAGTTCCCTAGTGTATCTTCAAGGTCCAAAGTCCAATCCCAATGAAATTAAAATGGGACCACCAAATACCAAATTAAACGCAAAAAGAATCATCAAAATCGGCGCATAGTTGATGTAAAAAAATATCGATGAACATACATAACAAAACATAATACATACAGACGAAAATAGAACCTCCTCCTTTTTGAGGACAGTTAAAAACAACAAAAACACTCAACCCAATGTAGGATACGAGTACAATAACACATTACAAGCCAAAATATGAAATGTTAATGAAATAAGAGAGCTAAGTATATTGAGACAAGATTGAAAATAAAATCGTGGTAATAATTTAAGGTTAAATAATGCCTTCACCTCGTCAATGACTCAATGACGACCGCAATTAAAGGCGTATTTGAATTTTCCTTTTTTTCTACCTACTTGATTGTCACTTGAATACACAGTCCGACAACGATCGCTTGGCCCGCGGCCAAAATCGGAACCAATGCTGTCATCAAGTGAAATGTCACTACATGACAGTTGCAGAGTTGCCGTTTGCTATAAAATTTACCCACGTTCTTTTTTAATTAGTAACCGTGCGACCCACCTGTCGAAATATCTCCTTGAAAGAAGGAAAAATTGACTAAATGTTGAGCCTAATTTCACACCAACGCCCCCTGTCAATGTCAAAGGATCCTTGTGACACTATATAGCGTTGGTATATGCAAGTAACGGGTACGACTTGAGGTTTAAAAGACTGTCTTATTTAGTGCACGAGTCCAATTGCTCACGTACCCAATATTGATCACGCTTGTCCCTCGCGCCAGTAACCCGCACAGGATTATTCGCTACGACCAATTAAATACGTAACGTGGTGAGTTACGATAGCTTTGTGACATGGTCGTTTAATGCTACTCCAGTGGTCATAGACAGACTTCAAGCAGTCCAGTACCAATTCCTCCAAAAAGCCGTCGGTGCCCCGTGGCACATACCAAATGTCGCGATCTCCATTCCGCCGACTACGCACCTGACTGCCCACCTATCAGCCGTTACCGCCGCCTGCGGCACATTCTCACCTACCCTCCTGATGCCCTTACTTTTCTTCTTTCGGATACAGATACCGCACACTGAATCAGACACCGACCTCGCCGGCGAAGTCGAAGAATCATTTGCCAGCCGGCCGGGGCAGAGCACAACGTCGAGATACCTAGTATACATACATTCCCATAGTATTTGCTCAAGCTAAGGCCGTTCCTCCTTGAGGCGCCCTTGAGCTAGTTGCCCCCTTGCCCTTCTGCTTCGAGCGTGGTGGTTGGACGTTCGCCCTCTTGTCCGGTGAAACTGTAAAGGCTTCGTGGCCAACAGCGTAGATCACACACACACAAAGCTATTCCAGTGACATACAGAGTAGCTACCATTAAACAATCATATCACGAAGTTATCGTAACGCTCAGTATCTAGTCATAGTGAATAAGGCCCCAAAAGGCTTAGCGCTGCAATGAAATGTTGTATAGACTACTTATGCAAATATAAATAATTTTATGTATATAATGTGTAAGGAGAATGAAAGTAGGGTAAATGCGTGCTCTGCGGAAGATGTGCGGAGTGAAGCTGACCGACCGTATTCGCAACAGCGTAGTAAGAAAGCGAGTAGGTATGAAAGATAGTATCGGTGTAAAGATGAGAAAGGGCATGCTCCGTTGGTTCGGGAATATAGAAAGAATGTCAGAAGAAAGAATGACAAAACAGATATACAATGCGAAAGTGGAAGGATGTACGTTCCGGGGAAAACTTCGACTATCTTACCGTGGTCAAACAGACTGAGTTTTATCTGAAGGACAAGTCAAGAGTCTTCGTAACCGGCGAGCGTATATGAGACAAACTATGAGAGTGGAGGAAGCCAGAGAGGTATGTAAGGAAAGAACCTGTTGGAACTCTGTACTCTCTGCCTACTCCGCAAAGGATCTGGCGTGATGATATAGATAGATAAATAATTTTAATTTAAAAAGACGTTTTTAAATACATGATTTTATATCACAAACACCTCGAAGATATCTTGCTTAATTAAGGAGTTCCTATGGCATCTTACCGGCTCCATCACCAGACCATGGACACTATCCAGGTCTAAAGTACTCGTCAAGGCAAATCTAACTAGCCCAAATACGGCAGGGTTATATTGAGTAATTGGGTGGTTCCATTGGCCACCTTTCAGCTTCATCATCAGACCTTGAACAGTATCTGGTCGTATAGTACTCGTTAGTACCAATCTAACAAGCCTAAACACGAGGGCATTACGTTGTATATTAAACATGTTCATATGGCCACCTTCCGACTCCATAATCAGATCAGCTTGATGGAACCATATTATTGCATTGTCATCGAACTTACATAGATATGCCAAATTTCAGCTCAATCGGATACCCGTAAGTGCTTGAAAAATGGATTACAGGACTTAACCAAAAAGACAGACATACGAACATTGCAAGTTAAATAAAAGCTTGTAAAAAGTGTAAACTACCTGAGGGCTTAGCATGAAAAGATTGACGTTAGCGTGACTTTAGCGAATTGATGTGTCATTGCCAAACTACAAATTTACTAAATAAACTGGTACGTGACAGCTCGCCAACTCGCTAGCGACAGGCTAACGTCAATCTTTTCGTGCTAAGCCCGTTTACTTGCACCGCGTTCATACACCATAAATTAAGTAATCCATCCACCCGAAATGACCTCAGAATAGAGAAAATATTGTCTTATCAATATTAGCTTTCTTTTTTATCTCGAGTTCTGATTTATATATTCGAATCTTATCTTAAATACATGTGTGTCTGTATACGACCTTGTAACTCGAGAACCACTGATCCGATTCTCATGTGGTTTGTGTACGTGGGGATATAAAGTGAAGTGGGTATTTATATAAAATTTATGACTACAGTAGCAGGTAAATTATAAAAGTGGAAATATGTTTAGGGATTATTTTTACATTTCAGGCACTATGTAGTGACGCATCGCACTAGTCAATACAATAATAATTATATATAAATATAACATTTTTTTTCAGCCAATATCGTCCCCCTTTTGAGCAAAGATGACAATAATTTGACAATAGTGATCATGACTAGTTTAAAAGCTTTTTTTATCAATATATTATTTAACATTGCATTGACATCCATTTCGGAGCCATATTAAACGGTTTAATTCATATCCATTATGAAGTTAGTTTAAAATCGATTGCTTAATTTGCAGGTACCGAACAGACAGACAAGAAAGCTCGTTAATAAAACTTGTTAAAATTAAACAATGAAATCGTATTTATTACTTGGTTAAATTTCGGTAAAAATTGTACTATTTGTTTAAGCTTTACACGTATTGCACTATCTCACATTTTTATAATATAAAGTACAAATTCACCAACAATAAAATAAAACTTACAGGTTATTGAATCTTTGTTAAAGCTGCACTGATTATTTTTGTTTAAGATATATCCGTACTGTAGTAATTGTATAATGTCTTTCATCTTTTTCTGTCTTATAACGGCTTTAAAGCTGCCGGCGCCTATAACCAAGTTGACAATCTACAGACGTTAACGCTAATAGAAAGCGAAAAAATGTATGGGAATGACATTTTGCAACAAAAAGTCACGTGGTCAAAACAATGCTCTATCGATTGCGAACAAAACGCTTGCAACTTGTCTAGGCCCTCTGTTTATTTCATTGATAACCTTCATTTAAACTGTTATCATATGAATCAAATATTTATTGTTATCTTACATCAGATGTTATCAATCAAATTTAAATTAGTGTAATATCCTACCGTGTAACACCTATTTACTTTAAAGATGATAATATTCTATTTCAGTTGAAGGGTATCACCAAAATGTTTACAAATAATGTGCAAATATTTTTCATAACAAGGTGACTTTTATTGAATAACATTTACTTATGTTTAATTACAGACAATTTAATTAATTGTGTAAAGTTATAAATCATTCTAATACCACAGTACACATATGTAAACAGGCGAACATCCTAGTACTAGTGGCTTCTCGGCAGGTCTTATTCGGTGTATTCCCACTTGTTCTACGATATTGTTCAACTGGTAAAATATATTGGAATATTTCTCCGCATTGTTCAACTGGTTAATTTCATATAACAGATTGGAATTCATATTCAACAGTGTTCTACTATTCTCATGTTATTTTTTTCGCTGTGTTTTATTAGACATTTTCATAGGAAATATTAATACAAAATTAAATCCTAAAATAATTTTACTAGTGGAACAAACTGTAAACAAATCTGTATCTTCAACTGTTAGAACATAATCGTAGAACATAGTCAAATTTAAATTTATATTGGTTCTATAAAATTAACCACTAGATTAAAACAGAAAAATATGCCAATATGCTCCACTAGTTGAAACGCATCGTAGAGCAGTTTGGAATACACCGTCTTATTCAGACCGCTCGCGCTAGTACTACGATGCTCTACTGTTTATATATGTTTACTGTGTTACTACTGCCGCACTGCTGGCCAAAGGCCTTTTCTCCATCTCCATCTTTCGGGTTCAGTGCGAATTAGTGGAGAAAGGCTTTCGACCACATGCTGTTGGAACTCATGAAGCCTATAAGCTTTACAAATTCGCTTAACAAGTATCACATAAAGTGGTAACCGGAATCTACTTTCTTAAGCACAGACGGTCACTCATCTCAGACCCTTTAAACTTGGTGGTCGCTAAGAACAACACGGTCCGATTGAAATACTGCTATATTTGAGAAATAATTTTAAAGCCTTATTACCTGCATACCCTGCAAGGAATCTGGGGTGATAATACAGATAGAGAGATTAAGTACTTGTGCCGCGGACGGAAGCTATAATTGCTTATATTATCTTTAACAAGCTTTAAGGAATTTGTACTCTATACCCATACATGTCTGTTTTCACAGAAATCTAGTTTTACTGACCGCAATAGGAAACATGACTTGTAATAACCGTGAGAACAGCTTCATGTCCCAGTGAAACTAAAAAAATATCGACAGACACAGTGCGGGTGATGTTTTCCAATAAAACCGGACAAATTCATTTTTTTTTATTTATGTACAACAAGAATTACACAGTCCAGAAAGAAAAAGTTAGTGATTACTTAAGACCACCCGTTCGGAATGTCATTCCTGTGGGAAAGAAGGGCAAGAAACTCCACGGTTACTCTTTTAAAATGAGAGTTTTACAATTCTTTTTATGTACATTACGATCATGGAGTATGGGAGAACAATGCAGAACGAGTAAGGTAGATGGGCTTTAGCATAGATTAAACGTAAATGTACTTACACTCATGGTATCAACCGCAACGAACCCAAACCCGTCTAAACGGGCGCTCTTTTCTTCGATGTTGCGAAGGCGTTCGACAAAGAAAGCCATCGCTCCCATTGAATTTGTTTGCTCAATTGTTTGTTATTGAAGTACAAGTTAGTGTTGTAAATAAATGTTTAATTGTTTTAATTATAATAATACCGCCTATATTCCCCAGAGGGGGTGGCAGAGGTGTACTGAGTACACCCACGTATCACCGACGATGTTAGGCCCCATGAAATAGGGGGCGAGCCTATTGCCATATACCGGGCACAATTCCAGACTCCGGACTAATACTGGGAATTTTTCGTTAGAAAAACTACATTTGTTTGACTGGATTTGAACCCAGGACCTTGTGATCACAAAGCGATGCGCTTTGCCACCAGATCAACGAGGCAGTCCAATACCATGTATATATTATCTAATTTGTTGTGATAATACACTTCTTATATATGAATAAATAGATATTTTTCTTATAAATAAATAGATTTTTTTTACTAAAATCTTTATTTATGCAAGTACTATTTATTGTTGGCAATAAAAAAAATTGTGGCTTTTTATAAACTTGGAAATATTGTAGATTGTAATTTTTACCTCTTCCGACTCAAAAGGGTGCCGACCCTAGGTGGCCCTAGGTGATTGGTTCAGGAAGTGGCGTATTGAGGTGAACCCGGACAAGAGCGCTACGGTGTTCTTCTCCAGAGGTGCTACCCCGCGCCCCTCCCTGTGCCATTCCAGAGTAATCCCGGTCAAGTGACCATGTTCGACCGACCTATGCCCTGGGTCAAACAGGTCAAATATCTAGGGGTCACCCTACATAATACCATGACCTTCGGACCGCACAACAAACGAGTCCGTCACCGAGCAGCATATGTGCTCGATCGTCTTTACCCGATGGTCTGCAAGCGGGGTAAAATGTCCATTACGCGTCGTACGCTTGTAAGGTGTTCGGACACGCCGCCCGCTCTCACATCGATAGACTCCAAACGGTTCAATCCCGATTTCTCTGCAAAGCTTTCGGAGCCCCGTGGTTCATAGGAAATGTCGATCTCCATTGCAATCTCGGTCTCGAGACTATTTGCGCCTTTATTAAAAAGGCCACAACCCGATATTTCACGAACGCGTCCAAATATAGGAATCCGCTAATCGGAGCCGCCGCCGATTACGAACCTAACTCTACTCCTATTAGCCGCTACCGCCGTCCGCGCCATGTTCTCACTGACCCTCCCGATGCCCTTACATCCTTTCTCTCGGATACTGCTACCACACACAGGATCAAACACTCAACACAACAACCTCGTCGGCGAGGTCGAAGAATCCCTTGCCCGCCGGCCGGTGCAGAGCACCACGGCGATACATCTAGTATAAGCCCTCCCCCATAGCGACTGCCCAAGCCGAGGCCGTTCGTCCTTGAGGCGCCCTTGAGCTAGTTGCCCCCTTGCCGTCCTGGCTCGAGCGTAGTGGTTGCACGCTCGCACTATTGTCCGGTGAAGTTGTAATGGCCCCGCGGCCAGCAGTGTAGATCATTCACATACACACACACACCCAAACACACACACACACACACACATAAAGATATCAATCAGTGTCTACACAGTCTTCTTATTTACAAAATAAAGAGTTTGTAAAGGTACATAAAAAAAAATCTGCTTACTTTAAAATATATAATGAGTGCGAAAAAAAACTTGGTTATAGCTCCAGTGTGATGCCGAACGAGCCAAAGTTTTTTTCTTATTTGATAGGGAGATAGATTATGACTCTTATGTGTGTGGGTAAAACTATGTCATCCAACAGCAAGGCTGAGGGAGCTTCATGTATATGAGAGCGAGCGTAGAACATTTATGTTCCAGCCGAAAGGGCAAAAGTGGGTAAATAGCTGAAGAGTGCCTCGGGGTGGAAAAGTCTCGGCCTGAGCAGTCATTATGGCGGAGGGCATATACTGGGTCTCGATTTGATGCAGGGGTGGGCAAGTGATTCGTCATCCTTGTCTGCGAGGTACAAAACCTAAAATTCGAACGCCTTTTTTAAAAAATCGGCATTACGTTTGGGTGCGAGTGAAAGGATATATACGTGGACGGGTTCTTCGACCTAATCGGTGAAGTCCAAAATAAAAAAAAACACGACACCTTCTTTTTAAAGAGTTGGGTCCCAGCTTGCGAAGATACGAGCAAAAGTTAGTATAGATCATTAAATCCATGGAAACTGGAACACTGGCACCTAGTCGCCTACAGTGCAAGCGTGCTTTATTCAGCTAGTGTATTAGTTTTATCGTTAAAGGCGTGTAACAATAGTGTAAACGTGTGTGAAACGATAAAACCACGGAGTACTGAATGGGAGGATAAAACATACACAAGCGGAATTTTGTGCTATTATTACATGCGTGTGTCAGCTTCCGTTAATTATTTAATATTAGATACTGTTAATTATTCGATATTTAATCGACTAAAAAAAGCAACTAAAAGACGTGTGCTGAAATGGCGCCACGCCGGTTTTTTATTAATTTTATGACAGTAGACAACTTATCAAACGACAGAAATTAGTATTTAAGTAAACTATTTTAGTCGATTTAATATTGTATAATTTATAGTATCTTATATTATAAATAATTAACAGAAGCTGACACGTGTGACGTTGTTGTAATTATGTGCAATGAAAGAACTAACACAACAATAGAACATTGCACTATTGTTACACATGTGTAATGATAGATGTCAACATATTAGCAGAGCAACTGCACTATCGTTGCCTACGTGTGACGTTAATGTAACGATGTGTGTAACGACAGAACTAGCACAATAGCAGAACATTGTATTCTATTTTTACACACGTGTAAAGTGAATGTACCCATGATTGTAACAATAGCACTAACACGCAGGTATAACGTTGCACATTTTACTGCGGGTAGTAAGAGGGACGGGTCTTCGTGGACTGAAATATACTACAAAGGAAAATTATATAATTTTTAGGAAAACGTAGGACGCAATTAGACTTAACTTTTCTGTACAAAATTCTTAATGGTCTTATAGAGTGCCCACAACTTTTAAGTAGATTCTGTTTCAGGGTTCCTCGTGTGGCTGCTAGATACCCGATCTCTTTACTTATTCCACCTCTGCGAGCCACAGTCTTAGGTAGAAACTCACCTATACCAAGGCTCTGTAGATCTTTAAATACCATTGACTCTATTGACATCTTCACATCCTCGATAAACGGATTCCGCATGTATTTATAAAATAAAAACCTGCCAAACTGAACTCATTTAAGTTTTGATTTTATATTCCTTAGTTTTTTTTTCTTTTTATACATTTACATTAACATGATACTTTTCTTATTAAGTTCTTCCCTTATGTTACTCTTTTTCATATATATTGAGGCATGAGGTGTTTATCTGTAATTCGTTAAACAATTAATAAATTAATTTTAAGAAGATCACTATGTATATATGAAATATTGTATTAGCCGTAGATAAACCTGATAATTAATAAATAAATTATATTATGTAGTAAAAACAAGCGTGGATATAGCAGTCGATAACCAAATCAGTAACACTATCTGAAGTGGTTAATTAATATCACTTATAAATTATCTCACTATTTGCGAAAAATAAACCGTGTAACCAAGCGGATATCATTTACGTTTCGGAACCGTGGAAAGGCGAGTCCTACTTACACTTGTCCGGTTATTTATTTAATATTCCCTCGATTTTTTGTCACACTGTGCATAGGTACTAGCCTAGCCAGAGAATTCCATCTGTACGAATAAGAAAGATCAAGAATTTTTCGTCAAAAGTCTAAGTAGAATATCTTTGGTTACAGTAATTGTGATAGCTTATATTAGTTTTTATCTGAGTGCCCAGGATGTGTCCTTACAGTTTTATCTGGCCCATGTGCGTGAGAGTGTCATGATTTCAACGCGGATCAGTAATAAACGATAACTATTATTTCACAAAAAATACAGTTGAAAAAAAATGCTTAGTAAAATACTGTACGATTCAGAACATGTATTAACATATGACATTAGTCAGACTGATGATAAGATCGATGGTATTTTTTTCATAGCTACAATTTACGATAAAGACCACGGTCTTAGAACTAAATACAAGAATTATAAAGTAATACAAACTCTGCAAAACACTGTAAAGGATTTTAAATTCATGTGTAAAGTGCACTTTTATTTGTTCAGCTGGTTTAAGAACTTATAATAATTAAGAAAATTAATAGCTTACTCCAGCAAACTCTGCCTGCTTTAGCAATAGAGTTTCAAAACTACTTGTCTAAAACATTATGCTACAAAACAATAACTACAATTTGATGTAACCTACTTAGATACACTAAATTAGTACATTTGAGAAGATCAGACTGGTATGAACCAAATCAAAGTTGTTTGTAGCAGGAAAAGTTTAACAATTTATTTTAAGCTTCATTCTAAAACAAATTATTTTTTATCGTTTACTGTACATTTGTGTTCATTTTGTACGTATTGAATGTTCTTTGATAAAAAAATGTCATTTTTCCTGCAATAACACGTGATAGATTGCCGTAAGTTTAAAGTACGGTAATCATTTGAACTGTGTATGAAAGAGGTAGAAGTGAATATGAATGGCGAAACACAGAAGAGAGTAGAAGAACATGACATATTGCTATGACCTGCTGGTGATGATATTGTCCTAAAAGGGGCAGCTATTACATTTGAGTCAGATCTTAAAGAACCTACGTAATGGGGTGAAACTTTAGCTCACGAGATGGGTCCAATTGCCGGGATAAGCAGTTTGATACAGGTAAAGTGGTATTTGTCCTTTGGCACCTCCTATAATATCCGCAGGAACTAGACTAGGAGTGGCGTTATTCTATAATCCAGTGTGTTACCATCTCCTACAGGATTCCTGGTACCAGATAGAAAGGAAAGGTAGTAATGATTGGATAAAAGGCTCCTTTTTAAACTTTACTAGGTGCACAGCTATGTGCGTTGTTTCCATATGTTTACTCCATATGTTCATGTAGGAATTTCTTCACTTATTTAGTTTAAGCACGTGATAGATATCAATATTGCGATATCATTCGGTGGCTTATCTTTTACAAATGTCTGTTTTAAAAGAACATAATTATCTACTCACAACATTCATGATCGGTTACTCATACGGGATAATTATAAGTTCTTATGTAGTAGGTATGTGATTTAACTTATCTATCTATCTGTCTACTACTAGAGTATAAGTGACGATTATTGAAACAAATGGTTCAATCTAAGGGTTGTTTGTACCCAAAATAATGTATGGATCAATTTAAAAATATCGGTGTTCAACACTTCTAATCGTTAAGTGAAAAAAGAGAAATTATGCAACTGAATAATATTCATATTTACAAATGGTCAATTGACATAATTATTCATTAATTCTTTATAAGACTGAATTTATTAAATTAGTTTCGTAATTTGTTTCTTGTACAAAAGACACGGTTTCTACACGGCACGGTTTTATTTAACTTGCAATATTTATTAGTCTGTTTAGGTCTAATCTTGCAAACTGAATTAGGACACATCGTCATCATCATGTCAACCCGTAGTCACCCACTGTTGAGTGTAGGTCTCCTCATTAGCACGCCATTCTTGTCTGTTGGTAGCTTTCCTCATCCAGTGCTTTCCCATCACTCTTACGATATCATCGGACCATCTGGCAGGCTGGCGGCCCACGTTTCTGCGTCCTATTCTCGGTCACCAATCCAGAATCTATCGACTCAGTGCTGCCCATTGTCATTTCTTTTGCGCAATTACATGAGCGATATCGGTCAGTTGAGTGCGTTACCGAATTTTAGAGTTCGTCACGCGGTCACGTAAAGTGATACCAATATTACGCGCTTCAACTTTCCCTGCGCAACCTGTAGCTTCTGTATGCTTTGTCTGGTAAGAGTCCATGTCTCTGACCCATAAACCATGACAGGCATTACGCATTGCTCAAAAGCGTCGCGTTTAAGGGCTATAGGCATTATGCTCCTGAATATGGTATTGAACTTACTGAATGCAGCCCAGCTATGTTAAATTAGGACTACTTCCTCTTATCCTACGGAGTTGAATTTATAGTCCTTTTCACCAGTCATGGGTACGCTAACGTTTAGAATTTGACGTTTTTAGAAATGTGGTGGAAACGAACAATGAATTGATATTCTATCTATCTATATCATCACGCCAGGTCCATTGTGGGGTAGGCAGAGAGTACAGAGTTCCAACAGTTTCTTTCCTTACATACCTCTCTGGCTTCCTCCACTCTCATAGTTCGCCTCATACACTCAAATAATCGATATGAATGAATGAATCGATATTAATAAAAATAATTTAGGAACAAAATAAAATAATCTCATTATTTATTTACGAATCAAGCCATTGGTAAGAAAAATCGCCTATCAAATCGATTGTATCGTTGCTTACGTGTTTCTATTACAATTAAAACATCTATAAAACTCTCTGTTTTAATGTCAAGATAGCGCATCAACGTTTATTTATTTGACCATGAGAATACTAAATATTTCAGTCAGATACATTGAATAACATATACGATAAAAATAGGGAATCGATTTCGTACAATTTAAAATACAACATATCGATTATAACAATTTTATTGTGTCAGACCAAAAAACGCAAATCTTTACAATGTATATATGTAATTGAGAAATAGAGTTTTATTAAGTTCTAAGTTTTTACAATAATTACGCAAATTCATGAACAGTATATGATTTAAATGAAAAGTAAAGTAGTTGTTCGATGTATTATTTTTATATTCCTGTTTATGTTTTGGATTCTATATTTTCAATATTCTTAAAAACAATATGCGTGAAATAGAATATGATCAAACGTTACCGTACCCATTCTTGTGAAAAAGACTATAACATGTTGGTTCAGTTCCGATCATAATGCATTTTTATAGTAAGCATGAGCTGATTCTGCACCTAGGATTGACTCCAGATGAAGGAATTCCTAAACGGCCAACTGCAAAGACACGACATTTTGTATACATATTTAATTTTGTCGATTTAGCAGTGGACGGGTACAGGCTGATATGATGATAAATAAATGAAAATGTTTATTTCTTTAACTTATGGTACTAAGTTTTACAATTAGTTGGAGTCTTCATTTAAGCATAATATTGCTTGTGTTTGAGGACACCGCTCTTCCCTTGAGAACCAATACAATATTACCTTGTAGTTTACAATAAAGGGTTACTAAATAAAATAAGCATATAAATTTAGATAACAAACTAAAAATAAAAACAAAATAGGTAACAAAAATTAAACAATAGTTGAGCGCAAATAATGCGTGTTTATATGTTTGACGTTAAATAAAGAGGTGTTTGTTTATCTTAAGTGTGTTTTAAGTATGATGCACTCAAGTAAATAAAAAAAGTATTGGAGTTTGCCTGTTAAAGTAGAAATGTATAAATTTAACTAAAGTCAATATAAGGACTTGAGCATAGCCTCAATGTCATCATAGCTTTTAGTCGTTAGGGTCTTTTTGTAATTGGAGCATGTTAGATGATGTTGATTTAATTTTGATTGGCCGTTTTGAGTGGCATCATTATCTAGCTGCATAAAAGCTAGTATTTTTATTATTATTATTTATTAACTGAAGACGATGGTTGTAGTCACAGAAACCTTAACTTATTATTACGGTTCTTTCGATTGTAGTTGATCGTTGGGTATGCTTAGGGGGAAAAGTTAAGGATATTAATGACGGGAATGACTTTGAGAATTTTTGTTTGTTAATATATGTTAAAGCAGTGATATCCTAGTGGTTAGACCGTTGGACTGCAAAGTCAAAGGTCTCGGGTTCAAACCTAGGCACGCACCTATGTCTTTTAGAAATGCATGTGCGTATTAAAAATTAATTATCACTCGCTTTAACGGTGAAGGAAAAACATCGTGAGGAAACCTGCATGCCTAAGAATTTCTCGAAGGTGTGTGAAGTTTGCCAACCCGACTAGGCCAGCGTGGTGGACTATGGCCTAAACCCTCTCAGTTGGAGAGGAGGCCCGTGCCCAACAGTGGGACAGTTTCTTAACAGGGCTAATATTATATTATTAGTATATGTTGCCTGCTGCCTTATCAACAGTGAAAAGTGTGCACGAACGATCTAAAATGCAGGTTTTTTTTCAAATAATTCAGATATGATTAATCCAAATAAAAACGCCATGAGAAAAATTTGTAGCGTTAAGCTTTGCCTCGTGTATATATTATACATATCCGCTCAGCCTTTTAATAGAGAATTTACAATTTATATTAAATAAGAGTTTGTTAAAAAAAGAGTTTTTATTTGGAAATTCGAGTACATTTTTTGTAATTATGTTCAATACCCTATGCTCACTAGATCCTTATCTTTATTTTATAGGGGCCATAAATTCTTCAAGAATCTTCTGTAAATCAGCCGTAGTTTTAGGAGATTACCGCTGGGCCAGTCTTTAGGCTGTAACTAAGCATTTTTAAAATGAAGCAAAACATTGTATGTATAAATAAATGCTTTAAGTGACTTTGATAATTTTATGGTTCTCAAAGTCAATAACTTTTATTCGCATTTATCGTGCTTCCAACAGCTGGTTGTGAGCTTGAGTCACGCATGTGACAGTTGATTATTCAATACACAACTTCGATCGGTGGAACGGACCAATCGCGTGACGGAATGTCCGACGTAGTCGTCCAAGCAGTTCTGGACCCACCAATGAGCTAAATCTACTTCAAATGGAATTTGTCCTACGATTCATAATTTGTGCCGATTATTGTACGAGCTAATCTTTACGCATGCAACTGGCGCTGTGACCATACAAGGATCATTTATAAACTTCTGTCGAACGTTAGAACGATAATTAATGTAATATATAGATGTTAGGTACCTATAATGATTTATTCTAGCATTTATCTAGACAGATTTATAGTAGGAGTATTATGTTTATATGCTTAGATGATTCAGCTTTTACAGGATATATACAAATTGTTAAGATCATAGTTCTACAAGCTGGATATGATTGGAATATGACATAAAAGAAATATTTTAGACGGTATTTAATCAAAAGTTCATTACTGCATTGACAATGCCTTTGTTTGATCGATAGCATATTGTTGCATTGGAAATATGCTTTACAGACAGGAAATTGTTGTTTACACTTAAGAGGCAACTGATAGTGATTTTGCTGTGCCGAATACTAGTTATGCCGACAAGCGACGCAGTCATGTTCCGGCATGTTGCGCGGAGTTGCCTATTGCATAGGCTGGTCTAGTTTAACTTCCTTCTCCTCAGCCTATTTCAGAGTGAGTAGGGTATTACTGAGTCAACGGGCCACATCTTTGGTCACATCGTACTTTCCATCAGGTCTTCTTCTTCTTAGCGTTTCGGCGGCAAACATGTTATAGTTAAATGAAATCAGCCCAGAATGCGGCCACATAGACTGCGTTGTCGGAGGCAGCCATCAAATCTTGCTGCGTGCACGTGTTAGGGAATGCGGAACACGATATAAGGTGGGACATCGTTTGGGTTACGCCGCACAAACACCCTTAATTGGTACCGTCTGTGTCATCAGGTGAGATAGAAGCCTTAATAAAAAATCGGATATCTGGAAACACTTTATCGGATGAAAGTAGCCAGTTTTCATCGGATACTTAGTTACCGGTTATCCGTTGCATCTCTATTTAATTCCGTAGACGTTATCTAGTGTAAATGGAACGAGTTTAGTGTTGTTGCCGAGTAATTGTTTTTTTTTTATTATTGGACATTGGGAACAGTGGGCCAAACCAGTCTCCAATGGTTTGGAGGCCTTGTGGATCCTGGTCTCAACTTCGGGGTATCCCGAGGATCAGTTTAGTTGTTTTTGAAACCGTGACTTTAATTAAAAAAGAAGATGTTGTAGGAAAAGAATGTGCTCCTCATGTGTACTGTATTCGCCCGGTCTAATCTGGTTAAAGTGGCTAATAATACTCATAATGAACACTTGCTTAGATAAACACGTTTTACAAAAATCAGCAAGAATCAATGATTTTATAAACAACACGAATCCCGGAAACGAAGATAATCCCGGAAACTTAGATACGTAATATTACATAATCTCTGTCACATTAAGTATAAATATTTCTTTAGCAAGCGAAAAAATGCATTACGTTTGCTTTAGAATTGCTGACGCATGATTAGGTACCAAACGTGATTTTACAACCGATAGCAATTCAATGATTACTTTAACAAATAGTTGATTCGTTACACGGGGAATTAGATTGATAGTCAAATCTAAAACTGTTAGCATGGAGAATGAAAGAATTTACTCATTGTTTTGAATATTTGAGTGACTTCACTTGGTAACGTAGCCACATGTTTAGTCAAAATCTTGCAAAGTAATTTTTAAGCACTTGGGTCGAGTTATAATTGTTATACGCATTAAGTCGATAGGGTTAACTTGATTCTGAAGCGAATTTTGGCTTAACAGTATAGCTTCAAATGTTGCCCACAGATTTAGTTTCTTTAAAAAGCATTTGAAAATCGGCTAAAGAATTATTTACTATAAGCTGGTTTCAAGAGACGCGCGAGCTGTCATGCTTGAAGCCTCGAAGAGTTTCAATCCATTGAATAAGGTGGGTTTTGAGGAACTTATTTATATATTTCGGCAGACTTTATTAAGATTGAAGAGTATTCTTAGTTTCGTTGCTTGGCATTCGTGGACTAGGTGATAAGAATTTTGATTGAATGCAATACTTGATATCTCCAAGATGTTGTGCATTCCATGTCATAAACATACAGGAAACATTTTTAATGAGTCTAACTACGATAGTCATTACAATATTAAGGCGTTTTACTTAGGTGATTCCTTACTTAGTTATTTTCTAATTACGATTTTTGTAAGATATTTTAGTATTGTTGTAATTGCATAAAACAAATCGACTTATATTAAAATGTAGTTAAGTGGACTTTTGATCGTTCGACGCCATCATGGGACTGATGAGTGGATTAATTAGAACACACGAGCTTGATAAATAATTTTGATGACCTCAAAGTCGTAGAGGTTAAATAGGTATCATCCTGATATTTTAAAAGAAGCTGGATTATTAACTTAAATATAAATAAATAATATTGACGCGAATTTAAATAGTTCTACAATCAATTTAACATTTTGAGAACTATATTTATGGTAGTAATACAGTGCTTTCTCACTTATTTTATACTACCTTAAGCAAACATCCTGACTACATGAATTTGGATTTGAACTCAATTTTATTTAGGGTACGTATAACTTTAGCTTGTATACTATTTTTTCCCTTATTCTAAGTTTCGCATGAATCCGTTCAAATAGTGGTTTTGGAAATTTCGGTCTCCTGTGAACCTGCTTTTAACAAGAATAGTCGAATCATTCGAACACTCGCGCAGCGTTTTTAGTCGATTTCTCTATTTTGTCAATGTATAAGCAAAAGCGACTATCTTTAAACGCACTTAAGTCTTTAACAATCGATGATTTAACAGCAATCGAAATGAATTTTCATAATTAAAGATAATATAAGTGGCATGGTGTAACAGAATACTGTGGTGTAGTATGTTATTTATGAGCAAAAAAGAAAGTAGCTACAAATTTCCACTTGAAACATGATGACAGTAACAGTAATCGAGTCAGAAAGTACAACCACTAAGATCAAAATTGATTTATCATGTTGAAATTGCGTATACGCATTAAGTCGATAGGGTTCATTTGATTCTGAAGCTAAGATTGTTGCCTAATGAGGGCACTCCTCAAATGATCAACATTATAGCTTCAAATGTTTTTGATTATAATTCTATTGTCATAATATTTACTATACATTGAATTTATAGTACAACTAAATTACATTTTTATTGTCTTACGTACTTATTCGTAAGCACTTAGGTTGCATATCGCTTTACCATAACATCTTAATATTGAATCTATACTTACTTATCCTCAGTATTTCTTGGAAATGTCTACTTATTTAAAAACCTGTCTCGTTTGTACAGTTTAAGAACGTTGCGGTTGGTTATGGTCATTCATACTGCAACAGAACCCGGTCCGACGTATTGTTATGTCGAGTCAGGTAAATTTTAACAATACGAGGGTGTCCAGACAATGAAGTGTACACACGCAAAATAAAATATTTTCTTAACAGTAAATCACGATTGCTGTATGTAGTTCAGTTAGGATCTTTAATTTTATGAGGACAATATTTATTTTTTCATTAGTACAACACTATTAGCTGCTTTAGAAATTTTAAATATTTTGATAATAAAATAAGTAATAAATTGTAGTGAAACTAATATGAGTTAAAATTATATCCATTTTTAAATAGGTCAAATGTTAACTAACTAACGTTTAACCAAGTTTAAATAAAGAACAGACAGTTAAAACCAGATATTGTGTTGCAATACTAGTACCATTTTTTTACTCTAAAATGTGAATTAACATACTAAATAATTTCAGTAACGATACTAATTAAACTCACCAATAAACATACATAATGTACTTTACATAAAATTTTAAACGATCATTGACTAACTAAAAATATCGATTCATGAATCGAACCAAATTGAGACACATCACTACCAATACCGAATTTACATTACATTTTCAATAATTAAAATAAAAGAATATATACTTACATAAAATCGGTATTTCTTACACCATGACCCAATTCACAGAAACACCACGTTGGAATGTTTTGATTATAACCTTAAATACAATCACGTGGGACACGTAAATCACCTGTTTCGGTACACGAAAACTGAAAAGTGTTTGGTTAGAAGTTTTTTTTGTATTTGATTCGGATTTTAGCACGATTTTTAGGTAAATGGCCGGCCGGCGAAGCGTGCGCGTCGAACTGAAGCGAGACGTCTAGCGGGTTCGCCACCGTATGGCTCCGACGAGGTGGCCGATCGCAGATACGTCATTTAACGCGCGACGCGCTTACGCCGGTTTCCTACAAGCATTGTAGTTATCGCTGACACGCACACTACATTCCCGCTTATCTTCACACAGAGTCCATAAATACGCGTTCATACTCAGCGTTGTACATCATATGATGCATTACATTTGAATAAATACTTTTTTTTTGCGTGTTTAAGTAGGCGCATGCAATGTGCATTTCATTTATAACTTCTGCGTTGTAAAGATAAGCTCATTTAAGTTCGCGATGATTAACAATGTAATGGACAAACATTAACTTAGTTTTTTTAATGTGTCGATGACCCCAATAGATATTTCTTTAGTTGGAAACGGTGGCGTGATAATCACGTGACTGTGAATACAAAAATTATATGCGGAAATTGTGCAAGCAAATTTGATCGTTAAGTGCGTTCATTAAGGTATAAATCGGTGTAGTTTGTTATGACAGCTAGTATTGATTTACGATACTAGCAAGAGGGGAACAATGCGTCCACGTAAGAGGCATAACGAATGCATAATTTGTATGAAAGAATAAGCACGACGAGACGAGACGTAGGTATGAAGGTAGCTGATTAGCCAACATAAATCCCACAGGCGGCCAATTTGAATAAGTAAATAAATACTGGTAAATACCTATTTCATTATCAGCCTCTAATCACAGCTTTTCTATAGTTCGTCTTCGGACATAGGCCTCCGCTAAAACCTTCAAAGATGCTCTGTCCCGCGCCACTTTCATCCAATTTGTATTCGTGAGGACCAATCTAGAGATTTTTTGCCATGCGCGCAATGTGCCTAGTCCATTCCTATTATAGCCTTTTTCACGAGATATGGGTGATGTTTGATCAAATTTCATTTCACGCATATTCTATTAAAGAATATTTAAAATAAGAAATCCAGATAACATACACGAATATAAAAATAAACTAAAAATCTATTTTAATTTTTATTTAAATCACAATACCGTTTATAAATTTACGTTATTATTTAAAAAACTTAAAGCTTTATTAAACTCTATTTCTCAAAAAAGTAAATTGGAATGGTTCGCGTTTTAGGGACTGGCACAGTGACCTGCCCAGTCCACGTCTTCCGGTACGTGGTCGCTACTCGAAAACCTTTCTGCCCCAACGGCCGTCAGTTCTACGAGCGAAGTGTCCCGCCCACTGCCACTTATGTTTGGCAATTCTGAGAGCTATATCGGTGACTTTGGTTCTCCTGCGGATCTCCACATTTCTGATTAGATCTCGCAGAGAAACTCCGAGCATAGCTCTTGCTATTTCCCTTTGATTGACCTTGAGCCTGCTTATGAGGCCCATCGTGAGTTATTAGGTAGGTACCTACGTATACTTAATTCAAAATTGATGTAAAATTTTTGTAACCAAATCGTAAATCATTTAGTATAGAATCTATTTATATGATCACGCCAGATCCCTCCCTAGTTTGTTTAAGAGGATTATATCTTATATATATTTATATATTGGTTTATGATTATACAGGTATATTTATATATTGATCTTAATAAAACTTAAGTCCTTATATATGTATTAAAAGTTATTAAAGTACTTACTTATTTTGAAGTTATTTAAGATATTACTTTACGAGCTGTATGTTGGTAGCCAACCCTAAAAAACTCTTAAAAAATCATAGCCCCACACTAGGAATTATTCCTGTGTCGTGTGTGCGTCTAGAGACATGAAATTCACATGCACAAAGGCTCAGACCGAAACAAATATATGTGGGTCACACAAAGATTTGTCCTTGCGGGAATCGAACCCAGGACTACTTTATCCAGTGGGCGAAGCGACTCAAGCTCTTAACCATTGCCGTCCATTTTTATTTCGAACGATAATTTTGCTAACGAAAGCACAGTTAAAATTATGTTATTATCCTTATAGCTCTGAGTCTGATCTATTTTTAAGTCCACATGTAGCCAGCCATAATGTGCTCAGAACGCGAGGGAATGTCTATTTATGGTTGAAGATAATTCCGTAATATATTATTTATACAATCCAGTGTAAATCTTGACCATGCTTCTTATTTTCAAGGTGGTCTACTAGTGTAAGTAGTTCAGGCAAGGTTTAGTGGTTTGATCGTAGACTGCTCGGATCCCTGGATCAAGGAATCAAAAGATCCATAACACAAGATAAATCCTTGCATGAGTTTCGGTTGGGTATTTTTGAATTTAATGTTTGTAAACGCAGTGTAAGGCTAAGTAACGATTATCAACATGAAAATTATGAATTAAATATTATACTTACTGGTAAAACAGCGTCATAACTTAGATTCCTGACAATAAACGTTAGCGTCGAGGCAGACTGTGCCAAATTTGACACCTTTACAGGGGATATATAACTACAACTGGCTGAAGATAACCAAAGAAGAAAAGCCTTTGCTCAGCAGTAGGACAATATCATAGACTAAAATCACTATCACTACATATTCTATAACAAAGCCCCCCCGCCGCGTCTGTCTGTCTGTCTGAACGCGATAAATTCAGTAACTACCGAACGGATTTTGATACGGTCTTCACCGATGGGCGGTGCGAGTCAAGAGGAAGATTTATATATTTTCTTTTTAATAAAAACATAGCCCCGCACTAGGATTTATTCCTGTGCCGTGGGTGCGTTTACAAACATGAAATTTCACTTACACAAATATCTAGACTATCAGAATCCTCTAGTTTTTCATTAAAACATATTTAAAAATATAATATATCTTGACTGCCTCGTTGGTCTAGTGGTAAAGCGCACTTTGTGATCACGAGGTCCTGGGTTCAAATCCTAGGTCGGACAGGTGTAGTCTTAATAGCGAAAACTTCGTAGTACGAGTCCGGAGTCTAAAATTATGCCCGGTATATAGCAATAGGCTCGCCTCCTATTACGTGGGACCTAACATCGTCGGCGAAACGTGGGTCTACTCAGTACACCTCTGCCACCCCCGATTGGGGAATATAGGTGTGACGGTGTTTATATATCTCAGTCGTAAGGCATCGCACTGGAGCTGAATGACATAAATGATTTTGTATAATATAAAAATGTATGTATCTATACAATAAACGATGAAAAAACAAATTGAGAATTAGACAAAAAATACAAGCCCGCTGAGTCGCCGGATCTTCTCAGTGGAGGCCGCGTCCCGATCCGGTGGCACATTAGTAATTTAAAAAAATGTAAACAACCCTGCAGGGTTTATGCAAAATAAACGATTTGAGTTTGAGTTTGACTGCATTAACGAACTTGTTTGATTTGGTTATTTACTGGCAATGGCGGCCGGTCGGCACAATGCAATGTGACCCCTGCATCCCGTGCGCCGCCTCTTCCGCGGCGCTCTCGCGTATTCGTAAATCGTAATAGATCGTTTAATTTCGGTGCCTGCTAGAAACCCTCGGCTTCAGTCAAAATTATTTTGGATAAAGCCGAAGTTTTGACCGAAGGCGGTGTTTTTGGCGGAAAGTGACCGAAGGCGAAATTACTTATAAACTAACATAACCGAATATAAATTCGAAAGACAGTTAAAATAATGCGCCTAAAGAATGTCATCATCATCAGGCTAAATAACTTCAGGCAGGACAAAGGCATCCCCAAAAAATTGCAACAAGGACCAGCTTTTTATAAATTTTTTAGCTTGATCCGAACACTGAATCGATTCAATAGATCGATTCCGAAAGACGTCGAAACGGATCGATTCTCGATTTAATAAAAAAAGGGGTTATTGAAAATATGACTTGTTTAAGTTGTGTAAATCAGGGATATAAATAATAGCAAAATACGTTTATGGTTAAAGATACTACGTACCATATGAGTTTATTTTAAGACAGTTGTCTTTTTGATTATCTCTAAATTGAATGCATTAAGAAATTATAAAAAGGGAGGGATTCAAAAAATTAGTTTTATTCAATACATAAATTAATAAGAATCGACTTCGAATCGAATCGAATTAATCCAGAATCGCTCTTTTAATCTTCGATTTAATCGAGATTTGATTCTTGCGCGTTCGATTCAAATTGATCCAAAGATCGATTTTTCTTAGAACGAATCGACATGTTTACTTTGCGGTGTTTGCATCCAGATTTTACCTGCGATCTTCACTAAGTTGGGCACAGGTAATGGGACCAAAAATACCTCAAGATTTAATGGATGGCAGGTAGCAGCTAATCCACTATTCATTAAATTAATCATTCCTATTTTTGTTACGTTGCCCAATTATTGGAATAATTATTATCGCCTAGGGATGTCTAGGGTGTGGGCGTCTGACGCCCTGTTTATAGACCGATGTCGAGGGGAACAGTGGCATGAGAGACATAGAAAAACATTTAATGTACAAAAAGCGACACTGGCAATTAACTTAATATAATACGTTAAATAAAAATAAAAGATAAATCATATTTAATCATAGCTGTACCTTCAGTGAAAGGTGATACAATTCTAAAATTTTTGTTTGGAGAAAATCTACTTTAAACTTTTAAAAATTCCTCTCACTTTTTCTACTTCACTTAATTGATTGTTGATTACAGTTATTGATAGACACTTACTTAAAGATTGTTTTACTCAAAGATTAAAGAAATTATTTTAAGTAATTTTCTTAATATTTACTAAATTGTACACTTATATTCTTTGATACGGTGATTTTTTTCATCCTTTTATGTGTAAATTGATATTAATTTACATGAATGATTATACTCTTGGTTTTGGTTTATTGTCGAAGTGATGTCGAGGCATATACGTATTTGACATGTCAAACGCTATTAAAAAATGTGTTCATCTATTGATTGATTGGTGTACACTGATACATGTGTAATTATACCAATTTGCACCACTTTTAAACTATTCCTTCCGATCGTGTCAAAGAGGTTATTTCAAGTTGAATCAGACCAGTTTAGTTCACTTTGTGACAATTGAAAATATATCATTTTACACATTGTTAATTAGGATAAAAGCCAAGTTAATTTAATATGTACAAAAAACACCTTTCTCATTCAAGGCTTAACCTTAGAAACATGGGGATCAGATTGAAAAATAGCGGATTTTTTTCTACATCATATGTAAAAATATCAAAAGTGGTATAACTGGAGTTGTATCACCTTTCACTGAAGATACACGGCCCCGCGTCAGCTACATCAGCCGTACGGCTGCGCCCGTAAGCAACGCGAGGTTATTAGAAAGTCATTTGTATCCAACTTTATTTGTTCTTGGTATGGTAGGCTATATGAAACTGGAAGCAACTGGAAGTATCCCTAGTTATCTACTTATTTAAATTCCTTTGTGGTAGAGTACAAAACTTAGCAGTTTTTCAGGAGGTTAGGCTTTGTGTTCCTGATGCGTACATGGGTCGGCGGCAGCGACCGCCACTGCTGCTGGTGCCGCGCGTGCGCAGCAACCTGCTTAATGTGGTTGCGGGATTAATTGATCTGCGTACGTGCTCACTGAGCGAATTCACAAAAGCCTCATATTTTGTATTGTCTTAGAAGATTGTATTAGGTTATACATAGATAATTGTATTAGTATTTAGTGACTGTGCTACGCTATTGCATTAGGTTTTTACCTGTAAGAATAGTGAATTGTTGAGAATAAAATTATATAAAAAATAAATATGTTTCCTCTATAAATGTAATCAATCGAGGAAGAAATAAGAGAGAGAAACGGCGCGTTACATTTGGTACAATTTGGGCTAGAATCGTCACACAATGGGTGCCTGCAAATGGACATCGACATCGGGGCAGGCCTAGAAAACGTTGGTGTGACGACATAGATGCATTTCATAAAGACTGGCCAGAGATGGTCACTTATGAGTGATGGCCATCTATGAATCTATGGATTCATTTGGAAGGTTCTGGTGAGATCTTTGCCCAGCAGTGGGACAATAAGGGTTAACAAAAAAAAGTTGCACATACATCAAAGGTGCCGAAGCTAAGGTGCAAGTGTTGTTTCTATTATCTTTCCGCAATCTATAGGGCATCGTTCTGGTCCAAATATAGCTAAGAACCATACAAGTGAACCCAATGCAAAAAAAAACATTAAAATTGGTCAAGACGTTTAGGAGGAAAACAACTACAAAGGCACACAGGAATCAGTACTATACTAATATTATAAATTCAAAAATAATTTTGTCTATCTGTCTGTCTGTTAATTCTTCACGCCCAAACCGCTGGACAGATTTTGATCAAATTCGGTAAGGAAATGGATTTCATCCTGAGGAGACTACCTTTTATCTCAAAAAAAGATTAAGCGTGTGAAATAAACGCCTAAAAATAACACGAACGAAGTTGCTGGTGCAGCTAGTTTTACACAAAGATAAAGAGACTTTACGTCACGTAGTGGACATAATAGTAGCATTATACTGTCGCTTCTTCCTAAGGATGTACAAAAGGAGACTTAAGGCCGTTACACAACGGTGCGTCTCACCGTGCAGGCGCCGGTTACCATGCGTATGAGCGAGTAACGTTGTTTGCGGCGGAGATTATACAGTTTTATCAATTTTACTTGGCTACATTGCATAACGTCGTTGTCAAACCAATACCTGCAAAAAGTATAACTTTAAGATACTAAAAACATTCTCCTGTAAAATTTGATATGAAGCAGCTTTTTGAAATATATTTTTTAGCAACCGCAGTTCACCATATATTGTGCTTTTGAGTCACGTTGCCATTGAGGTAAATACATAGAGAAGCAAACGTCACTTCGGCGCGTCGAAAAAAGTGTAACGACTTAAAAGTATGCCGACGTAGCTTTGAATCCAATAAATAATTTGTAGTAAACATATATCCATCTCTTTTACTCTTGTTCCCCACCATACCGGCATTACGTCGATCCGATAGAGGTAGCAATATTACTGGTCGTAGGAGGCTCAGTGTTGCTTACTATATGATTATTTTCCACAATTTAAATGCACAATTAATATAAATTTTTAATGATGGTATGAATATAATTTTTTATTATATATTTTTTTAATTAACTTCGTTACATTTCAGATAGAATCCAATACATAAATTAATTAAATACATTATTGTAGTACCTAATTCATTTTATTCTATATGAAATGAGAATTGTTACACAGATTATTTGGATATTAGTTAATAGTGTCCATTAGGGTATGTGGTCAAACTATGAAAATATTATTGAATGAGTAATAAACAAAACACACCTAATGTTATCTATTGCATTATTTTCAAAATATGCAGGTTGATGGTTGCAGTCTATTTAGAGCGGGTAAAATAAATACAAATTTACAAAATACGTATCTCTTCATCAAACTCAGTAAAACGTTGTTGCCTATTTCCTGTTTCCACTTCTTTATCCAGACGTTAAGAGTGGTAGGCCGCTCCAGTTACTAGACTTAGTAGTCGCGGGTTCGATTCCCACATAGTACAAATCTTTGTGTGACTCACACATTTTGTTTAGGTCTGGCTATTTGTTTGCGTAATTTTCATATTTGTAAACGTGCCTGCAAACGCAAAACAACGCAATGCAAATACAACGCAATGCATCATCGGCATTTTTACGTCACGTGCACATTATATTAATTACGATCATCAGTTCGCAATCGGTTAGCAAGAGAATCGCGCGCGTGCTCACATACATACATATATCATATCATACATTAATTCTCATTTATCATTAAATCATAGAATAGTGATAAATTGGACTATCAATAAACCTTCTAATTATTACAATATCAAGTGTATCATTTATCATCTTCAAAAAACGCTGTACGAGTACAGTCTAACCCGTACAGTACCCACGACATAATAATTACCATGGGGCGCTTTTTTAAAAAAAAAGGATAGAAAAAGTTTTGGTTAATTCCCAAATTGTTTTCTACGACACACGTGAGAAAAAAAGGGGTGGAGCTATTCTTTACTGGATCCATTAGGCAATTATGTAACAAAGAATTGTGTACAATATTCGCTTTGAGTAAATAGCTTATTTATTTTCATAATACTCTAATGAAATTTTTGGAACTCTATACTTTCTGTCTACACCGCAAGGGATCTGGTGGAAATTGCACCCTTTAGGATCCAAAAAAATTAATAAAATAGATATTCGTATAGTACATTATTATAGGTGACACAATTATCCAACATTTTTCCATAAAGCCGGGAACACCAAATGGTGTTTTAATTGGCAACACTGCGTCTCAAATTTATTTTTGTAACTTGAAATCGGTTTTTTATTTTATTTACTAGTAAATATATGAAAAAACAATAAACTTATGTATGGAAAGTCATTCCGCCTACGGTATAGTGATTTTGTGACTTCAATTCGCGTTCTTACACCACACACTAGGTAAACTATTTTGTGACTTTTTATTAATACGTGTTACTCGAGAGATGTCAGGCAGGCCAATGGATAGGAGTGATCGTTATATTATATAACTGAAAAAATAATCTATTATTAATAAATAATCAAATCACCTATTATTTATTACCTCAGGCAAGCGTTATTTTTTAAGCGTTACTTATATTACGTTACTTATATTGTCCGACCAAAACCGCCTACCAGCCTGCCACGCGACACAGCGACACTGACGGACTGGACTTAAGGTCAATTTTACTTAGACGTATAATATTTTTGTCAAAAGTCACGTGTTATATTATGCTGTAAGACTACTACATATGATCTATTTTTAAATGAGTGTCCAGTAATGAAAGTAATATATTATTAGGTTATTTATTATGTTCCGCGCCAATATATTTGTTCGTATTATACGTTATTTATAACGTGTTGCTTACTACGTTAGATTATTTTTTTTAATAAAATCAGTACGTATCACTGGCGTGATCTTGGATGACGTACTTATGCATTTATCGTGAGTTTGTGAGGGATTGCGGCGTCGCGTGTCAAATTGTTTGCAAATAAATCGTTGGTTTGTTTATTGTAATAACTGTAAATAAAAGTTAGTTTTAGTTACGAGTAAATAATTAATTTATTAAATATATATTTAATTTTTAACGCTTAACAGCTCACGGCGGCGGCGCGGCGTGTTTTGCGACAATAATCAAAAGGCGTCGTTCAACGAAGCGAAAAAATAACTATTATTAATAGCGTAAAAAATAATAGGCGTTTTAAAAGTAGCGTATCGTTATAACGCGTTTTTAATATATAGCCGTTGCGAACACTCCTACCAATGGATGACAGAAGCTTAAAACTTGGCTGCGGGCTTATTCTTAGCCGACATACATTTACGCCGTTACTGCTAATCTAGTGTTATGTATGTCAATGCACGTTGCAGTCTTTTTATACAAAAAGGACATTGTCGAAAATTGCCCCATAACCAACATACATTTGTCCCATGCCATCATTATTTATCTATTTAATTAAAATAATGGCAAGTATCCGTATCCAACGGTTAATTTGTAAACAAACACGAATATTTCAAAGTATTGTAAGTACTTATATCGACATCTTTACTAAATGTCAACACACAATATATCCTCATATGTATTAATGGCTCCTGAATTATAACCACAAAATCTAATACTCTTTGTGCAATATTGCGATTCCCCCGCTTCTCTGTTTAATAATAAATGTCTTAAGAGAATTTATGGGTGATTTGAAATCATACAAGTATTTTTTTATTGCTGTTGGTTCTAGGGCAAATTTGGTTAGAAAACTAGTCATAATAGTCAAAATGTCGAAATCTCCAAAAAGTGCACTAAGCAGATATTCATTGTTTTTTTTTTTAACGTAGTCGCACACTATGATATATTTCTGTATCGTGGGTGTGTTTACAAACATGAAAATTCACATACAAATATACCCAGACCGAAACAAATAATTGTGGGTCACACAAAGATTTGTCCCGGGCGGAAATCGAACCTGCAACTATTAGACATAGTGGGCGAAGCGGCTTAAGCTCTTAACTACTGCGCTAAATCGTCCGTTGCCAACGAGCTTATACTAACCACGCCGATAAGCGTGTGTGTGCATACGCTAATGAACTACGCCGTTGGACGCGGGGCCTTTACGGCTTCACCGGACAAGAGGGCGAGCGTGCAACCACTTCGCTCGAGCCAGAAGGGCAAGGGGGCGACTATCTCAAGGGTGCCTCAAGGAGGAACGACCTCAGCTTGGGCAGTCGCTATGGGGGAGGGCATATTTTAGGTGTCTCGCCGTGGTGCTCAGCACCGGCCGGCGGGCAAGGGATTCTTCGACCTCGCCGGCGAGGTTGGTGTCTGATCCTGTGTGCGGTATCTGTATTCAAAAAAAGGGATGCAAGGACATCGGGAGGTTAACGTAGATAAGCTTTCTCGCATCGAAATACTCTGCGCTGGGATGACGCACCAAAACTCTACACTCAATACACAATTATGTTGTGTTTGGTACGATACAAATCGAACTTTCTAGAATTGTATCGTATCGTATCTCGATTAAACAGAGGAATAAATGACTGATTCTCGATTAATCGACTTGAAGTCTATTTTTATCATTGAATTAAAACATCTTTATTGAATTCCGCTGTCTGCACCAATTCTAGATGCGTTTAAATCTAAAGATTATTTAAAACTAGCTGTTACCCGCGGCTACGCACACGTTTATTTTGAAATTTAACGTAGTAGCAAACACCTCTATAATAAGTTTCTTTAAAGGAGACTAAGGGCCGTTACACTGCAGTGCGTCACACCGCCCGCGCAGGCGCCGGTTACCCTGTGTATGAGTGAGTAACGTTGTTTGCGCCGAGTTTATACATTTTTTAATCAGCTACACTGCATAAGCTTTGTCGCATCGCAATACCCTGCGCCGGGATGACGCACCAAAACTCAAAACGCATGTTTGGATCGATACGAATCGAACTTTCTAGAATCGTATCTCGATTACGACTCGAGAGTGCTTCGTTGGTCTAGTGGCATATCGCTTTGTGATCACGAGGTCCTGGGTTCAAATCCTAGGTCGGACAAATGTGGTTTTTCTAACGAAAACTTTCCAGTATGAGTCCGGAGTCTGGAATTGTGCCCGGTATATGGCAATAGGCTCGCCCCCTATTTCATGGGACCTAACATCGTCGGCGAAATGTGGGTGTACTCAGTACACCTCTGCCACCCCCGCTTGGGGAATATAGGCGTGACGGTGTACTGCATCTCGATTAAATAAAGGTTTAAAAGTTCGATTCTCGATTAATCGATTCCAAGGTGATTTTAATGAATGTGCCTGGTGTGTGAATGTTCACCGATATTTTCGTTCGTCAATTGTGGACCGATCTTGAAGATTCTTTTTACGCTGGGTTCAGTATAGCTCCGCCCGCCTTGGACTTTGGAGATACACCAGAGAACTCTTTAACGACAAGCAACACAAATGTTTAGATTGGGTTACTATGGGTATTATATAAATCCTAAAGTTACCCTACCATAGAACGAAGCAGAATATTATATCGGACTTCAAAAAAGAGGAGGTGTACAATTAGTTTGTGTTTTTTATAACCTTTTTTGTTTATGAACCGATTTTGATGATTTTTTTGCATTGAATTCGGCTTACCGGTCATAAAATTGAAGGTGTTTTCAATTTTATTGGACTCGTATTGGACGTTGAACTTTGAAGATACACCAGGGGTCTCCTTAACGACAAACAGCACGAATGTGTAGAATGAGTTATTATGGGTATTACATCAATGCTGTAGGTACCTTACTATAGAACTAAGTGGAATAATATAGGCAAATAAATATTAATAATTGATTAACTTAAATCAATCAAATCAATCAATCAATCAGCCTATCGCAGTCCACTGCTGGACATAGGCCTCTCCTAACACGCGCCATTGACCACGGTCCTCCGCCTTCCGCATCCAGTCTGTCCCAGCGACCTTTTTGAGGTCGTCGGTCCATCTAGCTGGGGGCCGTCCTACCTTAAGCTTATCAAGTCGCGGTCTCCACTCTAGGACACGTTTGCTCCATCGGTCGTCGGTCCTTCTGCAGATGTGACCAGCCCATTGCCACTTTAGCTTACTGAGTTTGCGAGCTATGTCGGTAACTTTGGTTCTTTGTCGGAATACCTCGTTACGAATTGTATCCTTCAAAGAGACGCCGAGCATAGCTCGCTCCATAGCCCGCTGTGCGACTTTAAATTTGTGGACCAGTCCCACTGTGAGTAGTCACGTCTCGGCCCCGTAGGTCATAACAGGTAGGACGCATTGGTTGTACACTTTTGTTTTCAGGCATTGCGGTATAGGCGAAGAGAAAACGTGACGTAGTTTGCCAAATGCTGCCCAACCCAATTGGATCCTGCGGTTGATTTCTTTCTCGAAGTTGTTTCTACCAAATTGGACAACTTGTCCAAGGTAGACATACTCCCGAACAACTTCGAGCATCGAACCATCGACGTAGATCGGTCCCGGCGTGACATGTTCATTAAACATGATCTTGGTTTTATCCAAGTTCATGCCGAGACCGACACCTCGCGAGGCTCCATTTAGGCTATGCAGCATTTCGCGTAACTGTTCCAGTGACTCTGCCACGATGACGATATCATCGGCAAACCGAAGGTGTGAGATGTATTCGCCGTTGATGTTAATGCCCCGCCCAGTCCAGTCCAGCGTCTTGAAGACGTCTTCAAGTGCATTGGTGAAGAGCTTCGGGATATTACATCCCCCTGTCTTACACCTCGACGCAGCTCGATCGGGTTGGTCTTTTGGTCCTGGAGCTGGACGGTCATTGTGGCGGTATCATACAGACATCTCAGCACCTCGATATAGCGCCAATCGATGTCACATCGCTGCAGAGCATCCAGAACCGCCCAGGTTTCGATGGAGTCGAAGGCTTTCTCGTAGTCCACGAAAGCCATACACAGCGGCTGATTGTACTCTTCGGTCTTCCCTACAATCTGCCGAACAGTATGGATGTGGTCCACGGTGCTGTAGCCTTTTCGAAACCCGGCTTGTTCCTGTGGCTGGAACTCGTCAAGTCTTCTGGCGAGGCCGTTTTGTGAGTACTCTCGAGAACAACTTGTAGACGTGGCTCAGGAGTGAGATGGGTCTGTAGTTCTTCAGCAAGATTTTGTCACCTTTTTTGAAGAACAGAACCACCGCACTCCCGCTCCACGCTTGAGGTGTTAAGCCCTGGTGGATGAAGAAATTAAAGAGGCTCGCTAACTTTTTCAGGATTGGAGTCCCGCCTGCTTTTAGAAGCTTAGTGGTGATTCCGTCATCGCCTGGCGACTTGTTGTTTTTGAGCTGCTCGAGAGCCACTCTGACCTCGTCCTGGTTGACATCAGGGATGTCTTCCGTGTAGTGGCGTGCGAGTGGGGCTCTGTGGTCGTCAGCGCTGGGTCTCGTGGGTTTAGTCATCCGTGATGCGTACAGGTCTTTGTAGAAACTCTCAATCTCCTCGAGTATCTCGAACTTGGAGGTCACGGTTTTGCCATCTGCAGTATTAAGTTTCGTCAGATGGGATTTACCTAGCTGGCGAGCGAAGACTTTGGTGCCTCTGTTCTGTTCAATCGCAGCCGCGATGGCGCGGGTGTTGGAACATCGGAGGTCACGTCGCACCAGCTTCCGGATCTTCCGGTTGAGGTTCCTCCCATCCGGCGAAGACGCCTGCGTGGATGACATTTCTCGTCTCTGCCTCATAAGTTCGAGAGTCTCGAGTGAGAGTTTAGACTCTCTGTTACCGCTTTTGCCGGGAAACACCCTTCGAGACACCTTCTGTAGCGTTTTGACCACTGTGTCGGTTTTTCGTCAACATTGCCTTCGGTTTCCAGCAGGTCGAAACGATTTTGAAGCTCCAGTTGGAACTTTTCAAACCCTAAAGCTATTTGAGGCGCAGTAGGTCTCAGAGTAGACCTCATCACACGACGCCTTTCGGCCCTGAAGTTTATATTTAGAGCGCCTCGGACAAGTCGGTGATCGCTGCCGGTATTAAACCTGTTGATCACGGAGACGTCTCTAAATATAGACTTCCTGTCAGTCATGATGAAGTCTATCTCGTTCCTCGTCACAGTGTCGGGGCTTCGCCATGTCCACTTTCTATGAGGCTTATTCTTAAAGAACGAATTCATCAAGAAGAGCCCCTGTGACTCCAGAAAGTTGACCAGCATCTGCCCCCTGTGGTTTCGGCGCCCCACGCCGTGGGGTCCGATTATTGTTTCGCCGCGTTCTTGTACTCCCACTTTGGCATTGAAGTCCCCCATAACAACGCTGTAGTGAGCCTTGGTGGTGCCATGTAATGCCTTGGCTATGTCTTTATACATGGCTTGGACTATGTCGTCGCAGTATGTCGAGTTCGGCGCATATACCTGTACCAACTTCAACGTGCACCTGTTGGTGATTTTAATTATGAGGTACGCTACCCGTGTCGACACACTGCTGACTTCTACAACGTTGTTAGTGAGAGCTTTGTTGACCAGGAAACCGACACCGCCCTGAGAGGGCCGATCACCTTCCCGAAAGTAGAACAGGTGGCCTGACTCAAGGGTTATCGTGTCCTCGCCCTGTCTTCGGACTTCGGATAACCCCAATATGTGCCAGTTTATGCGACCTAGTTCTACCTTGAGTTCAGTGAGGTGTTGGTCCAGCCGTAGAGAGCGTCCATTGTACGTAGCCAGGGTCATGTGTTTTTGGTAGCCTTGTGTCGTAGCCCGGAGATTCTTAGCACCCCCTGCCCCGCTGTTACCGCGACCGCTACCGTGGCAGCGGACAGCGGGACTACCGGGAACTGGGGGCCTTTGTTTTAGGTGCCTTACCATGTTAGGAGGTTTTGGCCTATTATACCACGCTGTCCAGACGGGTTGGTATAGGGTTTGTTTAAAATTTTCCTTTTCTGGTCGTTGATCGAATGACGTTACTACCTTTGGTGGACTCTTACCACCAGCCTAGCAAAAGTAAGGCTACTAGGGTATTCTAAGTTTTTCTTTCGCTTCCAGCCCAGTAAGGAAGCAGTACCTTAAATAAAATTATAAAACAAAAAAAAATATAATTATAAAGACCTTTTTAAAAACAAGCCTTTATAGCAGAAACACAACGGAGACCGACAAGTACTATAGTACTTCTCAAGACAAATGTAACAAGCATCAACACCTCAGGATTATGTTGAGTAATTGGGTAGTTTTATCGGCCACCCGCTGGCTCCAATCAGATACTAGCTAGCTCAATCGGATACCCGCCAGTGCTTGAAAAATGGATCACAAGATATGAAAGACAGACAAACAAACAAACGAACATTGCAAGTTAAATAAAATTTTGTAAAAAGGGTGCCAAGTAACCAACCGCACTGTCCGACTGGCGCCGACTTCAAATATTAATTTTTTGCTTTTTAGTTCACTTAGGTATCTTACTTATACGCTTTTTGAAGTTTCTCTGTATTAAAAAGTTATTTATTTACTATTAGCTAAACCCTTAACTTCGTTCGCGTTACTTTCAGACGTGTATTTCACACCCTTAAGATTTTTTTGAGACAAAAGGTAGCCTATACCCTGGATAAACTCTATGTCCTTGTCGAATTTGATGAAAATCTGTTCAGCGGTTTGGGACGTAAAAAGGTAACAGAGAAACAGACAGATAGACAGAGTTACTTTCGAATTTATATAATTAGCATGGATGGTATGGATAGACTGCCTCGTTGGACTTGTGGCGAAGCGCATCGCTTTGTGATCACGAGGTCCTGGATTCAAATCCTAGGTCGGACAAATGTAGTTTATCTAACGAAAAATTCCCAGTATGAGTCCGGAGTCTGGAATTGTGCCCAGTGGCACTAGGATCGCCCACTACATGGGATCTAGCATCGTCGGCGGAAAGTGGGTGTACTCAGTACACCTCGCCACCCCCGCTTGGGGAATATAGGCGTGACGGTGTTTATTTTTTATTTTTAGTATGGATAGTAAGGTGAATTGGTCCGATTCCAGGCGTTTTTCAATCGATTCTGTGTTACGGGTCGATCAAGATAATCGATTATTGACTTGAATGTATGCCTGGTATTGAGTTAACAAGCCTGAACGTAGGCCACTCAGCTCATGTTTCGAGTACCTAGTTATGGGTTAAATTCCTAAGCCTAAACAGACCAGATAGCTCAATAATTTCAGTAGTTACTATTTAAATCTAGACCTCAGCGAAGGCTGCTCGATTCGCGCCTGTATTCTCCAAGGGGCCGGCAGAGGAGTAGTTTGTGCTTCATGGCGTGCACCCAGATATTGCTGTATCGTAATAGGTAGTGAGCCTATTGCTATTACACCGCAATTCTAGATTTCAGACTGCAGCTGAGAATTTGTAGACAGAAAAAGCACCGACTTCGGATTGGAACCCAGGACTTCGTAATTACCTCTCGTATTACGTGGTATTAAACCAACGACTGGTTTGAATAGTCATAGGTTATAGACTTTTTCAAGAGACATGGGTGCGGGGACGTTTCATCTAATTTCTAATTCACGCATTTTCTTATTATGGAATATTTAAATAGGGAATCCAGAATATAAAGATAAACCAAAAACCTATTTTAATTTCTCTCATAGTCCGTCGCAGTTCATCCTACTTACACCCTCATATTTTTAATATTACCAGTAAACACTGTAACATTATAAGTCTTTCAAACTTTGCGTGTAAAAAAGTGATATAAAAATGGCTACTTTCTCTTTCTTATGATCAAACTGAAGATATTGTATCTTAGTGTTTCTTAATTTTCTATTTAAAAACACACACATATACACACACACCCATAAATACATACACACACACACACACATACACACACACACACACAGACACACAATCACACACACACACACATGCGCGATTGCGCTCGATTTTAGTAGTCCCAGCTCATGCCTTTTCTCAATGTTTATTATGATTTTGCTTTTCACGGCGGCAACGGTTATTTCTATCGCTTTTTACCAACTACTTACTAACATAACGACTTAAAATAGCATAATTACGAAAATTCGTTTAGAACTTGCCCACACAACTCTGGCTCCCAAGATACAAGCGCTTGCTTAGTTTGGGGCCTCTGTAATTTTGATAAATAATTGTGATTAGTTACGTTTTCATTACATGGTTTGCTATAACAAATATTGTACTATTTTTAAGCCACTAGTTAAAAAAATGTAACAATAATCTGAAATAAATAAATCTATAAATTTGCATTTAATACATTTACTGTTTTTATATTTGCATAATTACTTAGAAAACTTTATATAACTCTATTTCTTCATTATGTAAATTGGAACGGTTAGCGTTTTAGGGACTGACATAATGAAATCGTTATAAAATTGTACAAAATCGATGGCCGATTTCTTTATTAATATTATTATTTGTATCAGATTAAAATACATGGTATGCTTAAAGTCAAGAAATAAATAAAAAATACGGGAATGCAGCGTCTTGACAAATTGAAATAGATACAGTTTTATAGATTTTTAAAATACCTAGTGGTCGCCCATAGGTCGATATTCGACCTACTCTTTCATCGTTTGCTGGTTATGTTTGACATTCAGTAAGACTATAGACAAATAATATTAAAGACAAACATCAATTTGACGTGTATTGTGTCAAATACGTGGTAGTGTGTGTAATGTGTTTTTTATTAATATATTTTTTTATAAATTATGCATATGTTTATGCATAATTTATAAAAAAATATTAGCATTCTGCACTCCTTCTCTATATAAACTATAAGTGTGTGGAAATTTCATACTCCTCCGTCCGCGCAATTTTCGTAAAAAGGGGTACAAAGTTTTTGCTTCACGTATTAATATATAGATAATTCACGTGCACGGCGAATTAAGCTATAAGACAGATGATTATTCTGACTAATCGCATGATTCGTGAATGTATAATGAAATTTTGTATTCTTGTTTTATCCTGAATTATTGTTAAAATCGATTCGTTCTGCATTACAAATATCGGTACAATTTTTCAATCGATTCTATTTCATTCAATTTTATCTTTATAACATTTCTAGGAACGTCAAATTCCAAACGTCACCCTACCCATGTCTTATGAAAAATACTATAGATCTCCGGAATTAAACGAAGGCGGCTTAGTTGACTGATTTTAGTAGTCACGTGTTTGATCGACAACCATACTTTTATACTAATATGTTAAATCCGTAAGTAACTCTGTCTGCTGTTTGTCTGTTACCTTATTACCCCCAAACCGCTGAACAGATATTGATCAAAATCGGCAAGGAAACTGACTATATCCAGGGGAAGGACAAAGGCTACCTTTTGTCTCAAAAAATACCATCAAAAATACCTGTGAAATACACGCCTGAAAATACCGCGAACGAAATTGCGAGTACAGCTAGTACGTGATAAATCTTTAATTGACTCATAAATATTTGTACTGGTCAGGGTGTTTGTGAATGTGAAACATGACGACACGGCACAGGAATAAATTTTCTCCTTAGTAATTCATACTAATATCATAAATTCCAAAGTAACTCAGTCTGTCTGTCTGTCTGTCTGTTTGCCTGGTAGCTTTTTACGCCTAAGCCGTTGTGTTCAAATTTGACAAAATCTGTTAATTTTGTCAAATTTGGCAAGCATATAGATTTTATCCAAAGGAAAGACATACTTACTTTTTGTCTCGAGAAAACTTAAGGGTGTGAAATACACGACTAACAAAGTGGCAGGTACTACTAGTATCAAAATAAATGTAAGACGAAAAGGCTTTTATTAAAATCCACGAAGCCGTACCGCGGATCAAATTATTTCTTTCCTTTTTTTTCCTTTTTATAATTAACGTAGCCCCACACTAAGATTTATTCCCGTGTCGTGGGTACGTTTACAAACATGAAAATCCATATACACAAATACCCAGACCGAAACAAATAATTGTGAGTCACACGAAGATTTGTCCCGTGCGGGAATCGAACCCGCGATTATTCGACCCAGTGCGCGGAGCGGCTTAAGCTCTTAACCACTACGCCTAATCGTCCGTCAAGTTAGAAAATAACTAGATATATAGTTTTAAATATATTATGTATAATAATAATAGCCCTGTTAAGAAACTGTCCTACCGTTAGGCACGGGCCCTCTTTCAAACTGAGAGGGTTGAGGCCATAGTCCACCACGCTGGCCCAGTGCGGGTTGGCGAACTTCACACACCTTCGAGAAACTCTTAGGCATGCAGGTTTCTTCACGAAGTTTTCTTTCACATGCTTTCGAAAAGACAGAGGTGCGTGATATTATATATGTCACTAAGTTACTTGAAGACGAGCAGCATTGTTGATTCTTCGGCTTATCAGTGAGTGCCCCCACGCTATGTCACTAGCCGATTACACACTCGGCCAATAGGTAATCTGTCTAGAGTTCTTATGAAAGTATTGCGATTTATTATTTTATCAGCGATGTATGATTTTATCTTATATTCGAATTTGCTCGCGGCGTTTCATTTTTGTAATAACACTTTTATAATAGCAACAATACTTCATTTTTCAACTTATTTTTTATCATTTCCAGTTTACCCATCACTAAAGCTGCTACCTGCTGCAAATATTTTTAACCCATTTTTGACCGGTTTTAAAATTTAAGGTTTCGCCATATAGCCGACGCAGCGCTACGGGAGCGCGACGGTGGCGCGGCTTGGGGACTTGTAATGTACTGGAATGTACGGGAGACGACACACAACGCAGCTCCGCTCGTTGCGGCGGCAAACGTCACGAACGAACGTAGCCGAGCGCTTCCGTCGCGCTCCGTCGGCTACTTGACCGAAACTTTAACTAATAGATATATAGATTTGCTTAATCTCAGTTTTAGAAGAATTTCTTGTTTAGATGGAGCATCGCGCGTGCGGAAACGGCATAAAATGTATCTAGCTATTAGACAAATTTTCAAAAATCGAACATGGGCATCACGCACACGCAGTGCGTAACTGAGGCCGCTTTAAGGCGCCATTTTTGTTAGCAATGCTCTGTCTATAATTGTTTTCACATAAGATGGGTGCCGAACGAAATTAATATTTAAGTCAATGGTATTAAGGCATAACATCATAAGTATAGAAACAGGTGTGTGTGTGTGTGTGTGTGTGGGGGTGTGCGCGCGCGTGTGCGTGTGTGTGTGTGTGCGCGCGTGTGCGTGTGCGTGTGCGTGTGCGTGTGTGTGTGTGTGTGTGCGCGCGCGTGTGCGCGCGCGCGCGTGTGTGTGTGTGTGTGTGTGTGTTGGCCGCGGGGCCTTTACAGCTTCACTGGACAAGAGGGCGAGCGTGCAACCACTACGCTCGAGCCAGAAGGGCAAGGGGGCAACTAGCTCAAGGGCGCCTCAAAGAGGAACGGCCTCGGCTTGGGCAGTCGCTATAGGGGAGGGTGTATACAAGGTGTCTCGCCGTGGTGCTCTGCACCGGCCGGCGGGCAAGGGATTCTTCGACCTCGCCGGCGAGGTTGGTGTCTGATCCTGTGTGCGGTATCTATATCCGAAAGAAGGGATGTAAGGGCATCGGGAGGGTCGGTAAAAACATGGACGGCGGTAGCGGCTGATAGGAGGGGAGTTAAGTTCGTAGTCGGTGGCGGCTATGATTAACGGATTTCTATGATTGGACGCGTTCGCGAAATATCAGGATGTCGCCTTTTTAATAAAGGTGCAAATAGGTTCGAGACCGAGATCGGAATGGGGATCTACATTCCGTATGAACCACGGGGCTCCGACGGCTTTACGGAGGAAGCGGGATTGAACCGTTTGGAGTCTATCGATGTAAGAGCGGGCGGCGTGCCCGAACATCTTACAAGCAAACGTCATGATGGGCCGTATACAAGTTTTGTAAAGTGTCACCTTATTCATAAGGGACATTTTACTCCGCTTGCAAATCATCGGGTAAAGACGACCGAGCACAAAGGCTGCTCGGTTACGGACTCGCTTGATGTGCGGTCCGAAGGTAATGGTATTGTTTAGGGTGACCCCTAGATATTTGACTTGTTTGACCCAGGGAATAGGTAGGTCGAACATGGTCACTTGACCGAGATTACTTCTGGGGTGGCGCAGGGAGGGGCGCGGCGTGGCACCTCTGGAGAAGAACACCGCAGCGCTCTTGTCCGGGTTCACCTGAATACGCCACTTCCTTAACCAATCCCCTAGGGTATTGGCGACTGCCTTAAGGTTTCTGGTAATGAAACCCTTATTCCTATGCGAGACATAGAGAGCAGTATCGTCCGCGAATAGAGCTAGATGCACTTTACTCGAACAAGGAATATTGTTTGTGTAAAGGCTGAATAGGAGGGGGAGGACACTTACAACTGTCACAGTACCCTTCCTTTGTGAAAAATACTATAGACAAGACTTAATCTAAGCTAACAGTAGTATTTTGACAATATGATAGATTGACAGATTGTCCATGTAACATATTATGTAAAGATTTTTTTGTTTACAACGTAGCCCCAGACTAGGATTTATTCCTGCGTCGTGGGTGCGTTTACAAACATAAATTCACATACTCAATTATGTCAATACTTGCATACTGATAGTATGCAAGTCTATCCTTGGGTTAACAAGTAAAACCAGCGATAAATCATTAAATATGTATTGTGCTCAGAACAAGGTCTTTTTATTATTGTGAAGTTCCTCCAGTCTCATGCTTGTCTCATACACGCTCACCGTTTCCGGAGACACTTGACTTACCCATCAGTTACTAAAATAAAGTAATTATGATTTGTATTTTAATAAATCCAAAGATGCATGCCCATGGGAATCCTAGACTTCTTGCTTAAAAGGCGAGCGTTAAAATCCACTTGATAATCACTACTTATATAAGACAAAAATAAAAAAATCGAATTTTAAACGAATGTCAAATTTCCATATTCGAACGGCACCGTGGATAGTCGCGTGCGCATTTATCCGTTGTGTTACGTAATCGCGTGATATCTGCAAGGTCTTATGAATATGAGGGTCACAGCTAGGGTTGCTAACCGCGCAAGAACAAAAACGATGAAAATACCTTTAAGGTACCTCAGTAAGGGAACTGGTGAAGATAAAAACAAATACAAACTGAATATTACGCTGCAATACACCTCCGGTACCTATATTTTTAGTTTTGTATTAATTTTCATTTTATTATATGGTGCAATGAAGCATGATTCCGTTTTTATGCTCACGTGAAGACAATGCTTGACACAGAGTAAGTAAGCGCGACTGCCCCCGGCTAAGGGGCGGGTATTAGCTCGCATTGTGCCTGCCATAACTGTGTGGCACTTTCACTATTTTTTTGTTCTATGGTGACCCTACATAATATTAGCCCCCCCATAATATAGTAGGATACTATATTAGGGGAGTGGACTGACTGTAAACAATTGCAGGCGAAAATACTATAAATGTGGGTGTACGCTGTACACCTATGTATATAGGAATATGAGGAGTATATAGGAGTGACGGTGTGTACGAAACTAATGTATTTTATTGGACTCAAAAAACGAAGCAACAGAGCCATATTAAATTTAATAAAAGCTGAACTAATGGCATTTTCTAAATTAAGTAAAGTTTGTAATCAATATTTGAAATCCTTTTGTTACGGCCTAAATTAAAATAAAATACTCCTTTAAAGATGAAATGTTGATATGAAACCCAGTTTAATATATTCATTTTTGTTTTTTCGCTAATTACTATGTTTTACCCAAAAACAATTTATATAAAAAAGTTGGCAACCCTAATCACAACTGTCATACTTACGGGGTCACGAGTTCGATGCGGAGGTTGACAGTACTTGTTACTAGATAGCTCTTTTATTAAAAGAAAAAAAAGGTTTTAAAAAAATAGTTTGTTTCAAACATACATAACCCAAAAGGCGACAACCCTATATTTCGCAAACGCGTCCCATCATAGAAATCCGCTAATCGTAGCCGCCGCCGACGAACCTAACTTCTCACCGACCCTCCCGATGCCCTTACATCCCTTCTTTCAGATATAGATACCGCACGCAGGATCAAACACCGACCTCGCCGGCGAGGTCGAAGAATCCCTTGCCCGCCGGCCGGTGCAGAGCACCACGGCGAGACACCTAGTATACGCCCTCCCCCATAGCGACTGCCCAAGCCGAGGTCGTTCCTCCTTAAGGCGCCCGTGAGCTAGTTGCCCCTTTGCCCTTCTGGGTAGAGCGTAGTGGTTGCACGCTCGCCCTCTTGTCCGGTGAAGCTGTAAAGGCCCCGCGGTCTACAGCGTAGATCATTCACACACACACAACGAGATTAGATCTTAATTAATATATCTAACAGGGAGCGAGCCTATTTCATTGCATAGGGAACGATTTCAAAGTCTATGATACTGAATTTTTCTTTAAAAGAAGAACCGTCAAAGTTATAGTCCGACCGACCTATGATTTTAACGCAGGATCTCGTGATCAGCTGCGTCAGGCGCCTGACTATATAGTCATAGCAATAAATTGATTACAATAAATTGCATTCGTAATTCTACAACTGCAATGAACTATCTATATTTCATCACTCCAGATCCCTTCAGGGTAGGCAGAGAGTACAGAGTTCCAACAGGTCCTTACAGTCCGTCCCCTTTATATAAGACACGGTCTATTTGGTCATGTTAAGATAGCCTAGGTCTTCCCCGGTGCCTACATCCTTCCACTTTTGTCACTCTTTCTTCCGACATTCTTTCTATATGCCCGAACCAACGGAGCATACCTTTTGTCATCTTTAAACCGAGACTATCTTTCATACCTACATGCTTTAAGTGAGCTCTAAAAGCCCCGCGGCCAACAGCGTAGGCCATACGCTCAACAAAAAAGCTTTTTTACCAAATTTGAATAATAATAATAAATAAGCCTACACTGCCCACAGCTGGGCCAAAGCTTTCTCTCACAAATCGAGGTGAGAGAGATTAGGATATACTCCACCACGCGGACACAGTGCGAGTTGGTAGAAACAGGTTTGAGGCCACCTGCTGTTGAAACTTCAATATAAACATCTTTGCAATGAAATAAAACGCAGGCGTTCAAAATTCGGTCGACGGCTTAGTCCAGAGGTAAAGAACTAAAGGCCCTCCGCCTAACGAAACAAGTAGTCGCGGGTTCAATCTCAGTGACAAATCTTTGTATGACCAACAAATGTTTGTTTGTTTCTAGATGTTTGGGTATGTAAATTTGTAGCCGCACCAACGATACAGGAACTATACCTGGGCCCATATTACAGAACGTCAATCAGTCATGATACTAGTTCTAAAAACTGATTTTTGTACTAAAATGTTACTTTAAACTAGATTCACGATTGATTTTCGCTCTGTAATACGGGCCCTAGTGTGGGGCTAAGTTTAAAAAATAACACACACAACTAAATATGTATATACAAGATTCATAACATAACAAAAAAAAAACACCGTCACGCCTATATTCCCCAAGCAGGGGTGGCTAAGGTGTACTGAGTACACCCACGTTTCGCCGATGAAGTTAGGTTCCATGTAACAGGGGGCGAGACAATTCAAGTTGCAAATAAATAAAATAAGAGAGTGACCCGCTCCACAGAGCTACTCGTATATTCCCCAAGCGGGAATGGCAGAGGTGTACATTCTATCTTTTCGCCAAACATAAGTCCCATGTAATAGGCAGCAAGGCCATTGCCATTACACCGGGTACAATTCCAGACTCCAGACTTCTCCTGAAATTAATTGAATAGAAAAACGTCAATAACATTTTGGAGCGGGTCACTCTCGTATCTCTGATATGGTCGAGGAAAGTAATGGCTGCTTCTCAAGTCATACTCGTGAACGGGTGCTGCTGGTGGGGACCGGTCCTTTGACTGATTAAACATGTTCCGTAGTGCGATTGAATTTTATCTTACTCGGCATCATACTGGAGCTGTAACCAATTATTTTGTACGCACTCTTTACATATTTTATAGTAACTTTTTTTTCTCTTATTATGTATCTCGCTGAGATTCACGGGCTTTACCCGGACCTTTGAAAGGCTTGCGTGGGGACATGGGTCCAACACGTAGAGGCCCTTTGCGAGAAGTTAATGTATGTTTTCTCTTATTATTATTATTATACTTGTTATTAGATACCTTTACAAAATCTCTATTTTGTAAATGAGAGGACTATGTAGTCACTGACTGACACTATAAATCTAAGTATACTTATGTTTAATCTATACCTAAGCACATCAATTTAGCTCATTCTGCACTGTTCTCCAATACGCCGTGAATGCAATGTACACAAAAAGTATTGTAAATTTCTCATTTTTAAACAGAGTATCCATAAGAGTTACTTGCCCTTCTCCACCAATGACTCTCCGAACGGGTGGTAGAGTCTTAAGTATTCAATAATTTTCTCTTTTCGACTATTCATAAGTGCTTTTTGAAAAACTTTTAATTTTGATAGGCAGAAAGAGTGTGTTCGTATGATAGATGTTAATTAGGTGATTCAGATAAAAAGATAGAATACTCTTTATTGTACACCAAATGCATTACAATAGTAATTGTGACACAAGATACGGTACAATTGGCGGTCTTATTGCTAATAGCAATATTTTCCAGAGAACCGAGTCGTAAGAAATACACCAAAAAATTGGTGATTTAGTTGGTTTATAACACATTTTCAGGACGAAAAATTGGCGACTTTTTAATCGAGTTCAAAAAAGGATGAGGTTTATAATTCGTCTGTATTTTTTTCTAACCTTTTTGGTTAAAAACCGATTTTGATGATTTTTTAAGCATTGGATTCAGGATAGCTCCGAGGTGGTTCTATTTTATCGGTACTGGACCTTGGTCTTTGCAGATACACCATGGGACTCCTTGCAAGCAAACAGCACGAATATGAAATTCAGTTATTATGAGTATTATATTAAACAGGTACCTTACTGTAGAACTAAGTAGAATAATATAATTTAGGTCTATAAATATTAATCACTAATTTACTCAACACTTAAAATTGTAAAATAAAAAACTTAAGAAAATGAAAAAAAAAACTACTTGAAAAAGCAAAATATAAATATTATATACAAGTAACAGACTGCACCAACCGGCACCAACTTTAAATAATTTTTCCTTTTTGAGGTCGGTTTTCCTTTTTTTAATAGTTTTTCTTCGATATAGTAATTAAAAGGCCGGAACCATGCGGGAAGTGGCTTAAACAAAATAACTTTAACCGTTGAACAAAATTTAATTTTATTCACAGTCATCGAACTTATAGTACGAACAGATATAACAGTATACTTAACAGCCAGTATATATTTACGATAAATGTGATTCCCTTTCAATAATTTTCAAACAATCACGGATTGTCGAAATTATCAAAATACATTATATACCGTAGACCAGTTTTCTCTCTGGGTTAAATGATAAAAGGTACAGTCATACAAGGATCTTTTGGCCCGCGGCCAATATCGGAACAAACGCTGTTATCAAGTGAACTGTCATCAAGTGAAATGTCACTTTATGACAGCCGCAGAGTTGCCGTTTGCTATGAAATCTACCCAAGTTCTTTTTTTAATTATTAACCGTGCCGACCCACCTGTTGAAATATTTCCTTGGATGGAGGAAAATTTTACTAAATCCCCTATCAATGTCATCTACGGGCCATATTATCCTTGTCGCACTATAGATAGGTATATTAAAAAAATACAGAAAAAGTTTGGAACTTTGTGCAGAATAAACACTTACAAAATTGTTTGTAAATATATGGAATAAAAATAAATTTCTTATAGAAAACAACATCACAACTCATTTTGGATCATTATCACTATACTTAGGTTAATATTATTATACTAAATTATATATAAGACCTTTATTATAAATAAATCATTTTTGGCAGTGTAGCTGAGCAAAAGATAAAAAAAATATTGCTATATCCTTCATACATAACATCTACTAAATTCGCTTTAATACATGCGATATATCGTGTCGGCAATTTTCAATTCCAACAATTTCGGTCTAGTTTTCAATTCCGAACAGCTGCATCGCCGCAAATGACGTGAAGATCGGTGTAAATTCATCCCAATCGCGTGATCGTAATCAAGGAATTTTACGTGAAGTATAAACGGTATTGAGTGTGTGTAGCGGCCACTGAGGCCCGTAATACAGAACGTAAATCAGTCGTGAATTTTGTTTTATGAACTGATTTTTGCATTAAAACGTTAGTTTTTAACGTTAGTTTTACTAAAATATTATGTAATACCTGGGCCTGGGTGGCTAATATATGAGTACGCAAGCGATCAAATATTGAGGATCTTATATTTGTACTGTGATGACAATCGATTTCGACAGGTACAAGATAAAAATCTTACGTGGTAAAGTATGTAGCTATTACAATTATTAGTCATTGTTGTGCATTGTACAGATCAGTATAATAAGTTTCAATTACTACACACAGAGGCACTTAGTCGTACATCGAGGTCTACCAGGTTCTATTATTAACAATTTTCACTATTATATCACGATATTCCGATCCGATCTTTATAAATTATACCTCAATCACTGTATTCTCAAACGGGGAAGAGTTCATTTGAAAATCTAATACAGTAATGAACATCCTCAATTTATTAAAATCCGTCTTGACTAAGTCCCGATCCAATCTCTCGACTGACACCCAAAGCATAAAATATCTGTTATCAGTAACCACACAGTTGATTGTTTGGAGGTATAAATTGATATAATTAAGATTGAGAATAATCGTTATGATTAAATCGGATAAAATCGGAACGTATAAATGTGACTTTATGCTATCTGTCGACTACGCAATTGGTTTGTCATCCTTTTCTCTGGATAACCTCTCGGCCTCTTCTATGGTGTCTGGTAGAGGCTTGTTGATAGTTTCTGGTAATGTAAAGACCAGAAGACCAGCGATTACTGCTAAGCTCCCAAAGAATATGACTGGCAGGTTGACGTAGTAGAGAGCCTGAAAAAGAAAATAAATTTAAAATAGGAACACGAGTACTGAATATTGGATTTAAGGTTTGGTTTGACGGCTGCGCTGTGTGGCGTGTGCCGTAGATTTCAGTACATTACAACTCCCCAAGCCACGCCAGCGTCGCACTTCCGTCTCGCTGCGTCGGCTATGTGGCGAAACCTTTAGGGCCTCTTTCACCTTTCTCGAGTAAAGTCTGAATTAGACTAATCAACAATTTAAGTAGCAAGTAAATCTATGTGGTAATTTCACCATCTCTGAGTAATCCTAGCTGATGGTTATACTAACCAGTTTTAATTCCCGAGTAACGCTAATTGAGAAGTAACTAAACAGCACATTACTCGAGAGTGAAAGAGGGGCTAAATGTATTACAAGTTTGAATTTAATTTTTTTTGGATTGGTTTTTTTTAAACGTAGGCCGTACGTATTTATTCCTGTGGCGTGGGTGCGTTTGCAAATATGAAAATTCACATACAGAAATACCCAGACCGGAACATATAATTGTGGATCACACAAAGATTTGTCCCGCGTGGGAATGGAACCCGCGACTATAAGACACAGTGGGCGGAGCGGCTTAAGCTCTTAACCACTGCGCTAAATCATCCGTCGACCAATAATAAAATTTAAATTTAGATGTTTTAGAACTGAAAGATTATTGAAAGAATATCTTACTAAAATAATAATGATTCGGTGTTATTCTGACCTATCAAATTTATATCGTTTATGTGAAATAAAATGGGTGCATTGCAATTTGTTTAAACATTCTAAATCCTAAAATTGAAAAATTCAATTTTGTCAATATTTTACATTTTCTTTCATGGCTGATTTTTGAATGAAACATTTCTAATTAAACGTCATAATCAGTAAATATACTGTGTAGTATAGTTGGCACATTTGTACTAAAGATACTTCCACATTGCTGTTTTAAAAAAAAAACCTCCAATTATTCCACATATACTAACCAGCATCGGAGTCAAAGGTGCCATCGTAGATCCAACTCTTCCAATAGACGAGCATATAGCAAGAAGGGACTGCCTCACGTTGGTCGGGAAGACTTCTGACACGTAGATATATACTGTACTATAGGCTACGGTGATAGAGAATTTTCCAGACAGGTAGAAGACTAGTGACCATATTGTTTGACCTGGAAATAAATTATCTGTAGTAGTTTGAAAAAGAATATCTTGTGGATCTTGTGCCGTGACCAGTGATGAGCTCCTGGTCTCGTATTATAGTTTTGCAAAGTGTTTGTTATTCTGGTTTTTCTATCGAATTACAAAATTCTCAATAGCCAGCCTGGAGTCTGAAATCATGCCTATCATTATAGTATCATAGGAATAGTTTTTTTTACTTGGGGAAATCCTCATGGACTTCCGAAAGCCTTGGGGGACGCTGGCGGGGCATGTTGGACTCTTACCGACTAAAACCCTACGGTGGCCGGCACTTGCACGTGTCAGAGGGACTCCGGGATCTCCAAGTGGAACGCACCGGTGCCCCCCTAGTGCCTCGCTTCGAAGGGTCCGCCTCGGGAGGGGAAATTTGTAGCTTGTTTCCCCCTTGCACCGTAGCGGTGCTCACGCCGGCATGGACCACACCACGCCGCCACTTATAGGAATAGCTTTTTTTTTACGTGGGGAAATCTTTATGGACTTCCGCCAGCCTCGGGGGAAGCTGGCGGGGCATGTCGGACTCTTACCGACTAAAACCCCACGATGGCCGGCATCGACACTTCGGAGAGGGGCTCCGGGATCTCCGTTAGAAACACACCGGTGCCCCTCTGTATCGTGTTTCGAAGAGCCCGCCTTCGGGGAAGGAGCCTATGGACCCGCTCCCCCCCTAAAGCTAACCTAACCTAACATTGTCGGCGAAATTGTCGGCATATCAGAGTGTTTTTATAAAAAGGCGAAAATATCAAATTTATTTCTTCTTATTAAAAAACGTAGCTCCACACAAAGAAGAATTCCTGTATTGTGGGTGCGTTTACAAACACGAAATTCACATACCCAAACATGAGAAAGGGTATGCTCCGTTGGTTCGGGCATATAGAAAGAATGTTAGAAGAAAGAATGACAAAACAGATATACAATGCGAAAGTGGAAGGATGTAGGTTTCGGGGAAGACCTTGAATATTTTACCATGACCAAATAGACCGAGTCTTATCTGAAGGACAAGTCAAGAGTCTCCGTAACCGGCGAGCGTTAATAAGACGAACTATGAGAGTGGAGGTGGTGGATTATAGAGATCCAACAGGTTATTTCCTTACATACCTCTTGTATGTAAGGAAATAACCTGTTGGATCTCTATAATTTATGCCTACTCCGCAAGGGATCTGGCGTGATGATATAGATAGACAAACACCCAGGCTGAAACAAACATTTGTGGGTCACAAAAAGATTTGTCCCGTGCGGGAATCGAAACCGCGACTACTCGATGCAGTGGGCTGCGCGGGTTACGCTCTTAACCACTGGACAAACTAGTTTGTTGGATAGTGTTGAGGAATCATAAGCGCGGCCTTCGTTAGTTTGTAGGATATTATAGCACACAGAATAGGTCTGTTCTACCACTTTTCTTTACCACTGCAGACTGTAGGCTAGGATCCATAATTCTCTTTATTGATAAAGGCACTTTAGTCGAAATCAACATTATTCGCCATTAAATCAAAATTTCTCACAAATCAAGTCTATAACAATAAGTAAAACACACAACCAATCCGCGTTTTATCTATTGCCACCCAAGCCCAGATTCAATATTCCATTAATTCACGCTCACACAAACACTGATGACTATATAAACATTGTTTTAGCCAAATCCCTTCAAAACTCTAGTATCGTTGTCAAGTCACTAAGGGTTGTTGCACATGGATAGTTATTCCTTTTTTATCATCGTTAATGTATAAACACTCATACTCTAATAATTTATTTTGTTTAAGCCCAGAAAAAAATTTAAAATGACTATTTTAAGCATCCCCGTGTTTAGAAATAGTCATTTAACATTTTTTTATTTATTTTAATTCTAATATAGCTACTAATCTATCGCCGGATCGGAATGCGGCCTCCACTGTAAAGATCCGGCAAATAAACTTAGCGGGCTTGTCTTTTTTATTTACTTCCCTTCCTCTTGTTTCTTTCCTTTTTTCCAATCATTTTGTTTACAATTAAATAGTTCACTAGCTCCCGTGTGATGCCTTACCATCGAGATATGAATCTAATGATATTATATATGTGTTAAATTGTGTCTAAAAGATTCCAGATGGACCAGTCCACAAGCAGCACCCGTTCACGAGTATGACTGCTGGACCAGCCATCAATCTCCTCGACCATATTGGAGAGAAGAGAGTGACCTGCGCCAGACAGCCACCGCAAGCGAAGACAATACAGTGAGCATGATCAAACCAGACCCCCCAAAGAACCATAAAGCAGCAATACCCCAAGCTCGTCAGGCATATAATACCAATAGATAGTACTACACTGAATATACAATCTAAAGATTATGAAATACACTTAAGGTATATTTGACGGACGGCTTAATCTAGGCGAGATTAAGAGCTTAAGCCGCTTTGCCCACTGGATCGTGTAATCGTAGGTTCGATCCCCGTACGGGACAAATCTTTGAGTGATCCACAAATATTTGTTTCGGTCTGGGTGTTTATGTGTATAAATATCGTGTTTGTAAACGCATCCACGCATCAGGAATGATTCCTAGTGTACTGTTACGTTTCTTTATATATAAAAAAATTAGTCTGAGCTCAAACCAAATTGTTAGCTTGTTTTTAGTAATCTAATCTTATAAGACTAAATAATGTATTTTTTTACGAAAAATCTCTTAAGAGTTAATTGAATTTATCTGTGTACGTCAACCGCCTAAACAGTACATTTAGTTAGTGTACTTAAACTTTAACATAAGTAAATTATAGTTTAAAAAACTAAATAACCACGCTTTAGTAGCAAACCGAACAAAAAACGGAGAAAATAATAACTAAATAATATTATTGTGAAAACGCGTCAACACAAAAGCATGACCACCACGCAATTATTAAATAATCCCACCAATTCTGTTAATTGGTTAAAATTCCTCCGATTACAAAACATGCGGTAGTCAAAAATTCATATCTGACCCTTTAAAAAACTCTAAGCCTACGACCCCATGCCTGTCAAACGATTTTTTAAATTCGGTTGAAATACCTATAGTAAATCCAATCTGTTGAAATGAAGTTATTCTAAATTTGGGTCGGTCTAGGTGTTTGTCTATTCTGAATTTCAAGTTCTTAACGTGGGTACCTCACGGTAGCCCACATATAAAGGGCTAGGTAGAGGGGTCGTATACTAACTACAATTGTAAAAAAAAAATAAAAAAAAAAACATAAACACCTACACGCCTGAATTCCCCTAGCGGACGTGGCAGAGGTGAACTGAGTACACCCACTTTTTGCCGACGATGCTAGGTCCCATGTAATAGGGCGCGAGCCTATTGCCATATACCGGACACAATTCCAGATTCCGGACTCAAACTGTTCCCAGTTTTGTGTGTGTTCTCATTAGAAAAATTACATTTGTCCGATCTAGGATTTGAACTCAGGACCTCGTGATCACAAAGCGATGCGCTTTGCCGAATATGGATATGAAAAATATGTACTGGTAATAATAAAACACAAAAAAAGTAAACACACATGTGAAACATTCCTAAACTGTTTTCGGATTATCTAACTCCTCTTTTGTTATCGTCAAATTATGTTTGAACAGTAAATTATATCCCCGTGTAATTATAAAGGGAAACTTTTGACAGTTTTATTTGTTAGCGAGTTTTATTCTCATTAACTGCGACATTGTAGATTTTGGTTAGCTGGTCTAGGGATTTTAGTTGTGTTCATTTGTAATCTATGTGTAGAGACATGTTTAAATATGTTTTATTGGTTTAGTATACATTTATTCAGTGTAATACATATTGTGATGCTTGTGAGAAAATAATCTTATTGCATGGGATGAACTTGAGTTCTATGTATTAAGATTCACTATTTTGTTAATAATAAACTCTGTTACGACAAAATTTGCAGCGGGTTGGTACCCATATTTTACGGACGATCTCAATTCCCAATATTATAGGGAGTATGCTGGAAACAAATAAAAATTTCGGACTGCAACTAATTCTAGTTGCAGTCTGAAATATTACCATTTTTTCTGAATTCATCTTCTATCTTCTGACATTTCTTCTACGAAATTTCAAAAAGGATGACAAAACAGATATAATGGGAAAGTGGAAGGATGTAGGTACCGGGGAAGACCTAGACTATTTTATCATGACCAAATAGACCGTGTATTATCTGAAGGACAAGTCAAGAGTCTTAGCGTGTATGAGTCGAACTATGAGAGCGGAGGAAGCTAGAGAGGTATCTGAGGAAAGAACCTGTTAGAACTTTGTACTTCCTGCCAAGGGATCTGGCGTGATGATATAGATAGAACTCGAATTTTTCGATGAAAAGCACCTTTGTCTGATTTAAGACTTAAACCCTGGGCCCCTTCATCGCTAACCGTATTCTGCGCACTAGACCAACGAAATAGTCCAAAATTCTTTCAAATGTATTATTGGAAAAACTAATAAGCTTGCGCTCGCCAAACATATACAAATACATAATGAAAATAAGTTGGATTTTGTGTCTTACAAAGCAAATCTAAAATTGCAGGCACTTAGATTTTTTGATCGAGTGCAACTTCAATAGAATGATCATACTAACTTTTTAGATTTTCTATTTCTTAATTAAATGTCTTCATAAAATAGACTACCTATAGTAGTAGAAGTAAATATTTTCCACTCACCTTCAGGTAAGAATGATAGACTAATACACAGTATTGCACTCAAAATATAAGTTATAATCATAACTTTCTTCCTTCCAAATCTATCCAACACAAATAGACAACAGAAGTTTGCTGGAATCTCAATGAATGACACCAGCATAAAGTTCACGTACTTATTCCCAGCTAGCGACACCGAATTTATGGACAATCCATAATAAACGAACGTACAAGTGATCCATAAAAATGAACAAGTTACTACTCTTTTCCTTATAATACTCGATCTGATCACTTGAAGCAATATCGAAGTTTTCTGTTCATGTTGGTCAACTAAAAAATCTTCTTTATCATCCTTTTCTGATATTGGTTTCAATTTATCTAATTCGTGAAGAGGAGATAATAGTTCATCTGTCAATTTTACTTTATTTATTTTGGCAGCTTTTTTTAGGATTTCTACTGCTTCGTCGTGTCTGCCTTTGCTAAGAAGCCATCTTACACTCTCGTTTAGAATCCAAAGGTATGAGAATACTAAGCAAGCTGGTGTGTAGATCACTCTGAGAAGGTTTCTCCAACTTTGCAGTAGCCACGATAGACCGGCTAAAGTCATCAGTCCGAATACGTACACTACGTTTATTAATGTGTTGCCGAAAACTCTGCCTTTAGGTCCTACTAGTTCCATTGCTGTAAAGAAAATTGTATCAGTAATTATTTCTTTCGTTAATAATTTGCACTGGGTCTCTCTCACCTTAAGTTGTTAGAGAAGGCCTTTGCCTGGTTATGAGAGTATGGGCTGATTTATTATTGCTATTTATTAATTACTTATGTAATAAAAAGTAGGGTGCTGATTAAAGTATGTTAATTAAACTAACATAATGTCTTTTGTCATATAATATCTTATGTTATTAAAAAAGCAGCGATATAAAGTGAACATTTATCATTGTCTAAACGCCTGTTGAGCAAACACCTTCGTTACCTAATCAATAAACAAGATCTACTATGTACGCTATATAAAGACTTACCTAAAACAAAAGCTGTAGTATAAGCACCGGCACCTAAGCCAGCTTCCAAAAATTCAAATGCGACCAACATCACGTAATTCGTAGAAAAAGACCTTAATAATCCAAATATGCAGTTCAAAAGTGATGCTATAGATAAAGCCAATTTTCTTCCAAACTTATCCGAAATGATACCAGTAAGTGGGAGCGAGAGGAACAATCCAGAATTATGGATGGTGCCTATGAGCGTCCTCTTCCAATTTTGGCAGAAGAGGCCAAACTGAAACAATTGAAATTAAAGTTTGACAAGCATCGTAGATGACATTGACAGGGGAGCGTTGGTGTGAAAATAGGGCTACATTTAGTAAAACTTTCCTACTTCCAAGGAGATATTTCAACAAGTGGGTCCGCACGGTTACTAATTAAAAAAACAACTGTGACTGTCATGCAGCGACATTTTACTTGATGACAGCGTTAATTCAGATCTTGAACGCGGGCCAAGAGATGCTTATTGGACTGTAATAATGATATCCGATGTTCACCGTTAGAACAATCTAGTTTAGTAGTTTCATGTCCATTCAACCCTCATTTATGTAATCTTTTTTAGCTCAGCGAAGGAATTACATAAAGTTAAACCCTTTCATGGGATTTGCCGTGCGTGCCAAGCCTCGCAAAGCCTATGTAGACCCTGTATAAGAGATATAATGATATCGACATCGAAATGTTTGGAAATCTTATATTTTATCAACCATAGAATGTAATGGAATCTTGACTTGCTTCAATTGATTTTGTGTCAAGGTATTTTTCTGGTTATTGTCAGCTCAGTTAATAGCTACTATTAGCTACGACCCAACCAGAAAGCACGTGTAAAGTCAATGTTAATATAATGATGATAAAATTATCGAATATAGTATGACTTGACTTTATCGCTTCATTGACGTGATAACTGAGTCCGTCAAGTGCCAGCCCACAAGTAAAATAAATATAAAGCATGCATCTGCAATGAACGTTTTGTGAGAGCTTAACATAACATAATATTTTTTTTTTAATTAGTATTGAAATTGAACATATTATTTCTTACACTGAATTTAACGTCTAATTCTAAGTTGGAAATGTTGATCAAGTACTTGAGATTAGATGCGGAAACAGAGGGGGCTTTTTTTACCTAGTTCTAGGCCGTTAAGTTAGTTACAAACTCCTTAACGACCTCTAGAATATTGATATATTATCAGTATAACTATTGAAGCTCTGTACTTAATGCCTACCCTACTAGGGATTTGGCGAGATGATATAGATAGATATAACCGTGTTCACGGACAACTTGACAGGAGCAAATGTCATCACAAAGCAAAAATGTTGCCCGCTTAAGACTTAAAAAGGGTGAATCAGTGTGCATTTAAACATTAAATTGTGTACTAAATGAATGCATCTTGGACATGAATATGGATTTTACTTAAAAAAAAAAGTAGTACAAATTGTGGATAAAATATTGTCGACGTCTATTTTAAATCTCTCTTAATATTAAAAACTAAATAAAAATAAGTTTTAGTTGTATGAGATTATTTTTTTTTTATTTTTACTATCGACAAAAAAGTGAATGTACCACACATGACTATTTGAAAATTGTCAAATTCTGACAACATTGTTAATGCCAATTTTTCCGCGGAAATGTGAACACGACTATACTAGGAGGGATCAAAAAGTAGTGAGAATGAGATAGAATATAATGACTATTGATAACTTAATAATTTGTTTTTCTACATAGTTTCCGAGTCTCTCTACACACCGAGTCCAGCGCTTTTCCAAGGCTTCAATCCCTTTCACAAAAAAAGTTTCGTCTTGGTCCTGCAATAAGCTCTCCTCGGCATCCATCACCTCGTTATTGTCTTCGTACCTGTTTCCCCTTAAGTATTTTTTCAATTTGGCGAACAGATAAAAATCGCTAGCCATCAGATCTGGTGAATAAGGGGGGTGGTTAACCAATTCGAAGCCAGCTTGCTGAATGGCAGTCATCGGAACTGCCGACCTGTGCGCGGGTGCGTTGTCGTGATGAAACAGCACGCCCCTTCGAAGTTTCCCTTTCCTTTTGTCTTTGATGGCATTCCTCAACCTGGGAATTAAAGCTGCATAAAATTGGCCTGTAATAGTGGCTCCACGCTCCAGGTAATCAATCAACAATATTCCTTCTGAGTCCCGAAATATTGAGGCCATAACCTTGCCAGCTGATGCCACGACACGAAACTTCTTCAAGTTCGGTGATGATGGCCGTTTCCATTGCGAATATTGCTGTTTTATGTCGTGATCAAAATGATGGACCCATGTTTCGTCCATTGTTACGAAACGAGCCAAAAAGTTTACAGAATCTTCTTGAAAATTGTCCAACAATATCTTCGAAATGTCAAGTCCATTTTGTTTCTGACTGTCGGTTAACATTCTCGGCACCCATCTTGCGGAGACTTTTCTCATATTCAAAGATTGTTTCAATATGGATTGAATACTTCCATATGAAATGCCCGTTTCTTGAATTAAGTATCGGATGGTAACTCTTCGATCGCTCAATACAATTTTCTCGACTTTCGCAACATTTTCTTGGGTGACTGACGTCGTTGGACGGCCGCAACGATGTTCGTCTTCCGTGCTCGTTCTCCGTAATCGAAATTGAGAAGCCTACCTTGCGACAGCGAAATACAGCGGAGCAGACTCTTCTAATGTTGCCTCCAAATCGCAATGAATCTCTTGCACCGTTAACTTTTTTAAACAGAGGTATTTAATAACGGCTCGCACTTCGTTTTTCTCTATTAACGAGAACACGTTCCGACACGAAGCAAACAAATGACTACATTCAGAAAAAAACAAAAGAAAATTGAAGATTTTTTTTTATTAATTTTACAAATATGTATCTGAGCTATGCCTGCCAGTATTTTTTTTTTACCAAGGTATGTATATAGTATGTCGTTCTTACTACTTTTTGATCCCTCCTAGTATATGGATTATTAGTATACTTAAATCTATATCTAAATATCATATATACTTACATCTATCACAGCAGAATCTTCATCTCCATACACGTAAGAGTCACATTGCTCTGTGTTATGAGTATCGAATAAGTCAGCCGTACATGAATCATTGGTGATCGTGAAGTTCTCACTAAACGCATACCTACTGCACTTAGAAAATACATCTTTTTCTTTAGGTATAGCGTATTCTAACCATGTGGTGTAATTACTTATATCTTCGCATTCAGTCACTTTGCATCTGGAACCAAAAAGTTTATTTAAGTTGTATAAAAGGTTTTTGAATGACGACAATATACCAGAGGACGTAGAATGGGTAGGTCTCAAGGTGGACTGTTAACCTGACAAAGGTCGCGGGAAAAAGCTGGATGTTGAAAATATAAGACTGGTATTTGTGGCCAGTCAGCTTTGGTAGAGGCCTATGTCTTGTAGTAGACGTCTTTTGTCTGACAGTGGGTAAGATGCACGATGTTCTTTCATAGTTCGAGATATAAATAATATTTTGAGTTTTGAATGACGGAAAAGATAACAAAATCAAAATCAGAAGTTTTGTATTCATGTAAACCAAAAGGCACTTATGAATAGTCAATATTAGAAAATAATTGATTACTTAAGACTCTACCACCTGTTTGGAAAGTCATTCCTATGGAGAAGAAGGGCAAGAAACTCCACGGTTACTCTTTTTAAAAATGAGGGTTTTACAATTCTTTTTATATACATTGCTTTCATGGGGCATGGGAGAACAGGGCAGAACGAGCTAAATAGATGTGCTTAAGTATAGATTAAACATAAGTGTACTTAGATTCATGGTATCAGTCAGTGTCTACATAGTCCTCTCATTTACAAAACAGGGACTTTGTAAAGGTATATAATAAAAAAGTATAATAATAATAGAAAGAGAAAGGGTTACTATATAATATGTAAAGAGTGGGTACAAAATAATTGGTTGTAGCTCCAATGTGATGCCGAATGAGACAAAATTCAACAGTACTATGGTACATGTTTAATCAGTCAAAGGATAGAGGACGGACCAGGCCCCACCAGCAGCACCCGTTCACGAGTATGACTTCAGAAGCAGCCATCATTCTCCTCGACCATAACGCAAGTGCAAGGTTGCAAGTATTGAGGGAGATTAGAAATGTTTGGCTATAATCAGATCGATTGTGTTTAAGGTCGGTGTTAAGATAAAGATAATTGGTAACTGGTAAGCGTGTATGAGAAGAACTATGAGATTAGCAAGAAAAATGGTATGTGGAATTCATATCATACCAGCCGATACTGTCCCACTGCTGGGCAAACTCCTTCTCCCATGAACCGACGTGAGAGAGATTAGGTCATACTCCACCACGCGGACCCAGTGCGGATTGGTGGGGGCAGGTTTGTGGCTACCTACCACATTAAGTAGTAACCGAGACCAACGGCTGAACGTGCCTTCCGAAGCATGAAGGCGCTCAAATATGAAAATGCCGCACACGGTCACCTGTCTCACGCCAGCCTATTTTTTTTTTTTTTTTTTACCTGGGGAAAATCCTGCATAGGACTTCCGCGAGCCTCGGGGGAAACTCGCGGGGCGTGTCGGATTCTTACCGACTAAAAACCCCAGGGTGGCCGACATCAGCACTTTGGAGGGGCTCCGGGATCTCCGTATGGAACGCACCGGTGCCTCTCTTGTGCCACGCTCTGAAGAGCCCGCCTTCGGGGGGCGACTTAATGACACGCTCCCCCCCGCACCAACGCGGTGCTCACGGCGACGTGAGCCACACCACGCCGCCGTCCTCCTCGGGGTCGCTCGTGAAGAACGCTCGGGGGTCCCCCGCCAGATATTACGGCGGGAGACGCGAGTTAGCCCGTATTCTTAAGCCCCGGGCTATTGGGCTGGGGGGCCTGGGCGGGCTGTGCCTCCGCCCCGGCGCCGTCGCCTTCGTCGAGCAGGATCGGCCCTCTCCCGATCCCGCTCAGCCTCCTCCTTCTGGGACATTACAGTCTCGCAGAAGGAGGATACGGCCCCCCACGTCGATTCCCCTGCCAGCATAGCCGCTACTATTGCCGGCAGGGAGAGGTCCGGTCCGATCCGGTCGACCAGGATCCGCCGCTCGGAGGCCCACGCTGGGCACTCTTCGAGCATGTGCTGGGCGGAATCCTGGTCCCCACCGCAGTGGTGACAGGTCGTCGTCGCCTCGGTCTCACGCCAGCCTAGTTGAACGCTGCGTAACCTTGGTGATCGGTAAGAACACCGCGATCGCACAGCGCTACGAGCGCCTCATCTGGTATAACCGATTTGAAAAAAGAAGAGAATGTTTATAAGTACCCACTTCAGAAGTTCATAAGTCACTATAAAAAGTACTTTTTTCGTCGTCCCTGTAATGAAATCTGTTTGGACTCAAAACTATTGCATTTTGAATCAACAAAGGGTTGAAGATTTCAATTTAACGATGTTCTCTAGGGTCCACTTTTAAGGGTTATTAACAGCGTCTGTCTGCGTAAACAAAATCAAGCAACACTAAACCTTAATCCTGTTTAATGTAAAGTGTTTATCGGGCTTACACAGTTAAATGAATTTGAATTTAAAACGACTGAAAGTATTGTGGAATTTATGGGAAATAAAAGCGAATGAACTGGGGAGACGTTGTTCTTTTTACAAAGAATTTTGTTAAAGTTTAAAATGAGATTAGGATTTAGAGGATTAGAAGTGTTGTGTTGCGATTAAGTTGAAGGGGCTATAGAAATTTGTTAGATTCAGTAATTCAAAGTCTACGTGCACGGACAAGAATGAATCTCAGAATGATCGATCTAACTCTGTAAGCTCTGCCTACTCCGCAAGGGATCTCACGTGATAATAAAGATAGATAGATATGAGTTGCTCGTTTTCTTGGGTCAGTGTCGGTATCGGCCCAAATCTATTTTTGTTATTCTGAATAATATATCCCTACAAATATATCCCTACAATTAATGTAAAGCGTACAGATGTAGGTAGGAATTACAAAAAACTGTGACGACAGAAGACGTGTCTGTAATTGAATTATTCATTATTTTACAATTTATTGTTAAAATACTATCTGTCGGCAGGAAATTTAAACTTTCAAGCTCCAATTCTCAAGGTACAAGCATATTTACGTACTTAATCTAAAGGCGTTTAGTACTTTGTCAAAGTAGCATCATGTTTATAAAACCCGCGATTTAAATACATACGTTACTATGACGAAGTACTATTTCTCGTAGCTGCACAATCAGGCCACAAATATCACCCATAAACCCCAAAATACTTATTCGATTTGTTGATACGATGTTAGTAGCGTAATATAATTAATATCAGTCGCTCAATGGTACACCATGATTGATTGCCGCGGGTTAAGCCGGCTGTGCGTGATAGCATCTCCAGGCTATGAGTCAAGTTGTAAGAATTTTGAGCTTCGACTACTTCGTTCATCTTGTGGCAAAGCGTATCGCTTTATGATCACGAAGTCCTGGGTTCAAATTTCTTTCTTTCTTTCTTTTTTATTAGGTGATTATGTATATGTATATTATAATTATAGACCTACGACGAAAGAAACAAGAGTGAGAATAAATTTTATACAAGCTTTCATTTCTTTGTCTTACTGGTTCAAATTTTGTCTTTTTCAAGCTCTTGCTAGCTAAAATTTTTCATAAGTATGTAATTTTGAGGACAACGAAATAAAATAGTCACGGTTTGAATATTTCCACTGTTATCCTCGATTATTGAACCACGGTGCGTCATAATAAAATGCACGATGTTGCAACAACATAGTTTACTTAAAATTTACATCTTCGTCGTAAGAAAACATCCACTCTCTTATTAATCTACTCTAGGCGAACAGAATCCTCGTTGTTGAAAGTGTGTTTTTTCTACCAAAAGATTTTTAGCGCATCGCCGGCAATATGGGGATTGACACAATACACTTTTGCTACGACGTGACGGTGTATTTGTTATCACATGAAGGGTTCTAATTTCAGGTTTTGAAAACCAGTTTTTCAAGAAGGAGTCCTCTCATCCGCTCGTCTCGTCATCTCCGTTTGTGCCTGCCGTGATACCTTTTTCGGTTAAGGAGAATCGAATGGAATCAGTGGAGGTCTTTGCCCAACGGTGGGACTATAATGACTGCATATAATAATAGTAGGAAGAGTTAAACACGTGACTCGCTAAACTCTCCTAACTTAAGCCGCACCGATTTCAGTTATAAACATCGTAATAATAACGAATTCGTCTGTTATTTTTTACAACAGGCAAATCCGTGTCATCGGTCAAGGCTATTACAGTACAATGCTATATCGCTACACGTTTACGATGAACGTTCGATGACCTATATTGTTATGACTTTAAATAAAATACTCATGAAGTGATCACGAGGAATAACGTAACATACATAATTACATTATTTCAGGCAATAAACATTTTCAAAATCATCTATATATATCATCACGCCAGATCCCTTGCGGGGTAGGCAGAGAGTAGGTACAGAGTTCCAAAATAACTTTATACAATTTACTGGTTAATGAAATATAAACCTTACAGACTAATATACCTATCTATCTATATTATCACGCTGATCCCTTGCGGGGTAGGCAGAGAGTACAGAGTACCAACAGGTTTTTTCCTTATATACCTCTCTGGCTTCCTCCACTCTCTTAGTTCGTCTCATACACGCTCGCCGGTTACGGAGACTCTTGACTTGTCCTTCAGATAAGACTCGATCTATTTGTTCATAGTAGGTAGATAGTCTAGGTCTTCCCCGGTACCTACAGCCTTCCACTTTCGCATTGTATATCTGTTTTGTCATTCTGTTTTCTGACTAATATACGTTTTATATTAAACTTATAATCCAAGTGACAGCCTAGTGGTTAGACCGTTGGACTGCAAAGTCAGAGGTCTCGGGCTCAAATCCGTATTAAAAATTAAGTATCATTTGCTTTAACGGTGCAGGAAAACATCGTGAAGAAAGCTTCATGCCTAAGAGTTTCTCGAAGGTGTGTGAAGTTCGCCAACCCGCACTGGGCCAGCGGGGTGGACTATGACCTAAACCCTCTCAGTTTGAGAGGAGGCCTATACCCAACAGTGGGACAGTTTCTTAACAGGGCTCATATTATATATTATTATTATAATTTAAGTAACATGTATTGTCGGCGATATTGCGCTGTGCAGAACCTTATTGTAGTCTCTTATAGACAGGGGATAGGCGGTAGGATTTGCTCTCGATGCCCTACATGTGGTCCCTGGGCACTGCTTAACGAGCACCACCGGTAGTAGGCTACGGTAATGGCTGGTTACCACACGCAAAAGCAAAGTCATGCCACTAGGCGACTCAGCTATATTCCGGCATGTTGCCCAGAGTTGCCTTACAAGGAGACGGGACTAGCCTGATCATACCGATTCGAAACTCGATCTATCTTCTGTCTCCTCAGCCTCTCTCGGAATGAATAGGCTATTACTGAGTCAGCGAGCTACATTTTTGACCCCATTGTCACTTTCTATTAGGTGAGATAAGGGTCAATCGCTCACCAGTCCTTAAGAACTACCCTTTTCGGCTAGAACACCTTGCTTGCAGAACGTCACCTCAATTTTGTATTTTATAAAGCATACGTTTTTAATGCTTGCATACCTATCATTGCTCGTGACTTGACATTATATGATCATGACGTCATGTGGTTGATGGGTTTTAAAAATATCACCATTACGTTTTCCTTATGATATTTTTCACTTATTTGAGTTTTAATATATTATTTTCCGCAAAGTACTCAGTACTTTGTGTTATTTACCATTTAATGTTGTTTGTGAAAATACTTCGAAGGAAAGAACCTGTTGGAACTCTCTACTCTGTGCCTACCCATCAATTCGGATGGCTTGGTCTAGTAGTGAAGAGTTTGAACCGCTCCGCCCATTGATTCGATTCCCGTACGGGACGAAGCTTTATGTGCCCCACAAATCTTTGTTGAGTGTTTGCGTTTTTACAAGCTTTTATTTAACTTGCAATGTTCGTATGTCTGCCCGTCTGTTTTTCCGGTTCAAACCTTGTGATTTATTTTTTAAGCACTTGTTACTTAACACTAACACTTTTTAAGTATCCGATTGAGCTGAAATTTGGCATACGTAAATGTAAGTCTGGTGACAATGTAATAATATATTACCATTAAGCTGGTCTGATGATGGGATCGGAAGGTGGCCATAGGAACATGTGAAATATTTAACGTAACCATTCTTGTTTAGGCTTGCTAGAGGGGTACTGACAAGTACTATACAAGCAAATAGTGTTCAGGGCCTGATGATGAAACCGAAAGGTGACCAATGGAACCACCCAACTACTCAATATAACCGCGCCGTGTTTGGGCTCGTTGGATGTGTTTTAATGAGCATTCTAAACCCGGATGGTGTCTAGAGTCTGATGATTGACCCGGAAGGGAGCCATGGGAACTCATCAACTGAGCAAGATATCTTCGCCGTATTTTTTCTAAAAAAGCTTGTTTTAAAAAACGTCTTTTAAAAATAAGATTATTAAAATTCATATTTGTATAAGTACACACGACACGCGTATCCATTCAAGTGTGGAATTAAAGTCGGTACTTATTAACATACAGAACATTTCAGTTCAAATCTGGCGTAGATTTGATCACATTACTAAAATATCTCTGAATTAACACAAATCGAGGACAAAACAATAATGTATTATGATTCTATAAACTTATTCAAAGGTTGACTAAATCCTCCGAATCCCAAAAGTCTGCCAGTCAATTCCCACGTTCTAATGAACCTTTATTAAAATCAGACAAAGGAATGTCACCCATATTTTAGCTTTGTTTAAAGCTTATTACTGTATAAATGACGTTATTAAAAATATAACTTTTCTAAATGGGACATTGAAATCGCGGGAAGCTTTCTGTATATTATATGCGAAATAAACATACATATACATACACACGGTAACCACTATATTCCCTAGAGTGTCCTAGAGTACTATGTGCATCCGCTTTTCGCCGACTATGTTAGGTCTCATGTAAAGCGAGCCTATTGCCATTTACCGGGCACAATTCCAGAGCCTGGACTGAAACTGGGAATTTTTCGACAGAAAAACTACATTTGTCAGACCTAGGATTTGAACTCAGGACCTCGGGGGCTAATGAAATAAAGGTGAAAAAACAAAATATACATTAGCCAAAGCGGGGGTTGTAGAGATGTAGAGTATATACCCACATTTTGCCTAAAATATTCGAATTTAACTTTTATTCGAACTAAATGAAAAAAGAAGAAAGAAAGGAAATTATTTTATTCCCAATCAATCAGCCTATCGCAGTCCACTGCTGGACATAGGCCTCTCCTAACACGCGCCATTGCACACGGTCCTCCGCCTTCCGCATCCAGTCTGTCCCAGCGACCTTTTTGAGGTCGTCGGTCCATCTAGCTGGGGGCCGTCCTACCTTACGCTTACCAAGTCGCGGTCTCCACTCTAGGACACGTTTGCTCCATCGGTCGTCGGTCCTTCTGCAGATGTGACCAGCCCATTGCCACTTTAGCTTACTGAGTTTGCGAGCTATGTCGGTAACTTTGGTTCTTTGTCGGATTACCTCGTTACGAATTTTATCCTTCAAAGAGACGCCGAGCATAGCTCGCTCCATAGCCCGCTGTGCGACTTTAAATTTGTGGACCAGTCCCACTGTGAGTGTCCACGTCTCGGCCCCGTAGGTCATAACAGGTAGGACGCATTGGTTGTACACTTTAGTCTTCAGGCATTGCGGAATAGGCGAAGAGAAAACGTGACGTAGCTTGCCAAATGCTGCCCAACCCAATTGGATCCTGCGGTTGATTTCTTTCTCGAAGTTGTTTCTACCAAATTGGACAACTTGTCCAAGGTAGACATACTCCCGAACAACTTCGAGCATCGAACCATCGACGTAGATCGGTCCCGGCGTGACATGGTCATTAAACATGATCTTGGTTTTATCCAAGTTCATGCCGAGACCGACACCTCGAGAGGCTCCATTTAGGCTATGCAGCATTTCGCGTAACTGTTCCAGTGACTCTGCCATGATGACGATATCATCGGCAAACCGAAGATGTGAGATGTATTCGCCGTTGATGTTAATGCCCCGCCCAGTCCAGTCCAGCGTCTTGAAGACGTCTTCGAGTGCATTGGTGAAGAGCTTGGGGGATATTACATCCCCCTGTCTTACACCTCGACGCAGCTCGATCGGGTTGGTCTTTTGGTCTTGGAGCTGGACGGTCATTGTGGCGGTATTATATAGACATCTCAGCACCTCGATATAGCGCCAATCGATGCCACATCGCTGCAGAGCATCCAGAACCGCCCAGGTTTCGATGGAGTCGAAGGCTTTCTCGTAGTCCACGAAAGCCATACACAGCGGCTGATTGTACTCTTCGGTCTTCTGTACAATCTGCCGAACAGTATGGATGTGGTCCACGGTGCTGTAGCCTTTTCGAAACCCAGCTTGTTCCGGTGGCTGGAACTCGTCAAGTCTTCTGGCGAGGCGGTTTGTGAGTACTCTCGAGAACAACTTGTAGACGTGGCTCAGGAGTGAGATGGGTCTGTAGTTCTTCAGCAAGGTTTTGTCACCTTTTTTGAAGAACAGAACCACCGCACTCCCGCTCCACGCTTGAGGTGTTAAGCCCTGGTGGATGACGGAATTAAAGAGGCTCGCTAACTTTTTCAGTATTGGAGTCCCGCCTGCTTTTAGGAGCTCAGTGGTGATTCCGTCATCGCCTGGCGACTTGTTGTTTTTGAGCTGCTCGAGAGCCACTCTGACCTCGTCCTGGTTGACATCAGGGATGTCTTCCGTGTTGTGGCGTGCGAGTGGGGCTCTGTGATCGTCAGCGCTGGGTCTCGTGGGTTTAGTCATCCGTGATGCGTACAGGTCTTTGTAGAAACTCTCAATCTCCTCGAGTATCTCGAACTTGGAGGTCACGGTTTTGCCATCTGCAGTATTAAGTTTCGTCAGATGGGATTTACCTAGCTGGCGAGCGAAGACTTTGGTGCCTCTGTTCTGTTCAATCGCAGCCGCGATGGCGCGGGTGTTGGAACATCGGAGGTCACGTCGCACCAGCTTCCGGATCTTCCGGTTGAGGTTCCTCCCATCCGGCGAAGACGCCTGCGTGGATGACATTTCTCGTCTCTGCCTCATAAGTTCGAGAGTCTCGAGCGAGAGTTTAGACTCTCTGTTACCGCTTTTGCCGGGAAACACCCTTCGAGACACCTCCTGTAGCGTTTTGACCACTGTGTCGGTTTTTTCGTCAACATTGCCTTTAGCGTAGCAGATACAATGTTACTAAAATAACAAAGAAAAACAACTGAAAATCCTAGCTGAAAATGTTGCGAATCGGTTCCAACTCCGCATTGTGGTGACTGCAAGCAATCAGCGCTAGTCTTCCGTTGGTATGGCCTCGCACATGGTAAATTATCTAGATACATTATACTTTTTGACAAGTAATATCTATATGCATAAGTAGGCAATCAAGTAGAAAAAGGACTATCTAATTCTAAGAAAGGCTAATTTTAGTTAAAAGCTAATTTGTAACTGGGAAACAAAAACACAGTAAGTTTGGTAGTTAAGGATAATTTTGATAAAGAATATTATTATATAACGCTAGTTTCATGTGTTATATGTTTCCTGAGTTTGCTGATGTATGTAAATAAATACTTTCAATTTTAACAAGCTTTTATTTAACTTGACTGCCTTGTTGGTATAGTGGAGGAAGTTGCGCTTTGTGATCCTGAGGTCCTGGGCTGAAATCCTAGGCCAGACATAACTACATTTTCTAACAAAAAAAATCTAGTAAGAGTACGGAATCTGGCATTGTGCCCAGCCTATTACCATATATGGTAATAAGCTCGCCCCCTGTTACATGGGACCTAACATCGCCGGCAAAAAGTGGGTGTACTCAGTACATCTCTGCCATCCCTGCTTGGGGAATATAGGTGTGACGGTGTTTATTTAACTTGCAATGTTCATATGTCTGTCTGTCTTTCCGGTTCGAATCTTGTGATCCACTTTTCTAGCACTTGCCGATTGAGCTGAAATTTGGCATAATGTAAGTTCGGTGATAATGCACTAATATAAAAGCTGTAACATAATAAACGCAAGACCTGAAAGTAGTTTGTTCTAAATCGATAACTGAATTGATTCCAACTATTTTTAATGTACCTTAAATTTTTTTTTTAATTTGCACAAGATGCTTTTACTCCTTCAGTGCGCTATAAAAAACTAAATTTATTCTTGATTCATAGCAATAAGGAGTTTACAAATGCATTCCTAACCGGTATTTCTCAAAATGCACACCTACACGTACAAGTTTCATTGTTAATTGGGGTATAAAAGTGCTTAAAAAAGGGGTAAAAACCTTTAAATTTGGAAATTTGGTTTTCGTTTTGAATTTATGAAGCAATTCTCTAATTGGGGAGTCTGAGGTCTTCGCCTTCGTTTATTATGTTACACCTTGTACAGAGGAGGTACCATGGAGCTGGTCTGATGATGGGGTCCGAAGGTGACCATATAAACTTGTGATATATACAACGTAACCCCCTCATATTTGGTTTGTTAGGTATTGACAAGTCCTATACAACCAAATAGTGTTCAGGGTCTGATGGTAAAGCCGAGAGGTAGCCAATGGCACCACCCATCTACTCAATATAACCCCGCCGTATTTGGGCTCGTTGGAGTTGTCTTGACGAGTACTTCAGACCCGGATGCTGTCCAGGGTCTGATGATGGGGCCGAAAAATAGGAACTCCTCAACTAAACAAGGTGGCTTTGTTGTGAGTTTGCTATAAAAACTTGTTTAAAAAAAGTCTTCTTGTGAAAAATTAAACTAAAACTGTGAACATTCTACTGAGTTCTTAGATTTACGCGAATATGACACTTGAAATAAAACTATTTTACGGATTTACCCGGAATAACTATGCCTTTTGGACGTCTAACACCTCAGTCGCTCCCGTGACCATGGGTGCTGAAAAGCACTCGAAACGTCGGGAACTAAAAATCAAAAATAAACTGCGATAAAATCCGTAAAATACTTTTATTTCATGTGAACATTCTGCCAACATAATTTTTCACATTAAGATGTCTGTAACATGTCTTATTATACAAAAAGATATGTTATTTGTATGTGTACTGTTAGTTGTATTCCGCAAATTAGAGAAATCCCCAAGAGCCTGTCGAGGGGCATTGTTCTCCATTCAGGCACTTGTGGTCTTGTCATTGTAAATAGTTAATCTAACTACCTTGTTTCCTCTAAACTGCAGTTATCTTGCTAAACTCAAGCTATTTAGTTGCTGTGTACGTATGTAGATTCCATTAAAAGGTAATTTAGTTGGACTTTGATAGAGTTAAAAACGGTCTGACTGGAACGTTCTAATTTTTTTTATGCTACTTAGTTTTGTGAGGTAGAAAAGGGCGCAACTTTAGAATGAAATCCGTATCTATAGACATTTAATTACTTTGTCTTAAGAATTTCCTTAGCCGAGTAATGTCACGCCTATATTACCCAAGCGGGGGTGGCAGAGGTGTACAGAGTACACCCACTTTTCGCCGACGATGTTAGGTCCCATGTAATAGGGGACGAGCGTATTGCCATATACCGGTCACAATTCCAGACTCCGGACTCATATTGCGCTTTTTTTCGTTAGAAAAACTTCATTTGTCCGACCTAGGATTTCAAATCCTCGTGGTCCTCCTCCAGGACCTCGTCACCATCACCAAGCGATGCGTTCTTTCATTAGACCAACGAGGCAGTCTAAAATTCTATACTTGGTAAGAAACCTAAATTTTGACAGTTATGCACTATGTGTGCGTGATGCCAGTGTTCGATTTTTGTACATTTGTTCGAAAACTGTCAATGTGTGCGTGTGCGTACTACAATTTATCTACCTATATATAATAATAATAATGACTAATTACAAAGTTAAGTAGTATATAGGCAAATACTTATTGCAAAACGGAAACATCTGTGTCTGGAATAGATAATATAACATTATCTGTATCCCAGACATTGTTACATGTGTGTACTTATATCACTTGTACTAACAGACTATGAAAAAGGTCATCGGTCAAGTGCGAGCAGAACTTGCGCTCCGAGGGTTCCGTACAAGTACCACTAAAAGTCTGTCTATCTTTAGCCGAAAGACAACCACTGTAAGACAAATACCTCCCCAAAAATCACCATAAAGACCGGCTGTGTGCTATACGTATCCAACTTTTACCCGCAGTCTTTACCAGGTCCAACTTGTAAATGGCCTGCCATGGATATATTAAAATAAATATTGATCGGGCCTGCCAATGTGGCCTATTTTAAATATTCTACGAATTTACGATTTATTTTGGATGATTGCCTTTACTTGTACGAGGAAAACTTGGGTTTTTTCCCAAAATGATGATATTAAGGCTAATATAATCATTTTTGGAAAAATAGCAAGTTATAGGGTTTGATTAGCGAGTTTAAATGGCGATATCTTTTGGTCGCATTGACTTAGAAGCTTTAATTTTTACATAAAGCTGCTGAAGATCTTAGCATTTGACATAAGACAATAGCATTTTGATAAATCATTCATTGTTCCAAAACAACTAAGCTACTAGATTGTCGCGGGATAAAACTTTATTACTGTTTGTAACTGAAATGTTACGATGTAAAGTATGTGATTTTGCCTACACATGAATTCAACCATGAATTGATATTGGCCTTAGGTTCGTCTTCTCACGACAAACTTTTCAGTGGTTAAAAGCACTCACTCGAAATTGTTCATACACGTTTGATTTAAACACTCAAATATGGAGGCGCTCGTAGCGCTGTGTGACCGCGGTGTTCTTACAGATCACCAAGGTTAAGCAGCGTTCGACTCGGTCGGCCTGAGATGGGTGACTGTTTGTGGCATTTTCATATTCGAGCATCTCCGTGCTTCGGAAGGCACGTTAAGCCGTTGGTCCCGGTTACCACTTAATGTGGTAGTCGTTAAGCCGAGTTGGAAGCCTTAAAGGCGGCTTGATAAGTTCCAACAGCAGGTGGCCACAAACCTGCCTCCACCAATCCGCACTGGGTCCGCGAGGTGGAGTATGACATCTCATCGCTCTCACCCCGATTTGTGAGAGAAGGCCTTTATCCAGCAGTGGGCAGTATAGGCTGATATTATTACTCAAATATGGTTTCGTGCATGAAACGATGATGCATTCAGGATTGTTTCTTTTGGAGAGAACTGTAGCGATTTCACCGGATACGAAACTTTAACTACGATTAATATCTTACGAGAAGATTAACAAAGAATGTACTGACAAAACTTTGCTACATACTTAGCTGGCAATGTACCGTTTTTAGATATTATTACGCTAGGTAAGCTAGGGTAGGTAAAAAAGATTTAACTCAGAAATATATTACCGATAATTTTGAAATAAATAGGTAAACTGATAATTCTTCTTGACAAGGAACGTATTGTATAAGTTTTTTTTTTATGAGACGGCATTAGTGTTGTGTGTTGAATAAGATCGCGCTATAGTTTAAGTTTATATTTTACAAAGACCATCCGTGCGGGCTAAGCGGGGCTAAGACTAAACACGGTGATAGAGATAGTTGATGGAGAAATAAGTCTGGTGAAAGTTGACGATCTTTGTTACACGGTTTAACCAGGATATCTAGTTGTTATGTCTTCATATTAAAATGGCTAAATGAATTTAATTAATTATACGAAGGTGTCTTACATCGTAAAATAAAACAGAACACTTTTTGTCTCGAAAAATAGCAGGACTTCTGCAGAATGTCTATTATTTCTTCATGTTAAAACGGCTGAACGGATTATAAAGAAACTTAGTGTGAAAGAAACCACACAGGTATACAATGCGAAATTGGAAGGACGTTGAACAATTACCGTTTATAGTTTCACAAATTATATACAGTATTTATAATTATATAAAACAACAGCAAATAATTATTAATAAAAAAGCGGTAGCAAAAAAGAAACTATCTTACCACGACCAAATAGACCATATGTTATCCGAAGGGCAAGTCAAGAGTCTCCATTACCGGCGAGCGAGAATAAGACGATCTTTGAAAGTGGAGAAAGCCAGAAAGGTCTGTGGAGAAAGCCAGAAAGTTCTGTAAGGAAAGAACCTGTTGGAACTCTGTACTCTCTGCCTACCCCGCAAGTAATCAGACATGATGATATAGATTATTAGATAGTATTAAAGTATCTTAAATAGTGAAATAATAATATTGATCCGTCTAAGTGGTATATAAAATCACACCAATATGTATTTGGTAGGTTTTTACTGGCCTGCAAAGATATTAATCATATTTTACCTAAAGAAAACCCTGGAAATCTTTCGATTTCCTTCTTCCTTTTCACAGATGACTGGAAGTCTGGAGACCTGCTGAAATTGTTCTACAACGAAAATGTACTCATATTTAAGTTGGCTTTATAAATACTTTTGCAAAACAAAGACGACGTGATTTAAGCGATAAAAGGTAGGCTTAACTTGCTTTGTCAAATAGTTACGATACGATCCACGAACAGAGCATGGAAATATTGATTTGAGATTTGTGGTTTTGAAACAAAGAAGATATTTTAAGCGGGCACAAAAAAAAATGTTTATCCGTGTTAATATCCAGAACGGTGGAACCGATACACTATCACTGGAAAATTGAGGTTTTTCAGAGATTGTTTAGGACTACTTTTCAGCTCGAGAAATGCAAGATTCATAGGGGATAGTGGTTTTTATTTTTGCATCTCAACACGGCTGAATCAATTAAAAAGAAACCTAATATGGAGATGTCTCTAAGTCTTGGAATCATGCTATCCCAAAAAGTCCTACCTACCTGTGCCAAATTACAAAATAAACGCGTGCAAAGCCGCGGGTAACAGCTAGTATACTATAAATGTTTTTAATACCTCCTCTAGGCATTATTCTACAGAACAAAGGACACTATATATATATATATATATATATAGATCTAGAAATAATTCCATACAAGCAAGCAAATGTTATGGAAATGTGTCGTGTTGCGGGATATGAACTTGACGCTAGAGATATCGACACAGCGGCTTTCAATCTACGAACGTGCTTTGGCAATGCGCTTTGTAGATTAACCCCTTGAGCCACGGCTCAATCTGAGAATCTAGGTTTATGTCTTGTTATGATTTGGAATAGAGACGATTTCCCGGAGCAATCTATACTAATATTATAAAGACGATTTAGCGAAGTGCTTAGGACTTTAAGCTGCTCCGCCCACGGTGTCGAATAGTCGCGGTTTCGATTCCTGCACGGGAAAAATCTTTGTGTTATCCACAATAATTTTTTTTGGTCTGGGTATTTGTGTATGTGAATTTTCAAGTTTGTAAACGCATCCACGATACAGGAATATATTCTAGTATGGGACCACGTATTTTTTTAAACGGTAAGCTATGTATAAAGCTACAGTATCCCCAAGTAACATAGACCCAGTAGATGGCGCTATTGTCGACAGGATGCGAAGCCGTGGAAAACTTCTAGTTAAAAAATAAATTTCCTTTTAATATACTTATAGAACAAGGTTCTGAGTCAATTCTATATTCAGTCAAAGGAAGGCCTTCTCCGGAAATCACCACAACAACCTGTCTTGTGCTTTACACATACAATATTTTGCCCGAACCCAGGTTATCGGTCTATCTATTAAGTGATCTGCCTACTCTAAAAATTACCAATTAGTGTGAGTTAATTATATAATTTATCATGTATTATAAAATTTCAAGTGTTCTTTCTATCCATCTATATCATCACGCCAGATCCCTTGCGGGGTAGGCAGAGAGTATAGAGTTCCTTCACTCCCATAGTTCGTCTCATGCACGCTCGCCGGTTACGGAGACTCTTGACTTGTCCTTCAGATAAGACTCGGTCTGTTTGGTCATGGTAAGATATTATAGTTTTTCCCCGGTACCTACATCCTTCCACTTTCGCACTGTATATCTGTTTTGTCATTCTTTCTTTTGACATTCTTTTTATATGCCTGAGCTAACGGCGCATACTCTTTCTCATATTAACATCGTTCAGGTACCAATTTCAGGTTTTAATGCAGCAAAAGACACTCGAAAATTATTTGTATAGTTGAATAGAAATGTATTATTTATGTGTATATAAATGTGTATAACCAAGCGGAGGTGGCAAAGGTTGGGTTGTACACTCTATATCACGTGTATGACCCTATATATCATTAATGATATTAAGTTCCAAAGGGGCGAGTATTTGCACATATACCGGGCATCATTTCCAACGCCAGACTGCTACTGACAATTTTTCGATAGAAAAATAACACTTCGTACGACCTAACGGCTTAACTCAAGACCTCGTGAAAAACAGTCTCTATAAGCGCACCTTTAACGGAGTCTATTTGTTATATTTGGAGCATGCATTCTTTTTTTTTTACATGCTATGCCTTGAATATAAAAAAAAATATGCCAAAAGTAATTTTCGGTTTTCGTGTAAGTGAATTATGCAGATTAATATATACAGAACCCAAAAAAACATATTATATATAACACAAACACCTCACCGAAAGAACTAAGCAATAGCCGAATAACGCGACATATGAATTGAATTACTAATAGACGATTTATGTCTGTCAGATGCAAATAATATGGTAATGAACGCATTGAATGTGGCCTATGATCTTGAGATGGTGACTGCGTCTTTCAATTTGCTTGCATTGACTATATAGTCTGTCGTATGGTAGGAATGCCTTAAATTGAGCGAAATAATCATTGAACGAATCTAGCTATATAGATATAAAGCTAGAGAAGCCAAGAGTCACTCGAAACAGCTTAGGAAAGTAGTGTAGGGCAGGGTAGTGTGTAAGATTAGGAACTCTTGCAAAATCCTAATTTACTAAACATCTGAAAACAATTGATGTTATAACAATCATGTACCTATTTGAATCTAAGATATACAAAATACCGAAATTAAAAAATATCTTCGGATTCAAATTCAGTCGCATTGCAATGTAATCTTACTGGCTATTTAGATATATAGAGATATAGACCAAATGATACCTACTCACCTTAAACACACGATAAAAAATTCTGTTTTAATCATGTGCCTTAAGTCTGTTTCTATTTTAGTATCAGTATGGCAGAAACACAAGCACACAGTCACGGTCCAAAAGGAAAACGCTACAGAGGAAGAACCTATGCGAGATGGCACGACGACATCATAAGAGCAGCGGGCCCAAAATGGACACAAGTGGCCAAAAACAGGGACAAATGGACTTCTTTGGAGGAGGGCTTCACCCGAAGAGGGGTTCTTGCAAATTATCCCGACTTTGTATTTATCACTAATTTAGTATATTTATTAGTATTTTACCCAGTGCATACTATTGTTATTTCTTTGCAAGAAATAATAGGATTTTTTAATTTATTTATTTAATTATTTATGTCGAAGAAAGTAGACGAAATCAAGTAGATTATTGGTTTCTACACGTGCGAGATTACTATTTACTAAAATCTTTTGATGAATCTTTCACTGGAATTGTCACATTTGACTATTATGTGAAATCTTATTAATTTCTTTAAAGTTACTATGTTGTATTACGTGTAACCGATCTATGATCCAATCAGAGCAAAGGTTTAACCTCGAGCGGGGTCGAGATGCCATCTTGCCCGTTGCCGTGGAGACATAAAAGAAGAATATAAAGCGTTGAGGACAGATGAGTACCTAAGGTGGTTGTTTTTGGAACATCTATGATGGTTGATCGAGTTGGATCACTGTAGAGAGTTATGGCGTGGCTTGATTGGTGATGAGAACCCGCTGCTCAGTACCAATTGTTAAGTTAACGTGTAACATGTAACTTTGAAGTAATTATTACATAACTGGCTCTCAGTGTAAAACCATAATTAAATTGCAGGGAATTGGATAATCCTTGTTTTGTGCTTGCAATTCACCCAATGGCGTTCACTAGATCTGTGAGATCTAATGATGATGTCAGGAGAATGGCTTATTCGCAGACAAGTAAATAATTATATGCAAAATAATATTTAACGGTTTAATAATATTTAATTGCTATTTAATGGTCTATCTTTCTATTATTCAAGTATTTAGTTATTAAAAGTATTCAACAACAAAGTCTGGATGACTATCATTTGCCAAGTATTAGGATGTAAGGAAGGGAAGAGAGGAAGACGTGTTTAGCAATAGGATAAAAAAGGTGAGAAAAAAAGAAACTGACGAAAACTTCAAATAACCACCAATTTTATGTGAGTTTCAAGACAACACTATGAAGAAGTCACTAATAGTTTCAGCACGAATTCACCCAAAGCTAGTTCTGTGTAATTTCAGATACCAATCCCTGGAATAATTCCAGTTGTTGAGATTATGTAAATTCGAACCCGGAATGTTGGCAATGGGGTTTGCAACCGAGACTGCCTTTCAGGCGACGTGACTGCACGTCTTTTGAAGCTAAGCCTCACAAGCTTGAGCATTTGAATTTCAATATTCAGCCCTTAATGCCTTAGTGCTGGGAAACACTTTTGAAAAAGGTTGAATTTAGGTTTTTGATGGTAGGTTCGTTTTTGATGGATAACTAGTTTGAGCTCTTCTGTATGCTTGTAGATAAATATTGCCAGACTATCGAACTTGGTATAAGATTGAAAAGTAAGAAAGATCTATCTATCTTTATCATCACGCGATCTTGGGTAGGCAGAGAGTACAAGAGGTTCTTTCATTTCCAAACTCTCTGCCTTCTTCCACTCTCATAGTTCATTTCATACACACATGCCGGTTACGGAGAGTTTCGACATCTCTTGCAGATAAGACACGGTCTTTCGCTCATGTGTATTGAAATTTTTTGGAAACCGCTACTCGGCGCTCTAGTTTAGAAGAGCCAATTTCACAACTGTGAAGAATTGGATAGACAACTTCACAGGGTTGCCATAAGCAATCTAAACGATCTGACATTTATCAAGCTTTTTAATGTAAAATACACATTGAAACAATTGCGTTGGCATTCAGAAATATTGTTCTGCTTCTGTACTGCATGTTATTGTTTTAAAACCTCCCACACCGGTTTTCTCTTAGGGTGTAGGCAGAGATGTATATGCACAAATTTTGTTCCGCTTTTTTTGGGCCCAATGGGGTTAATCTGACGCTTTTCGTTGGACAGATAATTTCACATGTTACACATTTACATTCTGTCACGCCAATGTGGAGAAGATTGGAAAGCGGGCGTAGCAGATGTGTACCGTGTACACCCATATTTGTCCGACTATCTTAGAGCCCAATATACTAAGAGGCTATCTATATCATCACGCCAGATCCCTTGTAGGGTAGGCAGAGGGTACAGAGTTCCAACAGGTTGTCTTCATACATACCTCTCTGGCTTCCTCCATTCTCATAGTTCGTCTCATACACGCTCGCCGGTTACGGAGACTTTTGACTTTTCCATCAGATAAGACTCGGTTTATTTGGTCGTGGTAAGATAGTCTAGGTCTTCCCCGGTACCTGCATCCTTTCACTTTCACATTGCATATCTGTTTTGTCGTTATTTCTTCTGACATTCTTTTTATATGCCCGAACCAACGCAGCATACTCTTTCTCATCTTTATTCCGATACTGTCTTTCATACCTACTGACTTTCTTACTGTTCTTCTGTTGCGAATTCGGTTGGTCAGCTTGATACTAAGAGGCGAGCCTATCAATTGCCATTATGTTGGACACTATTCCAGACTTTAGACTGCTACGGATTTTTTCCCATAGAAATATTCAATAACACTGTCAGGTCCAATTTGCAATTTATTTTATTTTTTGGAAACTTAAAATCAAAAATATACTGTAAAAATCCGGACTATGAGAGTTGAGGAATCGAGAGAGGTTTATAGGAATTTGATCCTGTTGGAATCTGTACTCTCTGCCTCCCTCGCAAGGGATCTGGCATGATGATAAAGATATATTGACAGATAAAAGTCGAAAAAAATAGTTTTATTTCAATAACATATTGATATTCAAACATAAATCAATGTCATTTGGTAACACTGGCATCATAATCAATTCCTAAATATAATGAAGTTCTGTCGTTCGCAGCGGACGATCACGCGACTATCGCATGAGTATGCGCTTGCTCAAATAACTGTATCACACGTGCGACGCCTGCGAGTTTGAGGTAAAAACTGTAACAAATACATCCAGTTCTTGAGTTTATTTAAACTTAAAGCATTTACTTTGTATAAACTTTGCGGCGCTAGTGATTATGTCAAGTTTACATTTTTTTTATTTATTAATCTATATCGGATTGGATCGAGGCCTCCACAGAGGTTATCCGGACTGCGGCAAGGAAGTTAATGGGCCTCTTTTTTATCTTATTCTTTTTATTTTATGTTTTGTTTATAGCCACAATACACCTTATCTGATCTAGGATTTGACCCCAGGAGCTTGAACTCTAGACCAACGAGGCCCTCAGGTAGATAAATGGACATATAAATAATTTTAATTTTAAAAGGTCATTTTAAACAGAAGCTTTATAGCAAAACCATAAGTAACATATCTTGCTTACTTTAGGAGTTCCTATCCTACTTTCTGGCTCTATCAGCAGACCTTAGACACTATCCGGGTCTACAATACTCGTTAAGACAAATCCAAAGAGCCCAAATACGGCTGGGTTATATTAAGGAAAATTGATGGTTCTAATGGCCACCTTTCGGCTTCATCATCAGACCCTGAATACCATCTGGTTGTGTAGTACTTGCCAATACTAACCCAATAACTCTAAACCCGAGGGGGTTATTTTGTATATTTAACATGTTTTTATGGCTACTTTCCGACTCTCATTGTCACTAAACTTACATACCTATGGCAAATTTCAGTTAATCAGATACCCGCAAGTGCTTGAAAAATAGATTACAAGATTTGCACCGGAAAAACAGACGGACAGACATACGAACATTGCGAGTTTTATAAAAGATTGTAAAAAATACAGATTTAAATGTGTTTGGTTGATTTAAATTACAACCACTATATCAACAGCTCCAGAGGTCAAAACACGATTACGTTAAGAGCCCTCAAGTCAAATCATTACTTACGACACCCGTTATCTATTTACAGAGTCTACGAACCGATAAACAAACATTCTGACATAATTTATTGCGATATTAGTTTCAATAACAATAGGGTTGGCGGGTGTTTAGATTGCAAATATAGATACCGGTAGATAAACATGTTAAATATAAAACACTCTTACAATTATATACGGTGTTATTTAAGTGTAGGTAAGGAAAAGCCCTGGTGATGTATCCAATGTATACTGTCCACTGGTACTTAAAAAAAGAAAAAAGAGTATTTCAATAAGTAACATCTCCATCACAATAATAATTTAGTGCATTAAACCGCCTATACCAAGCTCAAAATGACATTGAAGGGCGGCGCGGCTTATCAACTATCCGGTAGATACCTTAGGTGTTCCGGATTTTCACCTTAGTTATGATATTCGGAGAGGTCAGTAATGTCAGGTAGATGTTACTTATTGAAGTATTTTTGACTGCCTCGTTGGTCTAGTGGCAAAGCACATCGCTTTGTGATCACGGTGTCTTGGGTTCAAATCCTAGGACGGAAAAATGTAGTTTTACTGACAAAAATTTCCCACTCCGGAGTCTGGAATTGTGCCCGGTATATGGTACTATGCTCGCCCCCTATTATTTATGACCTTACATCGTCGATATCATCCCGATTGGGGAATATAGCTCTGTGGAGCGGGTAGCTGTTATTTTATTTATTTGCAACTTGAATTGTGCCCGGTATTTGGAAATAGGCTCGCCCCCTATTACATGGAACCTAACATCGACGGCGAAACGTGGGTGTACTCAGTACACCTCTGCCACCCCTACTTGGGGAATATAGGCGTTACGGTATTTATATTTTAATGATTTGTTTAGTACCAGTTAACAGCAGACGTTGGATACATCACCTTGGCTTTCGCTCCAGGACGACTAAAATTACACCGTATATTTCCCAAGCGGTGGTAACTGGGGTGTGCTGTGAACACTCACATATCATTAGCCATGTTAGGTTCCAATGCTTTTTTTCATTAAAAATGTAGCCCCACGGATTTATTCTTGTGTCGTGGGTGCGTTAACAAAAATGAAAATACACATACACAAATACCCAGACCGGAACAAATAATTGTGGGTCACACTAAGATTTATCCCGTGCGGGAATCGAACCCGCGACTATTATACAGTGGGCGAAGCGGCTTAAGCTCTTAACCACTGCGATAAATCGTCCGTCTTTGACGGACGGCTCGGCTCAATGGTCAAGTGCTTAAGCCGCTCCGCCCACTGGATCGAGTCACGGGTTCGAACCCTGCTCAGGACAAATAGTGTTTGTGTTTGTGATTGTGGGGCTAAGTTCAAAAAAATGTGATAAAAGTGAACCTATCGGCATAAAAAATAAACGCAGTTACGGGATGGTAGAGGTGTATTGTGGTGACCGGTGATATTAGTTTCTAATGTAATAGAGTTATAGTTAGCTACTATAATACCGATCACAATTCTAGACTCCAGACCGTTACCGAGTATTTTCGATAGAAAAATTCTTGAACTCAACATTCGAGAAAAGTATATTCCGGTGATAGACACTTTATTTCCGGAAATATGGAGAAAAAAGAATATACTTTATAAAATACTGGCCTCATTTTCTTTAAAATAAATGCGATCTTTAATATTTACAAACTATTGTTTTGTGTAGAGTGTGAATTCGATACAAAAAAATTTGATTCTGCATCTAAAAATATTTTGAGCAAGGTCAGAAGACGGCGTTCTTGAAAATTTTGTTTTAATAACTCGATTGAATCAAAACATTTTATTTTTTACAAGCTTTTATTTAACTCGCAATGTTCCTATTCTGTCTGTCTGTCTTTCCGGTTCAAATTTTATGATGCATTTTCAACCACTTTATTGCATTGTCACCGAACTTACAAAATAGCACTTGTAAGTTCGGTGACAATGCAATAAAGTGGTACCATGAAGCTGGTCTGTAGCCATAGATACATATACAACAAGATAATGTTCAGGGTCTGATGATGAAGTCGAAAGGTGACCAATGAAACCACCCAACTACCAAATATAACCCCGCCGTGTTCCAAACACGGATTTATCTTGACGAGTACTTTAGACCTGTATGGTGTCCAAGGTCTGATGATGGAGCCTTAAGGAAGGCATAGGAACTCTTCAACTAAACAAGATATTTTCATTGTTTTTGCTATATAAGTTTGTTTTTAAAAAGGTCTTTTTGAATTATTTTACTAAGCATATGCAGCTTATATTGGATAAACTTTTTATTCTTTTATGAAAACTGTGGTGTTTATGTATGTATATTTTCTCGTTGGTCAAGCGGTAAACGATGCGTTTTGCGAGGCTATGTTGCTATCCAGGTCGGACAGTGTTTAGGGCCGCTGATGTGTGCATGATTCCTCGTGACCCCTACACAAGCGACAAAGGTTGTGCTACCGGATTTTTAGTCGGTGCACTTGGTCCATCGACAGCAAGAGTATTATTCAGAGTTGATAGTCAATAGACCGACGGATCCGACATAAACACTTCGTGTTCCCCGAATACAGAAACGTACCCCACGTTTAATAAAGGGCTTTGCTTGCGTCAAAAAAAATGGACCGTGTGATTTTTCTACCCATAGATTATCAGTAGCTGTCCGGAACCTGGAATTGTGCCCAGTATGGTAGCAATAGGCTCGTCAGCTTTAATCATTATCATCACTTCCACCTCATTCCATCCACTGCAGCGCATAAGCCTGTTCTTTCTTACGCCACATATCCATATACTGAGCCAGTCTTGGCGAGGTCCCACCTATGCACTTAACCACACCATTGACCCATCTTTGTACTGGTCTTCCATGATTGCGATACCTCTCCCTACTACCTTTCGATCGGAGACCTATAGCACTTGTCATAATCACATCTTGTAACAACCACATATAATATTAGAACATAATATTAGCGTTGAAATACGGAATGATAAAAAGCGTATAAGCGTAAAAAAATATTGGTTTTTATTGAGGTTAAGAGGCTAAGTATTATTTATGATTATAATCCTAGTCTTAGTAAAATAACTTTGCTAAATGCAAGCGATATTGATAGGTATTGATAAATAATATATGCAAGCAACTAGAAAAACGATTCTATGAATAAACTGAATAAAATTATATTTTTTCCGTGTGCTATATCGATTATAACACAAAAACATCTATAAAAACATGAGAAAAGGCATCTCCCAGTGGTTTAAACATGTATAATGTCGGGAAAAAGAATGTATACAATACAAAAGTGGAGGGATGTAGGTACCGGGGAAGATCACCTGGAAGACTATCTCACCATGATTAACTAGACTATGCCTTATGTGATGGACAAATCAAGAGTCTCCGTAATCAGCGAGCGTTAAGAGAGCCAAGGATAAATAATAACTATAAGGAAAACCTACTAAAACTGCCTTATCTTGACCAAACTGATTAAAAGAAAATCACTTTAATAATGTTAGTATATTAATAATAATAATATAAGCCCTCTTCACAAACTGAGAGGGTTTAGGCCATAGTCTACCACGCTGGCCTGGTGCGGGTTGGCGAACTTCATACACCTTCGAGAAACTCTTAGGCTTATGATAGTGTAAAATCACAAAATCATTATTATCTTTCTAAATATAAGATCAAATGTAAGACTTATAAAAGAGAAGAAGTTAGCAAATAACATCATTGGCCGAAAGTCTACAATAGACAATGATAGCTTGCTCTTTCTTATTTTGCCTACTTGAAGATAAGAGATTAATCATGATCAGGATGATCTTCACAGATGAGTTAAGCCAGTAGCTAATTGTTTAAGCTGCTTCCCCACTGGAACGAGTAGTCGCGGGTTCGATCTCCGCACGGGATAAATATTTGTGTGATCCACAAATATTTTTACCGGGCTGAGTATTTGTGTATGTGAATTTCATATTTGTGAACGAACTTTCGGCAGAGGAATAATTTCTAGTGTCGGACTAAGTCTGGTTTAAAGAAAAATAATTTATCTATATTTATATCAACACGCCAGCTCCCTCGCGTGGTAGGCAGAGAGTACAGAGTTCCAACAGGTTCTTTCCTTACATAACTCTCTGGCTTCCTCCACTCTCATAGTTCGTCTCATACACACTCGCCGGTTACGGATACTCTTGACTTGCCCTTCAGATAAGACACGGTCGATTTGGTCATGGTAAGATAGTCTATAAAAATAAATAATATTATGTATTTAACACTACAGACCAGTAAAATGATAAACTGGTTTGTGGTAATCACTAAATAGTTAAAGCATACATTATACCATTTGTAACTGCTATTGTATGTAAATAAATATTAATGAATATAACATTTGATTTTGCTAGGTGTAATCGTCTATAAATATTCAAACGTGTTCGCGATTACCGTGCGTCAAGGTCAAAGAACGCTAGGCAAAGAGTGCTCCTTGCGGCACCCTACATTTATCTGACAGCTTTACGCATGCGTATTCCATAACAGGGTGGCGTGATTCCAAAAATATGTGCCAACCCTAAATAAAACATAACCTAAAAATAAAAAATACTGTAATATCATACATTACTTTGATAAAATATTAGAATGCTTGAGATCTAATGCATCAAAGGCTCTAAACAAATTTATATTTCAATTACTGAAATCTCACAATTTCAAAAAATATTCTTTTCTTTTTAGTAGCTCAAGACTTACCTATAATCGATATCGGAGGCTTCAAAAACGAAAACTGATCCATACATTCCCGCCAAAAAGCAAGGGAACAACAGCAAAGCGTAATTCACAATATTATATCTTCCGAAAGGTCCCAATTCCTTTAAGATCGCGTCCAAACCGGCTACACTGTTATCCTTAGACATTTTAAAATTATTATTATCAGTCTTTATTTGAGCACTTGTAAATCACTATTTATTATAATACTAAAATGTTTAATTTACAAAAATATGAAATGAATTCGCGGACGGCCCAAGCTGATACGAATTCGCGTATGATTTTGACGCACGCATGCGTATTCGAAACGAGACTTAAGTGACTTAAGTCATAATTTTTTTAATTTTTTTTAGCTTAAAGCGAGCACACACGGCGAATGTTAAAACATATGTGTCTAAAATAAACACGCAGTCTGGCGAAACGTTATCGTTATGCATTACACGTTCCATGCGATAGATATATTAAGCGATGCGTTAATAAATGGGATAGAATGAGATAGATATACGTTGCCGGTTTGGTTGCAAAAAGCTTGCGAATCGTCTCGTGGTAAAAATTCGTACAACAGAATTTTGATATCCAGAATATTATGTGATAAATATTTTTGTATTAGTGATTATGCTATCGAAATAGAGTTCGTTGATTTATATTATTGTGATTATCGACTGATTCTGGTAAACCGAAACTTGAATATAGAAGTTATATAAATTTTAAAAAAATCTGTTGAAGATATGCACCACACTTTTTATTAAATATTTTTTTTTAATTTTATAAAGCGCATCGGCTAGGGACTTTCTCATATACTGTGCTGGATTAAGATTCTTTACCAGTTACTAGTAAGCATGTATTTTTTTCCAGATCCATAAAACGCGAAGTTGTTTTGAAGACAAATTGTAGATCATTTGCGTAAATTGAATGACCGCTTCTTCCTAGTTACTGTGTCGTTCATTGATGCACTTAATTATTATTAACACTCAAGGGAACATCATGCGGAAGAACAACAACATCATGGTTGAGTTAAGCAGGAAATATTTAGTTAAAAACGACAACAGGCCGCTCTGGAACGAAAAAAGTAATGCTCGTATCAAGTGTAAACAACGGCTTACTCCACTTAAATCACCTGAGTGATATCACCTGGTAAGCAAATATTAATTAGTGTCCAATGATCACCCAGGGGCAAATCACTCGGTGATTATATTCCACTCGCATTTTTCGAAATGGTAGCTTCAAAATTCATTTACATTGAACCATCTTTCGTGGTAGCGCACAACAGAGCTAGCATGGGCGGAAAGACTTTTGACCCGCCGACAACGAGGAACAACATTATTCGGCCCTAAAATAGTCTTGTCTATACATCAATACAATATATATTTTTTTAAACAAGTTTTCTTGTCTCAATTGGCACGCGATACTTGCACCTATAACATAACGGTTATCTTACGCGTAGCGCTATCTGCTGGTAATTAGACTATAAAATGAGCAAGGAGAGCATGTAAAGCTTAAATAATTATTCTACCCATTTTTATATCCACTTTCCTGCTCTCAACTGCAGTTTACATTCACACAACTTCCATGAGTTTACATTTCACTTTATGTCCAGGTCTCTATTTACTGTCGTGCGAGTGGAGTCTAATCCAGACCACAATTTCGTTAGCTCTTTCTTTATTATTGTAATATTACTTCACTTTAAGCTAGAGATCACTTTATATTTATTTATTTACATACTAACACGGCAGATACACCATTTACGTTAGCACAAAGAAAAATATATATATAAAAAATATAATAATTAAAAGTATGGAAGTGCAAGATACAAGCTCATTCACTCCAGTCCCTCACAATACCTCAGACACTCAGACAAAATATCATACCTCCGTTTCATACTAACGGCAAAGTAAGATTACAATAATATTGCTAAAGTGATTGTAGTAATTATCCAAGTTAATTAAGAAGAAGATACGAAGAGGGAGACAAAAAATAGAGAGAACATAAATGCGTGACTCTGTGCGCGTAAAATGTTATTCTGTATAAAGCTACGTATATAAGTGGACGTCAATAAATCAATTATTATTCGATATATTATTATTATACTTGTATCTTCAAGTTAAACTGCAGCTGTATCGGCTTGGTAGATATTAACGCCTGTCATTTACAATGTAACAGATTACTGGGTACTAGTTTGCAGGTAACACGAATCAGGCTCTGTAGAAACCAGTTTGCATTACCAGTAATCATATTTACTTAAAAATCAAGTTCTTGTGTTAAGCTGCCAATTGCTCGCACTATAGAAATTTATATTTGTAATGTAAATTCTAGATAACCTTTAAAGTATTTGCCGTTCAGATAAAGTTTGATAATAATATTAGCACATGTTTGCCGGGCTTAATAATTTGATGGGTAAGTAAAATTATGATAATTGTGCGGTTACGATTTTACTTTTTCTAGGTAGAAGAGAGGGAACTGAGTAATAAAAAATCCTCTACCACAAGACGATCCGGCAGCCTCGTAAAGGTTACCGGTAAAAGGTGCATACGTACATCTTTGGGAAGCTTTGTCCTGCAGCTGGACATCTTTCGGCTGAAGATAGAATCTGGACTAACAATGGGCCTTATAAGGTAATTGAATCCACCAACAGTTATTGTAAATAGCGGTAGTTCAAGTGAGGTAGAGAACTGTAAAATAGGCAGAGAACCCATACACACACGAAATACTACAATATAGGATGGTTCGTTTGAATTGGGTGGTGTTGGAAACAGGACAACACTCTTGGGAATGGCTCTATATAATCTGGCAATTATAATTTTGGACTCTAAAAAAAGGGTGCAAGATAGAGAGTGGAATAAATGAGAAGGGAGTAGAAATAAAGATAGTGAGCAAGCTGCGCATCTTTATAGCGCATTTTTATTCTTCTTGACTCTCGAGACCTAGTCGGAGTCATTTTAATTGATTTGTTAATCCATTCATTAAACTCTAATTATACTAATAATACTATCCTATACTGTCCCACTTCTGGGCAAAGCCTTCTCTCATAAATCGAGGTCATACTTCACCACGCGGACCCAGTGCGGATTGGTGGAGGCAGGTCTGTGACCGGGTCTGCTGATGGAACTTATCAGGCCGCTTATAAGGCTTCCAACTCGGCTGAACAACTACCACATTAAGTAGTAACCAGGACCAACGGCTTAACGTGCCTTCTGAAGCACTGAGACACTTGAATATGGAAATGCCCCAAACGGATACCCAGCTCAGGCCGACCGAGACGAACACTGCTTAACCTTGGTGATCGGTAAGAACACCGCGATTGCACAGCGCTACGGGCGTCTCAATATTAAACTTAAGTTGTCTTTTTTCCTAACCTAATATTTCCCATTTCTGGTCTTTCACTACTTCCTCCAACGATATCTATCTTCAATAATGTCCATTCCACTCGATATGTGATTAGGTTATCGTGAAGGTTTATTGACTCTGCTACGGCGAAGATTTTCGGTTATAACACCCATTCAGTAATATGTTTAGCTCAGCTATTTGCGTCTTTTCGGGTTAAGTGACCTAAGAATTAAACTTCTATCAAATACTAGGTATTAAATTAATGAATTTATAAACCCTTTGTTCACAGGCTCTCGCTCACTTACAAGATACTTATCCATATAAAACACAAAATTATAGGCCCAAATATAATTAGAATTCAACATATTCAAATCAAACCTGAATTGAAGGTAAATCATTTGAAACAAAGTGATGCTTGAGTAAACTATAACAGTGACGATTCGGGAGGATCTCTTTAAACAATGGCCTGTGCCGTGCGCTTATCTCAGAGGATACAATAGAGGCAGGCCTACCACGTGAAATAGATAAGTCATTTCAAATAGAGTTTCTTATGTAGTGGGTACGCTTTATTTATAGTAAAAATTATATGCTGGAATTATGGGCTTGTCGATCAACACTCTGCGTAAAGTTCTTCGCATGAAATAATGTCGATATTTATTGATTTCTTTCTGGCGCTCGTGGAGCTGTGCGACCATGGTATTCTTAGCGATCGTCAAGTTTAAGAAGCGCTTTCTTTAAAAAAAAAGCGAAGCCCCACACTAGGATTTCGTGTGTCGTGGGTGCGTTTACAAACATGAAAATTCACATACACAAATACCCAGACCGGAATTAATAATTGTGAATCACAAAAAGATTTGTCCCGTGCGGGAATCCAACCCGCGACTATTAGACTCAGTGGGCGGAGCGGCTTAAGCTCTTAACCATTGCGCTAAGTCATCCGCTTGGCTCGGTTGGTCCGAGATGAGTGACCGTTAGTTGATTTTCGCACTCATTTATTATTATTATTTTTTTGTTGGTTTTGTAAGGAATTACAACTGGTCCGTATGTCCTATAGATCAACATCTTCCAGGAAAAAAAATTCTTTAGTGAGCTTCCATTTTCTATGGGTCGTCAGTTACTCGTTGTCCTACGCAAACGGCATGTGACCCGTTGCGATGCCACGCGACGCCAAAGGTATAAAGTGGCTACATCGGACATCTGCTTAGTCTTGTAGTCAGAGCGTTAGTCTACAAACATTAGTTCCGGTGTGGATGTTTGTGTATCTAAAATTCATGTTACAGGAGTAGATCTTAGTTTGAGGCAACCAATTTTATAATCATTGATTTCTGTCATCACGTAGCTAGTAAGAATCGTGTCGCTTTCTGCCGTTCACGTAGGACAGCAGATTAGCAGCTTTGATATGGCAGCGGTTACTTTGGCATCCGCATAATGACGTTTGGTCCGAGTCGTGCCAGAGTCGTGTGCTTGTTGTGTGCTTATCTCTGTTATCTCTATGGACAGAATGGAGGCAGGTCTGGCAAGTGGTGTGATAGATAAGATATATTTAGCATACAACTTCATTATCAGTTTATTGTTCTTGTTTTTAATTTTATATTTCTGATTAAATATTGATTCTTAATTTATCAAAACGCTAATGCATCTTTAAAGGAAAGTCTAAGGTTTCAAGTATGTTTTTATTATGAAATAGTCGTTATTTAAAACTAGTATATTAACATAGTAGGTATTATATATAAGTCTGTTTCGTTGATACGGTGCATAGTGCAAAAGAGAATCACGGGGTCCAGAGTTCTAATCTTGAGTCTGGCAAAGTATTATTAGGGTTTTTCAATCTTAAAAATCGTATATGATGAACCATGAGTAAAAGAAGCTAGAGCAGTTGTATATGTAGAACCTGTTGGAACTCTGCACTCTCTCTGCCTAGCTCGCAAGGGATCTGGCGTGATGATATAGATAGCAATAGATAGAAATTTGACGGAGTTTGGAATTGTGACCGGTATAGTGGTAATAAGCTCGCTAAAATTGTTAGCAAAATGTCTGTATACACATTACACCTCTGCCACACCCGCTTGGGAATATAGACGTTACAGAGTTTTTTTTCTAGCTATCTATCTATATCATTACACCAGTTCCCTTGCAGGGTAGGCAGAGTTCAGAGTTTTAACTGGTTCTTTCCTTACAGACCTCTCTGGCTTTCTACACTCTCATAGTTCGTCTCATACACGCTCGCCGCTTACGGAGAGTCTTAAGAGTCTTGCCCTTCAGATAAGACACGGTCTATTTGGTCATGGTAAGATAGTCTAGGTTTACCCCGGTACCTACATCCTTTCACGTTCTACAATTTTTCCAGTTTTTTTTTATACAATACTAATATCTTTCTACAGGCGTCAAGGTCCTCGTGCCATCTTTTTCCAGGTCTTCCTCGGTGACGGTGTCTATTGGGTCGCCATTCGGTGGGGATATTTGGCCGCTCAGGGGCATATTCTGCTTAAATGATCCGCCCATCCCCACTTGAGCTTGATATGGCCAAGGATCGGGTTAAGTGGAGAATCTTTGGGAGAGACCTTTGCCCAGTAGTGGGACGAAAGGGGTGAATAAAAAAAGAAAAAAAGTGCGATCGGGGGACCCCGGTCAAGAACGAAGTTATAATCAGAAAATTTAACCCAATGTCTTAGATTAACAATAATCTAGAAGCCGCGGGCGCGCATCGAGTTAAAACAACAATTAGTACCTGCAAAGCAAGTAGTCACACGGTTACGCGAGTAGTCACTCGGCGACCGTCGTGCGAAATAACGTGTCTACGCGTGTCAAATTAAATTGAATTATGGCGTCTGGCGGCGTTCCTACCTGTAACAATTCTATCAAGCTCAAAAAGAAACAGGATGGAATTACATTTCATGTGTAAGTAGAGCAATCGGACATCGTATTATTTAAATATTGAATTAAATGTTTTGCATTTTGTCTGTGTTGTTAATACCACAGTGTATTTTTTCCCTACTTTTATTTACTGTGGACCTTAGTTGTTATAGTACTAAATATTATTAATTTAGTTACTTATTAATGATTTAACTACTTAGTTGCGATGACGAAAGTACTTTTCCCACTTTTAATTACTAAGAGCGGTATTGAATGGCGTTTTTATATGTATGGCGCAGTAAGATAGTTTAAGCCCGGGTATCATTTTATTCCTAGTAGTATAATGATATGCCGGATTAATCATAGGTCTACATTTTGCCGACGATATTAGATACTAACAACATATTTCGGCAAGTGGCGGTGGCAGAGGTGTACCGCATACACCCACATTTCAGGCAATATTAAAAAAATGATTCAACAAAAGGGATATTATAATTAATATTACACTTTTTCCATTCTAAGAATATATACCAGGATCTTGTGATTGTAACGAACATTACGAGCATTCTCTACCAGACCAATGAGGCAGGGAAAGATACAAATAAAAAAAAAATTATTAATTTATAAAAAAAATAAAAATTATTAACTTACTGGTAATGGAATCGTGTTTATATTAAGAACCTACTTAATTACATCTATTTCTTTCGTTAATATGTATTGTTAACATTCCATGTTCACTAATGCTAATAAATGTAACACTTCAAATGTAATGTTATATGAGTGTAATAAATGATTATATGAGAAATAAACAATAATGATTTTATAATTTCTTACTGAAAATTTACACCAAAAAGTGGTAAATCATTTTTAACTAGCAACATTATGCGGGTGGGAAGTGCGGTAAGTGATGGACGTTTGTTGATAATTTAGCTTCACCGCGCGGCGTGCAATTACAACTGGACGCGGCTTCTTTATTATTGTTATTCTATGCCCAATGTTAATAAAATTGATAGCGAAAAAACGATTTTATTTAACGGTAGTATACTCTGACCATCGAGCATATTTAACTAACGCGTGAAGTAATCAGAGGGCCTAGAGAAGTTGCAAGCGTTATGTTTCTATTCTCTTGTCGCAATCGATAGCGCATTGTTTTGATCACGTGACTTCTCGTTGCAAAATGTCATTTCCATACATTTTTCCGCTTTCTATTAGCGTTAACAACTGTAGATTGTCAACTTGGCTATAGGCGCAGGTATGGCGGTCAGCGCTTACGACACACATCCGAGCCTCGCCGGACGGAACCGAACGTCACATAATGCTTTTTCGTTATGTTACGATTTCTACCTGTCAACTCCTACAGCAAACCGCCATAAGGAACTTCGTTAAGAAAAAAATAACATCTCAGTTGTACTAGAGTTGTAACTCAGTTGTTACAGAGTAAATACAAAACATTTCAAAGAGAAACAATAAGCTGGATATCATTTCAAATTATCCTTAAGAGTTATCTGAAATCCTAAGTAAACTCAAACACGGTAATCTTAAACGGAATCTTGTTTGAAGAGCGGCAGGTCCGTGACTATTGGATTATTCAACTGGATCTGGATCTATAGAAGTGGTGATAATCGAGTGATAGAATGCTCCCGTTGTATTCTCGAGCTCTAACGTTTTAATCTCGGTGAATGATAGTATTAGTAGATATACAACAAACAGTGAGGAAAAAAACAAGTCTCGTTTTTTTTTGGCGGAAAGTCGAAGAGTGGTGTTGTCAATTTGTTTTAATTTTCAAAACTTGTGTTATTTCGACTAATAATGTGTAATGTTGGTGGAATATTAACCATTATGTGTTCTTATATCTGCATGAGTGAAGGTAAATGTAACGAAGTGATAAAACGTGCCTTTTCGACTTCCCTCAAAACGGCCGTTGCAATTGGTATGTCAAGTATCCGCCGCTTTACTATCCAGGGTGGGGTATTTCATTAATTTCATTATCATCGTTGTCATCAAATTCATCGGGGAGTCGAATTAATTTAAACAAACACGATTATATATCTCACTGGATACTGGCAAAATACACTTATAATTAGTGTGAAGCCATAACTTGAAGAAGAAGAAGAAAACAAGTCTCTTTACAAGCGTCAACAGATGTCGTTATTTTAGTTTTTAACCGACTTCTAAAAAGGAGGAGGTTCTCAATTCGACTGTATGTTTTTTTTTGTATACACGCGATCATTCCGCTAATTATGATGGATCGATTTTGATTATTCTTTTTGCATTGGGTTTAGTATAGTTTCGAGGTGGTCCCATTTTAATGAAATCGGTATTGAACGTGTCCAACGTTTTTAAAACAAATAAAGCCGACTTTAAAAAGCAAAAAATAAATATTTGAAGTCGGTGCCAAGTAAACGACTGTACTAACCAGGACTTAAAATATTTGTTTTTTGCTTTTTAAAGTCGGATTTATTTGTTTTAAAAAGATTTTTATTTTACAATTTTAAGTGACAAGTGAATTATTTACCTATTTATATACCTATATTATATTATTTTGCTGAGTTGTACGACAAGGTACCTACAGGGTTGATATAATAACCATAATAACGGAATCTATACATTCGTATTGTTCACCGTTATGGAGTCCCCTGATGTATCTTCAAAGTCCAACCGACCAAAAAAACCGACTACAGGTTTATTTTTTTAAGTTTTTACCTAACAATTATTGGATTTAATTCGTTTACTTTTACTAAGAAATATTGCTTCTTAACATTTTTCATCAATGTAGGTTAACGGGAGGCACCCTATAGATTTTGATTAGTGAGTATAAATGGCCGTTTCTCTTTACTGTATTGATGTTTCATGTTTTACACCGTCACCGGACAGAATATCTTAGTACCTATTTGATATAAATTTCAAATTTATCCCTTTACCCGTTTCTTAGAAAAAGAATCTTAACCGTGAGACGGACAGACATACCCACAACCAAGTGATCCTATGAGTATTCCGTTTTTACCGTTTGAGGTCTGGACTCCTAAAATCGTTATTCTTCGGCACAATATTTCATATGCTTCAACTTGTTATATTATCTTTGACTAGGAAGCCTCCAACGACATTTTTCTTTGCTGTTAGAAAGTCCAATGAAATAGAAGAAGATAAAAAATAACGAAGCAACTCGTTGTAGGTGAGGACAAAGGCAATCACTAGAGTATTTTTGTCGTAAAGCAAATAGGATTGATTTTACGTACAGTTGATATCACATTCTTATGGTAGTGCGAAGCTTGTTAGCCTTTATCAGTGTTGAGGAGGGGAGGGGGCGATGAAATGGCGGTCTAGTCCATAGCGTAACTATAGTTTGCCCGCAGTTTCAACTTGACTTGCATTTACTTTAATGCTAAATTTCTGCCTTTATCTGCATGAATCCACTTTATCTTTGTGTTATTTTGGACCTGTAAGATCCAACTCAATATGATCCAAGGATCCTTTTACGTGACACCTATAGTTATGCCTATAGATGTGACTTCTATATTGTATTATTTTTGTTAAAACCCTTGAGTTTTTTCATTCGTGCAATCAACACGCGTTCCTATACGGTGGTAGATGTATATAATAAATCTGCCTATACTGTCTTACTGTTGGGCAAAGACCTTCACAAATCAAGATTGAGCACGCAGAGTTAGTTCGTATTGGTGGAGGCAGGTTTGCCATCTGCAGTTCAAGTTTATCTAGTCGCCCTTTGCCCCTTAGGGCTTCGTTCACTATCACATGGGACCTAACATCTTAGGTGATGTGTGCACAACATACACGTCAGCCAATCCTTGCTTGGATAAGATGACTGAGTGACGGAGTTATTTTTTATATTTTAATTAATTTTTTTAGCAGTGCAAATTCCATGATAATACAAAGCAGTAGCTCGTATAGATTCAATCGCGTAATAAGCACCGATATCCCTAGCTTGTTACCACAAGGGTTGATAATCAACGATATATATTTTATAGCGGATCGGAGCCTGCGTTTTATGTTCCTCGTCTGATCCCAACTGGGAAACGGTGAGAGCTCTTCAAATCAGAGGGCTTAGTACCAACAGATCGACGTTAGTGTAAAGCTATCGACTTGTTTAAATTACTAAAAAAATATACACCGTCACGCCTATATTCCCCAAGAGTAGCAGAGGTATACTATGTACACTCATTTTTCGTTGACGATTTTAGGTTCTATGTAATAAGGGGCAAGCCTTTGTACCGGGCACAATACCAGACTCTTGACTTTTTTTCTACTGGATTTTTTCTGTTGAAAAATCTAGTCCGACGATATTAACCCATTACCTGGTGATCGCTACGTACATTATTCCAACCCAAAACCAACTGGTCAACTGGCGAATAATGTACGTTTATAATAGGTATATAGTCGATTATGTGCCATCCTTTTCACACTACAAATTGTCTAAATAAACATGAATGTGACAGCACGGTTTCTTGTCAACGTTACGCTGATGCCAATCAGTTCGTGCTAGCCTTTTGTGAAGCATGCTACTATTGAAATGATGATGATATCTTGGGATGATTGCATAAGGAAACTGAATGGGAAGTGTAATATAAACTACATGTTAATCGATTCATTGTGGATGGCTTCCCAGGTGTCATCATCATCATCAGTCTCTATCACTCCACTGCTGAACATAGGCCTCTCCCAAGCTGACCTCTCCTGAGTTCGGTCTTTGTTTCTTCACTTCCAACAACAGCCAGCTACATCGGGCCAGGTGCGTCTAATAAAAAATATACCTTCGGACCTAGGAAAGAACAAAATTATCTTAGTTGCAAGTGTATATCTATGCTCCTGCCGACATTGATAGCGTCTTGTTTATTTTTTTTGCTATTTTGCCATTTTGTTCGCTTTCTACTAGCGTTTGAATGTAGAAAGTTCCTCTTCTTCTATACATCTCACCGGCTACTAGTGTTTCTATTCTATTTATTTTTATTAATAAACGTAGCCTCGCACCAGATTTTATTCCTGTGTAGTGGGTGCGTTTACAAACATGACATTTACAGACACAAACATCAGACCGAAACAAATGTTTGTGGATGGTACAAAGATTTGTTCAATGCGGAGATCAAAGCCGCGAAAACTCGACAAGTGGGTGAAGCGGTTCAGGCCTTAACCACTAGACCAAGCCCTTAACTTATCCAGCCTTGCTCTCCATATATTTATGTTATTATGCCAGATCCCCTCCAAGGTAGGCAGAGAGTAGAAAGTTCTAACAGGTCCGGTTTGATAATAACAATTCTATCTGTCTATATCATCATGCCAGATTCGTCATCATGATAGACTCACAATTTAGAGCAGTGGTTAAGAGCTTAAGCCGCTCCACCCACTGTGTCTAATAGTCGCGGGTTCAATTCCCGCACAGGACGAATCTTTGTGTGATCCACAATTATTTGTTCCGGTCTGGGTATTTGTGTATGTGAATTTTCATGTTTTTAAACGCACCCACGACACAGGAATAAATACTAGTGTGGGGCTACCTTTTTTAAAAAAGAAGATCTTGCATAGTAGGCAGAGAGTACAGAGCGGCGAGCGTGTATGAGACGAACTATGAAAGTGGAGGAAGCTGGAGGGTTCTGTAAGGAAAGAACCTGTGGGCACGCTATACTCTCTGACTAACCAGTAATAATTCTATATATATTACAAGTTTTTATTTAACTTATTTTATTCGTACGTCCGTCTGTCTTTCCGGTTTAAATTTTGTGATTGGTCAATAGCCTAAATTTGCCATACGTATGTAAGTTTGGTGACAGTGCAATAATATGGTATATATTATCACGCCAGATCCCTTGCGGGGTAGGCAGAAAGTACAGAGTTCCAACAGGTTCTTTCCATTCTCTCTGGCTCCACTCTCGTAGTTCGTCTCATACACGCTCGCCGGTTACGGAGGCTCTTGACTAATATGGTAATCGCTGAATTTTCTTTGACAAGCCCCTGATGGTGTCCAGGGTTTGATGATGAATTTAAAGGGCTGCCATAGGAATTTCTCAAACAAGAAGGGTATATGATAGCTTTTTTTCAAAATAATAGTAATTAGTAAATAATCAAGGATTAGTACAGTTGCTAATCTTTGATAAATTACTAATCAGTAGAATTATTACGAGCTGTTCACGATCGATAGTGCTATAACACTTTGACGGTTCGGAGCTGAGTAGTAAATCACCCGGGCGGGTTATCTGCCCGCGACACACGCGTGTTATGTCCATAATGTTACGTGTACACGTAATGAGCTTGTGTATACAGACTGTTGATTTGTATCCACGCGGAATTTGCAGGAATAGCTGCACTGATAATACTGAAAATATATTTATATATACAAAAAAAAAACAAGAAATTAAAATGTATGATAGATAACAAACGGGCTACTTGGTCCATTGGTTAAGAGCATAACTCGCTCCGCCAACTGGATCAATTAGTTTTGGGTCCGATTCCCGCACCGGAAAAATCTATGTGTGACCCACAAATGTTTCGCACCTTCAGAACGGTATAGACTTGACTCAAAAATCTAAGAAATAGAGTTATGGTCATATATTGCCATCAAAAGGTAGGCTCTATCTGGTGAATATTAAAACAGCGGCGTTCTTATGGTAGAATTAAGAAATACGATACCTCGGTCTCTTTCAATTTCCCTCCTCTACCCGCGCTGCTCGGTTCTGAGGGGACGCGATAAGTTTCCCAATAACTTGATTTTTTGAGATAAGTCACTACTATTTTGAAGGTGCAATTTGTTTTGGTTTGGCTGTTTGTATATGTGAATTTCATGTTTATGAATGACACAGGAATGATCATTTACCCATGACACAGGAATGATCATGTGGGGCTATGTATGCTAGTGATGTGGATGCGGTTTTAATTTTGTTACATGTTGCCTTTTGAAAAAAATAATTGCATAGTGATGCGACTCGAGCCTTGTTTTTACTTGAGCGACTCGAGTAAATTTGTAAACTCAATACTATATATAGTGTAAAAATAAATTTTATTCGAGTTCGCTTGCACTCGAGTTACCACGTCAACTCGGCATACCGAGTAGATTCGTTGAGCGCCAGAGACATGTCACTTTACTAGTTCACTATAGACTACGTCATCAGGTTATTAACAAGTTCAAACTTGCATATTGAAAAGTAAAAAAAAAACATGAACTGAATTTGATTTGTGAAGTGGTTGTGTTATAACCATTTCTTCATATTATTTATAAAGGTATCTATTTCAAAATGCTTTAACTACGATAATATCAACTCAACTCGAGTGATGACTTTTACTCCAGTTGCCGGGACTGTAAATAGTGAATTCGAATTACTTAAAAACTCGAGTATAACTCGAGTGACGTAATAAAATGTGAGTGACTCGAGTGACAAAATCCCACTAGAATCGCATCACGACTCCATCATGACCTTCAGTCGATACATGTCCACTGCGGGATAAAAACTCCCACATTACTACAACGGTAGGCTTTCTGATACACGCATCCCGATTTCACATGACACTTTCGACAGGTCATAGAACCATCTCGTGGGGGGCCTACCCATCTCATGTCCATTGCCTTATACTAGGAGAAATTTTAAAGCACCATTATTATAAGTCCTAATGCATGTTGTCTAGTTATTAATGATAGCAGTTTCTCGCGACATCGTACCCGGTCGACACCAGCGCCACCTACAGTGTCAATGTTATATAGCCTATCTTACTTCTCGATACGGTAGCTTTTTAATGGTGAAAGAATGTTTGAAATCGGTCCAGTAGTTTTTGAGTTTATTCGTTACAAACATACGAAAATACAAATCTTTCCTATTTATAATATTAGTGTAGATGATGCATTTCAGACACCCTGCCGGTTAGCCATCATGCATTTTGGGTACATCGCCATAGATGTTTTGCTTTTTAAACAAAGGAGTGAACCTAACAAATTCTGTGGCGTACACAAACATCCAGATCGAAACAATCATTTATGAATCACATAAAAATTTATCCCGAGCGGGATTAAACTTGCGAATAATCGATCCAGTGAGCGGAACGGCGTATACTCTAATTACAAGTGTCGACGGCATTTTTATAGTGATTAGAATTATTCTACTAAGCACATGAAATATCCTAACATTCAAAAGGAATCTTCACATGGCATTAATTAAATTGTAATCCTTTGTTAAAGTTAACTCAGCCGGTTAACCTTTGAGCGGCCAAGTTAATTATCGGAAATATAATAAAGCAGTGATAGCCTAGTGGTTAGACTGTTTGACTGCAAAGTAAGAGGTCTCGGGTTCAAAACCAGGCACGAATCTCTGTTTTTTCGAAATCATGTGCGTGTACGGGCCAGCCCGTCCATTTTGCATCATCAGCATTTTTACGCCACATGCACATTATATTAATTACGATCATCAGTTCGCAATCGGTTAGCAAGAGAATCGCGCGTGCTCACTTACATATATATATCATATCATACATTAATTCTCATTTATCATTAACTCATAGCATAGTGATAATTCGGGCTATCAATAAACCTTTGAATCATTACAATATCAAGTGTATCATTTATCATCATCAAAAAACGCTGTTCGAGTACAGTCTAACCCGTACATCCGTTTTTATGGTCCTTCGAGAACCTCGCGTCGCGTGTGCACTAGTCAAGCAAGGGTACTAGGTTTCGCGTGTGAGGGAACTAGCAGTGTCTGTGTTGTTAGCAAGGTTGCAGCGCAGTTGGATTGTCAATCATCAACACCGTTATTTGAGCCGACTCCACAAGGTCAACGCGGCTCAACTCGACATCGCCATCAGATCGACAAGTAAGATCGTTTCATTTATCAAATATTTTCTTGGCATACATTTAAATACAAAATGTCGCACATGGAAGACATTCTTGAAAATCAACAACAGCTGCTAGATGCTATCGAACAAATATTTACCAACTTCAAGAAAGATTCCTCTGACCGAAAGACGTCTGATTACATCAGGCGAAGGTTGGAGACTCTCGATAAGTACTGGCAGGAATTTCAGTCTAATCATACTAGGCTTTTAGGCATTGAGTATGCTAAATCTCATACATATTTCACTTGCAATCAATACGAAAAAGCTGAGGAAAGGTACGAAAATATTAGAGCAGTTATTATTAACCATCAGTCGAAGGATGAAAGGCCGTCGACACCCATCCTGAAGCCAGCAGTTCCACTAGGTGGGCCTGGAACTTCTCAGCAACTACCGTCCTGGCCAAAATCGACAGGAATAAGTAGCAAGACAGACGAAATGTTGAGAAAACAAAGCAGCAATTTAAAAGCATTCGGACATACGGTGTCTAACCTGCATTTGGAGCTGAAGTCCGAAAAATGGGAACTTGAGCATATATTACGTTTAGTCCAGTCTCGTTGGTCCGCCATAGATAGTCTTCATTGGGATTTGGACTGCGAGCTTGGGGATAGGAATCAAGAATATCAGCAAGCCTACTATAATTATGAAAAAACATACAACGATATTATCACCTCTATCAACAAGAAATTATGGTCCGTCTCGCATAAAGAGCAATCTACACCGCAGATGGACATACCAGTATTTAGTGGAAGCTACTATCAGTGGTCCTCTTTTAAAGATCTCTTTACAGAAACGATTCACAGTAACCCTGCGCTGTCCGGAGCGCAGAAGATGCAGTTTTTAAAATCTAAAGTAAAAGGAGAAGCAGAAAGGTTGATTCAACATTTAGCAATTACGTCGGACAACTACACAATTTCTTGGGACATTTTAAATCACCGTTATAATAATATCAAGCTTATTTTTAGCTCACACATCGACTTGTTGCTTAACATTCCAGCTATTCAGTACTCCTCTCTAAACCATATTAAAGGACTTCATGATACTACTATAGAGAGCTTAAATGCCATCAAGAATCTGGGCGTCGACGTAGCATCTTGGGATCCATTACTTGTTCATCTTTTGCAGCAAAAGTTAGACGCAGATACATTCAATGACTACGTCGCATCTATCAAGAACCCAAGAGCCTTACCGAAGCTACAAGATTTTCTTTCGTTTTTAGAAAGCAAATTTACATCAATGGAATCGGCACGTAGGAAGTATGACAATCATTCATACAAATCGTCATCTAACATCAAGCAGTCGCAATATGTGTCTAAGCAGACAAACAAACATTGCAACAATATGAAGCAATCATTTAGTGCGCATGGACAAATGGTTTCGCAAGCATCAAACAATAACAATTCCATGAAATATAAGTGCCCGATATGCAAAAACAACGAGCATGGAATTTATTATTGCCAACAATTTTTAGGAATGGCGCCTCAATTAAAACGTAATACTTTACACAAATTGAACATATGCCAAAATTGTCTGTATAATCATTATGGAAACGGTTGCTTTTCCAACAAACGTTGCCGTATGTGCAATGGGAAACATAACACGCTCATACACGAAGCGTTTGCGCAAGTCAATAACACACCCGGTGCCGACTCAACAAAACAATCGAACACAAATGAGCCGGCAAAACGACACCAGAAACAGGACCCACCACAGCTGGCGCGGGGCAACTCGCACGTGTCACTGCAGGGTGACATGCCTGAAGTACTTTTGCCCACTGCTATAATCAAGGTACAAGGAGCAGATGGGTCAGCACATATCATGCGAGCCCTCTTAGACCAAGGGTCACAAACATCGCTTATTAGCGAAAACGCGGCTCAACTTTTAGGTTTACCGCGTGAACGCTGCCCAGGCATTATATGGGGCATAGGAGAAAAGGACAGCAGTTGTAAGGGTGTTATGAATATCAATTGCAAAGCAATCAATAGTAATTTTGAATTTGATGTGGATGTTTTTATAATGAATAAATTAATCAAGAATTTACCGAATCACACTTTTACAAAACCTAGTTGGCCTTATTTAGAAAATATTACATTGGCAGATCCTGACTTTAATGTAAGCAAGCCGGTCGATTTATTATTTGGGGGAAGCATTTTTTCTAAACTCTTGCTGGAAGGACTCTGTAGGGTCGAGGAAGACTCTGTCTCAGGTTCAGCGGCATCAGCGCAAAATACAAGATTAGGATGGATACTAAGCGGTGACGTCACACGTACTTATCAATGCAACGTAATTTTACACAACTTAGATGAGATACACAAGTATTGGGAAATAGAGGACATTGCGGAGGAATCTTCACTAACTTTAGGAGATCAGGAGTGTATTGATTATTACAAATCTACTACGCTTCGATTGGAGGATGGGCGTTATCAAGTGAGGCTACCTCTGAAAAGCAATTATCAAGAATCGCTGGGCTCTTCGAAGCCCAAAGCTGTCGCTCAGTTCAAGTCGTTAGAACGAAAATTTCAGCAGCATCCTAATATTGAAGATCAATACAAGAAATTTATGACTGACTACCAAGAGTTAAGTCATATGAAACCCGTTAGGGACAATTTGAAGCCAGATTGTTATTTGGGACATCACTGTATACAAAATCCCATGAGTCCTAAATTCCGAGTCGTCTTCAATGCAGCAGCAAAGACATCAACAGGAAACAGCTTGAATGACGTCATGGAATCCGGACCCAACTTGCAGCAGGATTTGCTGTCTCTAATTATCAAGTGGAGGCAGTACCAATTCGCATTTACTGCTGACATAGAAAAAATGTTTAGGCAGATATGGTTACACAAAAACGACCAGCAGTTACAGAAGATTATATGGCGAAATTCACCCTCAGAAGCACTTCAAGAATACCAACTTTGTACAGTTACCTACGGCACCAAGGCCGCTCCGTTTCTCGCCATGATAACTTTGAAGCAATTAGCAGAAGATGAACGGCGAAATTACACAAATAAAGCAATAGAAGCCCTAGAGCAGTCTATGTATATGGATGACTTGCTTCATGGCTGCCATACGCCGGAGTCTGCAAGATCATTAGCAACAGATATTATTAAACTTTTGAAGTCAGGTGGCTTTAATCTTAGAAAGTGGCGGTCAAACGTCCCCGATCTGCTGGACTCTAATCTACTACAGTCCTCGGAAAATAGTCAAAACAATTTTGATTTTAAACAGACCGAACACACTAAAACGCTAGGACTTATCTGGAATCCCGAGCAAGATTATTTTACGTTCCAGCTAAAAATTGATACATTAAACAAGCATATTACGAAAAGATCAGTATTATCCGACATATCCAAGATTTTTGATCCCTTAGGATGGTTATCGCCTCTCTCGACAAAACTCAAATTAATTTTCCAAAGTGTGTGGTCGTCAAATATCAATTGGGACGAACCATTACCCGAAGATATTTATGCCGAATGGATCAAAATCAGGGAAGATTTAGGTAACATCGAGAAAATACATATACCGCGGTGGTTGAAAACAATGGAAGGCGACAGTATCGAATTACATGGGTTTTGTGATGCGTCAACAAGGGCGTATGCTTGCGTAATATACTGTCGAATCAAGAGAGGTGAGCAGGCTACCGTTGTATTACTAGCGGGAAAATCAAGATTGGTTCCTACTAGTAAATCAGTATCCTTGCCCCGGCTTGAATTATTAGGGGCAGTCCTATTGGTAAAATTGATGACCAAGATCAAACAATGTCTAAAGAATTATGATTTAAAACATTACGGTTGGACAGATTCCATGATAGTATTAGGATGGCTTAATGGTGATCCAGGCAAATGGAAAACCTTCGTCGCAAATCGAGTAAGAGCTATCATATCGATCATGCCCGCTAATTGCTGGCGTTATGTAAATACAAATCAAAATCCATCGGACTGCAGCAGCAGAGGATTGACGCCGTCGCAACTCAGAGGACATTGTTTGTGGTGGCAGGGTCCAGATTGGCTTCAATCGTTTAAGGATACCCCGGAAGAGCAAGCTATATACACTACGCATCAAGAAATTAAAAAACCACAGCTTGTTAACGTTATCACGCGTTACGAGAATAGCATTGTCAGCAGTCTATTATCAAAACACAGTTCATTCAATAAGGCAGTTAGAGTGTTGGCATGGATTTTAAGATTTAAGAAACGGGAACAAAGACAGGTTTTTCTAACATTAGAAGAATTGAAAGCAGCAAGAATCATTATCATACGGCATATTCAGCAACTTGAGTTTTATCAAGAAATTCAATGTCTACGCACAGGAGCTAATGTTCACACTAAAAGCAAGTTGTGTCAATTAAATCCGTTTATAGATCAAGATGGGTTGATTCGAGTCGGTGGTAGATTGAGAAACGCCAACATCGACCCAGATATGAGACACCCTATTATTATTCCAAAGGCGCGCTTAGCAGAACTTATCATTGATCAGTCCCATGAGCTTAGCTATCATGGTGGAGCGCGTTTAACATCAGCTATCATGAGACAAAAATATTGGGTCATTGGAGGCAACCGAGCAACCAAGGCCAGATTACGTCTATGCGTCAAGTGCAGGAGACATAATCCTAGCAAACATCATCAGATTATGGGCGATCTACCATCAGCAAGGTGCAACCCTTCCCGACCCTTTGAAACAATTACTGTAGATTTCACGGGTCACGTCTTTATAAAAACTAACAAGGGTCGCGGAGTCCGTACAACCAAGGGTTATATAGCGGTATTCGTTTGTATGGCAACAAAGGCCGTGCACCTCGAAGTCGGATCTCACAACGTCATCATTTTTAGCAGCACTGAAGAGAATGTCGGCTCGACGAGGTACTCCGCGTCACATATATAGTGACAACGGTACAAATTTCGTTGGAGCCAGTCTAGTTTTACAGCAGGAGTACGAACAATTGCAACAGATATTTAATCAAGAGTTTTATCAAGAACTTATTGAAATGGAAATAACCTGGCATTTTAATGCACCGTCATGGCCTTCTGCAAATGGGCTGTGCGAAGCCGCCGTCAAAAGCTTTAAATACCACCTTAAAAGGGTTGTCGGCGAGCAAAAGCTCACATACGAAGAGTACAGCACAGTGTGTGCTCAGCTTGAAGCGTGCCTCAACTCTAGGCCGCTGTGTCCACTTACAGAAGATCCACAAGATTTAAATTATTTGACCCCTTCACATTTTTTGGCAAGTGGTCCAACGTTAACTATCTATGAAACCGAAAGAGACCTCAGAACAAGGTGGATGTTAACCCAAAAGATCTTTCAAGATATTTGGAAACGTTGGCGTCACGAATATCTTATCAGTTTATCATCAAGATGTAAGTGGAGACGACCACAGAATAATATAAAAGTTAATGACATAGTAACCATACATGACGCACATCTCCCTGCCGGAAAATGGATGCTTGGACGAGTAGTACAATTACACCCCGGCAGCGACGGTTATGTTCGAGTGGTAACACTTCAGACAAAGAATGGTTTGATCAAGAGACCTATAGTTAAATTATCAATTTTGCCCGCTAATCAAGATGAAGATCGAGAACTTTCACAAGCCGAGCCAGAAGTTTCCGAAAACGACTCTGATAAGAAATCCGATAGGAAAACTAAAAGATATTTGAGTCGTTATAACGTCGCACAGGTAGTTACATCTATTGTATTATTTTTTATGACAATTATATCGTCATCCCAGGCTGCATATAACATAACTTCGCTGCAAAATAAAAGGTCCCTTTACTTTGACAAGGTGGTAAATATGCAAATTATACGGGATGAATGGCGACTGATAGTCTACTATGACTTAAATCCCTTCTGGGAAGGTACTGCAGCCTGTTCGAAGTATATACAATACCTTGATAAAGTGTGTGATAAAATGGAAGTTCATTCACCGTGTCACAGCATCATGTTACAAATAAGACACGGTTACTCAGAACTTAAGTATTATAATGGATTGTTATTAGATCAGCAATTTTATACGCGCACGCGACAGCGGCGCGGTCTTATCAATGGTGTAGGCTATCTCGCTAATACTTTATTTGGAGTGTTGGACGATAGCTTTGCACAGAAGTATGAAAAAGATATCAATTTAATTAGAGAAAATGAGCAACATATAGGCAAATTACTGAAAAATCATACTACAATTGTTGAGGCTGAATTTAATGTGATCAAGAGAATAGAGGACGTCATACAAAAGCAACATAAGACTGTTAGCAAGCAATTACTAAACTTAGAGAACACAATGACAGAAGTTAAAGCAAGCATGCAAAATGTGAACGTTATGTCTGACTTTACTTTATCAGCAATGATAGCGAATAATATAATATTTCACCTCAAAACTATTCAAGACACTGTATTAGATACGATTACAAACATTTATCACGGGAAGTTTAATTTACATCTTATAACCCCCGACCAGTTGCAGGAAGAATTGAACAAAATAGCAGCAAAATTGCCGAACGACTTATCCCTACCTACAGATATTAGCGATCTATCTAACTTATATCAGTTGTTACAAGTCAAAGGTAGAATGTCGAAGCAATACTTAATTTTCGAAGTAAAGATTCCCTTGATAACTAGGGACTCTTATGAAATTTTTAAACTCATACCCATTCCTGAACAAACAGGTCTTAGCATGAGAAGCATTGTTCCAGTTAGCAACTATATCGCCGTTAATTTGAAAAAAGAAGCACTTCTTATGATCACAGAAGTCGAGTTATCAGCATGTTTACAAAATTTTGACGAAGTCTTATGTCATTTTATGAGACCCGTTTATCATATACGAGATGATGAAGTTTTATGTGAGAAGAATAATTTTAACAAAGGTTGCAAGGTAAACGTAGAACCCTGCAAGACAAAGTGGATCAAGACAAACCAATTAAACACCTATTTTTATTTTATTTGTGACGTAACTCAAGTGAAGCTACTTTGCGATGATCAGATTACCGCAATACAATTGTCTCGTGCCGGTTTAATGACACTCAGCGAAGGCTGTTTAATCAAAACAAAGGATTTTTCCATACACACTCATAAACAGTATATGAGTGAATACAACATTAGGACTGATCTGAGTACACCGGAAATTGCGCCTATCAATCATCTCATTAACATTTCCTTGCCTAAATTACCTGAGTCTGCCAGTACCGATTCTGAGAGCCCGCTCCCAGACTTAACAAGCATTCAGAAGCAAATAGACATTCTGAAGCAAAGTGCACCCCTAGCAGAGAGTGTTTCCTATCATGATGTACATCATTATGCAGTAATATATACTATCATCGGTATCCTGGTAGCAGTAGGATTGGTTTACGGTGTTCGGCGCGCGCGTCGTGCCCGCGCGTCTTCAGCGGCGGGCCAGGCGGTTGCCAACCGGCAGCCAGCCGCCCGCTGCAGCAGCAGTAATCAGTGTAGTGAAAGTGTACAGGGTGCTGAGCAAGTCGCTCAATTTTGTGAAGGTGTTATCAAAGCGTCCAACAATAGTGTGTATAGTGTACCAAGTGTTAGTGTTCGTAAGCTCAAGCGTAATGAGATTACTTCGCGAGTGCCTCTAAGAGAGAATAATATATATATGCACTTCTCCTATATTTCATTCTGTTTGTAATATTCAAGAAGCATGTGTTTAGTTTTAAGACTATATTGTTCATCATCTTGTAATCATTTGCATTCATTCATCCAACATCAATCTCTCTCATCTCTCGCCCGGGAGCATGTACGGGCCAGCCCGTCCATTTTGCATCATCAGCATTTTTACGCCACATGCACATTATATTAATTACGATCATCAGTTCGCAATCGGTTAGCAAGAGAATCGCGCGTGCTCACTTACATATATATATCATATCATACATTAATTCTCATTTATCATTAACTCATAGCATAGTGATAATTCGGGCTATCAATAAACCTTTGAATCATTACAATATCAAGTGTATCATTTATCATCATCAAAAAACGCTGTTCGAGTACAGTCTAACCCGTACAGTGCGTATTAAAACTATTACTTATTTAATGGTGAAGGAAGCTATCGTGAGGAAACCTGAATGTCTAAGAGTTTCTCGAAGGTGTGTGTGGTTCCCCAACCTGCACTGGGCCAGCGTGGTGGACTATGTCTTAAACCCTCTTAGTTTGAGAGGAGGTCCGTGTCCAACGGTGGGACAGTTTCTTAACAGGGCTTATATTATTATTATTATATTATAAAGAGGGAATTTTAAATATAATAATAACTCTTTCAACATTAGATACCTATATTATCCAGAAGTAACATAGGCTATGTAACATACACCCGGTACGCGACGCTGTTGTCGCCCGAGTGCGAAGCTGCGGGAAACTGCTAGGGTTTTCTACATACAAGGTGATTTTTCAAGGACCAAAAGTAAAGACAATTCTTCATCCTACATATATTATAAATGTGAAAGTTTGTATGTTTGGATGTTTAGATGTTTGGAGGTTTATTCCTTAATCACGCAAAACGGCTCAACGGATTTGAATGAAATTTGGTACACAGACAGTTTATTACTACATAAGATACATTTTATTTCGGAAAAATATAAGGTTCCTCTTTAAAGTTAAACCGGACGAAGTTGCGGGCAGAAACTAGTACTTTATTATACTACCAGAAGCCAGTTGTCAGTCACTTGGACAGAAGCTCAAGACTTCGTTCGCATTGACTTTAGACAGGAACCTAACATTTTTCTGGGGTGAAAAGTATCCTATATGTTAATCTAGATAATAAACTCTCTGTGAGCCAAATTTCCTCAAAACCCATTCAGTTTATGCTTGATTGAATAACAAACATACAAACTTTCACATATGAATTATTATATAGTAGGATAAGGGACAACAAATAGTAACACTAATTTTAAATAATAAATGTAATCATGTAACCCACACCATTGTCCAATAATTATTAATAAACGAAAAAAGGAGACATGTAATCTCATTATTAATTATTTACTTGCTTAACATTTGAATCATTGTCTGAATAATGCAGGAATCTCCAGGTAAATAAAGTATTATATGCTAGCGACGCGTTTAATTCGTTCATCTTTGATGCAAAATAGTTTAAATGTAAACAATTGCAACGTGGCATTTTAATTAATACTCAAATTGAATAACGACAAATTTCAATTTCCAATAGCATATTGTTAGTGTATGATACATTATTGCTTAAATGTGTCCAGTTTTAATTATTATTTTTATTTTGACGTACCTGTTCGAGAAAACAAAAGTCATCGTCCAACGTAAAAAACAATATTGTTCTCGTGTACTTTTTCCAAAGACTTTTCATTATTACTATCCATTACATCATTTCTACATGCTTTTGTACCGTTTCATTCATCATCAAGGTCACACGTTTAACAGTATATGTTTCAATAAGGTATGGAGACGATTCAAAATCAAAATTGCCATTTATGTGGGACTTGATGATTACCGAAATGTATGGGGAGGGTTTGAGAAAGGTATTTTTATTTTATTTTCCACAAGTAAAGCCATCTATCGATTTTAGAACTGATTAGGATTGCTTGTCTTTTTGCTACTGAGAATCTAGTTTACAAAACACCTTGTCATTTAAAAAATAAATTGCCCTATTGTAAAACGGCTAGTTAATGTTTAGGCGGATGTAACACTGGGCAACATCCGCGGTTTTGCATACGTTACACGAAGTTATCGTAACACCCCACGTTTGGACATAGAAAATAAAGGTTTGGTCAGATAGCCGACGGAGCGCGACGGGAGCATGATGGAAGCGCTCGGCTACGCTCGGGCGTTACGATTACCGTCGCGCCGAGCGGGGATGCGCTGTGTGGAGTCTCCCGTACATTACCGTACTACCTCCCAAGCCGCGCCACCGTCGCGCTCCCGTTGCGCTGGGTTGGCTATGTGGCGAAACCATAAGGCCCCAGTTTCCGATTTAGAACAAATTGCTTCCAGGTCTTAATTATGTTACGTCTTGTATAACTAATATTACGGTAAAATTATTGAACGGAGAATGCGCGTGAAGTCCGATGGAATGTTGTGCGAGGCACAAGGGGGTTTCAGGTCTGGAAGAGGATGTTCGGATCAAGTCTTCTCACTCCGCAACATCGTAGAGAAGCATCTGGCAGTGGGGCGGAAGGTTTTCTGCGGTTTTGTAGATCTGGAGAAGGCATTTGACAGAGTTGTGCGAAAGAGACTTTGGGACATTATGCTAGAGTATGGTATAGATGGCACTCTGTTGCGAGCCGTCCAGTCCACTTATGTGGACTGCAAGGCATGCGTACGGGTGGGTGGTAACAGGTCACCCTGGTTTGACGTTAAAATCGGCGTCAAGCAGGGTTGCGTGTTGTCCGCTAGACTGTTTATAATATATCTGGACAAAAGTCTTCAAAGACTGAAAGCGATGAATGAAGGTGTACAAATGGGTGACTTAGTGGTAAACCATCTACTTTATGCAGATGACGCGGTTTTAATAGCGCCAACAGCCACTGATCTGCAAACACTAGTCACAGTTATGAAAGACGACTGCATGATCAATGGCTTACACTTGAATGTGAAGAAAGCCAAGATTATGGTTTTTGAAAGGGAAGAAACCAGAACGAATGTAAGGATTGTGGTTGGTAACGATGTGCTGGAGCAAGTGAATGAGTTTGTATATCTTGGATGCGCCTTCAGTAAGGATGGGAAATACACCGCTGACATAGAGAGAAGAGTGAGTGCAGGGAACAGAGTGAATGGTGCGATGGGAAAGCTACTGGGGAGCCGGCACTTAAGCCATAAGGCGCAGCTGGCCATACATAACGGAGTTCTTGTCCCAACGCTGTTATATGGTAGCGAGAGCTGGGTATGTAAGAAGGAGAATGAAAGTAGGATAAATGCGGTAGAAATGCGAGCTCTGCGGAAGATGTGCGGAGTGAAGCTGACCGACCGCATTAGCAACAGCATAGTAAGACAGCGAGTAGGTATGAAAGATAGTATTGGTGTAAAGATGAGAAAGGGCATGCTCCGTTGGTTCGAGCATATAGAAATAATGCCAGAGGAAAGAATGACAAAACAGATATACAATGTGAAAGTGGAAGGATGCAGGTACCGGGGAAGACCTAGACTATCTTACCACGACCAAATAAACCGAGTCTTATCTGAAAAGTCAAGAGTCTCCGTAACCGGCGAGCGTGTATGAGACGAACTATGAGAGTCGAGGAAGCCAGAGAGGTATGTAAGGAAAGAACCTGTTGGAACTCTGTACTCTCTGCCTACCCCGCAAGGGATCTGGCGTGAGGTTATAGATAGATATACTAATATTATAAGGACAAAAAATTTGTTTATCTGTAATCGATAAACTCTAAAACTACTTAACAGTTTTTATAATTCTTTTAACATAAGGTGAACGGTGAAGAAAAACATAGTGAGGAAACCTGCATGCCTAAGAGTTTCTCGAAGGTGTGTGAAGTTCGCCAACCCGCAGTGGTTCAGAGTGGTAGACTTTGGCCTAAACCATTGCAGTCTGAGACGAGGCCCGTGCCCAACGGTGGGAGAGTTTCTTTACAGAGCTAATATTATTAAGTTTGCATTTGTTAACACAAGGCCTTGACAACGTTCTTGAACAGGATGAAAACAATACGTCGTGCGCCCTGTTGCAGTTCTGGCCGGTGTGCGTCACGGGGAGAGATTCAAGTGAAAAGCCAAACAAGTCTTGAAACAGTGCTCCGCCCACCAGTTGTGACACTCTTCAAATAGACGCGCAGAGTTTTGTCTTCAAAGTATAGGTGCCCAGTCGCTTGAACGTACGCGACGCGATGGCGCGCGTGCTTAAGTAACATTTTTTGGGGTCACAACTAGCGGGCTTTGCAGAGAGCTTTGTTGTGCTAAACCAATCACATAGTACAATCATCTGTTCCTATCTAGGGTTACACTCTTCTATTCTTATGTATTTCTATTACATAATCCTTATGTGCTATAAACTTAATCTATTACATATCTATTCTAAACTTAATCTCGTACATATGCTTATTAACAATATGAAGGCGTCATCCCGTACAGTTCTCATCATGCGGAATGGTGACATCAAATAGCATTACACGCCCCATCGATCGCTCTATTATCTCGAATATCAGGCTTATTTGCGACAATAGTCCTATCCGTGATAATAGATCGATCCCAGTAGAGCGTAATATGACTACTTTTGAGAACTGGAAGAGGCTGGTACTGGTAGTTCGGTACTTTACAGTCCACAAGGCCATATTTAAGAGCAAATTGCTGATAGATAATCTTAGCCTCTTGGTTGTATCTGTGCAAGTGCGTTGCGTTTGCTAACGGAGAGTCCGTTAGCAAGACGAGAACACCCGGAAATTACATGTCTAATAGACTTACCGGGACGGCGGCATGCCCGACAAATGCCGACCGTCAATATTATTATTATTCACCATAAGAAAGCTCCAGAAGTAAAATATCAGACACAAGAATCATTGTTAATTGAGGTATAGAAGTACTTAAAAAGGGTAGAATGATTTAATTTCGAAATTTGGTTTTTGTATTGAATTTGCGAAGCAATTATCTAATCGAGGTGTCTGAGGTCTTGCGTTATTCACGATACACCTGGTATATACTGTGTGGTAGGTATACATGAGAATTCACGTTAAAGTCACCATACCGTAGTATAAATAAATTATGGGATAACGAAGTAATGCGCTGTTATCCTAGCTTTGGTAGCGATAATAGGAAACCGAGACTAGTTAGTTCTATGTCGGTGGCTTGACGGTTATTGAATATGTGTTGTATTGTGTGAGTGAGGTGAGGTGACTATTAAAACTGTTAACTTGGTCTAATTTTCAGTTTTATTTTCTCTCGAAAATGTTTAACGCTCTTTTCTACAAAGAGGTAGATGTCTAAAGGGGCTGGCAGTTAGGCATAGTTATACATATGCAATATATTATATACATTTTGAATAAACATGTTTGATCCGAAAGACATTAATCTGGGGAGAACCTGTCACTATTCTTGAGGGATATTTCATTTTCTCATATATCACTATAAATTAGCGCGAAAAACGCGTAAAAGAGCTTGAGACCTGTCTAGGCTCTCTGAGGGACCTGTTAACAATACTCTTTCATCACAAAACCACCTGATTATACGAGGTGGAAACGTTAGGTTAGTCCAGCCGATTATTTCGTCATAGTCCTTCCTGTATAAATAATGTTCCTCTATCTAATGTCTGATGATTTTTACATAACATCGTTGATTGGTTATCGATCAGTCAGTGTTATATATCACAAAAGTAAAAATGCCCCAAGTTCAAAATTTTTGTAATCCCACAATATTCAGCCTAAATTCGTATACCGTCCCAATTGAAGAGGATGATCGTTGAACCCGAGGCCATTGTTTGATGCACCCTGACGACTGTACCATGTAGTATATAGACCTCGTGTGGTATGTACAGATGGGTATGTTATATGAATATAGACGGGTTCTCTTTGACGGGCTAAACTTGAGTAATAAGATATTAGGTACCTTTTTAATTATGTGTGTGTATTCAATGTGAGTCGTTAAACCAAATTGGAAGCCGGCGGCTTGATAAGTTTTAACAGCAGGTGCCTACAAACCTACCACCACCTTGATTAATGAGAGCAGGCCTTTGCTTAGCTGTTGGAGTGTATAGATTGATTATTATTATTCAATGTTTAAAATCTATACCACAGAAGATCCTAAATAAGGTAATAAATAATATTAGCCCTGTTAAGAAACTGTCCTACCGTTGGGCACGGGCCTCTCAATCTGAGAGGGCTTAGGCCATAGTCCACCATGCTGGCCCAGTTCGGGTTGGCGAACTTCATACACCTTCAAGAAACTCTAAGGCATGCAGGTTTCCTCACGATATTTTCCTTCACCGTTAAAGCAAGTGATAATTAATTTTAATACGCACATGCTTTCGAAAAGACAGAGGTGCGAGCCTGGGTTTGAACCCGAGGCCTCTGACTTTGCCGTCCAACGGTCTAACCACTATCACTGCTATAAATGAGGTATGGTTGCCAAAAAATTGTACGAACTTTCTTAATTTTTTACCCCGTGACCGCGTGGTTGGTCACATGTCACAGTATAATTTTATACTTAGTCCCATCAATAGATATCGTGTTCTAAAAAATCTATTGTCCTCATAGTCCAATTTGTCCTCTTCTAAAGAAGAGGACAAATTGGACTATGAGGACAATAGATTTTTTATTTGATATTTTGATTAAAATTTGTGTGACTTAAAAGTCACACAAATTTTAAGTGTATTTTGCCAATGTCCAGTGTTTGTAAGATTTAATTCACTCCCCTATGAACTTGATGACAACGATGATAATGAAATTAATGAAATACTTGGGTAGTTCACCAATTTCACCCCTGTATATTGAAGCGATGGATACTTTACATACCAATTGCAAAGGCCCTTTTGGAGGAAATCGAAAAGGTCCGTTTTATCACTTTGTTACAATTATACAATATAATGGTTAATATTCCACAAACATTACACAACATTATTCGAAATAATACAAGGTTTGGAAATTAAAATAAATTAAACGACGTCACTCTTCGACTCCCCGCCAAACTTCGTCCAATTATTCCAAAGAACCGATAGAAAAAAAATCCACGATCCGATCGATCAGACTAAGCAGTGGGCCACGCGGTCACAGGGGATTATTGATGCTCTTTATTTATCTTTGGTTATTTTTTCAATAAAAAATATGCAGCAACATCATCGTCATCACCATTGACAGCCCGCATCAGTCCACTGCTGAACAGAAACATATTTAAATTATATTTAGAACAAGAAAAATAATTGATTGATTTGATGTAAAACAAAAGTGTGTAAGCAATTAATGTATTTATCGTTTAATTAATCTAAAAAACTGAGAATGCAGTAAACTCTGCACCTTGATTAAAACAGGTTTGTACCTCAAAAAACAAATCATTACAAAATCCGTTTCTGAGCATAGTTAAAAAACGTCATATTTTTTTTCAAGATGGCGATACTTTACAAAACAAAGATTCCGTGGTCGGTTTCCTAAAAAAATAACGATGTAAAGTGATCAATAAATTAAGGCCACAACTCAGGGGAGCGCAATAAACTAAATTGTGCGTAAAATTAACCCACCAGTGAGATATCGCTTCTCAGGAAACAAAAGGAAACCCTCGCGCGGCCGGCGTCGTGTGGTTATTACAATTAATTTTATTCGGATGATACTATTGTTTTTGTGTTACCTTTATAAATTATGTTAGGGTTATCTATTTAAGCTGTTGGGTTTATTTTTATTTATGATGAAAACGAATGATTTAGTCGCGTCGCGTCCCAATGTTTTCTTAATGCGGTCTTGGGCTCGTTGACTTGTTCACTCGACAATGTTTAGTCAAGTCAAAAATCGAATATTCTTAGTAAAGTTGTGATTTGGGATTGTACTTAGTACCTATAATATAATGTAATAAACAAACAATGTAATTTAATAATAAATAGTAATGTAATAAACTCGGTTTTTGTTATTTTGAGGCTTAATTGGTCGGCGGAACGTGGTGTTCCCATGTAGTAGGTACAGGCGACGCTACTTTCTTATGCTTAATAATAATATAAGCATATATATCGACGTAGGCAGATAATGCGTTCCTACGTCGATGTACTCCAGGGGTGGAAGAGTTAAAGGGCATAACGCCGCGAGTAACTTAGGAGAAAGCGCAGCACACCTCTCTACACCCCTGAGCCGCTCACACCGGTGTTGCCCTCAGTTGTCCTAGGACGACCGTTTGAGGGCCCATCTAGTAAGCGGCGAGTCACCACCGGCCACGGGTAATTAGGTATCACTCATTATGGCCGGTGTCCGTCCCCTTTGCAATAGTCTAGTTTTTGTCCATCAAACCTCATTTACATAGCCCTTGTTTTCTTTCCATAATTTACTTAATAATTTCCTTTCCATAATTTGTTTCCAGTCCTTGCACCTGCCGGGGTCAGTTCGCTGGTTCTGTTTCTTCATTTTCAGCAAGTGATCTCAGCAGGTGGCTTACATAACAATAACTTCTCGCAAAGGGCCTGTACGTGTTGGACCCATGTCCCCATGCAAGCCTTTCAAAGGTCCGGGTAAAGCCCGTGAATCTCAGCGAGATACATATAAATATAAGCATAAATTAATAGAAATAAAAGAAGCTTTTTAGTTGTTATTTTATCACGCTTAAACCAGCAAAGAGAATTTGATAACATTTAGAAAGCTAGATTGCATCCTGGGGAAGTACAGCAACTGCCTTATGTCTAAAAAATCAACGCACACAAAAGGCCCGGGTACCAGCTAACTCCCTTATTCAACATAAAATCCTAGATCAATAATTTGTAAGGGACAAATTAGGCGACCTCTGCCTATTAGTGCAATTCGCAAATGGCGACAGTTTTGCAGAATAAAACGTATCGATGCGGACTATCCGGAGACCGTAGTGCCGGATTCGATGACCGCAACACGATTGCGTAAAGGGCCCTTTACATGCAATCTAGATATATTTATATATCTATACTATCATGCCAGATCTCTTGTGGGTTAGGTAGAGAGTACACAATTCCGACAGGTTCTTTTCTTATAGACCTCTCTGACTTCTTTCACTCTCATATATCATATTCTCGCTGGTTGCGGAGACTTTTGATTTGCCCTTCATATAAGAAACCATCTATTGGTACTGGCAAGATAGTCGAGATCTTCCCCAGTATGTACCTACATCTACACTATCGCATAACTTGAAAATCAATCTAACTATTTTTATCATCACGCTAGATCCCTTGCGAGGTAGGTAGAATGTGAAAATATTTGGTTCATGTCCTGCCCGGGAAACGAGAGCAGTCATGTAAAGTCTTGACTGGGGCTTTCAACTCCTCACCTCCTTTTTATATTTGAACGTTATTTAATGAAACACGTTTTCACCACTACACTACGTTAACGACCTTTTTAAGGGAAGACAAATATTCTGGAGCCACTTTAGTATAAAAACTAGATAAATTCATTTTGGAAAAGACAAGGTTAAAAATTTATAAAATCACACAAAAATAACATGAGAGAATAACACACAATGAGGTACAATAAAATATGAATAAGGTAAATTTATTTAACAAGACGGGCTATAAAATTATCTTCATACAAATACACAATTTGAATAAACACATGTCCACTTTTGCCCCACAAGAAATTTAAATGTTGAGATGGTCATATAAAATACTTGTAATCGTAAAAATAAATACGGAGGGCAAGAAACCCTTTTTCCTTAGAGAATATATTCCGGAGTGGTGTTTGTTACTTTTCTAAAGATTCATAAGTACTGAAATAAATAAAAAAATCTGATTCTGAATCCTTAAATATTCAAATCGTTTTATACAGCTGCTTCAAGTGTACACTTCTAAAGTTTCAACTATAACGAAATAATGTTTCAGTGATGAATCGTCCTCTTAACAGCTCGTCGCCGGTAGCCGCAAGAGTCCAGTCAGGCATTAAATTCAACTGCGCTGACGCGGCAGACGAGTGGTGTCCTTATCTGAACTCTGTTTTATGGTGACAGGAATATCATATTTTACCAGACTATTACCATGCACTTTATTAATCCTTCAGATATACAATTAAGTTTAAGGTTATGAGTAGGGTTGCCATTTTTTTTCGGCTACAAACGGCAAAGGAACACGAAGTTTAAAAATACGGTATGTCGCATTTTTGCCCTTTAGAAAAAAAATAGTCTTTAATTGTTAGTTCAATTTTGTAATATCCAGATCTGTTCTGTCTATGTCTGTTCAAAATGAAAGTAATAATGGTGAACATGTTGCCTATTTTTGTCATCAATATACGGCACATTATTGTAACGGGCGGGACTTTAAAATGTATGCAAAGAATACGGGGATGTCCTGTAAAAATCAACACTTTCATAAGGTAACACTCTGGCAAGACACTGGCAACACTAGTTATGAGGCGATAGCTACAAACCTGCGGTATTTAAGCGATTACCATGGTAAAACAGCCTTTGACTTGGTCGATCTGAGTCGAGTGGCGGTCCATTGGAGGGAGGCGAAAGGCGCATTAAAATGTTGGTCCTGGCAGCCACTTAATTTGGTAGTCGTTAATCTGAGTTGTAAGCCCTATAGGCAGTTTAATAAGTTCTAACATCAGGTCACCAGAAACCTGCAACCACCAATCCGCGCTAGGCCTTCGTCTAAGCGTCTGCTAGTAGCAGATAGTAGGTACTCTAACACACGGGGATACCTTTTCACATCGATTTGTGAGGTATTTACCCAGCAGTTGGATAGTATAGACTGTAATAAAATAGTAATATATTTTAGTTATTTTCAATATTTTTACAATCAATTACAATATATTATGAAAACGTACGACGAAAACCTACAAGGTTTATTTGGGTACCGTTCAGCTGTTATTTGTAACAAATTATAATTTCTTACCTAAGATGTTCGAACTCAAATTTAAATAATTTATTTTGTATAAGCCCAGTGTGGGGCACCTACAAATTGTCAATTTACATTTTTTTAAATCTAATTTAACTACTAATCTACTACCGGATCGGAACGCGGCCTCCACTGAGAAGATCCGGCGACGAAACTCAGCGGGCTTGTCTTTTTCATTTACTTCTTTTTCTTTTCTTTTTTTACAATCATATTGTGTGGATACAATGTTTAGGTTACAATTAAATTGTTTACGACCTAGCTGCAGTGTGATGCCTTACGATCGAGATATGAATCTAAGGATGTTATCTGTAAAGAGTGTCTAAAGGATTCTAGATGGGCCAGTCCCCACAAGCAGCATCTGTTCACAAGTATGACTGCTGGAACAGCCATGACTCCCCTTGACCATATTGGAGGGAAGGGATATCGAATTAAGATTTGATAGGAAGTGCTTTTTTAGGTCTTGCTCGAAACATTTTGGATTTATACAATGTTTATTTAAAAAGACAGGAACCAAGCATTCGTTAACTCTTTTCCTATATACATTATTGGCCTTAGGTAATACAAATTTATTACTCCACTCTATGATTTATTCCTACGCCATGGGTGCATTTATAAACATGAAGATTCACATAGCCAAATACCCAGACCGAAACAAATAATTGTGGGTCACACAAACATTTGTCCCGTGCGGGAATCGAATACGCGACTATTAAACACAGTGGGCAGAGCTTAAGCTCTTAACCACTGCGCTATATCGCCGGTCAATATGATTGAGTCTTGTCTTTTTAGTTAATAATTGACTATCTCGTTGGCCTACTGGCGAATAATATGCTTTGTGAAAACGAAAATTTCCCAATATTAGTGCGCATTCTGGAAATTGTGCCCAGTATATGGCAATAGGCTCGCCCCCTATTACATGGGATCTAACAACAATGGGAAAAAGTGGGTGTACACAGTATACTTCTGCCACCCCCGCTTGGGGAATATAAGCATGACGGTGTTTTATTATATTATTGTTGTTAAACGTTGATCTCAAGAAATACACAATCATTCTTACTCCAAGATCGCTTAAACATAATCGCATTCTGTTGTAAAATTACATTTTATCTCTCGCAGCGGGCTTAAACTCGCGAATTTCGATTAAACGTTCAAAGGTTTCTGGTACATTTATTCGGGAAAGTTAGTTTTGGAACGAATTTCGAAGTTTATTTGTCGCTGATACTATTGGAATCGTTTTCGATACCTCTATTTTTATACGGTATACTGATGAGTATAAACTGTTAATACTCGAATACAATGATATCGTAATCAATATTTTAATATCGTTTACTAAATAAGTTTCGCATGGCTACTTGTTAGGTAAAAAATTTTGAAAACTGTATGGATAATATTATTTTGGAAATTGTGGAATCTAGTTTAGCGAATCTGTCTAACAAACCTTATTCGAAATACCAAATATTTGTTATAAAAGTACAATAATTCTGCTTTATTAGTACTTACCTTTTAAAGTCACAGCAAGAAATACTTATAAATATGATTTTAAGACTATTATTGTATAAAAAACGAACTAGTTATAGATTAGCAACAGCGTAGTAAGAAACCGAGTAGGTATGAAAGATAGTATTGGTGTAAAGATGAGAAAGGGCATGCTCCGTTGGTTTGGGCATATAGAAAGAATGCCAGATGAAAGAATGACAAAACAGATATACAATGTGAAAGTAGAAGGATGCAGGTACCGGAGAAGACCTAGACTATCTTACCACGACCAAATAAACCGAGTCTTATATGAAGGAAAAGTCAAGAGTCTCCGTAACCGGCGAGCGTGTATGAGACGAACTATGACAGTGGAAGAAGCCAGAGAGGTATGTAAGGAAAGAACCTGTTGGAACTCTGTACTCTCTGCCTACCACGCAAGGGATCTGGCGTGATGATAAAGATAGAGATAGATAGTTATACATGCAAATTTTTAATCGAGAACCGATAGTAGATAATACTTTGTTAAGTACCATCCGTCAGGGGACAGTTTGCGTTTCCGGTAGGGGTACGTGACACATTTAAATCTTTAAGACATCGATTAGGTGTCGGTTGACTTCAGCTGATATTAACAATGAGTTATTACATACTATGTATTGGTGAAGCTATTTCAAACAAAAATGCCGCTTAACTTGATGACCGCGGAGTTACCGGGTATGTTTGTGTTTTCATGGACAATAATTGATTGACTTTGTTGAGTTGCTTAAGCAGTATCTTAGTGCACATCAAGTCATATTTTTGAAATAAAACTCAGAAATCGAAAGTGTCATGTTACGGGAAGCACCTGGCACTAGACGGCTGCGTGGTGTGGCCCACGTCGCCGTGAGCACCGTGAGCGGGGGGGGGGGGAGTGTGTCCTCAAGTCTCTCCCCGATGGCGGGCTTTTCAGAGCGCGGCACAAGAGGGACACCGGTACATTCCATACGGACATTCCGGAGCCTCTCCAAACTGCTGATATCGGCCACCCTGGGGATTTAGTCGGTATCCGTCACGCCCCGCGAGCTTCCCGCGAGGCTCGCGGAAGTCCTATGCAGGATTTTCCCCAGGAAAAAAAGCATCTGGCACAAAGTGAACTCTAGCTTATTTTAGTACAAAACATTAGTCAAGAGCGTCGTCTCCTAGTACGTAGTATTTAATAACTCAATGACTAAAAATTAAACGAGAATTATTAAATTAATTAAATTATTCTTTAAACGAGAACCGATGGTAAATAATACTTTATCAAGTACCATCCGTCAGGGGACGGTTCGCGTTCCCGGGAGGGATACGTGACGTATTTAAATCTTTAAGACATCGATTAGGTGTCGGCTGACTTTGAATATTGAGTTATGTACTAGAGAACGTTAGATACTAGATACGCTACCTTAAACAAATAATTTTACTTTAAAAATACCTCTTTGAAAACAAACTTTTATAGCAGAAACACAATGAAGATATCTTGTCTCGTTGAGGAGGTCCTATGGCTTTCTTCGGGTTCCATCATCAGACCTTGGACACCGTCCGGGTCTAAAGTACTCGTCAAGATAAATCCAACAAGCCCAAACAGCCTAGGGTTATATTGGGTAATTGGGTGGTTCCATTGGCCACCTCTCTGCTTCATTATCAGACCCTAAACACGTTGTATAATACTTGTCAATCCCAATTAACAAACCTAAATACGAGGGGATTGCATTGTATAGTTCACATGTTCCTATGACCACCTTTCGAATCCATTATCAGACCAGCTCCGTGGTACAATATTATTCCATTGACAACAAAATTACATACGTACGCAAAATTTCAGCTCAATCGGATACCCGCAGGTGCTTGAAAAATGCATCATAATATTTAAACCGGGAAGTCAGACAGACAGGTATAGGCAGGCAAATATAATTATTGAAAGTTAAATAAAAGCTTGTAAAACGGCCCGTAATTTGATGACCACGTAGTTAGCGTGGAGTTTCTTGAGTTGTTTAAGCAGTATAACAGCGCACATAGAGGCATATTTTAAAAACTTTTCACTCGAAAGTGTCATATCACGGCAAGCACCTGGCACTTAATGAACTATACTACTACTAACTATATGCAAACTAAATTTTGCTACAAAAAATGTTGAGGTGTCTCCTTTAGTACGTAGAGCAAATGAGTCATGTAGAAGCATAACCAGCAACATCCACATCGATCGATATGGATGTTACTGGTTTTGCTTAGGCAGGGTAATTTGCCTATCCAGTTTATAAGCGTCGGTACATTACCGCAAGAATTTTATAGATGCGGGTCTCTTAGGTAATATCGTCACGCCTATATTCCTCAACCGGGGGTGCCAGAGGTGTAATAAAAATTGGTAACATCCATATCGATATGAGTATTGCTGGTTTTGCTTCTACATGACTCATATGAACTCAATGTTGTGTAAACGGTATCTCAGTGCACATGTAGGAATATTTTTGAAATAAAACTTAGGACTCGAAAGTGTCACGCTGCTGAAAGTAGCTCGAACAAAGTGATTTAAAGTGTATGCACACTAACTTTCACCACAAAATTTAGTTAAGTAGTCGTCGTCTCTATGTAGAACTAAATATCTCAATGCTATAAATTCAAATGTTTAAACGAGAACCGACGGTAAATAATTCTTTATCAAGTACCATCTGTCAGGAGACGGTTGCGTTCCCAGAAGGAATATAGGACGCATTTTAATCTTTAAGACATCGATTAGGCGTCAGCTGACTTCAGCTGATATGAACCAGTTTAACCGGACCAGATGAAAGGGACAGCTGCCCCAGGAGATAAGTGGGGCAGTTTGTTGTTTTTGTATTCAGTCAGGTTACTGGGATGTTTGTAAGGAGCTCTTTTTAACGCATTTTGTGTCAGAATTGAAGTGAAGGAATTGTTTTATAAGTTGAAAATGTTTCATTATTTTTTGAATCCCTGAAGTATGGATAATGTTGATAGAATGACATTATTTAAGGAGTGCTACTTATATTATAACGTACGTATTATACGTAAATCTTGAGGGTGGATGTATGTTAATTGCTTTTTTACGCAAAAACTACAGAACGTATTTTGATGAAAGTTCACAGGGAGAATAATATATAGGCTATAATTCATAAAGAAATTATGAAATTAATTACAAAACAAACGTGTGCGCAGCTGCAGGTAACTGACGAATAAGCGAATAAAACACATTCACACATTCTCATCAAATATAATATAATAATATTATAAGTCTAAGGAGTAGGTACTGATAACGGTACCTACTCCTTAAACGTAAAATAAACTCTTGAGTGAATATAAATTTTGTTGCTGCTGTTGAGTGAATAATACGTCACCGATTCTTAAAAAAAACCGCAACGTTACCGTGAATCTCGCGCCATTCGCATACCCATAACAAAATGGCGTCGAAAATGGCGGCAAACTCACTCCGTACGCTAACGAACCTCTTTGTTACACCTGTTAGTCCCAGAATGTAGAAAAAGAAAGATATTATTAACGTCAAGAATTCTTAGGAGATCATTTAATAAACAATGCGATTTGAAAAGAATTATGAAAAACACGAATATCCTTGTATACAGATATTATAATTTGAAAATGAAGCAATACTCGAGTTTGTCCATTGACTCATGGACTACGCACTGGAGATGTCTTGTCAAACAAAGAATGGTGCTGAATTTAATGACCGCGTGGTTAGCGGGCATGTTAGTGTTTTCGAAGATAACTTACTACTTGAGGTAGTACACGTACTAGAGAAGATACCAAATAATACCTCAGGTATTTTTGTATAATAAATCAATGTGTTTGTCGACGATAGATGATAGTAGCATGTTCTAGAATTAATGAGTTTGAATATTACTTATAAGGTTTACGTTACGTCTAAGTAATTACTTTTACTCAAGTATTTACTTAGCACATCATTTTTATTCTATAGTTAAGATACTTTCAAAAGTGAGAAATGTCCAAAGTTAGTTTTGTATAGAATTTTACACACATGATATTACTTAGCTAAGTACGTTCTTAAGACTAAGTAATTAAATGTCTATAGATACGGGTGTTAGCAGCCCAAGTAAAATCTTTGTCTCAATTAAATTAACTGATGAAATTAAGAATGTGCTATGCAGTAGCATGAAAATAGCACGATACAAAAATCTGTTAAATTAACTCCATATGTCATCTGGAACTGAAAAAAAAAGTTGTCAAGAAAACAGAGTATAGCTACCACAACAAAGGGATGAATTACATCGATGGGGTTTATACATAACAGTGAGTATGAACGGGCTATGAATTACGTTTGGTGTAACCAAAATGTTCTCGCCGCATCCAACGATTCGTACACCTTTGTAATAGAACCTAGATTCCGAACGGGCCCATTATTTTAGGCTTTGCTGACCATTCGCGTTACTTGCAGAGATTTATAAAAAAACCTGGTCTAGCTGAAACCGCGGTTGGACATTTTACAAATGCAATTTATCTGGCCTCAATTTTATTTTTTGTAACATCGACGAGGTATAGGGCCGTTATTCTATATAGAAATAAAAACTTTTGGCTTCGGCTTAAAATCGGCCTCACGTTTTGCATATCGGAGCGACTTTTTTAATCACTGAGCTACCGCAGCAGGATTTTTTTTTGTTTCTTTAACTCATTTCTGCTTTTAAAAGATGTTCCCAAAGTCGTTACCTAAGCATGTGACTGCAGTTGGTATCAAATTAACCACGGATTAAAGTATAGCATTCTTACTAGCAGAGATGGCCAAAATGTAATCAGATTAATGATTACAATTGCATTTTGTAGTATTCAATCATGATTCAAAATTAAAAGTGTAATCGTAATCGCTGATGATTACAAAATACACCGTCATACCTATATTCCCCAAGTGGGGGTTGTTAATCATTAATCTGATTACATTTTGCCCATCTCTGCTTACTAGACTAGTAGTAGTCTTCTTCGTTCTGTGATAATAATCAATAAAAATTTCACACACAATCGGTCAGCCATCTTAGACTAGGCCGTGTCATACGCTATTTAACCTTGGAGATTGCTAAGAACACCTCAGTTGCACAGCGCTACGAGCTTCTGTTTATCAGTTACATTTCTATCATCTATTACATTTCAAATTGATGTTATATTTGATTGATTCATCTATCTATTCATCAAAGGCAAATTTTAATAAGACACCCAAAGGCGAAACGTAAAGATGATTTTAACGAGTCAACCTTCGACTTTATGTGTGAGGATATGGTACAAGTCAAAGGCTTTTGGAAGGACAAGTAAATGTATAGTAAGCGTACATCGTAATGCTGTGCGACCGCGGTGCTTTTAGCGATCATCAAGATGAGCAGCGTTTAGCTCGGTCGATCTGAAATGGGTGACCGTTTGTGATATTTCCATTTTCGACTATCTGCGTGCTTCGGAACGCACTCTAGGCATGTTAGACACGAGTAGAACCGTTAAGGAAAGTTGGAAGCCTTATAAGCGACTTAATAAGTTCTAATAGCAGGTGGCCACAAACCTGCCTTTACCAATCCGCACTGGGGCCGCGTGGTGGAGTATGAACTAATTTGTCTCACCTCGATTTAGAGAAGGCTCTTGCTCAGTAGTAGCACAAGTTAATATATTATATACCTACTTGTTTTAGCTATTCTTATCGAAAGACTGAAACTTAGTTTCTTCCTACTATATATTAGCTGGCATCATTGCTATTTATGTGGGGTCCATGTAAATTGGCTTATGTCTAAATTCCCAAGACTAGCGACAGAGGGGCACTATGTAAATCCAAATTTCATCGACGATGTTAGATCTTAATATAAAAGGAGCGAGTCTATTACCAGACACAATTTCAGACCCCGAACAGCTAATGATATATTTTTTCTATAGAGAAAACCCTAATTAATACTTCGTAGTTCCAATAAACACTTTTTATTCAAACTCAGGCCCTCGCGATAGCCAGCCGCACCCACAATTACTTCGTGGCCACACTATATGTTATGAGATCGACGGAGCAATCCATAATAATCGGGTTGGTAGAAAATAATACAATAAGCCCAAGTCTAGTCATCTACTATTTTATAAAACGTACATAAGACCTACGTACAGTTAGAGTTGAGGTTATAATTAGTAAGCAGACATTTTTTTGAACTAACGACCATTAATGTGTCCTACATTAATTCGTCCAACGATCTCTATCCTCTGTCAATAATGACTATTCTATTCGATACGCGTCGAAGTCATGGCACCACTGCTCTCTGGGGAGACCTTTGCCCAGCAGTGGGACACACTAGGTTAATTAAACAAAACAACCATTCGATAAAACAAATTATGGGTAGAGATCACAAGGACTTTGTTTCAAATTGCAGGTTTCACAAACTGGTATTTATTCATGTCGATAAAGAAAAAAATTTTTTTTTTTTGTGTTTTGTGTATCATATTGTGTCTAATGCACACCACGATAACGCTGAGAAGTCTTGTCATCATTTCAGCCTTTACATCTCCAATGCTTGAACATAGACCTCCCCAATCGCTTTTCAGCGTAACCGGTCCGATGCCACCTGCATCCAACGACTTCCTGCGATTTTCACAAGGTCGTCGGTCCATCTGGCAGGCGGTCGTCCTACGCTGCGCTTGCCAATACGTGATCTCCACTCTAGAATTTTTCTGTCCCAACGCCCGTGCGATCTTCGCGCTATGTGACCCACCCATTACACGTCAGCTTGCTAATCCTGAGGGTTATGTCGGTGACCTTGGTTCTTCTACGTATCTCCTCATTCCTGATTCGATCACGTAGAGAAACGCCGAACATAGCTCGCTAAGCAACTCTGAGCTTTTTTATGAGACCTATTGTAAGAGATTGTAAGAGTAGTCCTCTACCATAACGTTAAACAGTCTGCGAAGTACGTCTGGGATAATCTACAACACGGATCTTGTAGAAACTCGGGATAATCTCCGTGCGTTCAAGGGTTTTTGCCATACCTATTACTGCAATCAGAATGAGGCTCAAAAATAGGCCCTGTTAATATTTTTTTGTATCCTTGTTGCTTTACAACTGGGCTTATCCTAGTTGTAGTCTCCTTCTCTAGCTGATGTGTCAATTTTTTGTGTCTCCAGCTTTGCAAAGGAGAGAAGTGGAATTTTATTTTTTATTTCTCCTCCTGTTTCTCTTTCTAATTAAATTTGTTGCGGGTTCCAAGACAATCAAAGCGCTTCCAGGGATATCCCAAGATTCAAATCTTGGTGTCATCTAAGGAGACCATTATGGCTTACTCCCATAAAACAAAGTCCGCTACCATCTTCAACATGGACCACAATTTCGAATTACAAATATTTACGAGTCATTGCTTTCATCTCTACACTCTCTGAGATGTTTGCAGCAGAAAATATCTATCAAATATGTATCATTAGATGGATTGCGTTCTGAAAAACATAGTACACATACGGTCTATAATATGTTGAAATATATTATGAGTCTAAAAGCGACTTGTGATACTTATGCTAAAAGTTTCTAAGGCTTAAGTCCCATTAGCGGTAAAACTGCTCGTAAGAAGTAAAGTCAGACATAAGTACTTAAGAAGGTTTCAGTTCGGAAGATATAGTAATTATAGTTTCTGCTTTATGAATTTCAAAGAGCTTATATTTTTAGCTTAAGTTGTCAAAATGATTTCTAAGCGTATTCTTATGCTATCAGCATACTAAATCAATGAAATGTTGTACCTAATATTTTGAAAATGTGTATTCGTGAAAAATACCATTACGATGATAACCCTAGGCAGGAGTGGAAAAAGTGTGTGTTTATAATTATTAATATCATTTCAATTATTATTATTAAATTCTATATACTAGTTGTTCTTCTTACTGCTTGACATATCCACATATTCTGTTTTAAATTAAATTAGACTACTAACATCAATTTGTAGAGCACTCTGTGCACAGATGTAATAGATTGATGCACTATGAATGTATTGGCCTAAGTTTTTTATGTTTGTATATGTGTAATCGATTGTTGGTGAGCCAATAAATTAAAAAAAAATTAAAAAAAATAATCAAACATATTGTAGAGTCGGGTGACATAAGTCGATGAAAATTCTCAGTTTTCCATATTGCTCGTACACTTTTGTCTTGCGATATATCAATTATTAGTCTCAATCTATATAATATTTAAATACGCTACAATATTTGGTTCTGAATATTTCATCAAAATTCGTAAAATAAAGAGTATTAAGTGCAGAGAGATTTTAAAAGAAATCGCTTTGTCTGTAATCGCGCATAGGACTATGCCCTTAGGGCGTTTAAATTTCGTAAAATGTTCCAATAAATATCTACAATAGATGTTTTAATGAATTTGAATGTAGTTTCTATAAAAATGTAATTTTGATAGTAATAAAAGGCAAAGGCCCTAAGGCTATAAAATGATTAAAAGCTTTTTTTGTAAAAACTATTAACTTTTAAAGAATCAGTCTATAAGAAAATATTGTAAGTATTATATTTTTTAACATGTTATTTTGAGGTTATTGACTGCGTCGTGGATCTGGTAAGGAATGTTAACGCTGGTGACCACGAGGTTCTGGGTTTAAATCCGAAGTCTGAAAAAGTGGAGCTTTTCCATTAAAAAAATATCTCAATCGTAGTCCAAATCTAGAATTATCCCCGGTATAATGACAACTCGCTCCCTATTACATTGTGCTGGTGCTGCATGTGGTTTGCTTCGTCTAAAGGAATATATTGTGAACTAATTTAAAGTCATCAAGTGTATAAAAGAAAGAAAGCAAATACGGATAGCAAGCAAACATAGACCATCCCAATGGCTCTCCAGTGCAGCCGGTCCAATGCCACCTGCATCGAACGACTTCCTGCGACACACACACAAGATCCTCGGTCCATCAGGTAGGCTGCCCTCCCACGCGGCATTTTCCAATGCGTGATGCCCACTCTAAAATCTGCCTCAACGGTCGTCCGATCTTCGCACTATGTGCCGGATAAAATATATGTATCTATTTATATTCGTATTCACATCGACGTTTGCGGTGTTATTAATAATAATAATAAATCATTTATTTCAGGCAACTGAAGTTTCACAAAAAATAATTTTGTACAACTTACAGGTCCATAGAATATATACCTTACAGACTAACATAAAGACATATATAATATATATAATAATATACATAACAAAACATATATAATATATAAAAACTTATAAAGACACATGTGTTGACGGCGACATGTTGCGTTGTGCAGGGTCGTCTCGCAATCTTCCTCGAAATCTCTTGAAGACACACCCTTCGGCCAGAACTCCTCGCTCATGAAGAAATTTTAAGCAAGGAGGAATATTAAGCCTTGACACTTTTTAAATAGGGTTTACAATAGTTAATTTTTTGTCGATTATAGAAATAATTTATATCTTATACAACCGGCACTTATTTTTAACACGCTTTTATTAATTTTAATGAAAAGGTATCCTTAATAATTTATTCGGAATGTGAATTTTTAAGTAGGTTTGTTACTTATTTTCTAAATAAAATTATTTACTACTGCGTTTCTGCGCGCGACTTCGTCCGCGTTAACTATAGACATTATATTTTTTCTTTTATGTGTTAATCCAGATAATAAACTAATTGTGTGTCAAATTTTATTAAAATCCGTTTAACCGTTTTTGCGTAAGAAACATCTAAAATACAAACTTTCACATTAGCAATATTAGTAGGATACTATCTATTTTTTAATTGTACACTGCTTAAATCAGAAAATAAAGGCAGCCAAAAAGGTCTGTAAGGTAAGAACCTGTTGGAACTCTCTACTATTTGCCTTCCCCGGGTCTGGTGTGATGATATAGAAAATTCGAACTTAATAATATAAAAACTGTTTATTGATCTTATATATGTCGATGATTTAGCTGTTAACTCTACAATAGTCATTATAACGCTGGCAACATTTTTTTTATTTTGGCAATTAGACTTGTCATGTTGTCCGATGATTTATGAACATCAGTTTAGAATGTTTGCACTTGATCGACTTAAAACATAAGGATATTTGCAAAACATCAACCGCATACTACCGAAGGTAAAAGATACAGAAATCTTTAAGCTTGCACTTTCAAAGCGTCCCAAAATTTTCGACAAACTGATACGAAAACTTTTTGGGAAGTTAAAAGTTAGCAGATGGTATAGGAAGATACACGTAATGCTTCAAGTTTGGGATAAGGGGTCTTTTAAGCCCCCGTATAGATATAAACCTACCTTTTATATTGGTCGTTTATTTATGTACCGAAATTAAGTTTTAAAATAAACTTTTTAAAGATACGCTGATATATCAATTAGTGCAAAATCAAACAATTTATTTTGTTTAAACCCTGTCTAAGATTGTCTAAAGGATTCCAGATCGACCAGTCCCCACAAGCAGCACCCATTCACGAGTATGACTACTGGAACAGCCAACGTTGGGACAATAATAATAAAGGCTAGTTTATTATACACGGTGATTTCGTCTTCATGGAGCTAAAGCCCAGCTAATGTATCCAATGCCTTCTGTTAACTGGTAATAAATAAAAAGAACACTTCAATAAGTAGCATCTATCTCCTGGATTATTCGTATTTCAAGCCAATCTCATGACGGCCCCGTGTCAGTAAATTTATAAAAAAACAATGTATACAAGGAAAAATTTAGATCTATTTAATTAGCTAGGTGAGAAACATTGTTATAACACGCGATATAAAAATAAATTACATCAACTGCAATTTTATCCGTCTACATTTCACACGTCTTTCATGGATAACTGTGTTAGATTCTATAATAAAATCCCAGTTAAAGTCACTCAAGTTAGTAAAAATAAATTCAAATCTTGAACTAAACGTACTCTGTAAGTGAGCTTATTATACCCTAGATGATGTTTAAAATATAAAAATGCTTGGATAGGCGCTGTTCCAGCTCCACCTGAATATGGTGAACATGTTCAGCTATTATTATTTATTATTCCCTCTCTTACTTCTAATAATTTAAAAACTTTGATCGTTTCTCTACCTCATTTCTTTCTCTGTAAATGAGAGAACCTTGTAGCCTTAGACTTACCTGTTTTCCCATACCTCACAACAAAATGTAAAAAACACCGTCACGCCTATATTCCCCAGAGGGGATGGCAGAGGTGTTCTGAGTACACCCACGTTTCGTTGACGATGTTAGGTCCCATGTAATAGGGGGCGAGCCTATTGCCATATACCAGGCACAATTCCAGACTCCGGACTCATACTCGGAATTTTTCGTTAGAAAAACTACATTTGTCCGACCTAGGATTTGAACCCAGGACCTCGTGATCACAAAGCGATGCGCTTTGCCACAAGACCAACGAAGCAGTCAAAATGTAGATGGAAAATAATGTATAAATACTATTTCAAAAGAGTAACCGTGGAGTTTCTTGTCCTTCTTCACCACAGAAATGACATTTCGAAGTGGTGATAAGAGTCTTTTTTATTATTTCTGACGAATAAAAATATTGTAATAGTTTACATGAACAAAAACAAATCTGATTCTGATCACAGCTAGCCTGAAAATTCGGAGCGCCGAGGGTACCTACGGGCCGGCTGACGAGCCACGCCGCCCCACTATGTGGAAGCGCCTAAGAGAGCCGTGTAAGAAATGCTTTTATCCAAAGTATGCGGAGGTGCATGTGTGGTACCTCAAAGTGTAGCTTAAGACTTCATCTATTCCACTAAATAAATTAAACAGCTCTGTATGCTACTTTATGTAGTAAAAAAAACATCTAAATTCGCTAATTCAAAACTTGTTAAAAATAATTTAATTTTTGTGACTTGTTAAGTATATTATTTTTTGGACATAGCAATGGGAATTATAAAAACATTACACCATTTCAGAAAGCTAATATAATATTATTTTTTATGAAGGACATATATATGACTTTTATTAGGAAAAATACCAACTAGAGATAAATTAATCATATGTGGTAGTTTTAACTATTAACTGACTTTCATTTATAGTTTTGACAGTTGCCGAAGTTCTGTTAATTTAGGGGCAAATTTAATGTTATTTTAGGGGCTAAAAAAATTCTACGGCGTCAGTGCGCAACATATGCAAATCATGTAAAACATGAAATGTTAGAATTAGTTCTCAGTACAAAAATCAACATTTTATCCTAATACTTGTTGATTGGTGAGCTTGTTATATATTGGTATATAGGATTTTCAGTTTTGATCACCATAATGTTTGACTCATAGTGATAAAAGGCAAGAAGACCTACCAAAATGAATAATTTGGAAAAAGTACAAAACGATCTGCTTTACCTTTAGACTTATGAGATTCATAAAATTCATAATGCATATATCATACCATCTAGGGTTCAGAAAATAATCAGCCACAACAACAGATATTATAGTAACAAGATTCAGCGATGAACTTGGTATAAATATACGTAGATAAACGCAGGACAGTAAGTGGCAATACTAACGATGACATTAAGTTCAATATAATATGTATTGAATTATCATACATCAGAACTCACTAGTTTTAATGAGAGATTGAAATTTTTTTTTTTAATTTAAACTTCAATTTATGTCAATTATAAAAATCTTTAATCGCAACTGGGACAGTACGCATTCCACATAATACAAATATATGTCAATAAATTAGTGTTTGTAATATTAAATATTTTCTTCTGTACATAAATTCATGGAGACCCTACCAAAGATGTCCAGGAGACACGGAGCAAAACTCTACTATCCTAGAAAATGTTCTAGAATAAATATTAATGAAGATGCTTATATAAAGAGCCTAGGAAAACCTTTTAACGAAAATCTGTGGAATTTGACACAAAATCTTAGAGCTTTTAAATTCATTAAAAAGTATTTTTTTTCATTGATACGTAGTATAACTAAAGCTTTCCTATAATGTTGTTGTTTTCGTATTTTCGTCGAATAATATAGAAGTGTAAGTTGTCATTATTTTTTATTATCATGATTCATACAATCATGATCAATGAATTCATACTTTTAGAAGGTATTTTATTCGAAAGCTTATATAATCAAAATTATCAAAAAAACTGCCACGAAAATATCTTAAAAAATACGGGAGTTATGACACGAAAATGACTCAATTTACCCATAGTGCGCCCCTCAATGTCATTTTGCGCTTGGTATATATGTTTTTAATGCAATAAATTAGTGTTGTTATGGAGTTGTAGTTTCTGAAGTGCACTGTTATTTTTTTTAGTACCAGTGATCTGTAGGCATTTGATACATCATCTGGGCTTTCGCTATAGGTCGACTAAAATTACACTGCATATAAGTAAACTGTCTATCTCGATGATTATAGTTTCCCATTTTCAGACTGGAGACCGAAATCGTGGCCGCTATAATAACAATAGGGTCGCCCCCTATTATAATGGGAACTAATCTTATAAAATAAATCATCGGCAAAAAAGAACACTGTACACCTCTGTCACCCCCACTTGGGAGTATAGGCGTGATGTTATTCATATTTTTAATTTATTATGTGGGCTTACCAGTTTTGGAGACCACTCTACCTTTAGATATAAGACGATAGTTAAATTTTGTTGATCTGTAAATATGTATAAAGAATTTATGAAGTTATCTTTTCTATTTCCACTAGAGGACAATCCCTTTCGCCTATGTCTAATAATGGACGCCTTTTAGCTGGTAAATTTAACTACTACAGAACCACGATAAATGTTAAATAATAGTTAAAACAGCTGAAGTACTCGTATACATTTCACAATTACAATCCTTAATCGCAAACGCTATTAGGTCCGAAATTGATCGTCTTAACTTTCAGGTTCTATTACACACCATGCAAAAATTCCACACATTACTCGCTATACCAATAGATGGCGGTAGTAGTACACAAATTAAATTTACACCCAAATACCATTCGATAGTTTACAAGTTAACAATAAAACTAGGAACTAAAATACGTCCATTCTTCAAAGTAGTAAACTACAATGTTATAGCTCCTATGATATATAACGCGAACTCGTAGTCAGTCGGCTACGAGTCCTCGTAGCGTTGCTACGACGGGGCTACGCCGGTGTTACATAATTAAAAAAAAATGTGTCAATACCGGTAAATTAAAAATACACTTTAAAGACATTTAGATACTTTTTAAGGTTGTTTTCAATTGGTTAGGGTTATAATACGTGTGGCAAAGAAGTGTTGCATGTGAATATTTCGCGTTCTGAATCTCTGATTATTGTTACCTCCGATTTTATCCATATTGGAAATGTTAAGGTGAGTGTGATTAAGTATTCGTTTTAAACTATTTTATTGTTTACAATGGCCTAATAAAATATATTAAATGAATAAAAATATATATTAAGGTATGAATATTTTGCTAATATATACGAATTTTTCAACAAAATATATTCCTTTTTGTACATTATGACATAATTTTCGTTTTTGCAATTATGTTATATTTTATAGTTAGTAGCTATTTCTTTAGATTCCTTTGAAAAGGCTGATTTTTTCGGAATTAATGTTGATAAATGAAATACATTATTTAATGCTCATATACTTAATGGTGTTTTGTCACTATAGCACGATTTTAATATTTTATGTACTGTGGTAAATAAAACGTAAGTTGTCGATATCGACGAAATTTAGGTAATTTATTAGGGTACTACCATTCTATTAGCAATATTGACAGCTTTGACTGCTTCGGTGGTCTAGTGGCAAAGCGCATCGCTATGTGATCACGAGGTCCTGGGTTCAAATCCTAGGTCGGAGAAGTGTAGTTTTTCTAACAAAAACTTCCCAGTACGAGTCCGGAGTCCGGAATTGTGCCCGGTATATGGCAATAGGCTTGCCCCCTATGGGACCTAACATCGTCGGCGAAACGTGGGTGTACTCAGTACACCTCTGCCATCCCCGCTTGGGGAATATAGGCGTGACGGTGTTTTTTTTTTGACAGCTTTGACACACTGCTGAGCAAAAACCTTCTTTCACTAGTCGAGGTAAAAACAATAAGTCATTCTCCACCACAAAGATCTAATGCAGATTAGTGGTGGCAGGTTTGTGGCCACCTGCTGTTGGAATTTATAACGACTGCTACCAATAGTAACCGAGACCTACAGCTTAACGTACTTTTTGAAGTTTGGATACGCTCTAATAGGAAATGCCACAACCGGTCACCCATCTCAAATAGTAGTCTGATCGAGCCTAATGCTTCTTTACTTCGATGATCGCTATGAACACCGCGATCTCGCAGCGTAATGAGCAACTCAACCAAACTACACCTCCGAACCGTCTCTACCATTACCCGTTTCGAATTAGTTTTACTATAATACTATAACACAACCTATTGGATTGGATTGACGTTCCTTAACCTTGTCGAGAAAGAGTGAGACAGCACGCTTTAGTTCATCTTTATTTAATAATTTTATTGTGTAAAAAGGGTGGCATATCAAAGAATTAGCCTTACGCTACCATCACTGTTCGCCTAAACCTTCAAGTCATAGTTGTCATTTAAAAAAAAAACCTTATTCAAAACAAGCTTTTATAGCAAAAACACGACGAAGGTAACTTGCTTTGTTCAGGTGTTTTTATGGTTTCCTTCCAGCTCCATCATCATACCTTGGACTTTATCCGGGCCTAAAACACTCATAAAGATAATTCCAAGAAGCGCAAACACGGCGGGGTTGTATTGGATAGTCGGGTGGTTTCATTGGCCACTTTTCGGCTGCATAATTAGGCTCTGAATACTATCTGGTTGTACAGTACTTGTCCATACCAATCTAATAAGGCCACATTGTAAAATGCTCCTATGGCCAATATCCAACTCTATTATCGGACCGTCTCTATGGTACCATATTACTGTATTGTCATTCAGTTCAATTGGATGTCCGCATGTGATTGAAAAATGGATCAGAAGATTTGAACTGGAAAGACGGACAGACAGACATACGAATATTGCAAGTTTAATAAAAGCTTATATAAAGCATGGTATATCAACTCAGTAGCGTTACGCCATGATCACTATCCGTGCTCAGCTATCTAGTTATAATTATGACACACTTTCCAAAAAGCTTAAGTGACTGGAACAACACTATGGAAGAGAGGTCTACTTCGGTTGGTCCAATCTAGTGAACAGTACATTGTTGTTCATAATACATTTGAGTCTGTGAGCAGATTATCCATTTATTACCGCGGGTGTGGATGTATCCAGCTTTTGTACTTACTCCTTGATGCGTGAAACCCATCGCGGAGCGTTTAATTGTGAGGAATATATTAAATTGTATGTTTTTCATCGTTCACGGATGTAGTGAGAATGTAAATGCTTTTATTCTGGAAGTAAGTTGTAAAAGAGAATACACTATTGATGTCCATACACGGTTATAAGCAAATTGTCGAAAAAGCGAAATGCCTATGAAGACAGGATACCTAAGTGCAAGATCACTAGATTGTTTTCCGACAGTCCTGTCTTCTATTTTTCCATTTCGTATATCCGAAAGCGGTGAAAGAAAACTGTGGCGCGACGACCTACAATCTAGAAAGTGGTGGTGAAAGGTCTCCCCCCTCTTTCCTCTAACGAGTTTTATGCCCTGTCAATAATAGTCATTCAGGGATAGAAATGTTTGGCAGAAAGCGTGCAGCCATTTCTCAGCAATGGGACACATTAGGTGAGTAAAAAAACAGTACTTTTCGAACAGGTGGTAGTTTTAAGTAGGTGGTAGCGTTTTCATTCTTGACTATTCGAGTACATTTTGATCACGCATAAAACGCTTTGATCCTCTTTATTGGCTACGGCATTGAGCCATTTTTGCCCGAATTGACTAGAATAATACATCAAGTTTATTCTATTTTATTTCATTTCTATCCCCGATGAAAATTGTGATAGCAAAATTGGTAAAATTCCTTCCATAAACAATAATACATAATATTTTTAATACTTCACCAACGCTTATTATTAAAGACAACACAAGGTTTCATAATTGAAACAAAACAGGCAATTACAAGCTTTCATTTAATTCGCTTTGTCTATGTCTTTCCGATGCAAATTTTGTGATCCATTTTTCAAGCACTTGCGGTCATCCGATTGAGATGAAATTTGGCACACGTATGTAATGTCGATGATAATTTAAAAATATTGTTACCATTGAGCGGGCCTGACGATGGAGCCGGAAGGTAGCTATATAAACATGTAAACTACAAAACATAAACCTCTAGTATTTTAAGCACGTTCAGTCTGTCTAGACAAGTACTACAGACCTAGATGATGATCAGCGCCTGACGATGGAGCCGGAAGGTGGTCGTAGGCCGTTTCTACTCCTAAACTAAGCAAGATACCTCTGTTGTATTTTCGCAAAAGAAGCTTCTTGACGTAACAAATATTAATTTAAAGCAAAATATGTAATATTTTATCTTCGTAATACTTTTCTTAACATGTTTCTCTTATTTTTTCCAATCAATAGATACATTCTGAAATCCCAAAGTATTTCTTTATGCTCGTTTTTTCAGGAGTGCTTTATATACTAATACAATGTACGTATCCACATATCTTCAAACGTATAGACCTGAAAAGGCAGCCTTTTCATTCGACCCAATAGAGTAATTACATCTAGAAGGTACCTCGCGAAAAAGCCCTTAAGCAGTGCGCACACTAAGACTTTCGACAGTCGGCGTCGGTGAACGCAATTTAATATGCATGGAGAGTTATTTGCGCAAATATTATGTTGGTCTTCTCTATTGCCGGTGTTATTACTGTTACAGTAGGATATAAGACTTTCTCTATGTGTTTCTATAACATTAACTGTGTTAAATAAAACTATGTCACTATTAAGTCGTATGTCAAGTAAAGCGTCTCTGCTTTCATCATCACTCTGTTTCATTCTATCACCGTGAAGTTGTCTCAAATCGTTATTATTTAATAAAGTCTTGAATAACGCAAGTCTTCAGTGAAAACAAATTGTGGTTAGATTTTCAGGTCTGGCTGCCTGGTAAAACGGCCTCTAAGTTCACACGTCCCTTATCTTCACTATATTCTTTGTACTGTCTCACACTAATCTATACTATTATTTTAAAAACAAATATTTGTTGGTTTTTAATCAATAAACTGTGAAATTATTCAAGTCGATTCTAAAACTTATCTCATCAATAGAAAGCTCCATTATCCAAAAGTGGCATAGACCCGGTAGGTGGCGGTTGTGGACGAGGTACGAAGCTGCGGGCAACTGCAAGTACCCACCTTTGAGTAACACATCTAATCAAATCAGTCGCCGCAAGTCGTGTCTTGAAGTCGTCTTATCTGCACCGCGCCTTAATTCGACCGTTGAAAAAATACTAAGCAACGGCCCGGCCATTTGTTGCCCCTAAGTAAACATTTTTAATCAAATCGCTGTATTTTTTTTTCTTGCTTAAATATTTGGAAGCCGGCAAGAGTACTTGAAATGCGACGTGCCGTTTTGTTAAAATGTTTGATGAAATAATAAAAAACGAAATGGGTCTGTTTTTTTGGAATCAATCTTGTATTTTTGGATTACGTTTTTGAGTTGCCTGGTAGGTGGAACTCGTGTAACTATTGCATAATATAATACCGCCATCAAGGATTTTCCAATCACAATATATTTTTTGTGTGTGTGTGTGTGATGAGCTAGCTACGGGCGTTTACAGATTTACTGTGCTTAAGGGCAAGCTTGCAACAACAGATACAAACATGTTATACATCGCGAAAGTGAAAGGATATAGGTACCGGAGAAGATTTAGACTATCGTACTATGACTAAATAGACCGTGTCTTATCTTATGGGCAAGTCAAGTCACTGCAACCGGCGAGCGTGTATAAGACGAACTATGAGAGTGAAGGAAGCCAGAGAGGTTTGTAAGGAAAGATCCTGTTGGAATATCGTACCCTCTGCGTACCCTGCAAGGAATCTGATATGTGATGATAGAGATAGATATAGAGAGACAACTGAAAGATTAAAAACTGTTTAACTTTGATATATATCAAACAACCTATCACAATTAAATGTTCATCCAAATGTGCTGTTGGTTTTTACGGGAAACAGAAAATTCTTACTAACTTCAGTATGTTTATTAATATTATAATTATATTCTAAAACAATCTTTAATGCAAAAACCCTTTTCTCGTAAAAATCAAATAAAATAATCACCGTCACGCCTATATTCCCAAGCGGGTGTGTGTTCTGCACGCACCACTCCCACCACCCACTTCTCGCCGACGATGTTAGGTCCCATGTAATAAGGGCGAGCCTATTGCCACATACCGGGCACTATTCCAGACTCAGGAGTCATACTACGATTTTTTTTGTGTGTTAATATGGAGAAATAAAAACAACTATCCCGTGAAATTCTACATTTTCCAATGATAGTGTATTTAAAATCGGGTCCACCGTTCTGGATATTAACACGGACAAACTTTTTTTTTATTTGGCTGTATGTGCATACAATATCTTCTTTATTTCAAAATCACAAATCCCAAATCAATATTCCCGTGTGCAGTGCGGGGCTTGTACCTGCGACTATTTGACAAAGTAAGTAAGGAGGTCTACGTTTTACTCGCGTAAACCAAGTCGTTTTGAAGGGGAAGGGAAGAAACCAGAACGAATGTAAGGATTGTGGTTGGTAACGATGTGCTGGAGCAAGTGAATGAGTTTGTATATCTTGGATGCGCCTTCAGTAAGGATGGGAAATACACCGCTGACATAGAGAGAAGAGTGAGTGCAGGGAACAGAGTGAATGGTGCGATGGGAAAGCTACTCGGGACTTAAGCCATAAGGCGCAGCTGGCCATACATAACGGAGTTCTTGTCCCAACGCTGTTATATGGTAGCGAGAGCTGGGTATGTAAGAAGGAGAATGAAAGTAGGATAAAGGCGGTAGAAATGCGAGCTCTGCGGAAGATGTGCGGAGTGAAGCTGACCGACCGCATTAGCAACAGCATAGTAAGACAGCGAGTAGGTATGAAATATAGTATCGGTGTAAAGATGAGAAAGGGTATGCTCCGTTGGTTCGGGCATATAGAAAGAATGCCAGAGGAAAGAATGACAAAACAGATATACAATGTGAAAGTGGAAGGATGCAGGTACCGGGGAAGACCTAGACTATCTTACCACGACCAAATAAACCGAGTCTTATCTGATGGAAAAGTCAAAAGTCTCCGTAACCGGCGAGCGTGTATGAGACGAACTATGAGAGTCGAGGAAGCCAGAGAGGTATGTAAGGAAAGAACCTGTTGGAACTCTGTACTCTCTGCCTACCCCGCAAGGGATCTGGCGTGAGGTTATAGATAGATAGATAGATAGTTTTCCAAAAGTATTTATAAAGTTGACTTAAATATGAGTAAATTTTCGTTGTGGAACAATTTCAGCAGGTCTTCAGGATTCCAGTCGCCCATGAAAAGAAAGAGGGAAATTGACGGATTGCCAGGCTTTTCTTTCGACAAAATAAGATTAATGTATTGTGACCTTCTGCATTATAAGCATTTGGTGGGTTTAAACGGCCTGCAGCCGTTTAAACCCACCAAATGCTTATAATGCAGGATAATATCGGCATGATCTAGTGTGTAAACAAAGTTACATATTTCATATTATTATTTCACGACTTACTTACTTACTACTATACTTTAATACTATCTACACATCTATATCACCACGTCAGATCCCTTGCGGAGTAGGCAGAGTGTACAGAGTTCCAACAGGTTCTTTCCTTACAGACCTTTCTGGTTTTCTCCAATCTCATAGTTCGTCTTATACACGCTCGCCGGTTACGGAGACTCTTGACTTGCTCTTCGGATAAGACATGTCTATTTGGTCATGGTAAGATAGTCTAGGTCTTCCCCGATATCAGCGTCCTGTTCTACACTACCGACTGACAGCGTCGTGGAACCATTGGACCCTTTGTAAATACATATATTTCTTTTTTTACTACCGTTTTTATTGATATTTCTATGCTGTTTTATTTTTATGTTATCTACGTCCTTTCACTTTTGAATTTGTGTATCTGTGTGGTTAATTTCATATTAGGTTTCTTTATAATCCGTTAGGTATGAAGAATGAAAAGATATTCCACAGAAGTTGTGCTATTTTTCAAGATACAAAGTGCTCTGTTTTATTTTCCGATGTAAGACACCTTCATATAACGTTTCAGTTAAATTCGTTTAGCCATTTTAATATGAATAAGTACCAGCTATATCGCGAGAACCCTGATTCTTTTCGAGATAAAAAGTATCTCGATTATTATTTCGAGACCTAAAACACTTTAAAAGTGTTAGTAAGATCCATTTTGTCATTTTAGTATGAAAAAATAACAGCTAGATATCCCGGAAGAACCTTGTAGTGAATATATTGTATAAGCATTATTCCAAGATTGAAGCGACACCTCCATATTCACTTTCTTGGAAATCCGTTCAGCCGTGTTAATATGGAGAAATAAAATCAACTACCCCCCAGAAATATTGTATTTCCCGAGCTAAAAAGTATTCTTGAATAATCTCTGAAAATTCCTCCATTTTCCAGTAATAGTCTTTTTAAAATCGGTTCCACCGTTCTGGATATGAACACGGAAAATTAAAATAACTTATTTATTTCAAAATCACAAATCCTAAATCAATATTCTTGTACGCTGTGCGGGGATCGTACCTGGGGAACTATTCGGCAAAGTATGTTAAGCAGTCTACGTTTTATCTGTTAAACCAAGTCATCTTTCTTTTGCAAAAATATTTTAAAGTCAACTTAGAAATAAGTAAATTTTTGTTGTACAACAATTGCAACAGGTCTCCAGGCTTCTAGGTACCTGTGCAGAAGAAGAGGGAAATCAAAGGATTGCCAGACTTTCTTAGCCTAAATATGATTAATATCTTTGAGCCTTCATGCAGGCCGGTAAAAATCACCAAATGCATATTGGAGTGATTTTATATACCACTTACACGAATAGTATCGGCATGATATAGTTTGTAAACAAAGTTACCTATTTCATATTGCTATTTCACGACTTAAGATACTTCAATACTATCTATCAATCTATATCATCACGTCAGGTCCCTTGCAGGGTAGGCAGAGATTTCAGATTTCCAACAGGTTCTTTTCTTACAGACCTTTCTGGCTTTCTCCACTCTCATAGTCCGTCTTATATACGCTCGCCAGTTACGGAGACTCTTGACTGGCCCTTCTGATAATACACGTTCTATTTGGCTATAGTAAGATAGTCTAGGTCTTCCCCAATATCAACGTTCTTCCACTTGCTCATTTTATATCTCTGGGTTTCTTTCATATTAAGTTTCTGTATAATCCGTTCAGCCATTTTAGTATGAAGAAATAATAGATATTTCGCAGAAGTCATGCTATTGTATATTTTCTATGTTATATACTTTTCGTAATAAAAAGTGTTTTCTTTTATTTTACAGTGTAAGACACCTTGATATAAAGTTTCAACTAAATTCATTTAGCGAGCTATGTCGCAAGAACCGTGAATCTTTCCGGGATAAAATGTATCTCGAATATGATTTCAAGCCCTAAAACACCTAGAAAGTGTTAGAAAGATCCATTCTGCCTTATTAGTATGAAGAAATAACGGCTATCCCGGAAGAACCGTGTGTGAATATATTGTATGTTTTGTCAACTTCCACCAGACTTATTTCTGTATCAACTATCTCTATCACCGGGTTCAGTCTTAGCCCTACTTAGCGCGCACAGGTGGTCTTTGTAAAACATAAACTAAACTATAGCGCGATCTTATTCAACATACATCACTAACGCCGTCTCAAAAAGTGTTAGTCTTCTCGTAAGATATTAATCATCGTTAAAGTTTCGCATCCGGCCCATTCATCGTTAGAGTTCTCTCCGGAAGAAACAATCTTGAATGCATCGTCGGTTTATGCACGAAATCATGTTTGAGTGTTTAAATCAAACGTGTATGAACAATTTCCAGTGAGTGCTTTTAACTACTGCATAGTTTTTCGTGAGGTGAAGAAACTGAGTCCAATATCAATTCATGGAGGAATTCATGTGTAGGCAAAATCACATAGTTTAGGTCGTATCATTGCAGTTCGGGACAAACTGTAATAAAGTTTTGCGGAATATCCCGCGACAATGTAGTAGCTTAAGTTGTTTTGGAACAATGAATGATTTATCAAAATCGACTTTTTTTCTTTCCTCAGAAACTGTTACATTTCTCGAAAATATGCGTATACAGAGTTGTGATCGTTAGTACACGCTACAACTACCCCAAATTTCATTGAAAAACATCAAGCAGGAATGGGGTAAAATGTCTTTTTAGACAATAATATTGTATTTTCTGAAAAAACCTTGTGCATTTCCGGTATAAATACTATTTAATATGTTATCGAACATTTTGAGATATCCGCTTGCAAAATTTCATCAATCCGTCTGGTAGTTTTTGCGTTAGGATGGTTTATACCTGTGGACAGATAGACAGATAGACAGGTAGACAAACAGACACGAAAGCAAAAAAAAATGTATAATTGGCTTCTACATCAATATAATGATATTTGTGGGTTGTTATTTCAAAAAAATATCCACAGACATAACTTTCTTACAGTTTTATTATATGTAGTATGTAGAGATATAGATGCTTTAATTTTCCCTACAAACTGTAGATTTCTTGAAAACGTAAATATTAACTATTTTGTCTGTCATATGAAATATCTCTATGCTAAGTTTCTCTTATATCTGAAAATTAGTTTTGGAACAATGAATGATAAATCAAAATCGACTTTTTTCTCCTTCCTCAAAAACTGTTAATTTTTTCGAAAATATAAGTAACCCAGAGTTGTAACCTTTTGTACAGGTTACAATTACACAAAATTTCATTGAAATCCATCAAACAGGTTTGGAGTAAAGTGTCTTTTTAGAAATACAATATTTCGCTTATTTTTGTCTTTTCTGGAAAAACCTTTGGATGTTTTTGAGATAAATACTATACAATATGTTAGCCAACATTTTAAGGATATCCGCATGGAAAGTTTTATCAAAATCCGCTTAGTAGTTTTTGCGTGATGACGGTTTATACCCTCCGACAGACCGACAGACAGACAGACAAACAGACATGAAAGCCAATAATTGGCTTCTACGTCGATAGAGGGATACCCCTGGGTTGTTATTTCCTAAAAATATTCCAAGTACAGACACGACTTCCTTACAGTTTTATTATGCGTATGTATGTATGTATGTATAGATCACGCACTAAACTAACTCGTTCTGTAAGTCTCATTTTTACGTTTCCAAGCTGTTGCTATCAAAGTCTAATGTTTTATTCATTCTTACCCGTCTTGAAATAAAGCGTGAAACTATCACGATGTAACAAAAGAGGATTTACAGAGTTGTAAGGATTAAGTTAATGACGGGAGGGTTACTTTCTGCTCATTCGGAGTATGGAGTTTAAAATTTATCAGCAGGCGAATAGTTTTGTTTTACTTTTTCTTTGATTACCAAAATCATCATTTTTTATCAAAAAAAATACAATCTTTTTAACTTAGGATTCAGAATCAGTTCCTCGTGATCGGTATCCACACCAAGCGCGATTAGAATAAAGAGCAGTCATTCTTAAAATTGTGGGAATTTTGGACCTGTGTCCATAATATCACTGAAAGCCTTTAGGAATCATTTTTTTAAAACGTAGCCCCAACATGAAAATTCACACACAAATATCCAGACCGAAACAAATAATTGTGGGCCTCACAGTTTCCAGTGCAGAAATCGAACCCGTGACTATTCGACCCAATGGGTGGAGCGGCTCAAGCTCTTAACTACTGCGCCAAATAGTCCGTCATTACGTTGATGTCCGTCATTACTTGTGATATCTTCCAAAATGTAATTTAATTGCGGCCCGAATAATAATAATAACAATAATAATAAGCCCGCAGGGCAGCTTGTGGCGAGCTGTTGGTGAGTAACGACACCACAGACCCGAGTGCTTCATAGAGTCGGTCAGGGCCCCCAATTCGGCGTGTCTTCGCCGGTCGAGTGGAAACCGAAGGGTGCCCGCAGGACTCTCGGCTCTGGCAAGCCTTGATTGGCCGTCCAGAGAGGAGCCGTGAGAGCTATATCGACGTAGGAAGATAATGCGTTCTTACGTCGATGTACTCCAGGGGTGGAAGTGTTAAAGGGCATAACGCCGCGAGTAACTTCGGTGAAAGCGCAGCCCACCTCTCTACACCCCTGAGCCGCTCACACCGGTGTTGCCCTCAGTTGTCCGTTTGAACCGTTTGAGCGCCCGCTTACTAGAAGCGGCGAGTCACCGCCGGCCACGGGTAATTAGGTATCACTAATTATGGCCGATGTCCGTCCCCTTTGAAATAGTCCAGTTTTTGTCCATCAAACCTCATTTACATAGCCCTTGTTTTCTTTCCATAATTTACAATAGTCCTTGCACCTGCCGGGGTCAGTTCGCTGGTTATGTTCCTTCATTTTCAGCAAGTGATCTCAGCAGGTGGCTTACATAACATTAACTTCTCGTAAAGGGCCCCTACGTGTTGGACCCATGTCCCCATGCAAGCCTTTCAAAGGTCCGGGTAAAGCCCGTGAATCTCAGCGAGATACATATATAATAATAATTAATAAAATAAACGCGATTTTTTTAACTATTGGGGAACAATTTCACTATAATTCTTTCTTATATAAATTTATTTTTTTACGTAGCAAACGCCATAATATAAACTCTCCGAAGGCACAATTCTTTCCGACTTAGCCCGTAGGTTGCGAAACACAAATTGCACAAATCGCCGTGAAAATCGTAAAGTATATATCTAAGCTGGAGGGCTTAGATATATAATTAAAACTGGAAGTTTCATTTTGGTATTGAATTCGCAAAGCAAGAATATAACTGGATTGTTTCAGGTCTCGCGTCATTTATGTTAATAGTATAGTATATTAGTATATGTAGATAGATAATAAGATAATGAGAAAGAATCTTCGTCCCAACAGGTTCGTACATAATTTTAATTTATTACGGATCAATTTTTCAGCTGTCATGGCGACGATCGAATACCGCAATGTCACGGCCAGGCGATTTATCACTTCCGGAATATCCACTCATGGAAATTGTTGAGAGAAATGACGTTTCATCCGATATTTAGAAAGTATACCATATATAGCGTTGGCGATTCTCACTTTATTTCACCTACATCTGAATAGGCGAAAAATGACGTCAAGAACCTCCGTAACCGGCGAGCCTGCATAAGCCGAACTATGAAAGTGGAGGGAGCCAGAGAGGTCTGTAAGGAAAGAACCTGTTGGAACTGTATACACTCTGCCTATATTATCCAGATTTTGTTTAGGGGCTTGCCTACATTATATTAAAATTTTTACCATATTCCTCACTCTACATACGGTATGCTGTATGCCCACTCTGTTTTCGCTACTCATACCGTCAGCGAATATCGTCTGAATTTGAATAGACCTTTTTATTGAGGAAATTTCGAAACCGGCGATATTTATTTGATGTGGGATAGTATGTATTGAGAATATTAAGAATGGGCAGGCTAGGCGAAAGGTAGCGGAATTGTGTGGTATACAATTTGTGCTACAGTACTGTGGATGACTTGTCTATTCTTGGATTTGTCAAATTATACGATGTAATATTGTGACTGAATTTTGCACTACGAAAATATATATTTTTGTCTTTTAAGTTTACCGCCTTCTTTCAGCAATCGTGGTAGAGGAAAGTGACCTTATTGGCTAAACAAAGTCCCCTGAATTTTTGGTGAGTTGATAAAAACATAGGCTATAATACCAGTAGACTATATTTTTTCTTCTTTAGCCGAAATACCTCTACTGTACACTTCAGGGCAAACGCCTTCCTAAAAGACTGCCACGAGAACCAGCTTCGTGTAGCATGCATCCCAATATATTATAAGCTTGCTGGCAATAAAGCCAACAGCCTGCAGACCTATTATCTACGTACTTAAATAAATATTAAGACTGCCTCGTTGGTCCAGTGGTCTAATGATCATGAGGTCCTGGGTTCAAATCCTAGGTTGGACAAATGTAGTTTTTCTAACGAAAACTTTCCAGTATCAGTTCGGAGTCTCGAATTGTTCGTTATATGCCAATAGGGTCGCCCCCTATTACATGGGCCCTAACATTGCCAGCAAAAAGTGGGTACACTCAGTGCCACTCCTGCTCGGACTTTCGACACGGAAACGAACTGCTCGGTCCTGCTAGACTTTTTAAACAGGTAACTTCCCGATTCCCGCAAGCCCTCAAATCATTTATCGAAGAATACCAAAGTATCAATTTTCGTTCAACATCTTTAACCATTTCCCAAGCGAAAACTTTTAACTACAGCTTATAAAAGCATTATTTAATCACAGAGTTCACTCCCAACATCTTTCAGTAACGACCTTTTGATCGGACGATTCAGATTCGAATAAAAATCTCCTAACTCAAGTAGAAAAAAGTGGTACATCCATAAAATTGCGCGTATTAAAACGTTTCAGTAATAAATAATTTATGTGCGGTAGTATATAGAAGTTTTAGGGCTACCTCTGACCGTAGAGGGCTGTAGCGTACTCGTGAGTATGGTTTTGAAAATATAATGTAAATATTTTTTTTGTACTGATTGATGAATTTTTAGGACAGACAAGCACTCTTGATTTGGATTACTTATGTTTGGTAATTTATTTTATATTATATTTATGATAAGATTTAATAAGCAGTGATAGCCTAGTGGTTAGACCGTTGGACTGCAAAGTCAGAGGTCTCGGGTTCGAAGCAAGTGATATTTATTAAAAATAAATATCACTTGCTTTAATGGTGAAGGAAAACATCGTGAGGAAACCTGCATGCCTAATAGTTTCTCGAAGGTGTGTGAAGTTCGCCAACCCGCACTGGGCCAGCGTCGTGGACTATGGCCTAAGCCCTCTCAGTTTGAGAGGAGGCCCGTGCCCAATGATAGGACAGTTTCTTAACAGGGCTATTATTATAATTATATTTATGATAACACAAAGAATATACACCATCGCGGTTATACATATTCCCGAAGCGAGAGTCATAAAGGTATACCGTGTACAGGTACACCCATATATCGTCGACTATGTGAAATCGCAAAGTGATAAGGCGCGAGCCTTTTGCCATTTGCGATCCGGGCTCCCGATAGTGAATTTCTTTTTAAAAAGCTTTCTTAAAAAATGGAAACCGACTACAAAAACAAAAAAAAATAATATTTAAAGTCGGTGCCAGGTGGTCATTTACTTCAAATATTACTTTTTTATAAGTGCTTTTTTGCTTCAATTTATTGATTCGAATTCAAGACATAAATATTTCTTCAATTTGAAATGAAAATTCAAGAAATAAATGTTTCTTGAATTTGAATTAATAAAGTATTTAATAATAAATATCTATTCGAGATTATTATTCCACTAACGCATTCGATGCCAGCCCTACGGTTCCCCGGATCAGCTCCCCGCTGATAAAAGTTTCATGAAAGCGCTGAACGTAAAGGTTTTTCAGCAATGATACGTGTAAGCACGTATTATGTATCAATACACCGAGTACACTTTTTTATAGGACCAACTTTTTACATTTCTATTAAATTAGAAGATTGGGTACCGTAAAAATGGTATATAACCGTAAATTTTATTCAGAGAAATCTTTTTTAAGAGAAAATATTAATACTATATTTAGGTTGATTTCTGATAAGATTTTAAGATAAGGTCGCGTCGAATTTAAGAACTATTAACTAGTATAGCGAAATGATTGAAAAAATAGAAAAAAAGAGTGAATAAAATTAAAATGGATATACGGATGGTTAAATGCAGTGCTTAAGAGTTGCTTCGTCCACTGGATTGAGTACTAGCGGGTCCAATTTTAGTAAGGATAATTTTTTATCTGTCTATCTATCTATATCATCACGCCAGATCCCTTGCGGGGTAGGCAGAGAGTACAGAGTTTCAACAGGTTCTTCCCTTACATACCTCCCTGGCTTCCGGCACTCTCATAGTTCGTTCAATACACGCTCGCCGGTTACGGTGGTAGATTAGATTAAAAAATATGAATTGACAATTCGTTAGTGCCCCTGCAGGGTTTCATCATCATCATCTCAGCCTATACTTGTTCACTGCTGAAAATAGGCCTCCTCGATCGCTCTTCGGCGCAACTGGTCCGATGCCACCTGCATCCTACGACTTGCTGCGATCCTCACAAGATCGTCGGTCCATCTCGTAGGCGGCAGTCCCAAAGTGCGTTTACCAGTACCTGCAGGGTTTATATAAAAGGTGAAAATATATTTAGGTGTGGCAGTCACAATAATAATAATAATTACTAAATCTTATTATTTGGACCTGGCCCATGAGGTTACCGCCATGTGGAATGTTAATTCAACTATCATTATTCCGATGGTCGTATCAGTGAACGAGGCGCTCGTAGCGCTGTGCGACCGCGGTGTTCTTAGCGATTACCAAGGTTAAGCAGCGTTCGACTCGGTTAGCCCGAGATGGGTGACCGTTTGTGGCATTTTCAAATTCGAGCGTCTCCGTGCTTCGGAAGGCACGTTAAGCCGTTGGTCCCGGCTACCACTTAATGTGGTAGTCGTTAAGCCGAGTTGGAAGCCTTAAAGGCGGCTTGATAAGTTCCAACAGCAGGTGGCCACAAACCTGCCTCCATCAATCCGCACTGGGTCCGCGTGGTGGAGTATGACCTAATCTCTCTCACCTCGATTAGTGAGAGAAGGCCTTTGTCCAGCAGTGGGCAGTACAGGCTGATATTATATATCAGTGAACGGCCTAATAACGAAGAGCTTCGATAAACACCTCAAAAAGCTCTTGCTTGGCAGTTGGGTGAAGGGCCTGATACAGAAGGCAGTAGTATTCGACACAGCGCGCATTGTGAGGAAGTTCCCCTAACTCTGAAGCCCTGACCACCGGTAGCTTATACCTCTCTGTCAGAGAAGCACATTTTTTTTTACAATATATATAAGAATATTTGTATTTTTATATATATTTCATAAGAAATAGTATTTAATAAATGCATAAATAATAATAATAAGAACCGCAGGGTAGCTAGTGGCGAGCTGTTAGTGAATAACGACACCACGGACTCGAGTGCTTCAGAGAGTCGGTCAGGACCTCCACCTCAGTATGTCTTCGTCGGTCAAGCAGAAACCGAAGGTGGCTCGCAGGTCTCTTAGCTCCGGCTTCCCCAAATTGGCCACTTAGGGAAGAGCCGTTAGAGCTAAATCGATCGTTGATATACTCCAGGGTGGAAGTGTTAAAGAGCATAACGCCGCGAGTAACTAAGGTGAAAGCTCAGCATACCTCCACCTGACCCGCTCATACCAGTGTGGCACTCAGTTGTTTTATGACGAACATTTAAGGTCCCATGTAGTAAGCGGCGACAGGTATTTAGGCTTCACTAATTATGGCTCGTATGCGTATCCTCTAAATAGTCCCTGTTCTCTATACTTAATTTACAATACTCTTTGCATCTGGTGAGATTAGTTGGCTATTTATATTTCTTCATTTTCAGCTATTGACTTCAGCGGGTGAGTTACATAACATTAGCTTTTTGAAAAAGACCTCTACGTGTTGATCCATGTCCCCATGTGAGCCTTATAAAGGTCCGTGAGGTCGAAATACTACATAGTAAACATTTATTTATCAAAACTTAGACACATGGAAACTTTTCAGATTACATATATTTAGATTTAGCAGATACTTTCATAAAGCAGCCTGTTGATTTGTATTATCACAAAAGGCGAGTGAAAAGCGAGTGGAGAGAGAGAAAGAATTTACAGGAGTAGCTAGCACTTAATACAAATTCACGCCAATGTAGTAGGGGTGGCAGAGGTATACTGTGCACTCACATATTGCTGACACAATTTCAGTGTCTACGGACTGCTTCTGAGATCTTTTTATAGAAATACCACACTGTTTGTTAACGGCATTTCTATTTCGGCATCAGAAGGTAGACTAAGGCATTGGTTCTGATTATCTAAATGATATATGACAATCGTTAATTAAAGTTAAAAGTTTTATAAGCGGCTTGACAAGTTCTAACAGCAGGTAGCCACAAACCAGCTTCCACTGCACCACACTTCCGTTTGGTGGAGTACGGAGTCGACCTGTAAGATTCTTTTTCATCTGGATTTATGAGTCAAAATCTTTGCCCTGCAGTCCTGCCCAGTACAGGTTGATTCGTCATGTGTATTGTTATCTAAAATCCAGAGACGCTTACCCGTAAATTAGTTCATAAGACAAGTACTTTTTTTAATATGAAACGGCTTAAAATTACACCAATAACAATATTTGTGGCTTTTTGAAGTCGTAAAATAAAATTATAGATTCTATTTTTCACGACACATCCAGTAAGTCACATCCGTAAACTCAGATTATTCTAAAGAATATCGGGAATTTATATTCTAACGATGACCGGTAATTGGAATTTTATATTGGACCGGGTTTGTGTCTGATTCGTTTGCTATAATTAAGGTAACAAATTTTTTTACTAAATTTATTAATCATTATTTTGTTAGATAGGGTTACCTAAAACATGACTGAGATTTTTGTGTCAAAAAATTCTCAATAATTTATTTGGACTTTAAAGTTGTGTCAAGAATAATGCATGTAATGACTTACCCTCTATTACATCAGGACTTTTGTTTATTCATTTTTGATAAAAAAAGCATCAGTAGATTCTCAGTCCGCTGTGAAGGAGACTGATATATAGGGCTTTCACCACACTAGAAACCTCTGCAGTGGCCTTTTTTGACACGGTAGGAGGCTCCAGTATCTCCAAACTGAATGCACTGATGCCTCTATCTAGTGCGTCGCTCAATTGAGAAAATATTGGGTAATCAGAATCGCTTCCCTACAGCCTTACGGTGCTCATAGCGGCATGGAACCACTTATCCCATTATCCCCTTCGTTATCGCTCCGCCAACTAGACGCTAAATCGTCGACGAAATTTGAATGTTCACAGTACACCTCCGCCGTCTTTGCTTGAACATTGTAGACGTGACAGTGTGTAGTACTCCATTTTTTTATAGTTGGTTCGGTAAGAAGTTATCTATCAATATTATCATGCCACTATGACTAGACAGCAAGCCTCAAAAAAAAGGTAGACAAATAGAATCCTAAATGTAAGGCATTGACATGAGGTTACGATAACTAATTTGATCTAGCGATTTGAACTTCAAATCGGGAGCCGTGTGTTGATAATTCTATACGTTGAAACGAATCGTCAGGTGACGAACGACTTTCTCATACATTTTACAAGCGAATCGCTAACTTAAGTGTTTCGTTTATTCAATACGAAGCGAACGCCGAGACCCCGTAGATAGCTAACGAACAAGATAGCGATTGTCGATTGTGTGTTGTGTTGGGAAAAAAAACGCGCAGAAATGCTTTACCAATACAGACATTTAGAATGAACAAAGAACATTTACGAAACCTTTTTGTGTGGATTTATGTTTGCATAGCTACCTTATAACGACGAATTAAAGAAATTTCTATAGGAGATCGTCGTGCCTAAAACAAACAATTAATCAAGTGCTAAGCTCCATTGCGATTTCGTCATTGTTTACATTATACTCGAAGCAAGTACTAGTATTAATTTGTAAATATTGCAAGTTCGGGGTTTTCGAAAGTCAAACTGACGTTTGCCGACGAACCCATAGAGAAAATTCACTGTTTTACCCATCGTTCGCATAGAGTTCTACAAGTGATTATACATTTGGCTTCCTATTTTCTATCGCTTACTTTCAAGCGTTTGAGTATAACTGAATAGAATCGAAACCAAGCGTTAGCCACTTGTCTAGGACTACAGATCCCTCTCCCGGCAGATGGAGATTACAGATTTTCAACAGGTTCTTACCTTACAGACCTTATTCGCTTCACCCACTCTCATGGGTCGTCTCATACCAGCCCAGCAAAGTCAAGCCGCGACCCAGTCGTGTTCCAGTATATTACGCGGAGTTGTCTCACACAAATCATACCGATTCAGAACTCTGTCTAACTTCCGTCTCCTCAGCCCATTTGAGAGTAAAAACGCTATTAATAGGTCAGCGAGTTACATCTTCGATCCCATCATCCTCCTACAATCCTTAAGAGGCCACCGCGAAAAAACTTATTTTTATACTTCATGCACTTTTTTTTCCCCCGGGGAAATGCCTAGCGCATACTGCCACATGGCGAGTTTTGATAACCCCCCGGGGTTCGTACTTTGCCAGAGTGCCCTGCCGCAGGAATTGCCAGTGGCATAACATCTGCGGCGCGGGCGGGCCTTCTGTTTCGCACAGACCTCGTCTACATCCCGTGCTCTTCTGTGTGAGGGCGCGCAGGTCGCAGCGCGATTCCTTCACGGGCCTGTCACTGTTCGGGCGACCGGTTGCCCTTGCCCGGCGCCCGCAGGCCTAATAAGGTCTGTAAGGTAAGAACCTGTTGAAAATCTGTAATCTCCATCTGCCGGGAGAGGGATCTGTAGTCCTAGACAAGTGGCTAACGCTTGGTTTCGATTCTATTCAGTTATACTCAAACGCTTGAAAGTAAGCGATAGAAAATAGGAAGCCAAATGTATAATCACTTGTAGAACTCTATGCGAACGATGGGTAAAACAGTGAATTTTCTCTATGGGTTCGTCGGCAAACGTCAGTTTGACTTTCGAAAACCCCGAACTTGCAATATTTACAAATTAATACTAGTACTTGCTTCGAGTATAATGTAAACAATGACGAAATCGCAATGGAGCTTAGCACTTGATTAATTGTTTGTTTTAGGCACGACGATCTCCTATAGAAATTTCTTTAATTCGTCGTTATAAGGTAGCTATGCAAACATAAATCCACACAAAAAGGTTTCGTAAATGTTCTTTGTTCATTCTAAATGTCTGTATTGGTAAAGCATTTCTGCGCGTTTTTTTTCCCAACACAACACACAATCGACAATCGCTATCTTGTTCGTTAGCTATCTACGGGGTCTCGGCGTTCGCTTCGTATTGAATAAACGAAACACTTAAGTTAGCGATTCGCTTGTAAAATGTATGAGAAAGTCGTTCGTCACCTGACGATTCGTTTCAACGTATAGAATTATCAACACACGGCTCCCGATTTGAAGTTCAAATCGCTAGATCAAATTAGTTATCGTAACCTCATGTCAATGCCTTACATTTAGGATTCTATTTGTCTACCTTTTTTTTGAGGCTTGCTGTCTAGTCATAGTGGCATGATAATATTGATAGATAACTTCTTACCGAACCAACTATAAAAAAATGGAGTACTACACACTGTCACGTCTACAATGTTCAAGCAAAGACGGCGGAGGTGTACTGTGAACATTCAAATTTCGTCGACGATTTAGCGTCTAGTTGGCGGAGCGATAACGAAGGGGATAATGGGATAAGTGGTTCCATGCCGCTATGAGCACCGTAAGGCTGTAGGGAAGCGATTCTGATTACCCAATATTTTCTCAATTGAGCGACGCACTAGATAGAGGCATCAGTGCATTCAGTTTGGAGATACTGGAGCCTCCTACCGTGTCAAAAAAGGCCACTGCAGAGGTTTCTAGTGTGGTGAAAGCCCTATATATCAGTCTCCTTCACAGCGGACTGAGAATCTACTGATGCTTTTTTTATCAAAAATGAATAAACAAAAGTCCTGATGTAATAGAGGGTAAGTCATTACATGCATTATTCTTGACACAACTTTAAAGTCCAAATAAATTATTGAGAATTTTTTGACACAAAAATCTCAGTCATGTTTTAGGTAACCCTATCTAACAAAATAATGATTAATAAATTTAGTAAAAAAATTTGTTACCTTAATTATAGCAAACGAATCAGACACAAACCCGGTCCAATATAAAATTCCAATTACCGGTCATCGTTAGAATATAAATTCCCGATATTCTTTAGAATAATCTGAGTTTACGGATGTGACTTACTGGATGTGTCGTGAAAAATAGAATCTATAATTTTATTTTACGACTTCAAAAAGCCACAAATATTGTTATTGGTGTAATTTTAAGCCGTTTCATATTAAAAAAAGTACTTGTCTTATGAACTAATTTACGGGTAAGCGTCTCTGGATTTTAGATAACAATACACATGACGAATCAACCTGTACTGGGCAGGACTGCAGGGCAAAGATTTTGACTCATAAATCCAGATGAAAAAGAATCTTACAGGTCGACTCCGTACTCCACCAAACGGAAGTGTGGTGCAGTGGAAGCTGGTTTGTGGCTACCTGCTGTTAGAACTTGTCAAGCCGCTTATAAAACTTTTAACTTTAATTAACGATTGTCATATATCATTTAGATAATCAGAACCAATGCCTTAGTCTACCTTCTGATGCCGAAATAGAAATGCCGTTAACAAACAGTGTGGTATTTCTATAAAAAGATCTCAGAAGCAGTCCGTAGACACTGAAATTGTGTCAGCAATATGTGAGTGCACAGTATACCTCTGCCACCCCTACTACATTGGCGTGAATTTGTATTAAGTGCTAGCTACTCCTGTAAATTCTTTCTCTCTCTCCACTCGCTTTTCACTCGCCTTTTGTGATAATACAAATCAACAGGCTGCTTTATGAAAGTATCTGCTAAATCTAAATATATGTAATCTGAAAAGTTTCCATGTGTCTAAGTTTTGATAAATAAATGTTTACTATGTAGTATTTCGACCTCACGGACCTTTATAAGGCTCACATGGGGACATGGATCAACACGTAGAGGTCTTTTTCAAAAAGCTAATGTTATGTAACTCACCCGCTGAAGTCAATAGCTGAAAATGAAGAAATATAAATAGCCAACTAATCTCACCAGATGCAAAGAGTATTGTAAATTAAGTATAGAGAACAGGGACTATTTAGAGGATACGCATACGAGCCATAATTAGTGAAGCCTAAATACCTGTCGCCGCTTACTACATGGGACCTTAAATGTTCGTCATAAAACAACTGAGTGCCACACTGGTATGAGCGGGTCAGGTGGAGGTATGCTGAGCTTTCACCTTAGTTACTCGCGGCGTTATGCTCTTTAACACTTCCACCCTGGAGTATATCAACGATCGATTTAGCTCTAACGGCTCTTCCCTAAGTGGCCAATTTGGGGAAGCCGGAGCTAAGAGACCTGCGAGCCACCTTCGGTTTCTGCTTGACCGACGAAGACATACTGAGGTGGAGGTCCTGACCGACTCTCTGAAGCACTCGAGTCCGTGGTGTCGTTATTCACTAACAGCTCGCCACTAGCTACCCTGCGGTTCTTATTATTATTATTTATGCATTTATTAAATACTATTTCTTATGAAATATATATAAAAATACAAATATTCTTATATATATTGTAAAAAAAAATGTGCTTCTCTGACAGAGAGGTATAAGCTACCGGTGGTCAGGGCTTCAGAGTTAGGGGAACTTCCTCACAATGCGCGCTGTGTCGAATACTACTGCCTTCTGTATCAGGCCCTTCACCCAACTGCCAAGCAAGAGCTTTTTGAGGTGTTTATCGAAGCTCTTCGTTATTAGGCCGTTCACTGATATATAATATCAGCCTGTACTGCCCACTGCTGGACAAAGGCCTTCTCTCACTAATCGAGGTGAGAGAGATTAGGTCATACTCCACCACGCGGACCCAGTGCGGATTGATGGAGGCAGGTTTGTGGCCACCTGCTGTTGGAACTTATCAAGCCGCCTTTAAGGCTTCCAACTCGGCTTAACGACTACCACATTAAGTGGTAGCCGGGACCAACGGCTTAACGTGCCTTCCGAAGCACGGAGACGCTCGAATTTGAAAATGCCACAAACGGTCACCCATCTCGGGCTAACCGAGTCGAACGCTGCTTAACCTTGGTAATCGCTAAGAACACCGCGGTCGCACAGCGCTACGAGCGCCTCGTTCACTGATACGACCATCGGAATAATGATAGTTGAATTAACATTCCACATGGCGGTAACCTCATGGGCCAGGTCCAAATAATAAGATTTAGTAATTATTATTATTATTGTGACTGCCACACCTAAAAGTACGATGTCTTTGTACCATTGAAAGTGGGACTCTAACGAGGTTGAATATATGCGCATACATTTGCCACTCGCGCGCGATTGAATGGAACAACGTTTCCGCACAGATTTGTGCTCTGTATGCTATGAGGGAGGGGGATGACTCTGGGTTTGGTATGTTTGGTATAGATATGAGACTGATTTATTAATAACGGGGAACATTTAGTTAAATATGTACATAATGTTAAATACTAGCTCAGTGGTGTGAATAATTTTTAAGTGCTGATGAGTATACTGTTTAGATAATTGTTTTCGTCAAGCATTGTACTTTTTTGTGTGTGAGTAAAAGTGAGAGCAGTACTACGCTCTTGATAAACTTCTATACTAGTTAAAAAACGCCGTCACGCCTACATTCCCCAAGCGGGGGCAAAATAAATTTTTCGCTAACGATGCTAGGATACAATATCAGACTTCGGACTGATACTGGGCATTTTAAACCTACATTTGTCCGACCTATGATTAGAATCCAGGAATTTCGTGATTGCAAAGCGCATTCGACCAACTCTACTAGACTAACAAGGCAGTCCTGTGCAAAATATTGTTCCTATAAAATACCAGTGTTGCTTAAAATAATAAAAACTTTTATTATAGGGTATAGGACTGCCTCGTTCGTCTAGTGACAAAGTCACGAAGTCCTAGGTTCAAATCCTAGGTCGGACAAATGTAGTATCTCTGACGAAACATTCTCAGTATGAGTCTGGAGTCTGGAATTGTGCCCGGTATATGGGAAAAGGCTCGCCCCTTATTACTTGGGACCAAACACCGTCGGCAAAAAGTGGGTGTACTTAGTACACCTCTGCCACCCCCACTTAGGGAATATAGGCGATGTTTTGTTTTTATAGGGTAATTTAGTAGGCATCATCTTCTATCTACAGCTGTCCTCTGCTGGGCATGAGCCTCTTCAATCACTCGCCACTGACTATGCACCTCGGCTACTTTCACCAAATTTCTGCCAGCTGGCCTCCGAAGGTCATAGAGCATATTAAGGGGGTACTGCGATAAAAGCGTGTTTTTGTACTCCAAACACTTTAAGAAGTATATGGATTAGACTTTTGAAATATGATTTTTACTCTATATTTTGGAATGTGGTAAAAGGAATACACGATTAATCGATATTTTCTCAAAAGAAAAAAAATCTCAAGTCACCTCTATTGGTTTAAACTTTATGATTCAAACGCAAAATGCTTAAGAACTAGTCAATATAGTTTACTTAAAAACATACCGAATAAATGTAGCAAAGTTCATATAAAGCGGTATTTGATTTCAAAGCGTAGTTTTTTTAAATGATAAGATTTTTCTTTTCATTCTCTCAGTCGATAAATGGTCGATCCCGGTAGGCCCTCAACATTATATTAACTACCCCTTTGCTCGCTCACTGCCACATCCACAGTTTGCATTACTTTATTTTCCTTATTTATTTTACTTTACTCATTACTACGAGAAAGGGCTGAAGTTAATACAGGAGTAAATGTAATACGTGTATGATAACTTTACGTAGACATGGTAGTAGTCTACAGCCGTAGAATTGGTCACGTGTTTCATATTCTCCTGAAAAGAAACAAGTAAACAAACCAAACAAATGCATGCATGAGCTGAAATCGCGTATCATCTCGACGTTATCTACCCGCTAGTTCTGTTACACCCACACCACAATAAATACCACAATCGATTTTGTTTCACGAATTCTAACTGTAGAGCATTCGGTGCATAAATCAAACGTGTGATAAACGGCCGACGCGGCGCCTGCTTGTAAAGTTGCCTGCACGCATGACCGTCAAAATGGCGGCGGTTACGGCGCTTCTGATTTTACGCAATTTACGTACGATAAGGCGCTCGTAGCGCTGTGCGACCGCGGTGTTCTTACCGATCACAAAGGTTAAGCAGCGTTCGACTCGGTCGGCCTGAGATGGGTGACCGTTTGTGGCATTTTCATATTCGAGCGTCTCCGTGCTTCGGAAGGCACGCTAAGCCGTTGGTCCCGGTTACCATTTAATGTGGTAGTCGTTAAGCCGAGTTGGAAGCCTTAAAGGCGGCTTGATAAGTTCCAACAGCAGGTGGCCACAAACCTGCCTCCACCAATCCGCACTGGGTCCGCGTGGTGGAGTATGACCATATCTCTCTCACCGCGATTTGTGAGAGAAGGCCTTTGCCCAGCAGTGGGCACTATAGGCTGATATTATTACGTACGATAAGCTGCCCTTCGACAATCTCGAAAAGCAACTGGTCACTGGCAAAGTAGAAGGAAAAAGACTAAGAGATCGTAGCCCTATGCGCTGGTCCGATCAGATCCGATCCGCCCTGGGCACCACAATTTCTAATGCGCTACACAAGGTTGAGAACCGAGCTGGTTGGCGGAACATAATTCGCGATATCGTTGTTCCTGGAGGTCACTACCCTCAACATTGAGGATATCGACGCAAGGAGGAGGAGGAAGCTGCCCTTACTGCCACGTCTCAAAAATTCACCCTGCATATGTGCGTCTTGATATCTCTCTTTATCTATATTATCACACCAGATCCCTTGCGGGGTAGACAGAGAGTGCAGAGTTCCAACAGGTTCTTTTCCTACAAACCTCTCTGGCTGCCTCCACTCTCATAGTTCGTCTCAGATACGCTCGCTGATTACGGAGACTTGAATTATAAATTTTAACATAAATATTATTGTAGCCGTGCATCGATATATTATTACACAAATAATATATCGATGTAGACGTCTGCAAAAATCACGCATTGTGATATAAATACGTGTTTATTATTCCCCTCCATGTAAAGCTAGCTGCACGCACGAGTTGGATCGGTGGCCGCGCCGTCGATTGCTATCCGTCGGGTTTTATGGATTGCGTGACATATTGTTTGACCAGCAATTGGAAAAACGCATAATGTATGTTTCTGTACAAGTTCTGGGTAGACAGGCGATTAAAATGTTTTTTGCCAACTGGAACTTTATTTGTGATGTCAATATTTTAACCGGTAAGTTGGCTAGCATTTTGTACGCTCAAGTTGCATTTTGTTGCATGTAAAAACTATGAAAAATAGCCAGGATTAGAGTGCCACTAAGAATTGGCCGATGGAAAAAACGTGAATAACCGAATGACCTCAAATTCGTACCCAGAACTTCGTCACCGCCAGCCATACCAGTCTCCACTAGACTTATCACTGAAGATTTTTTGTGTAATGTGAAAGTAAGGACCGTTTACTAAGCTACCTATCTATATCATCATGCCATATCACTTGCGGGATAGACAGAGAGGACTACAAGGTGTAACATAATAAACGCAAGACCTGAAAGTAGTTTGTTCTAAATCGGTAACTGAATTGATTCCAACAATTTTTAATGTATCTTACATTTTTTTTAATTTGCAACAAATGCTTTTTCTCCTTCAGTGCGCTATAAAAAAATAAACTTATTCTTGATTCAGAGCAATAAGTAGATTTCAAATGCATTCCTAAAACGTATTTCTCAAACCGGACACGTACACGTGCAAGTTTCATTGATAATTGGGGTATAAAAGTGCTTAAAAAAAGGGGTAAAACCTTTAATTTTGGAAATGGGGTTATTGTTTTGAATTGATGAAGCAATTCTCTAATCGGGGTGTCTGAGGTCTTGCGTTTATTCTATTACAGCTTGTATATGTTAGCTTTGGTTAAATAGCTGACGGAGCGTGACGGGAGCGCGACGCAAGCGCTCGGCTACGTCCGGTCGTGACGTTAGCCGTCGCGTGGAGCGGGGCTGCACTGTGTGGCATTTTCCGTACATTTCTGTATATAACAACTCTTCAAGCCGCGCCACGGTCGCTCTCCTGTCGCGCTGCGTCGGCTATGTGACAAAACCTTAAGGATTTCTATGGATGAAATATTTTTGTCCGATAGTACAGGTCCCGTCTGTACAAGCTCCAAAATTCAATGGAATATTTTACTCTGCTCTATTGCATGCGTGTATTGTACAATCAACAAAAACAATGGTTAGTCGACGTCGCTCGGAATATTGGTTTTAGTATGGTGCCGAGTAAACTATGGGAATTGGCAAATTGCGTGAAACTGATATATGTAACGTTAACTGAGGATTACATTCTGTCATCACTTGTAACAGTGAGCAGAGAAATGGATATGAAACTGGCCATAGCGAGAATGTAAATTGCTGCAGAGAAATGAAAATAAGAAAAAAATGTAAATTGACAATTTGTAGGTGTAAATTTAGCCCCACACTAGGATTTATTCATGTGTCGTGGATGCGTTTACCAACATGAAAATTCACATTCACAAATACCCAGACCGGAACAAATTATTGTAGACAAAGATTTGTACCGTGCGGGAATCGAACCCGTGACTATTAGACACAATGGGCAGAGCGGCTTAAGCTCTTAACCACTGCGCTAAATTATTTATATTTGAGTTATAAAAAATATTGGCAAGCTGGCTAAGATTGTAAACTATGACATTGAACAGAGAAATAGGTATGAGGTTGGCTGGTGCCAAAATGTGATCCGCGGCAGTAAGCAGAGAAATGGCCCTTGAACTACCTAGCGCAAGAATGTAAACAGCGGTGGTGATTTACAAATGGAAATGATACTGGCATGGGCGAGATTGTACGTATAAGCCGCGGCAGTGAGCAAAGAAATTGACATGATACTAGGCAGCGCAAGATTATAAGCCATGACAGTGAGCAGAAAATACACATAAAACTGACTAGCGTAAGAATATTGATCATGAAACGGGTGAGCGCGAGAAAGAAGAGCGCAGCAGGAACATAAAAGTGGCCATGAACCTGGCCAGAGCAAGTATGTAAACTACTGCTATGAGCAGGGAAGAGGGAATTAAAATGAGTACAGTAGTTAAGCGAACTTTACAAATGTATGAATTAGGTGTCAACGGATATTATATTCTCGTAAGTAATGGATATTATAAAGAGGTCGTGAAATAATAATATGTAAAAATAAATTTGCTTATACACTAGGTCATGCCGATATTAACCGTCTAAGTGTTACATAAAATCACACCAATATGCATTTGGTGGGACTTTACCGGCCTGCATGAAGGTCCAAAGAAATAAATCATATTGTGGCTTAAGAAAAGCCTGGCAATCTTTCGATTTCCCTCTTCCTCTTCACAGGTGTCTGGAAGCCTAAAGACTTGCTGAAATTGTTCTGCAACGAAAATTTACTCATATTTAAGTTGAATTTATAAATACTCACTGAGTTCTTAGATTTACGCGAATATTACACATGAAATAAAACTATTTTTTCGGATTTATTCGCGGTTTATTTTGATTTTTAAGTTCCCGACGTTTCGAGTGCTTTGCAGCGCCCATGGTCACGGGAAGGACTGAGGTGTTAGACGTCCAAAAGGCATAGTTGTTCCGGGGTACCCTCAAACTTCTTAATTATTTTTTGTTTTTGTTGGTCCGATCTACGCAGAATGAGCTCACGGTGTCTTGAGGTCTTGCAGTGTTATGCTTGGTTTTAGATTTGATTATATTAATTACTGGATCCCAAGACGATGGAAGCACCCAGCCATCTTCTCTATTGAAATTAGGATGTTTTTTAATTTCAATAGCCTCGCGAACCATCCTTGGTAGGAATCGGTGTTCTTTCACGAGGATTTGTGGTCTATCAAATCTGATGTTATGGCGGGTGCGGTCAAGGATATGTTCACAGACTGCAGACTTCTTAGAGCGACGGTGTTTTAGGTCAGCTATGTGTTCTTTAACCCGAGTTTTTACCGGTCTTTTTGTTTGTCCTATGTTAGAGAGACCACATTCACAATCAAGCTTGTATACTCCTGCATCTTGAAGAGGGATGTGACACTTGACAGATGGTAAAAACTGACTGATCTTCTTCGGCGGCTTATAAAATGTTTTAATTGAAGCAGGCTTCAAGATGTAGCCAATCTTGTCTGTGACTCCTCTTATGTAAGGTAGTACAGCAGGGAGACGCTTGACTGTGGCTGGTATCACTCGGTCACTGTGACGTTGGCGTGGGACTCGAAGCTTATTGTCGTGCAGGACTTGCTTGACATGTTGAAGCTCGGCAGCCAGATGTTTCTTGTCACAGATCCCTTGTGCTCTCTGAAACAAAGATTTACCCACAGTAGCTAACTGTGATGGCTGGTGGTGAGATTCACCGTTTAAGTACCTATCAGTATGTGTCTTTTTTCTATAAACCGTATGGCTTAAGGTGTTGTTGGGGTTACGGATTACTGAGACATCTAGGAAAGCTAGGGAATTGTTTGCCTCCAACTCCATTGTAAACTGAATTTTAGGGTTAATGGAGTTAAGATGATTAAGGAATACATTAATTTTGTAAGATGGTAATATTGTGAAAGTATCATCTACGTACCGCTTGTAGAAACTTGGCTTTACAGGTGAGGTACGAAGGGCTGTCTCCTCAAAGTCTTCCATGAATATATCGGCAACAATGGGAGAAACAGGGGAGCCCATCGCCACACCATCTACTTGCTTGTAGAACTGCTCCTTCCACAGTAGGTAGCCAGATGTAAGGCAGTGTCTCAATAGTTCTGAGTATTCCGCTGGCATGTTGTTCTCCGCTAGTTTCCTTTCTACAATTTCGACACAGTCTTGTACAGGTAAGCATGTGATTAGTGACTGGACATCGAAACTGACCATAGTTTCATTGTCAGTGAGATGTAGATTTTTGATTAATTTATTTATTAAATATTACGAAGAGATTACGCCGGTTCATCCAGAACCGGCGTAATCTCTTCGTTAATGTGATAATTAACACATTACACACGGGTGAAGCAGGAGGATTACATAATTAACCTTTTTAGTGGCTATTTTATTGACTAGTCTAGTAAAATGATTTTGTGTGGCTTAACATAACTAGATACTAGATGTCTGAGCTATTTATTATCAGATTTAAATAATGAAATTTTGTTTCAACACATTTGGTTTTTCTTTTCCTATTTATTGAAAGCAGGATCTTCTATACATGAAAGTAAATTTATCCAGTCGATTGAACTCTAATGGACTTCGTGCAGCTGGTAAATTGATAGATTATGAAAATTCCTTTAATATTTCTTAGTACGCGATGAATAACCAAAGTTTTTGAGCTGTGCTACCGAGTTTCAAGGAAATGAATTTCACTTCACACTAATGAAAATACTTTTGATACCTTCAGATGAGATGCAGAATTTTTGGCTTTGTCATACTTTATTTAGGTATACTTTTAGTGAATTTAAAATTTGGTTTTGGACTTTAATAATGCATAGATAGATTTAAGAGAAAAGATACAAGGTGCAACATATATAAAGCAAAACCTCAGATACCCTAATTAGATTATTGCTTAAGGAATTTAATACGAAAATAAAACATCTAATTTTAAGGAGTTTTCTACCATTTTTTTAAGCTCTTTGGTAACCAAATTAACCATATAATTTAATAATTCATTAACTTTTGTATGCATATTGAGGTGTATGTCATATAAATATATTTAAAATAGCTGTTATGCTTTGAATAAATATTAAATGTTGTTATATACGGCGCACAGAACGAGCAAGAGCTTTTCTTGAAAATTTAAAAAAAAATACGTTATAAATAGTTGGAATCGATTCAGTTGTCGATTGAGAACAATCTACTTCCAGGTCTTGCGTTAATTATGTTACACCTTGTATAGATTTATACAATGTGTAAAGATTTTAAAGCAAGACCACAGGCCTAAGTACAAACAATTTAACGTTACAGTAATTCTGTTGGGAAATCGTGATGTTACGTTCATTTTTATTTTATAAACTTGTAGTGTGACAAGGATGTAATATCATCTCGATAACGTTACACTAACGTCAGTTTCTTAGTGCTAAGCTCTTATAAGCAGTGGCGGATTTACACGTTTGCCGCCAGTAGGCTATTCAATTTTTGATGATCCTACTAAAGTACTCCTACTAAGTTTACAATCGTATTAAGTACATTTTCTAAGTCAAAGAAATTGCAATTTTATGATTTGTGCTCTATCGTCATCATTACATCAGCTTTTTCCCGTTATTAGTAACATTATGAATTGAGGGATCGTTGTATCAGTTCCTAGATTATTCTTATAAATCACGATTTAGTGAAGTTTACACAAGAAATAGTCTTTGGGTATATCACTACTTATAAAAACATTTTTGGAGCCATATTTGCCGTCCCCCTAAAATTTTCCGCCCTAGGCTCCAGCCTACTCAGCCTGCTGGTAAATGCGCCACTGCTTATAAGTCTAAGCCCCACGTGCACTACTACTTGACTAGTTCGAGTTTCTAACGTTAAATTCAAGGCAATGTAACGTTATAACCTCTAGTTTGTCAATATGTAACGCTAACCCTGGTTCGTACAAGTGGGCCTAAGACTAATATCTGTCTTTATAGAAATGTTGATGGAAAAGTGTGATGTCACGTTCATCGATAGCGTTATACTAACGTCAATTTATACCTAAGGGGTCATCAGAGTCTTTCAGAGCAGCAGAATATAAGTAGTAGTAATCAATTATTAAAAATAATTTTGATCAGCCTATTTAACATGGGTACGGTTACTTTTTTTAAACATAGTCAGACTACTAGCATACTAGAAATTACGGGCAAGACCTAGACTATCTTACCATGACTAAATAGACCGAGTCTTATCTGAAGGACAAGTCATGAGATGAACTGATGAAAGTGTATGAGATGAACTATGAGTGTGAAGGAAGCTATTGAAGTATGAAAGGTAAGAACCTGTTAGAACTCTGTACTCTCTGCCTACCCCGCCATGCGTACACAAATATGAAATTCATAGAAATAAATATTCAGACCAAAACAAATATTTGGAGGTACTGCAGCTTCATGAGAATATATATATATATATATATATATATATATATATATATATATATATATATATATATATATATATATATATATATATATATATATTATGTGAAATGTGTAATTGTAAGGTCTCCTATCTTAATATATTCCAAGTTGCGTAGACTATCGTAAAGCAATTTAATTAAAATATTCTCCGATACTCGTAAAGTGGCTTGAAGATATAATCGCGTATTAAATGAAGTCGTAACAATACTAATAACTTTCCAAATACCTTAGGCCATGCGTCTAGGGCATAATAAAACGGTTTTTAATATCCCACTATTGGGCAAAGGCCACTTAATAAAATCTCACATACTGTGCGCGGACTCCGTATCTGAGTGATGATGAATGGGCGTCTCCGTAACCGGCGAGACTGTATGACGCGAACTATTATTAAAAGCCACAGGGGTCTGTAAGGAAAGAACCTGTTGGACCTTTGTGCTCGCTACCTAACCCTCAAGGAATTTGACGTGATGATATAGATAAAGAGATAAATCGGTCTATAAAATCCCACAAGCAGTTGGTATTTAATAAACCGCCCATAAGACACAAATTAACAATTACCAGATTAGAACGGCTAGTGTGTTTTCCAAAGGAAGGAAAGACTGTGATATTTCCATATTAAAATATGGAAATCTGATCACCCATTCTCATCATATTTCACACTAAATTGACTTAGCAGAATTATGCTTTACCTTGGTACACGCTAAGATCACAGAGCTCACGCTGCGAGCGCTTTGAGAATTAATCATTAAATTAAAATCTAAATTATTTAATGAGTAAAGATGAGTTTGACTCTTTAGCGATAAAACGCAGACAGCGTTCTTGCCGTCTATGAATATTGTGTGACCTATATGATATGGCAGGCCCCCCATAAGGTGGAGCGATGACCTGGTGAAGGTCGCAGGTAAAACCTGGATGCGTACAGCACGAAGCCGGTCGTTGAGGCGAACTTTGGAGGAGGCCTTTGTCTTGCAGTGGACGTCTTTTGGCTGATAATGATCATGATATGATATAGTTTCTTTTTTGATTTTAAACGTATTCCCTCAGTAGAAATTATTCCTGTATCATTGGTGTGTTTACAAACATGAAATTCACGTACACAAACACCCACACCGTAACATATAAAGATTTTTCCCGTACGAGGACCAAACTACTGACAACTCGACCGAGTGGGCGAAGCGACTGCACTAAGGCGTCGTGTATGTTATTTATTTTGATTAATAATTTATTATTACTGCCCGACAACTAAAGCAAGTTACAAGATTAATGTCTCTCCTTAACGGACTGAAACAATTAACGACGCAAGAACATCTAATCGGATTTGCGGTGTGTTCTACTTGTGACCCGTCGTTCGACATAAGAGGTTTGGCTCGCGATCCCAACGCAAAGTTCATCTTAGTGGGTATTCCAAAGGCCAGAGTGGCTCAAATAAGACGATACTACAAACATTCATTCATCTCAAACTGACCGAGCTTAATGCTGTTTAACCTTGGTGATCACTAACAATATTAGCAGCGCTTGGAGAGATTTGAGCATGTATAAATTATTTACACACGCCGTCGCGCCTATATTCCCCCAGCGGAGGTTGTAGAGGTGTACTGTGTACACCCAATTTTTACACCTCGTGATCGCAAATACCTAAATCAAGTTACAAGATTTAGGTCCTACTGAATGGACTAAAACAATTAACGACATAGGATAAAGTAATTGAATTTGCGGTGTATTCAACTTGTGCTCCGACGTTCGACATAGAGGTTTGGCTCGTGACCACAACGTAAAGTTGATCATTTATTCATGCCATCTTAAAAGGAGCGTCCTTATTTGATATGACCAAACATGACAGGCTCGTAGCATTCGTAGCACTGTGCGACCGCGGTGTTCTTACCGATCACTAAGGTTAAGCAGCGTTCGACTCGGTTGGCCTGAGATGGATGACTGTTTGTGGCATTTTCATATTCGAGCGTCTCCGTGCTGCGGAAGGCACGTTAAGCCGTTTGTCCCGGTTACCACTTAATGTGGTAGTCGTTAAGCCGAGTTGGAAGCTTTCAAGGCGGCTTGATAAGTTCCACAAGGAGGCCACAAACCTGCCTCCATCAATCCGCACTGGGTCCGTGTGGTGGAGTATGACCCTTTCTCTCTCTTACCTCGATTTGTGAGAGAAGGTCTTTGCCCAGCAGTGGGCAGTATAGGCTGATATTATAAGCACGGTACGATAATTGCGTGAAAGTATAGGGTAAAACTGAGTAGATTTACGCCAATATTATTCCGCGGCTTCGCTGCCGGTCGACAACAGTGCCACCGCCAGCGGTTCTGTGTTACTTCAGGATAACGAAGTTTTCTAATGGTGAAAGAATAATTAAAATCTGTTCAGTAGTTTCAGAATTTGTTGATTGCAAAGTAACTAACAAACAAATTTTTCTTTTTATAATATTAGTATAACTATTTTTCGGATTTTATCGCGGTTTTATTTTAAGTTCTTAACGAAGTCCCGAGATCATGAGTACTGTAAAGCATTGAAAATGTACAGAACTTAGAAACGCTAAATAAGCCGTCATAAAAAGACCATTTCACCAAATTATCGTAACTCACTGCGTTACGTGTTAATTGGTCAAAGCGAATTCAGCCCAGTCTAGTTGAAATCTCATTATTTGCTACATGAAAGGCTGAGTTTGTGTAGTAACGGTTTACTTATATATGGATCCCAGAAGAGTTACTAGAAATACGGGATGGATCTTTATACAAGTTGTAACATAAGAAACGCAAGACCTGATAGTAGTTTGTTCTAAATCAGTAACTGAATCGATTCCAACAATTTTTAATGTAATTTACAGTATTTTTAATTTAGCAAAAAATTTTTTTACTCCTTCAGTGCGCTATATAAAATTAAATGTATTCTTGATTCATAGCAAGAAGAAGATTCCAAACGTATTTCTCAAACCGCACACACACACGTACAAGTTTCATTGTTAATTGGGGTATAAAAGCGCTTTAAAAAAGGGTAAAATCGTTTAAATTTGAAAATTTGGTTTTTGTTTGAATTTATGACGCATTCTCTAATCGAGGTGTCTGAGGTCTTGCGTTTATTATGTTACACCTTGTATGTATCAAAGTTAATTATTGCGGCCTGGGCCCTTATTTGCTAACACTAATGGTATTTTGTATGAGTGTTATTAAACGATTATCTCACGAAGTTAACATAACTTGCCGCGTTACGCGTTCAATTGGTCTACCTATATCATCACGCCAGATCCATGGCGGGGTAGGCACAGAGTACAGAGTTCTAATAGGCTCTTCCATTACAGACCTCTCTGGCTTCCTTCACTCGCATAGTTCGTCTCATACTCGCTCACCGGTTATGGAGACTCATGACTTGCCCTTCAGATAAGACACGGTTTACTTGGTCACTGTAAGATAGTCTAGGTCTTTCTCGGTACCTACATCCTTCCACTTTCGCTTTGTATTCTGTTTTGTCATTCATTCTTCCGACATTCTTTCTATAAGCCTGAACCAACCCTCATACCCTTTCTCATCTTTACGCTGATACTTTCTTTCATTCTCCTTCTTATATACTTAACTCTCACTGCCATATAACAGCGTTGGGATAAGCACTCTGTTATGCATGGCCAGCTGCGCCTTTTGGCTTAAATGCCGGGCCATTCAATTGGTAATAGCGAATTAGTGCCCAGTCTTGGTGAAATCCCATTATTTGCTAAATGAAAGGTTGAGTTTGTGTGTGTGTGTGTGTGTGTGACCATCATCACCGTATGGCAACGTACTTTTAATAATGCTATTTACGATCTAAATTTAATGTCAGAGTGGAGGATCCATTGTTTAGCCTCTGATGTCAGCTGGTGCAGACCCTCGAATTTGTCACTAAATACCTGGAAATGATCTGGAGTTTGTGTAAGAAGGGTTTATTGACGTATGGATCCCAGAAGAGATGGCTGTTAATCATTTGATCTGGATGTTTTGTGGAATTCATGTTTGTAAAAGCACTTATGACACAGAACTAAGTCTTACGCGGAACAACGACTTCACCTCCGCATACCAAATAGACCGTGTGTTATCTGAAGGACAAGTCAATGGTCCTCATAACCGGCAATCGTGTATGAGACAAATTATAAGAGCGGAGGAAGCCAGAGAGGTCTGTAAAGAAATAAATTGTTGGAACTCTGAACTCTCTGCCTACCCCGCAAGGGAATTGTCGTGATGATATACATAGAAAGAGAAATGTAAATAACGTGTTTTGGACTATATGGCTACCTAATTATAAAAGGCAAATACAAACTCACTCACTCACTCATAACGAAATCTCCAAAAGGTAGGGTCAGAAAACTTTTAATTTGGGTCCGAAAGTTTCTTTTACAGTCTAGTTGCTCAATAAAGGAAGATTTTTTTTGGAAAAATGATCTCTAAATGGGTCAAACAGGCGGTCGAAATTGGTATGAAATAGTCTTTAGTCTTAGTTTAGTCCCTAGGTCTACTAGATAGGATAATAGTTCAACAGACTTCTTAGAATAATAATAACTAATACAAATAAATAAAATTGAAGTGTCTGTTCGTAATATAAAAATAACAGCTTTTTACTGAATGCATATGGAACTATATATTGTACTTATAACAAATAAATAATTTTATAAATTTTGGTCTGTTCGACTGTCTGTGTATTCCGACTAGTCTCCGAAACGGCTGGACAGATTTTGCCGGTACTTTCAATAATAAATAGCGTATGGTATAAGGAGTAACTTAGGTTACTTTAATTTTAGAAAAAGATATTTTTGCAAATTCCACGCTGGCGAAGTTGCGGGTAACAGCTAGTAGTATATAAGGATCTCGTAGCGTTATGGTGTATGGGGTCGGTGGCGAACACCGGGGTTAAGTAGAGTTTAGGTGGGTCTTTCTGACATTCATCAAGTCTCCCTCCGATGGCGGGCTCGTCGGAACGAGGCAAAAGAGGGGCAAAGTGCTGATGTCGGCCACCCTAGGGTTTTTAGTCGGTAGGAATCCGACACGCCCCGCGAGCTTCCCCCGAGGCTCGCAGAAATCCTATGCAGGATTTCCCCAGGTAAAAAGGGTCTTTCTGACATGGGTGACCAATTATAGCATTCCCATATTTGAGCGTCTCCGTACTATGGAAAGGACTTTAAGCTGTTGTTCCTGGTTACCGATTTTATGCAGTAGCCGTTAAATCGAATGGGTAGAATTATAGATGGCTTGGAAAGTTCCAAGAGCCACAAACCTGACTCAATGAATGGTATGGGGTATGGTAAGGTATTAGCCTTCTTTTTTTCACTTCAATTTGAATGCGAACGCCTTTATTCAGTCACTACTGAATAGAATAATCCCACTGGATAGAATAGTCTGATTTGTTAATAAATAAACCAGCTGTTACCCGCGACTTTGCCCGCGTGGATTTTTGGAGCGGCACGCGCAACTCTTATTCTAAAATGAAAGTCAACTAAGTTACTCTTCATAACAGCAGCTATTTGCCAGTGAAAGTCTTGTCAAAATCGGTCCGGCCGTTTCGGAGATTAGCCGGAACAAACAGACAGACAGACAAAAAGTCGTTTATTTTCTATTAGTAAAAAGCTGTTAATTTGGCATTACTATTGAGACTTCAATTTTATTTATTAATAGTAACCAACTGCCTTGAATTATTCCTTATATTGCTTTTTCTAATGCATTGGTTGTCTGAAAGAAATTGCTTTTAACATTAAGACTGCCAATTATACAAAAGTATCTCTAATAAAATGTGTTTATATTATTTAACTAATGGATAATAAAAATGACGTAATCCATCCATGATACAAGTAATTAAAGATTATGTTCTACGCACCTAGGGAAAAGGAAGGCAAAATGGATCACTTAAGCGAAAACAATTGTAGAAAAAAAACTACAAAAGGTATTTAAATTTCATAAGATAAAATCAAAGCATGTACCAAGGTATGTAAGGAAAGAACCTGTTTTAACTCTGTACTCTCTGCCTACCCCGCAAGGGATCTGGCGTGATAATATAGATAGATAATTTTATACTCTACAAACTCATTAATAAAATATTTGATAAAGGCACGTAAAATGAAGCTATTAAGAAGGGGGATAAAGGTATATTTTAAAAACACTAGTGTTGGACCGTTTTACCTTCATAGCGAGACACAACAGACCTCACATGAAGGCAAAACAGACTTAAACAAACAACAGTCTTAATATAATTCACACACGAATACTGTATCGTCGTCGGCATCTATATCACCGCAATATTAACAAAGATAAATGCAAAGCCAAGGAAGATTCTTACGGCACTAGTAACATTGGATCAACCATTCGTTGGTTTTTGTCTGTTTTTAAAAACAGATTAGAGCAGTAAAACACTAAACGTCGTCCAAGATGGATGAAAATCTAATTTTTCTTCCTTTTAGATCACTACATTAGTTTTACTTGACGTTTTATCGTCCTTTGATAGTTTTGGTTGAACACTTCAGTCAGATATACCATGAATTCTGGTCCGTCCGTTTTTTGTTGTTACGACTAGCTGTGTAATATATAACTGTGAAGATGCTAGATCTTCACAGTTATATATTACTCTAATTGTAAGATAATTTGCATGTATACATCACAAGAACAAATTTTATTAAGCCAACACATTGGGTAGATCAAATAAAAATCGTTAATTTTATATCAACACACCTAAATATAAACTTTCTTATCTAAAAAGTGCACACTTTTAGCGTAGAGCTGGGGACACTGACCGAGGGCGGGTGCATGACGAACTATAGTTAGACGTAAACCTTTCAACAGGATTGTTAATAGTCTTCAAATTATTAAGGTGAACCTTTGGGCCTCCAAGGTCCGTTTTGCCTCCTTTTTCCCTATTTTTTTTTCTTTTAAGTCTACGTAGCCCTACTCTAGGAATTATTCCTGTGTCGTAGGTGCGTTTTCGAACATGAAATTCACATGCCTAACCCAGACCGAAACAAATATTTGTGGATCACACAAAGATTTCACCCGTGCGATAATCGCACCCGCCATTTCTCAATCCAGTGGGTGGTTAGAAGCTTAACCCGCTCAGACCAAGCCGTACGCCTGATGGTCATAAACCTGAGTCCACGAACGGTACAAGGACCCCGTGATAAAATTATTAGCCGTCTTTTTCACTTCGATTTGAATGGGAAAGCCTTTGGTTAGCAGTGGGATAGTATAGTCAGATTTATTAATCTACACTAATATTATAAAGAGGAAACATTTGTATTTTTGTATGTTGGTAACGAATAAACTCAAAAACTACTAGACTGATTTCAAAAATTCTTTCTCCTTTAGAAAGCTACCTTATCCAGAAGTAACATAGGCTATATATCGACGACGATTTAGCGCAGTTGTTAAGAGCTTGAGCTGCTCCGCCCACTGTGTCTAATAGTCGCGGGTTCGATTCCCGCACGGGACAAATCTTTGTGTGATCCACAATTATTTGTTCCGGTCTGGGTATTTGTGTTTGTGAATTTTCATGTTTGTAAACGCACCCACGACACAGGAATAAATCCTAGTGTGGGGCTACGTTGTTATAAAAAAACTAAAACTAACTAACTAATATAACATAGACCCGGTAGGTGGCGCTATTGTCGGCGGGTACGAAGTCGCGGGAAACTGCTAGTAAATAATATACGTATAGTGTACGCTGCCAACTGCTCTATATAATTATTCAGGAACTTATTTTTAATAAGCATGTGTTTTTATTATGTAACTAGTGCACAATGAAAATGACAAACGATTTGGCGCAGTGGTTAAGAGCTTAAGCCGCTTAGCCGCAGGTTCGATTCCCGCACGGGAGAAATCTTTGTGTGACCCAAAATTATTTGTTTCGGTCTGGGTATTTGTGTATGTGAATTTTCATGTTTGTAAACGCACCTACGACACAGGTATAAGTCCTAGTACGGGGCTACGTTTTAAAAGGTAAAAATGGACGATTACATGATCCATTCAAAATATCGGTAATTTTATATTATATTCTACGTACTTGTTTAATAAGCAACAAATTAGTTACAGTTACAAAGCGCCAATTCTTAAATTTACAAATCCGTTTTGGCTGCATTACTTTCATAGTTTCTCCCTCGCACAGATGTCGGTTTGAGCTATTGTCAACTCTATGAATTCCTACGTATGTACTACAAATAACTATTATGCGGTATAATGCAGTTTTTGGCTATTATCTTTTGTACTTCAGAATAATTTCGCCTAAGCCACGTTTAAGTTTTATACAAACTTATATGAAGAACACCCAGTAGAGTAGTTTGTTTCTAGTACTAACCATTTAGCACTAAGTACGAAAGACGATGTGTTCTCCCCTCCTCCAGACCGGCCAGACCTCTTATTCGTTATAACCAAACGCGGTGCGTTACGATAACGTGTGATGGTATTCTGTACGCACAGTTGGGCAGAGTTGAGGCGCTCGTAGCGCTGTGTGACCGCGGTGTTCTTACCGATCACCAAGGTTAAGCAGCGTTCGACTCGGACGGCCTGAGATGGGTGACCGTTTGTGGCATTTTCAGATTCGAGCGTCTGCGTGCTTCGGAAGGCATGTTAAGCCGTTGGTCCTGGTTACCACTTAAAGTGGTAGTCGTTAAGCCGAGTTGGAAGCTTTAAAGGCGGCTTGATTAGTTCCAACAGCAGGTGGCCACAAACCTGCCTCCACCCCGCGGAGGCGGTACTCTCATTTACTACAGGAGGTCCCTTCACTGCATCCCTCTCGATCCCCCCGCGCTCACCAACATCGAAGCCTCGGTCTGTCGCGTCTCTCTCACGGGGCACCAGCCCATCGTGATCGCCTCCGTATACCTTTCCCCCCACTAAATCTGTTCTCAGGAGTGACTTTGAAGCACTCCTCAATCTGGGAAGCGCCGTCATTCTGGCGGGCGACTTCAACAGCAAGCACGTGGCCTGGAACGGTCCCACCACTTCCCCTAACGGTAGGAGCCTTGACGCCCTGGTCGACGTTCTCGACTTTGACGTCATCGCACCTATGCACCCTACCCACTATCCTAACAATCCCAACCATCGACCCGACGTCCTGGACATGGCGCTTCTGAAGGGTGTCACCCTACGGCTGCACTCCTTGGAAGTAATCCAGGAACTCGACTCTGACCATCGACCTGTAGTCATGAGACTCGGTTCCCCCCCTTCCGCCCCTCAGCGACCCAAAAAGACGGTGGTGGATTGGCATGCGCTAAGCACGGCCTTGGCGGATGCCGACCCTCCCCCCCTGCCTCTCAGCTCGGACTCCATCCCGTCCCCTCAGGACACCGATCAGGCCGTAGATGCCTTCACCGAGCACATCCGATCGGCTGTCAGTCGATCGTCCAAGCAAGTCGAGGCGGAAGATCTCTACCTCAACCGCTTTCGACTGCCGGACGATGTTAGGGATCTCATTCGTTCAAAGAATGCTTCTATCCGAGCGTACGACTCCTACCCCACCGAAGCCAATCGGGCCCGGATGCGCGCTCTACAACGAGAGGTAAAGCGTCGTGTCGCGGAGGTCCGGGAGGAATGGTGGGGTGTCCTCCTAGAGGACATCGCGCCGTCGCATCTGGCCTACTGGCAGCTGGCGTGTAGCCTCAAATCCGACTCCACGACTGACATGCCCCCGCTGTCCCGCTCTTCAGGCGCACCCCCAGCCTTCGCCGACGACGAAAAGGCCGAGCTTCTCGCCGACTCCCTCGAGAGACAGTGCGCCCCCAGCTCTCAATCCGTCGACCAGTCCCACGTCGACGCGGTCGACAGGGAAGTCGAGCGCAGGGCATCCCTCCCCCCCGTCGATTCCTTACCTCCTAACTATCACCCAAACGGAGGTCGAAGATCTAATTATGGGTCTCAAAACTAAAAAAGCCCCCGGCTCTGACGGCATTTCGAATCGCGTTCTGAAATGCCTGCCCGCCCAACTCATCTGCCTCTTAGTGGCTATATTGAACGCCGCCATGGCGAACTGCACCTTCCCCGCTAAGTGGAAGGAGGCAGACGTCATAGGCATTCCCAAGCCCGGCAAACCTCGCAATCTCCCCGCGAGCTACCACCCTATCAGTCTCCTCAACTCCCTGGCCAAGATATACGAGCGCCTACTTCTGGCGAGGCTCAAAGACTTCGTAACGTCCAGGGGTATCCTTATCGACGAGCAGTTTGGCTTTCGAGCCAAACACTCTTGCGTCCACCAAGTGCACCGCATCACGGAGCACATCCTCTCCGGTCTCAATAGACCCAAACCCATCTACACGGGCGCCCTCTTCCTAGATGTCGCGAAGGCATTCGACAAAGTCTGGCATAATTGCTTGGTCTACAAGCTCTACCAATTGGGTGTGCCGGACAGACTCGTGCTCATCTTACGAGACTTCTTGTCGAATCGCACCTTCCGTTATCGCGTCGAAATGACGCGCTCCACTTCCCACTCCATCAGTGCTGGAGCCCCATAGGGCTCAGTTCTCTCTCCGCTCCTGTTTAGCCTTTACACGAACGACATTCCTCGTTCGAGTAAGGCGCATCTAGCCCTATTCGCGGATGATACCGCTCTCTACGTCTCGCATAGGAATAAGGGTTTCATTACCAGACACCTTCAGGTATCCGCCAATTCCCTAGGGAATTGGTTCAGGAAGTGGCGTATTGAGGTGAACCCGGACAAGAGCGCTGCGGTGTTCTTCTCCAGAGGTGCCACCCCACGCCACTCCCTGCGCCGCCCTAGAAGTAATCTCGGCCAAGGGACCATGTTCGACCGACCCATTCCCTGGGTCAAAGAGGTCAAATATCTAGAGGTCACCCTAAACAGTACCATGTCCTTCGGCCCGCTCATCAAGCGGGTCCGTCACCGAGCATCATTTGTGCTCGGTCGTCTCCATTCGTTAATCTGCAAGCGGAGTAAAATGTCCCTTAGAAATAAGGTGACACTTTAAAAAACTTGCGTTCGACCCATCATGACTTATGCGTGTGTTGTGTTCGGGCATTCGGCCCCCTCTCACATCGATAAACTCCAAGTGGTTCAAAACCGCTTCCTCCGTAAAGCCGTAGGAGCCCCCTGGTTCGTACGGAACGTCGACCTCCACTCCGATCTAGGTCTCGAACCTATTCGCGCCTTTATTAAAAAGGCGTCAACACGTCACTTCGCGAACGCATCTACCCATGCGAATCCGTTAATCGTAGCCACCGCCGACTACGATCTCCCCCCCGACCCCTGCCGCCACCGCCGGCCGCGACATGTTCTCACCGACCCCCCCGATGCTTTGTCATCCCTTCTTTCCGCTCAGAATACGGGCGACGACGTCGACGTAGTAGTAAATCCCCTCCCATAGCCGGCGGTTGACCGGTGCACTTAGTAGTGCACCCGTCCCCCTACAGCGACTGTCCCAACCGAGGTCGCCCTCGAGTATGTCGCCTCTTGCCCTTCTGGCTGGCTTGAGCGTAGTGGTTGCACGCTCGCCTTTAAGTCCGGTGAAGCTGTAAAGGCCTCGCGGCCAACAGCGTACATCATTCACACACACACACACACACCTGCCTCCACCAATCCGAACTGGGTCCGCGTGGTGGAGTATGACCTAATCTCTCTTACCTCGATTTGAGAGAGAAGGTCTTTTCCCAGCAGTGGGCAGTATAGGCTGATATTATATGTTTTAAGTTTTCTATAGCATCCATTGTCACGAAAGGGATTCAGGCGTTTGACGTCAGAAAATCATTGTTATTCCAGGGTACCATAGAGGGAGAGCTTATAAATTGATTTGAATGCAATTAATATTTCAACTGATTGATCTTAGAATTAAAAATTGATTGATAAATGCCCAAGATTAACTGTGCCACTGGAGTAGGAAACGATAATTTCACAAAGTTTTCATAACGCGCCGCGTTATGTGTTCGATTGCTTGTAGCGAATAAGGGCCCAGACCAATTACCAAGCTTGGAATGTTAACTGTTGGGTTTCGAAGTTGGTTGTTATAAATTGCACTACTTACCTTTTCGTACATTCTCTGGATTTTGAACTCTGTCTCGGAAAAGGTAGGCAAAGATCTACATTATAGAATAATGACTTCCCCTTCCTCTTCAGATATATTTTAATTAAAAATATGTACGTTATTGACATGAATTTTGTAGCTTATCTTCTTCTTTCAGTCTATATATTTGTTTGTAAAAGTACCTACGACACGGGAAAGATTCCTAGTGTGGGGCTCCGTTGTGTGTGTGATTTTACGAAGTTTATTTCTCTTTGTTGGTCCAACATATTGGAGGTTGGACGTCCAACGCAATGACCCTATCTATATGTTAAGGAATGTTATGTTAAGGAATACCGAGACAGTATAGCTTAAGAGAGTGAGCGTAAACGTTTACAAAAGACTTTGTAAAATATTCATATTTGTCGCGCGCCGGACTCGAGGCGAAAACAAGGTTGACCTTATAGTACCTTTATATAGTATAGTACCTTTGGCGTTTTGGAGAGTTGTAAACTTATATATTATGATAAACTAAGTGTTGTATATCAGCCCAATAGCCCGGGGCTTTATAATACGGGCTAACTTGTGTCCCCCGCCGTAACATCTGGCGGGGGACCCCTCCTTGTACCAATATCCGTAGGGGGCCCTTGAGGTCGTGGGGCGCTGGGGCGGGGGCCCTAAGCGTCCTTCACGTGCGACCTCGATGAGGACGGCGGCGTGGTGTGACCCATGCTGCCGTGATCACCGCGATGGTGCAGGGGGGAGCGGGTCCATAGGCTTCCTCTCCGAAGGCGGGCTCTTCGGAGCACGATACAGAGGGGCACCGGTGTGTTCCTAACGGAGATCCCGGAGCCCCTCCCTGAAGTGTCGATGCCGGCCACCGTAGGGTTTTAGTCGGTAAGAGTCCGACATGCCCCGCCAGCTTCCCCCGAGGCTGGCGGAAGTCCATGAGGATTCCCTCACTTAAAAAAAAAATAAAAAATTATGGTGTTGCCAGCGGCTTTGGACGTAGTTATTTTGTAAGTAGCTTTACCTGCGACGTCATTCGCGTTATTTTTAGGTGTGTATTTCACACCCTTAAACTTTTTCGAGACAAGAGGCAGCCTATGTCCTTCCTCTGGATAAAATCTATTTCCTTGTCGAATTTGACCTAAATCTGTTTGACAGTTTGGGCGTGAAAAGGTAACAGACAGAGTTATTGATATTTATAAGGACTAGTGGTCGCCCATTGGTCGAAATTCGACCTACTCTTTCATCGTTTGCTGGTTATGTTTGACATTCAGTAAGACTATAGACAAATAATATTAAAAGCAAACAATATTAATCTATTCTCAATTTGACCACAGACTTTAACAATAAACAAAAGAGTATATATGCGTGTGTGTATCAAATACATGGTAATGTGTATAATGTTTTATTTTTATTGATTTAATGTATTTTATGCATAATTTTAAGAAAATATTAGCATTCTGCACTCCTTCTCTATATAAACTATAAGTGTGGGAAATTTCTTACTCCTCCGTCTGCGCAATTTTCGTAAAAAGCGGTACAAAGTTTCTGTTTCACGTATTAAAATAATGATATTCGTAAGTATTTGGCGATATTTTATTACAATAAAATAAGCATTAACACTAAGGAATAATTTAGCTTTCTGACATAAGTAGTTACAGGAATGGCCTCCTACAAACATACAAACAACTTAACATCATTATAATACTAGTTTCTGCTCGCGACTACGTCCGCGTTGAGTTTGGACAGAAATCTAACTTTATCCGGGATAAAAAGTCATTGCAACATACTATGCGTTAATCCAGGTAATAACAAATTTCATCTAAATCTGTTCAGCCATTTATGCGTGATTGAGTAACAGACATACAAACTTTCAGATTTAAATTATTAGTGGGATCTGTTTAGATTCATGCTTCTTACTGAGTCATTGGTATCCAGACGGCAAATACGAGGTCCTGGGTTTGAATTTTAGATAGGTTAAAAACAGATTTTCAATCAAAAAATTATTGGTCGTAGTCCAGAGTGACGGACGAGCGCCTTAATATTGTTCTCCCATACCATGTAGGAGCAACAAAAAAGAAAAAAAAATATTTTAAAATAACTGTGTGCCGTGGAGTTTCTTGCCATCCACAGGACCTTACGAGAATGCTGGTAGATACTTTGTTACTTTACTAACGATTCATAATACTATAAAAATAATATTAGCTCTGTTAAGAAACTGTCCTACCTTTGGGCACGGGCCTCCTCTCTGACAGAGGGTTTAGGCCATAGTCCACCACGCTAGCCCAGTGTGGGTTGGTGAACTTTACACACCTTTGGGAAACTCTTAGGTATGCAGGTTTCCTCACGATGTTTTCCTGCACCGTTAAAGCAAGTAATCATTCATTATTAATATGCACATGCTTTTGGAAAGACAGAGGTACGTGCCTAGCTTTTTAGTCAAACTACTAGGCTATTACTGCTGCATAATAGTTAAATACTGAAATGGTTTTAATGAATACAAATATTCCAACGCTGTTGGAGCGTTGTGCGGAGTAAAGCCGCCCGACCGTATTTGCAACAGCGTAGTAAGAAAGCGAGTAGGTATTAAAGATAATATTGGTGTAAAGATGAGAAAGGGTATGCTCCGTTGGTTTAGGCATATAGAAAGAATGTCAGAAGAAGGAATAACCAAAAATATATACAACGAGAAAGTGTAAGGATGTAGGTACCGGGGAAGACTTAGACTATTTTACCACGATACCGAGTTTTATCTGAAGTCAAGAGTTTCCGTAACCGGCGACCGTGTATGAGACGAACTATGAGAGTGGAGGAAGCCGGGGAGGTATGTAAGGAAAGAACCTGTTAGAACTCTGTACTCTCTGCCTACCCCGCAAGGATCTGGCATGATATAGATAGATGAATACAAATCAGATGCAGAATATTTTTTTATACATGTAAAACAAAAATTTTCGATTCTAATTTTGAGAGATTGAAAAGTATATACACTATTTCAAGATAAGATTTATACGTCTTTGGACAAAATAAGGTTTGGATCTCCAGGGTTTTCTCCTTACATAGCTCTTTTAGAGCAAAAACACAGACTTCTAACTTAGAAATACATTTATTGGCAGCCATTTATCATTTCGGTTTCTTTCTAGACCTTATAAATTTTTATGTCCATCCAATTACAGTGTGTAATATCTTCTATAGTTCAATTTGTTGAATAAAATATTGGGTATATTATGAATAATATTTATTTAGACTGATAAATTTAATTAAGTAGGTTGATATTTGAAAGAATATCTTAATTTCAAATATATAATATTAGTACTGACTGCCTTGTCAGTCTAGTGCCAAATAATGTTTTAAAAAAAAAACGTACGTTTGTACGTTTTAAAAAAAAATAATAAAAAAAAAATAATAAAAAAAAAAGTGCTTTGCAATCACGAGGTCCTGGGTTTAAATCCTGGGTTGGACAAATGTAGTTTTTCTAATGGAGTCTGGTGCCCGGTATATGGCAATAGGCTTGCCCCCTATTACATGGGACCTGAAATCTTCGGCGAAATATGGATGTATATAGTACACCTCTGCCACCCCCGCCAGGGGAATATAGGCGTGACGGTGTTTAATATTGATATAATTGATTGATATGATACATTGTCTTTCAAAATTTTATGATATGTCTGTCTTTAGGGAGCTTTTTTCTGAAGGGTTGTTTCAATGTCAAGTTCTAATAGGCAGAATTAAGAGAAAAAAATAAAAAAATATTACGCCTACTTTCCTCAACTAGAGATGGCAGAAGTTTACCGTGTAAACACACATTTCGACGACGATGTTAGGTCACCATATAAAAACTCCAATAATATGGTATCATTTTTTTTAATATACCTTCTACTATATTCTATCTACATCACACCAGATCCTTTCCGGGGTAGGCTGAGAGCGCATAGTTCCAACAGGTTTTTCCATACAAAGTTATGGGGTTACTATTTTAAAAGATGTAAAAATAAAATGCACACCTATGTTTATAAGCAGAGATGGCAGAGGCGTACTTTGTACACGCACTTGTCACCTACGATTTAAGTCTATAACTATTAGGTATATTTGCCGCAATCCCAAACGTCGAACGTTTTTTTAAACGTATCCGCATACCTACTAGGAATTATTCATATACATTTGTGGGTTTCACAAAGATGTCAGAGAGGTCTGTAAGGAAAGAAACTGTTGGAACTCTGTACGCTCCGCCTACCCCACAAGGGAGCTGGCGAAATGATATATAGATAGACAAAAATTTGTCCCGTGCGGGTATCGAACTCGCGACTACTCGGTCCATGCAACCGGTGCGGCCTGCGCTCTTGACCATTGAAAGAAAGAAGAAAAAAAACATTTATTTGTTGGGCTAAAAATGATAACGATTAAACAAAGGAAACCAAATTTACATGTACATACTATGTAGCCGCACAAATGGGGTAACACTCAACCTAACAATTGGAACTTGAACCACGACACATCGCTGATTTTCAGTTGTACCCCAAGTAACGTGCGCGCTTGAAGCCTCCTACAAGCATTAAACTAAGCCGTTGTCAAACACCTACTGAGCGGAATCATTCGTTAGAACACCCTTTTTGTCATTCAAATCATGCTACTATTTTACAAGATCTAAACGTGATTCAACCTTCGATCCCATCCGTAACTTATCATCGATAAATGATTTATCAGTTCAACGAACCCAGAAACGAAACTAAATGACGCGTGCTCCGGAAAAAATGTAAAGACGTTTTCGAGGAAGCTTTCAGGGGCCTTATTCTCTATGATCAGTTAAATACGTAACGCAGTGCGTTACGATAACTTTGTGAAATGATCATCATTAGCGTATAGTGATGTACTTTTAGTAATGTGACTTACGATCAACATTGTATGTCAGATTTGTGTGTGATCTACGCTGTTGGCCGCGGCGCCTTTACAGCTTCACCGGACAAGAAGGCGAGCGTGCAACCACTACGGCAAGGGGCAACTAGCTCAAAGGCGCCTCAATGAGGAACGGCCTCGGCTTGAGCAGTCGTTATGGGGGCAGGCATATACTAGGTGTCACGCCGTGGTGCTCTACACCGGCCGGCGGGAAAGGGATTTTTCGACCGCGCCGGAGAGGTTAGTGTCTGATCCTGTGTGCGGTATCTGTATTCGAAATAAGGGAAGTAAGGGCATCGGGCAAGTCGGTGACAATATACCGTGGGTGGCGGTAGCGGCTGATAGGAGGGGACTGCTGCGTTTGGTTTTAGTGAATGAGTGTCCATGGGATTTTGCTGTTGAATTTATTTTAAAGAAGCCCTTTCAAGTGATGAATACCCCATAAGAATTGGCCTTAAAATGATTATTATTTTACGAAGTTATCTTTATGCGCCGCGTTTTGTTATAACGAATAGGGGTCTAGGGGATTTTGCTGTTGAATTTATTTATAAAGAAGTCCTTTCGAAAGATGAATAGCCCAGAAATATTGGCCTGAAACTGATTATTATTCAGATAAAACTTGGTAATGGAGTCCCTATGAAAACATTCTGTATTTTGTTGGAGACAATTTTTGTGTGAGGTTAAACAGTTTCGGGAGCAATTTTTGTTCACATTATTTTGTTGGTGAAATTAAATGTTTTCAATTTGGGTTCAGTATTGTGATTTGATTTCTTATATTAAATGGCCGTTGGCGTAATGGCGAAAAATGTACTTTGCTATCACTAGGTCCTGGATCGGAAATCCTGAGTCGGACAAATGTAAAAAAATTCTAGTATCACTCCGGAGTCTGGGATTGTGCCCGGCATATGGCAACAGGCTTGCTTTATATTCGTTTTGTATTAATTTATTTTTTTAAAACCTAGCTCCACTCTAGGAGTTATTTAAAAACACGACATTCAAATGGCCAAACATCCAGACCGTAACAAATATTTGTGGATCACACAAAGATTGGCCCGTTTGGGGATAGAACCCGCGACCACTCAATCCTGTAGGTGGAGCGGCTCAAGCTCTTAACCCTTAGACCAAGCCGTCTGTCAAAACAACATGGTCTTAACACAGTCCGCGAAAAGTGGGTTAAAATATAGTAGACTTCTGCCACCACGGCTTGGGAGTTCCTATGAAAACATTATGTATTTTATTTGTTGGAGACAATATTTATGAGATGTAAAAAAAAATTAGGGAGCAATTCAGGTTACATTAATTTGTTGGTGATATAAAATGGTTACAATTTTGGTACAGTTTTGTGATTTCATTTCTTACATGACATGGTCGTCGCTTAGGGGCGAATAATGTACTTTGTTATCACTAGGTCAGACAAATGTGGCTTTTCTGTCGAAATTTTCATAGTATCAGTCCGGAGCCTGAAATACTGTCCGGTATACGGCTTTAGCTCACTCCTATAACATGGGACCTGACATCATCGGAGAAAAAAGAGCGTACACAGTACACATCTGTCTTCCCCGCTTTGGGAATATAGGCGTGATGGTGTTTGTAAAAGTTGGTCAAGAAAACATTCTGTATTTTGTTGGAGACATTTTTTTATCTGATGTTAAACATTTTTGGGCAACCGAATCCAACTCGGCTGGGCAGCGTTCGGAAAACTGCGCAACATCTTCTCATCCAAAATACCTCTGTGCCTCAAGACTAAAGTTTTTAGTCAATGTGTGTTGCCAGTGATCAGTTAAATACGTAACGCAGTGCGTTACGATAACTTTGTGAAATGATCATCATTAGCGTATAGTGATGTACTTTTAGTAATGTGACTTACGATCAACATTGTATGTCAGATTTGTGTGTGATCTACGCTGTTGGCCGCGGCGCCTTTACAGCTTCACCGGACAAGAAGGCGAGCGTGCAACCACTACGGCAAGGGGCAACTAGCTCAAAGGCGCCTCAATGAGGAACGGCCTCGGCTTGAGCAGTCGTTATGGGGGCAGGCATATACTAGGTGTCACGCCGTGGTGCTCTACACCGGCCGGCGGGAAAGGGATTTTTCGACCGCGCCGGAGAGGTTAGTGTCTGATCCTGTGTGCGGTATCTGTATTCGAAATAAGGGAAGTAAGGGCATCGGGCAAGTCGGTGACAATATACCGTGGGTGGCGGTAGCGGCTGATAGGAGGGGACTGCTGCGTTTGGTTTTAGTGAATGAGTGTCCATGGGATTTTGCTGTTGAATTTATTTTAAAGAAGCCCTTTCAAGTGATGAATACCCCATAAGAATTGGCCTTAAAATGATTATTATTTTACGAAGTTATCTTTATGCGCCGCGTTTTGTTATAACGAATAGGGGTCTAGGGGATTTTGCTGTTGAATTTATTTATAAAGAAGTCCTTTCGAAAGATGAATAGCCCAGAAATATTGGCCTGAAACTGATTATTATTCAGATAAAACTTGGTAATGGAGTCCCTATGAAAACATTCTGTATTTTGTTGGAGACAATTTTTGTGTGAGGTTAAACAGTTTCGGGAGCAATTTTTGTTCACATTATTTTGTTGGTGAAATTAAATGTTTTCAATTTGGGTTCAGTATTGTGATTTGATTTCTTATATTAAATGGCCGTTGGCGTAATGGCGAAAAATGTACTTTGCTATCACTAGGTCCTGGATCGGAAATCCTGAGTCGGACAAATGTAAAAAAATTCTAGTATCACTCCGGAGTCTGGGATTGTGCCCGGCATATGGCAACAGGCTTGCTTTATATTCGTTTTGTATTAATTTATTTTTTTAAAACCTAGCTCCACTCTAGGAGTTATTTAAAAACACGACATTCAAATGGCCAAACATCCAGACCGTAACAAATATTTGTGGATCACACAAAGATTGGCCCGTTTGGGGATAGAACCCGCGACCACTCAATCCTGTAGGTGGAGCGGCTCAAGCTCTTAACCCTTAGACCAAGCCGTCTGTCAAAACAACATGGTCTTAACACAGTCCGCGAAAAGTGGGTTAAAATATAGTAGACTTCTGCCACCACGGCTTGGGAGTTCCTATGAAAACATTATGTATTTTATTTGTTGGAGACAATATTTATGAGATGTAAAAAAAAATTAGGGAGCAATTCAGGTTACATTAATTTGTTGGTGATATAAAATGGTTACAATTTTGGTACAGTTTTGTGATTTCATTTCTTACATGACATGGTCGTCGCTTAGGGGCGAATAATGTACTTTGTTATCACTAGGTCAGACAAATGTGGCTTTTCTGTCGAAATTTTCATAGTATCAGTCCGGAGCCTGAAATACTGTCCGGTATACGGCTTTAGCTCACTCCTATAACATGGGACCTGACATCATCGGAGAAAAAAGAGCGTACACAGTACACATCTGTCTTCCCCGCTTTGGGAATATAGGCGTGATGGTGTTTGTAAAAGTTGGTCAAGAAAACATTCTGTATTTTGTTGGAGACATTTTTTTATCTGATGTTAAACATTTTTGGGCAACCGAATCCAACTCGGCTGGGCAGCGTTCGGAAAACTGCGCAACATCTTCTCATCCAAAATACCTCTGTGCCTCAAGACTAAAGTTTTTAGTCAATGTGTGTTGCCAGTGATGACATACGGATCAGAGACGTGGTCTCTTACAATAAGTCTCATAAAAAAGCTCAGAGTTCCTCAGTGAGTTATGGAAAGAGCTATGCTCGGCGTTTCTCTGCGTGATCGAATCAGGAATGAGGAGATTCGTAAAAGAACCAAGGTCTCCGCATAGCCCTCAGAGCCATTAGCAAGCTGAAGTGGCAATGGGCGGGCCACATCGGACGTGCGTTGGGGCAGAAAGATTCTAGAGTGGAGACCGCGTATTGGCAAGCCCAGCGGGGACGGCCGCCTGCCAAATGGACCGATGATCTTGTGAAAATTGCAGGAAGTCGTTGGATGCAGGTCTATGTTTAGCAGTGGACAAGGCTGAGATGATGATGAAACATTTTTGAGAGCAATTTAGGTTGTTGGCCTAGTGGGGAATGATGTGCTTTGCGATCAAGGTCTTAGGTTCAAATCCAGGGTTGGACAAATGTAGTTTGTATACCGAGAAATTACTAGTATCACTCCGGAATCTGGGATTGTGACTGGTATATGGCAATAAACTTGCTCCCTTTTACATAAGCCCTAACATTGTCGGCGAAAAATGGGCGTTTCCCTCACCCCCGCTTAGAGATTTCAGGTGTGACGGTGTTTTTTTTTATTTAAAAAACGGCCAATGTAAATATTCTATCTATATCATCACGCCAGATCCCTTGCGGAGTAGACAGAGTATCCCTTGCGGTAAAATATAATTTGTATACAAAATTTTCTGTCTATGCTGTCGGCCGTTAATGAGTTACTTTATCTTAAATCAACACCGTCACGCCTATATTCCCCAAGCGGGGGTAACAGAGGTGTACTGATTACACTCACATTTCGCCGACGATTTTAGGTTCCATGTGATATAGCGTGACTATTGCCATATACAGGGCACAATTCCAGATTCGGGACTCATAATATGAGGTTTTCGTTAGAAAACTATATTTATACGACCTAGGATTTGAACCCAGGACCTCGTGATTATAAAGCTATGCGCATTGCCACTAGACCAACGTGGCAGTATTATAAAATAATTGTCCGTCCTTTATTTATTAGCCGCCAATTACTTATTCCTGTGTCGTTGGTACGTTTATAAATATGAAAATTCACATACACAAATACCCAGACCGCAACAAATAATTGTGGATCACACAAAGATTTGTCCCGTGGGGTAATCGAAGCCGTGACTATTAGACACAGTGGGCGAAACGGCTTAAGCTCTTAACCACTTCAATCAATATAGTCAATTTTGATTGTCCGTTTTGAATTGCATCGGTACCCGATTGCATCAAAGCTTTTAAAACTGATTTTTACAATAATTTATTATGTATTGCCTCGTTGGTGGAGTGGCAAAGCGCATTGCTTTGCGATCACGAGGTCCTTGGTTCAAATCCTAGGACGGGCAAATGTAGTTTTTCAAACGAAAAAGTTTCCAGTATGAGTCCGGAGTCTGGAATTGTGCCCGGTATATGGCAATAGGCTCGCCCCTAATTACATGGGACCTTACATCATCGGCGAAACGTGGGTGTACTCAGTACACCTCTGCCACCCCCACTTGGGAAATATAGGCGTGACTGTGTATTATGTGTTGTTAAGACAACGTCCGTGTAAAGGTGGTCAGAGATATTTAAAGTACTTCACTTATTTTTTTAATCTTATTTATTTCGAGGCTTTTTTCCTACAAGGTATGTCAGCCCCATCGTACCCTAATCTAATATAACACTATTACACAATCAACTGAAGTTATTGTGATGGAGAAAAAGGTAATGCTGCGAATCGTACCATATCATAAAGATATTTTGCTGCATCGGATATTGGTTTAGACAAAACCCTTATAAAAGCTCCTACGTCGTATTTACTAACTTGTAGTTTCTGCATCACTACTTCTCTTTCCCTCTGGTTCTTTTCACATAACATCAGCAAGTGTTGGACAGCTTCAATTTTACCACATACTTCGCAATCGGGCGATTCGGCTTTTTTCATCAGATATCCAAACTTTCTAGATGGAAAGTGACCAGAACGTAATCTCTGTGCCATAACAACGCATGCTCTGCTTATTTTACCACTAAACCATGGAACCTGCGGAGGCTCACATTGAATGGTTTTATACCATATGCCTTTTTCTTTACTCCTCTCGTTGAAATATTCCTTAAAACGATAAAAACATTTTTCCTTAAAGTGATTTAGTAGTTCTGTATAATAAGGGGCAATATTAAATTCTATGCCCTCTAATATAGCCGCCTTTGCGAATTTGTCAGCCTCCTCGTTTCCTCTTACACCTATATGAGATGGAACCCATTGCCTCCTCACGTTTATGTTACTTAATTCGTGGATTTGTCTAAGGATTACATAAGCTATCGGTACACCTCTATATCCAGAGGCGCATCGAGCTAAATGCAGTAAACCACTTTTACTGTCAGAAAATATAACTATATTCTGGGAACTGTTGACATAGTTATTACAAATGTTTTCTAGAGCTTGTGAGATTGCAATAAGTTCCACCGTCATTATAGACACATTGGTATCAGAGGATCTAAACAGACCTGAATTGTTATTACTTATATTATAAAACGCGGCACCACAACCAGATTCATTCTTAGAACCGTCAGTATAAAATGTTAACCAACCGTAGTATTTTCCTGATTATTCTTCAATTACCTTGCATTTAAGTTATGTAGTCTCATATCTGTCTTTAGATCCTCATATACAATCTAAACTACAAATTACTTTGTAACCTACATTTATATATGTAACCCAAATATCTAAAGAGTATATATCTAACATATTTGAACAGTGTAAATTATAAGTTCCACAATCTCTATAAACTGTTACTAACTAAGGGATTTTTTTTTAATTCAATATCTCATATTTGTAAGGCCATTCAGTTCATCGATTTGCTTAATAGTGATATTGTTTAAAAGTGACCTGTTTTTTATACAAAATTTGTATGCAAGAAACAATCGCCTGAACATTAATGGTTGTATACATAGTTCCGTTTCCATAACATGGATAGGGGTAAAGTACTGCACTGCTTCTTCAAGTTATGGCTTCACACTAATTATAAGTGTATTTTGCCAGTGTCCAGTAAGATATATAATCGTGTTTGTTTAAATTAATTTAATGAAGTACCCCACCCTGGATAGTAAAGCGGTGGATACTTTACATACCAATTGCAACGGCCGTTTTGAGGGAAATCGAAAAGGCACGTTTTATCACTTTGTTACAATTACCTTCACTCATGCACATATAAGAACACATAATGGTTAATATTCCACCAACATACACATTATAAGTCGAAATAACACAAGTTTTAGAAATTAAAACAAATTGACAACATCACTCTTCGACTTTCCGCCAAAACCTCTACTGCACTTAAAATGTTCTATGTGTACCACTTGTTTTATACAAGTGGTGGACTTATTGTCTCTATGAAAAAGTATTTCTGCTTATTCCTTTTTTATACCCACAATGTAGTCGAGCTACAAACAACAGTCTATTATATACTTCGAGAGATCTGACAGTCCAATTATCAAGTTGTCCTATCGAACCAGTTTCGTGGTATAGTTGTCTTTTTGCCAGGAAAATGAGAGCCGAGCCATCGGAATAATTGGTTAGACTGGATATTGCGGGGTTTTTTTTTATTTGTATCAGAGTAATGAATACTGCTATTGTTTTAACAATCATTTTTGTATTTTGACATGATATGAAAAATGGGAGTTCAATAGAAAATCACAATTATATAAGAAAACTATGAGAGTTGAGGAAGCCAGAGAGGTATGTAGGGAAAGAACCTGTTGGAACTCTTTGCCTACCCCGCAAAGGATCTGGCGTGATGATGTGCTGTTGTTGTAAATTAAAAAAAAAATCTTTTCTATCCTCTATCTGTATTATCACGCCTGATCCTTAGCAGGGCTGGCAGAAATGCAGAACCAGTTGAAACTCTGAGAACACCTTCCCAGAGTTTCAACTGGTTATCTCTACTTAAGGAGCAACCGCGAAAACAAGTGTTTTTGTACACCATGTACTTCTAGAAGCACATGAATTAGGGATTTAATATTTCGAAATATGATATTTGACGGTACATTTTAGAATTTAGTAAAAGGAATACACGATTAAAAAAACTTAGCTGAATAAAATAAAACCCTTAAGTCATCTCTATTGTTTTACATTTTCCGATTCTAACGCGAAATACTTAGGAACTAATTAATAAAATTTATTTAAAAATATAGCATATAATTGTAGCAAAGTTCTTGTAAAGCAGTTTTTTTATGTCATTGTATAGTGTCTAAGAACATTTCCTTAGACACTACACAATGACATTAAAAAACTGCTTTATCATTATATTTATCATTATAAAGGACATTGTCGAAAATTGCCCTAGAATCAACAAAAATTTGACACATGCCATCATTATTTATCTATTTTATTAAAGTAATGGTAAATATATACGTATCTTACGCACAATTTGCAATCCAAAACGAATAATTCAAAGTATTGTCCACAAATCGTAAACACATTAAGCATCAAAAGTCGCTGATCAGCTTCAGCAACGTTATCCGGTGAACACGTTAAAGTTACATATATCGGGGAATATCTTAGAAACAAATCCACTGAACACATCCTAATTACAAAATTCGTTGAACTTTTATAAAACGTAGATTCTGGCCTGTGTTCACGGCATTTTGTTGACGCGTTCAGGTTATTTTGTTACACTTATTACATGTTTCGGCGTTTTTTCAGGTTTATGGAATCAATTTAGATCATCAACGATACTAAATAAAAATCAAAACATAATTAATTTCTTCTATAATTCATTTACCTAGACTAAATACCGGAAAAGGAATATAGAATATGCAAAAAAATACATCTAATAAAGGGACATACAAGTATATGCATAGATATACCATAGTGTAGTATTTTTCATGTAAGGTGGGTACTGTGACAATTGTAAGTGCCAAAGAAAATTATACTTTATTCAATGGCAATAAGTGGCACGACCAGTTTCTATACTTAAGGTTATATGCCTTACCACCATTGAATTAAATACTAATTTCCTTTGGCAATTAGAACTGTCACTACAAGGGTAATAATGTGAAAATTACTATAGGGAATTTAATTTGGTCAACAATGTAAAGACAACAAAACAGCGCATTTTTTTGTATACCTTAATAGCAACTGCTGCCTCGTTGGTCTGATAGTGAATAACGCGCGTTGAAATCACGAGGTTCTGAGTTCAAATCCTAAAACGAATGTAGATTTTTTTATCGAAAAATTTCTAATATCACTACGGAGTCTGGGATTGTGCCCAGTATATGACAATATGCTCGCTTCCTATTATACGGGACCTAACATGGTCAGTGAACAGTGGGTGTACACAGTATACCTCTGCCGCTCCCGCTTGGGGATTATAGGCGTGATGATGTTTTTTTTTAATTTAAATATAGCCTGCCTCGTTGGTATAGTGGCAAAGCGCATCGCGTTGTGAGCACGGGGTCCTGGGTTCAAATTCTAGGTCTGACAAGTGTAGTTTTTCAAACGAAAACTTCCCATTACATTCCGGAGTCTGGAATTGTGCCCGGTATATGGCAATAGGCTCGCCCCCTATTACATGGGACCTTACATCGTCAACGAAACGTGGGTTTACTCAGTACACCTCTGCCACCCCCGCTTGGGGAATATAGACGTGACGGTGTATAATACAGTTATTAGTATAACTATTATTTACCAACGATAACATTTTTAGGTTACAACAATGAATATACAACTGTTATATTTACTATAATTATTATATTATATTCATTCTTCAATTTTACTCATTCACATCTGAACTTGTGGAATCGTCGATATGGCATCTGTGACGTCACCTTTTTCATAGGTGCTGTCAGAATACCAGCACTGCACCTTAAGTGTTTATAGTGCAGCATTATGCTGAGGCAGTAGCCTGTTTAGCTCCACACAATTTACTTTTTGTTTATGAGTATATGTGTGTGTGTGTGGTTACATAAATGTATTTTCTTTCTTTCTTATATCTGTATCGATTGTTTACAACGTATTTGTACCAGAGTTTCAAAAGGTTATTTTCCTACAAATCTCTCTTATTATCTCCATTCTCAAAAATCGTGGTAGACGAATAATAAAAGTCAAACAAAATATGTAAAAACTCCAATAGCTGATTAGCTTATTACAGTGACAAGCTGCTCATTAACATGAAATTATATTGGTTAAATGCCTTTTTTAAAATTTGACTGGGAAAAAAATTTTTTGTAAAAGAAATATTCCTTAAAAATTTTAAAAAAGGTATAAGCAATTTACCTTTCGCCCGTCAAAAGAATAAGTCTTCCTTGAGTAAATTTTACAAAGTCTATAATAGAGATAGTGGCATTATTACACAGACAAACTGCAAGAGGAATATGCCACCTCTATTTCCTTGAAAAAGATTCAATAACTCAAAAAAAACTGAACAAAATCAAATAAACGCTACAATTCCCGTACATCAAAACTGACGCTCTACATCTATTACAAATACTTGCTTTTCTGCTATCACAAACCATTATGTGAATAGCTCACACAAACTTACTCGGACCATTATCCACGGGCATTCGAACTCTATTTGGTGGAAATAAAGTGTTTGATCGAGTTAAGTTTAAGTTGGTAAGTTGGTAGATCTATTTCGCGAGAGGACAGCCAATTTCATCGTGCCCGGTACGGTTCAGTTTGATGTTTTGTTTAGCATATCTGATGTGTGGAGGTGACGGTTATAGATGGAGGCTTTAGCAGGTGACAGGAGTTAGGAATAATACATTTTGGAATGTATTTTATTCTTAATGAAAACATCAATCTCCGGCAAGCTGTTCGTAGTGCTGACCCACAATTATATGTTTCGGCCTGGGTATTTGTGTATGTAAATTTTCATGTTTGTAAACACTCCCACGACACCGGAATAAATCCTTGAGTGGGGCTACATTTATTTAAAAAAATCTTACCAGGGTTGAGCAGCGTTCCGTACGGTCTGTCTAAGTCAGACAGGTAGGCTTGGGCAGTCGCTATGGGGGAGGGCTTATACTAGGTGGTTCGCCGTGGTGCTCTGCACCGGCCGGTGGACAAGGGATTTTTCGACCTCACCGATGAGGTCGAAGTTGATGATTTACATTATATCGTGTCTAAATTAAATAGGAAAAATAGCTACTATCGTAATCATACCGAGCATGATTCCAGACTTTGGAATGTTATTGAGAGACTTTCAATAAGAAAACCACAATCTGTCTAGCCTAGCCTAGAATACGAAAACAACTAGACCAACAAAAACGATTAACTGATATTTAATCAGCCCACACTGTCCCCTTCTGCTGGGCAAAGGTAAGATAGATTAGGTTCCACCATGTGCACCCAGTGCGGATTTATGGAGGCAGGTTGGAAATTATCAAGCCTTTCAACTTAGGTAAATGACTACTACCACATTAAGCAGTAACCCAGACAAACGGCTTACCGTGCCTTCCGAAGTAAGAAGACGCTCAAATATGAAAATTCCACAGAAGGTTACTCAGACCGACCGTACAGAACGCTATCGAATACAGAATCGTGGGAGCGTTTACAAACATGTAAATTTACATACACAAATACCCAGACTGTTGGTACATCACTATGCGGCGGAGAGGCCGCGGGATGCGGAACGGGGATGGCTGGGAGCGATGACAGCCACGGCAAAGCACTGCGTCATTGTCCGCCGTTCGAAGTACACATATTTAATTCTGTCCCCGTAATTGCCTTGTTACGCGTGTCTAAATTATTATTCAGTCCATTGCTCAGTCTACGTTTATTCCTACTAACACCCGAAGGATAATCCTCATCATTTCCATGGTCCTATGAAGAGGATAGCGAATTGGAAGCGTGACACACGCACGCACTTGCACGCACACGCACGCACACGCACTCACACACGCACACACATACGCACACACACCCCACACGCTCATGCTCATGCACTCATGCACGCACGCACGCACGCAATAATTTATGTGTATTTTCGCGCAGTAGTAGTATGCAGTTCATTTTTGCCACCTTCCATTGGAGATTATAAGCGTGACCCTATTTATTTATTTTTTAATTAATAATATCGCATTAAGTCTTTTGCAAAATAGGTAGGAATATTAGGTTCCTAGTATTCCAACAGATTTTATCTTATTGCACTTACCTCAGTTCTTTCACAGTAAATGTAGGAGGTACTCTTTAATTCGTGCTTAACATTGTCTACTAATGAAACTAAAAATTTACTGTCACGAAGAAGAAGAGGAAGTGTGACACTATCACGAAGTGGAATTTTTATTTTTTTTCTACTTCGCCCGTTTCCTTTTTTCTAATCAAATTTGTTGCAAGACAATTAAAGCGCTCCCAGGAACACTCCAATGCTCAAACCTTGGTGTCATCTAAGGAGAACATTGTGAATCCTGGCATACCGGAGTTACAACGGTAGGAATGTGTAGCGGCAGACAGGCTTAGTCCCAGAGATAAACTGTCACAAATTTTGAACAAAAATACCTAGAAATGTATTAATTACAACTCGGATAATAAAAATCATAGCATACCATTCCAACCCTCAAACACACTATCGCTTAAGCCGCGGCTCCCATTTAATCCCCATATGACGGTGATGACACGCCCCAATTTAATAGCACCAAAAAGCACGGAATGTGCCATAGTCTAGTTATAAGCAGTAAGACAATAGGCTCGTAAAATATTGTACTTATTTTTAACCGACTTCAAAAAGGAGAAGGTTCCATAATCGAATGCATGTATGCAATTTTTTTTCTTTTTTTTGGGTATGTTTATTTTGCATTGGGTTTAATATGACTTCAAAGTATCCCCATTTTAATTTTATTGGTATTGAACCATGGACTTTGAAGATACACCAGGGAATTTCTTCACGACAAATAATAGGAATGTGCAAACTGAGACAATATAGGTATTACGTCAATCCTATAGGTGCACTACTATAGAGCTAAGCAGAATGTTAACCGTCTTCAAAATAGGAGGAGGTTCATAATTCATCTGTGTTTTTTTTTATAACTTATTTGCTTATTAACCGATATGGATGATTCGCTTACCGCTGGATTCAATAAAGTTTCAAGGTGTCCCATATTCATTTTATCAGTATTGGACCTTGGGATTTGAAGATACACCGGGGAACTCCTTAACGACAAACAATACGAATGCGTAGATTGAGATATTATGGGTATTACGTTAATCCTATAGGTACCCTACTATAGAACTAAGCAGAATGTTAACCAACTTCAAAAAAGGAGGATGTTCATAATTCGTCTGTGTTTTTTTGTAATTTCTTTGCTTATAAACTGTTTTTAATGATTCTTTTTGTATTAGGTTCAGCATAGTTCCGTGATGGTCGATTTTAAATTTTATTGGTATTGGACATTGCGCTTTGAAGATACACCAGGGGTCTCCTTGACGGCAAACAGCATAAATGTAAAAAATAGTTATTATGAGTTTTATATCAATCTTTTAGGTATCTCACTGTATAAATAAGTAGAATAATATAAAGGAGGTACATAAATAATAATAATAAATTCACTCAGCACTTAAAATTGTAAAATAAAAAACTTTTTTTTTAAGTGGAAAACTACTTCAATCAGCAAAAAGTTAATGTTTGAAGTCGGTGCCAAATAACTGACTGTTCCAACCAGAACCGACTTCAAATATTTATTTTTTGTGTTTTGAAGTCGGCTTCCTTTTTTTAAAAAGTTTTTTTATTATAAATTGACATACATGGCCAAGTGATATCGGAAATACACTGCGACAAGGTTATTTTGGTCCATGGATGACATTGACAGGGGGCATTGGTGTGAAATTTGGTTTATCATTTAATAAAATATTCCTGCTTCCAAAGGATATATTTTAACAGGGGACCCCCCTGATGAAATATTTCCCTGGCACAGTTACTAATTAAAAAACGAACTTGGGTAAATTTCATAGCTAACGGCAACTCTGCGACTGTCATAAAGTTACATTTCACGTGATGACAGCGTTAGTTCTGATTTTGGCCGCGGCCCACAATATCCTTGGCAGATATTGGCGATGCCAGCCATGGCAAAGCCCTGCGTCGTTGTACTCCGTACGAAGGCCACACTTATTTAATTCTAACGAGTTCAAGTCGGAACATTGTTTTATTACGCGTATTTAAAATTACTGTCCATTGCTTAGGATCGAGTCTTCGTTTATTTCCTACCAACACCCCTATGATAATCCTCATCATTCTCACAGTATAATTAGTTAAAATTTAAATATGTTACGTAACAATGATATATAATAAATGTTTGGTTAGGCCCCTATTCGAATTAATTATGGCGATGAGGTTTGAATTAGTAAAATATTGTTGGTTTTATATAACCACAATTTTCAGTATGGCGGCCCGACTAGAGAGAAAGACAAGAAAAAGGGACTAAGAATCATAAATTAAAAGATAATTTTTTAACAACAACAACACCATCACGTCAGATATCCTTGCGGGGTAGGCAGAGAGAACAGAGTTCCAACAGGTTCTTTCCTTACATACCTCTCTGACTTCCTCCACTCTCATAGTTCGTCTCATACACGCTCGCCGGTTACGGAGACTTTTGACTTGTCCTTGAGATAAGACTTGGTCTATTTAGTTAGAAAGGTAAGATAGTCTAGGTCTTCCCCGGTACCTACATCCGTCCACCTTCGCATTATATATCTGTTTTGTCATTCTTTCTTCTGACATTCTTTCAATATGCCCGAACCAACGGAGCATACCCTTTCTCATCTTTACACCAATACTATGTTTCATTCCTACTCGCTTTCTTACTACGCTGTTGCGCATACGGTCGGTCAGCTTCACTCCGCACATCTTCCGCAGAGCTCGCAATTCCACCGCATTTATCCTACTTTCATTCGCCTTCTTACATACCCAGCTGTCGCTGCCATGTAACAGCGTTGGGACAAGTACTCCGTTATGTATGGCCAGCTGTGCCTTTTGGCCAAAGTGCCGGCTCCCAAGTAGCTTTCCCATCGCATCCCATCACTCTGTTTCCTGCACTCACTCTTCTCTCTATGTCAGCGGTGTATTTCCCATCCTTACTAAATGCGCATACAAGATATACAAATTCATTCACTTGCTCCAACATATCGTTACCAACCACATTTTATATTTAAATAAATTCTTCTTTGTCTGCAGTCATCAGACAGATTAAAATTATCTTATTAAGGTTTCATTTTCTTTTCATAATTATCCAATTATTTTAGTTATTTGACTTTGACCCTACTAAATTTAAAAAATCTATAACCAATTGCGAAACCTTGCAATTATCCAAATTGGTTATCTGCTTTATGTTTACACTATGTATCTGAGCCCTTATTCGCTATGACCAATTAAAAGCGTAACGGGCCGCGTTACGATAACTTCGTGAAATGATCGTTTAGTGGTAGGTAGATATTCCAGTGGCATTCAGAATGCTATTATTCGATCATTTGACGAAGTACGAGGCGCTCGTAGTGCTGTGCGACCGCGGTGTTCTTAAAGATCTCCAAGGTTAAGCAGCGTTCGGTTTGATAAGATAAGTGACCGTTAGTGGCATTTTCATATTCGAGCATCTCCGTGCTTTAGAAGGGTCCCGGTTACCACTTAATGAGATAATTGTTAAGTCAAATTGGAAGCCTCATGGCTTGATTAATTCTAACAACTGGTGGCCACATACCGTACTGGGTTCCTGTGGTTGAGTATGACGTAATCTCTCTCATCTCGATTCATGAGAGAAGGGAGTCTAGCAGTGGGCCAGTATATGGTGATTTAATATATGTCTATCCGTCTTTCCAGTTCAAATTTTGTAATTAATTTTTCAAGCACTTGCGGATATTCAATTAAGCTGAAATTTGGCATAAGTATGTAAATTTTGTAAACCATGGAGCTGGTCTGATGTTGGCATAACCCCCTCGTGTTTGGGCTTATAGGATTGGTATTAACAAGTACTATACTACCAAATGATGTCCAGGATGGAAGGAGGGCATATGAACTCAACCAAGAAAGATCTCCATTGTTTTGTTGCTATAAAAGCTTGTTTGAAATAAAACTATTTACCGCGGTTTATTTTTGATTTTTAAGTTCTCGACGTTTCGAGTGCTTTGCAGCACCCATGTTTAAGGGAAGTGTTAGACGTTTAAAAGGCAGAGTTGTTCCCGGGTACCCTCAAACTTCTTAATTATTTTTGTTGGTTGGATCTACGCCTAATGTGTTCACAATGGTTTTCAAGCCGAGGGAAGCACCCAGCCATCTTCTCTATTGAAATTAGGATGTCTTTTTATAATTTCAATAGCCTCGCGACCTATCCTTGGTAGGAATCGGTGTTTTTTCATGAGGATTTGAGGTCTATCAAATCTGATGTTTTGGCGGTTGCGGTCAAGGACATGTTCACAGACTGCAGACTTCTTTGAGCAACGGTGTTTTAGGTCAGGTTGAAATACACCGCGATATAATCTGTAAAATAGTTTTATTTCATGTGTAATATTTGCGTAAATCTAGGATCTCAGTATAAAAGCTTGTTCTTAAAAAGATATTTTTAAAGTTATTGCTCTCGAAGTTATGGTAACGTGTCGCGTTTTGTCATAGTGAATAAGGTCCCTGGTGATTCGCATAGCCAATTACGGCCACGCGACTCGCCATTTGCGTTAATCCAAGTGATTAACCTTTTTGCAAAGGGCTAATGGTGGATTTTTTGCGGACACGATGTCGCTGTATATTCCGGTAATGTTATTGGAGGTACGTTTTATTTGGATGCCTGTTGCGTTTTAATTATTGATGTGCTAGAAGTTAGAAGGGTTGAGTTATAAAAAAAATAACACCGTTACGCTCTGTATTCCCCAAGTGGGGGCGGTAGAGGTGTACTGAGTACATCCATTTTTCGACGAAAATGTTAGGCCCCTTGTAATAGGGGGCAAGGCTATTTCCATATACTGCGCGCAATTTCAGACTCCGGACTCATACTGGGAAGTAGTTCGTTAGAAAAACTACGATAGAATTATTCTGTCCGACCTAGGATTAGTAAGTCTTAGGTTAAGTTATAATCATTGCTTTATTCATACCTACAGTGAGATGTTTCTCTTATCTAGAAAGTATGAGGTTCAAGCTTCAAATTTTGATTTGGAATTAAATTCGATTATCGATATCGAACCGATAGGGAAAAACATTTTGAAGCGCTATGATTATTCTGCCAGAGAGAACCTAGTGCTTCCCAAGCAACATTTATGCCTATTCTTCTCACTTGGGCATCGAGCCCAGAACAGGTAACAGTAATGAACAATACATGTACGTAAGCATTACAAACCTGCGATGCTCACTTACATGTCCATTTCTCTGCTCACCGCTGCGTTTTACTTTTTCGTGCAGGGTCCTTATTTCATTTCCAGTACCTGCACCTGCCCGCGACTTCATCCGCGTGGACTTTAGACCCAAACCTAACATCTTTCCGGAATAAAAACTACACTATATGTTAATCCAGGGAATAAAGTATCTATTTGCCAAATTTCATCTAAACCTGTTCAGCCGTTTATGCGTGACAATATCCAAATATCCACACATACAAACTTTCACATCTATTCTATACATATAATAAAACTGTAAAGAAGTCGTGTCTGTACATGGAATATTTTTAGGAAATAACAACAAGGGGTATCATAATATCGATATATAAGTCGATTCTACAATTTTTGGCTTTCGTGTCTGTTTGTCTGTCTGGCGAAGGGTATGAATCACCATCACGCTAAAAGTACTAAGCGGATTTTGATGAAACTTTGCATGCGGATACCTTTTAAAGTTGGGTAATATGTTATAAAGTATTCATCTCGGAAAATGAAAAGGTTTCTCCAGAAAATACGAAAATAAGCGAAGCATTGGAATTGTAAAAATACAATTTACTCCAAAGCTGTTTAATGGATTTTAATGAAATGTTGTGTAATGTAGTCTATATAAAAGAACACAATACTGTATAATTTTATTTTTGAAAAATCTAACAGTTTCTGAGGAAAGAAAAAAAGTGTATTTTGATAAATCATTTATTGTTCCAAAACAACTTAGCTATTAGACTTAGAAATAAATGTTTCATTTATTGTTCCAAAACTACTCTTCAGATGTCAGTAAGACTTTATAACAGAACACGGAGATATTTCATATGACAGATAATATAGTTAATATTTATATTTTTAAGAAATCGAACCGTTTGTAGGGAAAAGTAAAACATCTATGTCTATAAATATTACGTATAAAAAAAACTGTAAGAAAGACGTGAAAACCATCATCACGGCTTATGATGAAAACTTTGCATGCGCATACCTAAAATGTTGGCTAACATATTGTATCAAAAGGTTTTACCAGTAAAGAAGAAAATAAGCGAAACATTGAATTTCTAAAAAGACACTATACTTCAAACTTGTTGGATGGATTTCGATTAAATTTTCTACACAAAAGATCACAACTCTGTTTCTTATATAACAGTTTATGAGGAAAGAAAAAGAAAGTCGATTTCGGTAAATCATTCATTGTTTTAAAACAACTTAAAACTTTATTATTGTTAGTCCCGAACTGCAATGTTACGACTTAAAAAATGTAATTTTTCCTACACATGAATTCCTCCATGAAAGATATTGGACTCAGGTTCGTCTACTCACGCGTTTTTCTTCTAAAAACTCTTCAGTGGTTAATAGCACTCATTTGAAATTGGTCATACACGTTTAATTTAAACCTCCAACATGGTTTTGTGCATGAACCGATGATGCATCACGATTGTTTCATCTGGAGAGAACTCTAACGCTGAATGGGCCGGATACGAAACTTTGCATATTCATATATCTTAACATAATATTGATCATGAACATGAACTATAATATCTTACGAGAAGACTAAAACAAAATTTACTGAATAAAATTTGCTACATACTTAGCTGGTAATGTAATTTTTTTTAGATATTATTACGTTAGGTTACAATCTTTGGCAGGGTAGGTAGAGAAGGTTTAAATCATAAATATTTTACTAATCATTTTATAATAAATACATTAACTAATAATCCTTCTTAAATGAAAGGTATTGTATATGTTTTTTTTTTATGAGACAGCGTTAGTGTTGTGTTTTGAATAAGATAGCGCTATAGTTTAGTTTATATTTTACAAACACTATATGTGCGAGCTAAGTGGGGCTAAGACTGATTTCGGTGATAAAGACAGTTGATAGAGAAATAAGTCTGGTGAAAGTTGATAAAATATATAATATATTCACTACATGGTAAGTCCGGGGAGCTGTTATTTCTTCATACTAAACTGGCAAAATGGATCTTACTAACACTTTCAAATTGTTTTAGGTCTCGAAATAAAATTTAAAAAACTTTTTATCTCGGAAAAAATCACATTTCGTCATCATTTGACGGACGATTTAGCGCAGTGGTTAAGAGCTTGAGCTGCTCCGCCCACTGTGTCGAATAGTCGCGGGTTCGATTCCCGCATGGGACAAATCTTTGTGTGATCCACAATTATTTGTTCCGGTCTGGGTATTTGTTTGTGAGTTTTCATGTTTGTAAACGCACCCACGACACAGGAATAAATCCTAGTGTGGGGCAACGTTTTTTAAAAAACAAAATAAAAAAAAAAAAAAAAAAAACATCTTGCGACATAGCCGCTATTAATTCATATTAAAATGGCTGAGTGAATTGAATTGAAACTATGTATGAAGGTGTTTTACATCGTAAAATAAAACAAAACACTATTTATCTGGAAAAATAGCACGACTTTTGCGGAATCATTATACCAATACGTGAAGCAAAAACTTTGTACCCCTTTTTACGAAAATTGCGCGGACTGAGGAATCTGAAATTTCCCACACTGAAAGTTTATATAGAGAAGGAGTGCAGCATGCTTATGTTTTTTTTTTAATTACACAATACACCTCAAATAGAGAATTAATATTGTTTGTCTTTAATATTATTTGTCTATAGTCTTACTGAATGTCAAACATAACCAGCAAACGATGAAAGAGTTTTCAAAAAAAACATCGTTTACAGAGAAGTTTTGTCTCATTAATTAAATTATCGAAATAAATATGTCAAGTTTAATGGCCAGCATTTTTTTTTTGGTTTTTGTATCAATAAACAAATATTAAAAAAAAGTATTCCTTATTTTAATTACTTTATAATTTTTTTGTTAAAATTTATTTGAAAAAATAGGCAAATTAACAGTGTAGCCTTGCCAAAATCTTATAAAGTGATTATAGAAGTATAGTCTTTGACAATAGAACCTTAATAATGTTCAAACTTATAATTTAAATTAATTATGGTCGAATTACGACCAATGGGCGACCACTAGTATCTATTATTTCTTCATAGTAAAGCTGAGCGGATTATAAAGAAACTTAATATGAAAGAAACCACACAGATATACAATGCAAAAGGGGAAGGACGTAGATTTCGGGAAAGACCTAGACAATCTTACTATGACCAAATAGACCGGGTCTTATTCGAAGGGCAAGTCAAGAATCTCCGTAACCGGCGTGCGTGTGTATAACGAACTATCAGAGTAGAGAAAGCCAGAAAGGCCTGTAAGGAAAGAACATGTTGGAACTCTGTACTCTCTGCCTACCCCGCAAGGGATCTGACGTGATGATAAAGATTGATAGATAGTATTAAAGTATCTGAAATAAGAAAAAGTTAACTTTGTTCACTCACTAGATCATGCCGATATTATCCGTCTAAGTGGTATATAAAAGCACACTAATATGCATTCGGTTTTTACCGGCCCGCATGAAGGCCTAAAGATATTAATCATATTTTGGCTCTCTGGCCTCTTCACAGGAGGCTGGAAGCCTCGGAACCTATTGAAATTGTTCTACAAAAAAATTTACTCAATTTTATGTTGACCTTATAAATACTTTTGCAAAACAAAGACGACTTGGTTTAAGCGATAAAACGTAGACTGCTTAACTTACTTTGTCAAACAATCGCAGATACCATCCCCGCACAGCGCAAGGTAATATTGAATTGGGATTTGTGATTTTGAAATATAGAAGATATTTAAAGCGCACACGTCTTGCCTATCGTCTAGTCTTGATATCCAGAACGGCGGGACCGATTTTAAATAGACTATCACTAGGCAATTAAGGTTTTTTTAGAGATTGCTTAAAATTACTTTTTAGCTCGGGAAATACAAGCTTCCTGGGGGATACTTGTTTGTATTTCTCCATATTAAGACGGCTGAACGAATTAACTAGAAACAATTATAAGGTGTTTTTGACGTCTTGGAATAATACTATCCCAAAACTTCCAACCAACTAAGACTAAGACAAATTACAAAATAAACGCGTCCTAGCCGCGGGTAACAGGTAGTTTATAATATTATTAGGAGAGACATTAATTACTTTTGTGAAATTATGAAAAATGTGGGTATCCGTATACTGTACACCACTGCCGCCCCCGTTTAGGAAATATAGATGTGGCTGTGTCTTCGTTTTTCCGCGACTTCGTTCGCGTGGACTTTAAACCGGGACGTAACATTTTTCCAGGATAAAAACTGTTCTGTATGATAATCCAGGTAATAAAGTAATCAATCAGCCTATCGTAGTCCACTGCTGGACATGGCTATCGTAGTCGGCGGCGGCTACGATTAACGGATTCGCATGGGTAGATGCGTTCGCGAAGTGTCGTGTTGTCGCCTTTTTAATATAAGCGCGAATAGGTTTGAAACCTGATCTAGGTTTGGAGTGAAAATGTGCCAAATTTCATACACATCCGATCAGCCGTTTATGCGTGATCGAGTAACAAACATCTAAACATACAAATAGACTGAGTCTTATCTGAAGGACAAGCCAAGAGTCTCCGCAACCGGCGAGCGTGTATAAGACGAACTATGAGAGTGGAAGAAGCCAGAGAGGTATGTAAGGAAAGAACCTGTTGGAACTCTGTACTCTCTGACTACCCCGCAAGGGGTCTGGCGTGATGATATAGATAGATGAACATACACACTTTCACATTAATGATATTGGTACGATGGAGAAACGCGGTGCGTTACGATGATTTCGTGTGATGATCGTGTAATTACGTTACGATGATTTCGTGTGATGATCGTGTTATGTATGTCACTCGAGTACTATTAAGTGATCATTTTACAAAGTTATCGTTACTTATCATGTCAAATTCTCTGCTTAGTCTCACGTGAGCATACTGAATGCGGAACAGGGTAGCATATTGAAGAAGTATGGTGACAATTTTACCTCAAGTCACATTAGGTAAAATATTAATGGAATTACTAACGTCAATGACCTTGGGAATTTTTGTTTGAAAATTTCCCTTATTTAATGACCTGAACGACGGTAAAAAGTGGGCCTGGGTGATCCAAAATGCAGGTGTTTTTTTTAAATAATTCAGATATAATGAATTAAATTAAAAAAGGTGCTCCATATTCTTTCTTTCGTGCATATTTTATACGTGTCCAATCTTCTTCTTCAGCCGAAAGACGTCTACTGCAGGACAAAGTCCTCCTCTAAAGACCGCCACAACGACCGGCTTTGTGCTGTACGCATACAACTTCTACCCGCGACCTTCACCAGGTCATTGGTCCATCTTGTAGGGTCCATTTGATAACTATCGCATCCGAGAAGAGACTGTGTCGTCCCCGCGCTCTGTGTTCCTTTTATACTTGTTTGAAAGTTCTAGAACGGACACGAACTCTCTAAGTACATCGATAGAAGTGCCTGTGCGGCCCACAAAGCGGTATTATTATTACATACCTATTTGCGCGTGAACAAATAGGTACTTGTATACCGCGACCGCGCGCCGGCGATAATTAATGGGGTGGAAGCTTCTAGACAGATCACTAGGGGACTAAAGTGTGTGTTATGAGTTTTAGAATCAACATCCCCCGATAAAGACTTTTCAAGATATCGGGGTATGTTCGGGTCGTAACAGTATATTTCTTATAACAATCTTCTGTAAATGGAGCCTATTTTTGGGAGTTAGGGTTAGGTTCCCCCTTAATTTGTAATTGTAGCTATTTCTTGGCAAATAAAGAGTATAAAGGATTTTTCGAGTGCAAAGTAGGGTGAGGCGAATGACATCATAAGCTTTGTTATCAAAATATGATAAAAGCAAAATAATTGCAGCATTAATCAAAACAAATTTGTAAACGTCCTTTGTACCAAGAAACAAAAGGCTATAAATGCCATGTTTAAGAATAAAACATTTTCCTCGTAAGTAAAAATAACCCTTAACGAAATAGTGTAATTAATTAGTTTTTTAGGATTCCGTACCTCATTCGTTAAAAACGGATCCTTGATAGGATCACTTTGTTGTCCGTTTGTCTGACAGCTAAGGTATAGTATAAATATCAATTTATTAAGTACTAAGTTCTACAGACCTTTGATGGGTTCAAAAAATTAAGCCCTTAAATCATTGAAATCATATGAAATGATTATTTATGCTCAATCAAAAAGCTGTACTTCCCTTTGACCTAGAATCATGAAATTTGGCAAAAAGCAAGGTTTTGTATTACAAGTTAAGGAAAAAACTTAAAATTGCTAATTTGTCTAATTATATAAAAATATATAAAAATAAACCGTGAAAAGTAGCGGAATCTCGTTTTGGAAGCCACGAAAATCAGCGGTATCTAGTAACATAGTACGGAAGTGTCAAATGCGAGCCCTACTCGTGCTTAACCGGTATTTTTTAATAAGTGGGACCAACTCGTCTTGTTTCCTCCCATTTTTCTTGTTAAATAAACATGATTTATTCCGTTTAATTTCGCTTTTTGTAATTTGATGGGGTGTTTCTTGCATCGGTTTGACTTAGAAATTATCCTGAACATTATCGCAGCAAAGGCGTGCAGAGGCGTTTGTAACTCCTCATAGGCCGAACGTTACAGCATTCTAATCTTATATAGCCCACGTGATGAGATCAGACACATGACGTGCCGTGACAGGAGTTAATGTAAGTTATTTTATACACACCGTCACGCCTGTATTCCCCAAGCGGAGGTGGCGGAGGCGTACTACTAGTACATTCACGTTTCGCCGACGATGTTAGGTCTCATGTAATAGGGGGCGAGCCTATTGCCATATACCGGGCACAATTCCATACTCCGGACTCGTACTGGGTAGTTTTTCTTTAGAAAAACTACACTTGTCCGACCTAGGATTTGAACCCAGGACCTCGTGATCACAAAGCGATGCGCTTTGCCACTAGACCAACGAGAAAGTGTATTTTTTAAAAGTGAAAAAAAATATTCCTCTACTTACAGAGGTGTACTATGTATGCCCACATTTTGCCGACAATGTTAGGTCTCAATGCGTCTTAAGTGCCTATTATTTTTTTTTTATAAAAAGCTGTTTTCTGTATCGTGCCCTATACCGTGGGTGCGCTTACAAATCTGAAACCCACTCACACAAATACCCAGACTGAAACAAATATTTGTGGGTCACACAAAGATTTTTCCCGTGCAGTGATCGAACTCGCTATTACTGGAACCAGTGGGCAGAGCGGCTAAAGCTCTTACAATTAAACCAAGCTCTCTGTCGAAATTATACTACACAGTCCTGTCTCCGGACTGCTACAGAGAGTTTATTTACAGTTTTTTCTGATCGAAAGAACTCGAACAACTTTTCGTTTGGGTTAGGATTCACCATGCAGACTAACAAAAAATTGTATAGTCTATACCAATCAAACTTATTAAACAAATCATCACCATTTTTTTTACAAGCTTTTATTTAACTTGCAATGGTCGTATGTCTATCTGTCTTTCCGGTTCAAATCTTGTGATACATTTTTCTTGCACTTGCGGGTATTCGATTGAGCTGAAATTTAGCACACGTATGTGAAGTCGATGACAATAATATGGTATCTCGGAGCCAGTCTAATGATGGAGTTGGAAGGTGGCTATGGGAATATGTGAACTATACAACGTAACCCTTTTGTACCAACCATATAGTATTCAGAGTCTGATGATGAAGCCGAACTGTGACCAATGGAACCACCCGAATACTCAATCTTCTTCTTCGTCTGAGCGTGTTCCCGTTAGCATCTGTTTTAGAGCCCGAGGTCCGCTTTCTTGCTTCTTCTTTTCCACTTCGCACGGTTTTCGGCATCCTTTAAGGGAAGGCCCTTGGCACGCATGTTATCCCTGACGACGTCAATCCAGCATTTCTTAGGTCTACCCCTTTTTGTGGAGGCGGCATTTCCTGGAAGTTGCCCACGTAATTTGCTGGTTTCCGTAAGTCGTGGCCGTACCATTGCAGGCGGCTCTTCTGCAGTTTATCTGCTATGTCACGGTTATGAAGGCTGCCGCGGATGCGGGAGTTTCTGATGCGGTCTTTCCGCGACACTCCACACTTCCAGCGCAGCATCTTCAGTTCCGTGACACGCAGCTCTTGGTTGTGCCATTCTAGCACTGGCCATGTTTCGCTGCCATATAGAAGGACAGGCCTAATGATAGATTTATAGATCTGACCTTTTAGCTTACGGTATTTTAGGGTCACAAATCATACTAGCCGCCTCACGCCACACGCCACCCGAATACTCAATATAACCCATATAACTTATCTTGAGGAGTACTTTAAACCCGTATGATTTCCAAGGTCTGATGATTGCTTCGGAAGAAAGCCGTAGGAACTCCTCAACTAAGCAAGATATATTCGTTATGTTTTTGGTATAAAAGCTTTAATTTGTGAATTAATATTTTAGATGTTTAGTTGTGTTTTCAATCTGTAACAAGTATAATATGACAGTGTAAGGCGACATCTATAACAAGTGTAAGGTGACAGTATTTTCGAAGATATTGAAATGAAAAAGCTGTTAGCAAAAATTGACGTTTTTATGTTGAGTCAAAAAGTTTTAAAAGTATTTAAAATTGTATGGTATAGATTATAGATTGAAGATCTATAGTAATAAGCCATAAAAAGGAACCACCATAATAAAACGTACATACCTCCAACTCCTTAACAAGTTCTTACTATTAAGGTTACTTTAACAGCATAAATTATCATGTCAGTGCTTACCTACATGTAATCGTCGGTAAACATCCAGATTTCCAATCGAAACTTGCCTTCATTCACGTATCACCTCCTCAACGAATTCTCCACCTTACCTTTCTTTAAGTACAGTCGGTATTACATTGAAGAAATGTTAATTCGTTGGTGGATATCACGCAAGGGGTTTCCGGGGTCGTGATTTGTATCGTCTGGGTACTAAGACATATAAATTTGTCGGTACGGAACCCTTATTCTCCATGACTGATTCAACACGTAACGGGGTGAGTTACGATAACTTCAAAAATGATCGTCTAATGGTGCTTCAGTGGAATACAGGCAAATATATCGTAATAATCAGACACTAAAGTCTTTCACGAGTCATTAGTATGGTGACGTTTGTGATTTGACGTTTCTATAAATGTGGTGATGATAAAATCGAATCAAATGAGCGATATTCATTTGATTGAGAAAATTTATAACGAAGAATGAATCGATATTAATGAAAATAATTAAGGAAGAAAAAAGGGTAAAATAAAAAAATCATCACCACATTTATGGTGATGATAAAATTGAATCAAATAGAATCAAAGGAATATCGTGTCTAGGTAGTTTATAACATGAATAGATTTAAATAACAATAATTAAGGAATAAAAATAAAACAGACAATAATTTCATGATTTATTTTGCAAATAAAGCGATATATTAGAAAAATCGTCTGTCAAATTGCTTAATTCTTTGCGCACGCCAACTATTCACGTGAATTTTAAATAGATGGCGCAGCCACGTTTTGTTTTTATTAATTTCTTGACTATGGGCATACCATGTCTTTCCAGCCATCTGTAAAGAAATCGGCAATCGATTTTCTACAATTTTGAGTGATTACAACGATTTCATTGTGTCAGTTCCTAAAACGTAACCGTTCCAATTTACATATCAAGTATTATTGTTTATTATAAATTTTAAGTTTTTTAAATTAATTTTCTACGCTAATTTATAAATAGTATATGATTTAAATGTAAATTAAAATAGATTTTTTGGTTTATCTCTATATTCTTCTTTATTTCTTGGGTGCCATATTTTAATACCGCAATATAATATGTGGGAAATGGAATTTGATCAAACGTCACCGTACCCATCGCTCGTGAACAATATTGTTCAAGTAGTATAACGCCAAGACCTTGTCACCACATGTGAGAAAATTATCACAAAATATTTCAGGACTGCGTAGACCAATGTACGTAATATAGTCGTTATAGTTGGTATGAAATTTTTCCAAAATCTGTAGCTATATTTATAAGGTAATATTATTCATCGGAAAATGTTTTTATAGCCATAATGTGATTGTATGTAGGTGTCTCTTAATAATAATATTATTAGCCCTGTTAAGAAATTGTCCGACTTTTGGGCACGGGCCTCCTCTCAAACTGAGAGGATTTAGGCCGTAGTCCAACACGCTGGCCCAATTCGGGTTGGCGAAGTTCACACACCTTCGAGAAACTCTTAGGCATGCAGGTTTCTTCACCGTTAAAGCAAGTGACAGTTAATTGTTAATACACACATGCTTTTTGAAAAGACAGAGATGCGTGCCTGGATTTGAACTCGAGACCTCTAAATTTGCAGTCCAATGGCCTTACCACTAGGCTAACACTCCTAATATGTGATAATGTGTCTTAATGTTGTAAAAACGCTCGAGTCGGCGCTAAAAACGTTTGCGTCTTCTACGTGCTTCAATGTTTGTAAGCGTCGACTCTGCGCTAAACGCTCGAATTCAGCGCTCATTTTTACAACACTAGTGTGTCTATATTTTCAAACTGCATATATGCCAAAGCGGCGACCATAGTCTGACTGTGTCGCTCGCCGCGCTCGGTCGCGTCACTGCTTACCGCGCCACTCTCCCCGCGACGCAGTCCGCCCTCCCGCTTGGGCGTACGTATTTTCGTACGTTCGGTAGGTACGACGCGCCGTTTTGACGGCGCCGTTGACCTCTCCCTAGTGTTTGACGACTAGTCACAGTTTGTTTTTAAAACCACGACTTTTTTTTCGTTCGTGATAAGACTGGTGGATACCTAACGGTGCCAACTAAGCGACCCTTGAGCGGGACTCGAGCACTCGCCTCCCTCCTTCAGAGGGCGGCTAACTCGAAAGGGTTTGAGTTCTGGCTTTGGGCACTACCCTAGTCAGAGCTCATCCTTTCACTAGGACCTACTTTTTCCCTTCCCGAAATCCTATTCTACGTGCGGCGGTTCTCTTCGCCCCGGAGCAGTTAGTGATAGTCACACACCCTTTCGCACACACGTTTGGCGAAAGGAAGCACGCTAGGCTCACAGTAGCACACAACCCCCCCCCCCCCCCGGCCTACACCCGGTGGGGGGCCCAGGCATTACTTATCCCCGGGGCAAGGTCCAGCCCCCGGGACTTAGGGTTCCCATTCCCTTCACCCACCCTGCCATATCCCTACTGGATATGAGCGCCTGGGAGCGTATCTCCAAGGTGATCTATAATCGCCACATCAATTATACCCATGTGCGATCCACCGCGCAAGAGATAATTGTTAAAGTGGCGTCCTCAAACGACCACCGCCGTCTTTCCCACTTCCTCCGCGCTTAGAAAATCGTTTATCATACTTATGCCCTTGAGGAGGAAAGAGAGCTCAGGGTGGTTATTCGTGGCCTCCCTGGAGCTGGACACCTCCGTAATCAATGAGGACCTCCTATCCCAAGACCTTCCAGTGCACCAGGTGCACAGGATGGTTAAGGGCCAAAACAAACAGGCATACGACATGGTTCTGGTCGATCTCGACCTCACTGTGGCCGGTCGCAAGGTCTTTGACATAAAGACGCCTGTACCGTACGCTCCCGCTCGAGGGAGACGTTGACAGAAGCTGCGCGCAGCCAGCTGCGTCCTCTGCGGGACCAAGGGACACACTGTGAACTATCGCGGTTGCTCCAAAGCCCCAAAGGGGAAACGCCGGGCAAGGCGCGGTCGACGCCACCCTCGTGCGGCCGCTCGCCCCCCAGCGCCTTCAGCGCAATGCCCCCCGCATCCTCAGCGCACTATCACCCAGCGCCTTCAGCGCCCCTCCCTCCAGCGGCTTCAGCCTCCCGTGCTTCCGCGCCCCAGCCGCTGACATCTTCGCCTTAGGTTGACACTCGGCGCCAACGCGTGGGTGAAGCGGCTCGTTTACACCGCGGCCCCTCGTCCGCCTGTGGGCCCTGCACATCTCCCCAAACCCACGCCGGTGGTTGCGCCTCCTCCGCCAGCCGACGCCGTCGCGGACTATATTATGCTGGATAAGATGTATGGCGCGGTATGCTTCAACAGGATTCGCGAGCTGGCCCAAAAGCTTCGCGCCGCTACTAGCTGGAAGGAGTAATTCACCCTGCTAATGACGTACATGGATTTCACAACGCCATGGCCTCCCTTAAAACTCATCGCCCCTACAATCCATAATGGATTTAAGACCTTCCCGTCTTATGCCCCATAGCCTATCCCTGGCGTTCTTTAACGCCGACGGCCTCCGTTCCCAACGTGACCAAGTTGGTGATTTCGTCCGGGATCATCAACTGAACATCCTTCTGGTGCAGGAAACCTTCCTCAAGCCCGCCATCGCGATCTTAGGATCTCAAACTACAACCTCGTGCGTAATGACAGAATCGGCTCCCGTGAAGGCGGTACTCTTATTTATTACAGGAGGTCCCTGCACTGTATTCCTATAGACCCCCCTGCGCTCACGTACATTGAAGCCTCGGTCTGTCGTATTTCTCTCACTGGACATCAACCCATTTTGATTGCCTCCGTCTATCTTCCTTCCACTAAACTTGTCCTCAGGAGTGAGTTCGAAGCACTCTTTAATCTAGGAAGCGCCGTTATTCTGGTGGGTGACCCTAATTGCAAGCACGTGGCTTGGAGTTGCCTCACTACTTCCCCTAACGGTAGGAGCCTTGACGCCCTGGTCAACCAGCTCGACTTTGACGTCATCGCGCCTATGCACCCCACTCACTATCCGGACAACATCAACCACCGTCCTGATGACCTGGACATGGCGCTTCTGAAGGGGCCTTAGGGTAACCTTACAGTTGCGCTCCTTGGAGATAGTCCATGAGCTGGATTCTGACCACAGACCTGTAGTCATGCGACTCGGTCCTCCGTCCACCCCCCAGCCGCTTAAAAAGACGGTTGTGGACTGGCATGCGCTAAGTACAGCCTTGACGGATGCCGACCCACCCCCTCTTCCTTTCAGCTCGGACTCCATCCCATCCCCTCAAGAAACCGATCAGGCTGTTAATGCCTTCACCGCCCATATCCAATCAGCTGTCAGTCGGCCGTCAAAGCAAGTCGAGGCAGAGGATCTCAACCGCTTAAGACTGCCAGACGATGTTAGGGAACTCTTAAACTGTCCGAGCGTACGACTCCTACCCCACCGAAGCCAACAGGGCCCGGATGCGCGCCTTACAACATGATGTAAAGCGTCGTGTCGCGGAGGTCCGGGATGACCGCTGGAATGACTTCTTAGAGGGCCTCACGCTATCGCATCTGGCTTACTGGAAGCTGGCGCGTACCCTTAAATCCGACTCCATGTCTGACATGCCCCCGCTGACCCTCCCCTCAGGCACAACCCCAGCCTTCGATGACGACGAAAAGGCCGAGCTTCTCGCCGACATCCTCGAGAGCCAGTGCACTCCGAGCTCTCTTCCCGTTGACTCGGCTCATGTCGATTCGATTGACAGGGAAGTCGAGCGCAGGGCGTCCCTCCCTCCCACCGATTCCTTACCCCCTATTACCCAGACCAAGGTCGAGGACCTGATTAAAGGTCTTAAACCGAAAAAGGCCCCCGGCTCTGACGGCATTTCTAATCTCGTACTCAAATGCTTACCCGCCCAACTCATCTGCCTCTTAGTGGCCATCCTTAATGCCGCCATATGCATCCCTAAGCCCGGTAAACCTCGTGACCGTCCCACGAGTTACCCCCCCATCAGTCTCCTCAACTCCCTGGCAAAGATCTACGAGCGCCTGCTCCTGGCACGGCTGAAAGACTTTGTATAGTCCAGGGGTATTCTGATCATTGAGCAGCTTGATTTTCGAGCCAAACACTCTTGTATCCATCAAGTGCACTGCATCACGGAGCACATCCTCACTGGTCTCAACAAACCCAAACCTACATCGGTGCCCTTTACTCCGATGTCGCGAAGGCGTTCGACAAACTCTGGCACAACGGCTTGATCTACAAGCTTTACCAAATGGTTGTGCCAGAGAGACTCGTTCTCATCTAACGAGACTTCCTGTCGAATCGCGCCTTTCGGTATCGCGTCGAAATGACGCGCTCTACCTCCTACTCCATACATGCTGGTGTCCTACAAGCCTCAGCTCTCTCCCCCCTCCTATTCGGCCTTTACACGAACGATATTCCTCGTTCGAGTAAGGTGCATCTAGCCCTATTCGCGGATGATACCGCTCTCTATGTCTCGCATAGGAATAAGGGTTTCATTACCAGAAACCTTCAGGCAGCCGCTAATACCCTAGGGGATTGGTTCAGGAAGTGGCGTATTGAGGTGAACCCGGACAAGAGCGCTGCAGTGTTCTTCTCCAGAGGTGCCACCCCGCGCCCCTCCCTGCGCCACCCTAAAAGTAATCTCGGTCAAGTGACCCTGTTCGACCTACCTATTCCCTGGGTCAAACAGGTCAAATATCTAGGGGTCACCCCAAACAATACCATGACCTTCGGACCGCACATCAAGCAAGTCCGTAACCGAGCAGCCTTTGTCCTCGGACGTCTTAGCTCGGACGTCTTAACTGCAAGCGGAGTAAAATGTCCCTTAGTAATAAGGTGACACTTTACCAAACTTGTATACGGCCCATCATGACGTACGCTTGTGAGGTGTTCGGGCACGCCGCCCGCTCTCACATCGATAGACTCCAAACGATTCAATCTCGTTTCCTTCGCAAAGCCGTCAGAGCCCCGTGGTTCATACGGAATGTCGATCTCCATTCCGATCTCGGTCTCGAACCTATTCGCGCCTTTATTAAAAAGGCGACAACCCGATATTTTGCGAACGCGTCCAATCATAGTAATCCGCTAATCGTAGCCACCGCCGACTACGAACCCAACTCCCCTCCTATCAACCGTTACCGCCGTCCGCGGCACGTTCTCACCGACCCTCCCTATGCCCTTACATCCCTTCTTTCGGATACAGATACACACACAGGATCAGACACCGACCTCGCCGGCGAGGTCGAAGAATCCCTTGCCCGCCGGCCGGTGCAGAGCACCACGGCGAGACACCTAGTATAAGCAGACACCAGACTGATACTGGGAAATTTTCGAAAGAAAATCTACATTTGTTCAACTTAAGAATTGAACCCAGGACCTTGATTGCATTGACATTAGACCGACGACGCAGTCATTGCATACCAAGTACGAGTATATGATAATTTCATGAAGTTCTCGTAACGTTCCGCGATTGGTTATAGCGAATAATGGTACTGTAATGTAGTGTACGGTATTGTGTGCTTGGAAATTGGAAGATAGTAGAAATGAATCGTAAAAGGGTTTGTTTTCGGTTTGGGATGAAATTCTTGGGGTATACCAAGATTGTGTTGGCAGACGGCCTGAACAACAAACAAACAAAGTGCAATTAGAGTCTAGAATGTTTATTAAATTGTAACAAACGATTTTTTAGATATAGATACGTAATATTTACGTTAGAGTTCCATGGAAAACCTAGATATTTTTACCGAGATCAACTAGACCGTGTCCTACCTGAAAGGCAACTAAAGAGTCTCCGTAACTGGTGAGCGTGTATAAGACGAACTATGAGAGTGGAGAGCGCGAGAGATGTTTCGTAAGGGAAGAATGTGTTGAATGTTGGAACTCTTTACTATCTTTTTTATAATAATTGTGGGTCACACAAAGATTTGTTACGGGCGGTAATCGAACCCTATTTGGCACAGTGGGTAGAGCGGCTTAAGCTCTTAACCACTGCGCTAAATCGTCCATCATCTGCCTATCCCGCAAGGGGTTAAGCGTGATAGATAAATAAATCAGCCAATGCAATTCCACTGCTAGTTAAAGAAAGTATAGTATTTAAAAATTTAAAATTATTTAATTTAGAACCTTATGGGCAGCTTGATAGGTTCAAATACCAAGTGGCTTCTTTTGCCTCTACCAATCATCACCTACCTTGATTTGTAAAAGAAGTCCTGTCGGACTTCTTTTACAAATCAAAGTAAAAGAGATCTAGTGATGATTGGTACAGGCAAAAGAAGCCACTTGGTATTTGAACCTATCGAGCTGCCCATAAGGTTCTAAATTAAATAATTTTAAATTTTTAAATACTATACTTTTATATTTTTAGATAAGTCTAGTGCATCAGTAAAAATGTCGCTTAGGATTTTTTCATCTTAAATGGACTGTTATTGTTACAGATGGAATCAAAACTATCATATGCGCTAAACGACATTGAAACCGTACAATGATTGCAATTCAACCGACAGTATGAAGACGTGTGGAAAATTCTTCTGGACGCTTCTGCAAGCATTTTCTATGTTACCTATCATAGCTATGAGAGGTAAGTAATAAATACAAATGACTGTTGTATTACAATTAAATATTTCTATACAAGGTGGAACATAGTAAACGCAAGACCTGGAAGTTGTTTTTTCAAAATCCTTAACTGAATTGATGCCAATAATTTTAATGAATCTTACATTTTTTTATGAGCGTGTATGAGACGAACTATGAGAGTGGAGGAAGCCAAAGAGGTCTGTAAGGAAAGAACCTGTTGGAACTCTGTACTCTGTGCCTACCTTTAGTGCGCCATAATAAATTAAATTTATTCTATCTAATCTAATCTATATCATTACGCCCGCTCCCTCGCGGTGTAGGCAGAGAGTACAGAGTTCCAACAGGTTCTTTCCTTACATACCTCTAAATTCATTCTTGATTCAAAGCAATGCGGAGATTTCAAATGCATTTCTAAAACGGATATATCAATACACACATATTCACAAACAAGTTTCATTATTAATTGAGGTATAAAAGTACTAAAAAAGGGTAAAAAACTATACATTTTGAAATTTGGTTTTCGTATTGAATTTGTGAAGTAATTACCTAATCAGGGTGTCTGAGGTCTTTCGTTATTCACGATACACCTTGTATAACGTGGACATTAGTTTTTAAGAGTTATAGTAGTGGGAATGTATGGCGGGCCAACTATCAGAAAAATAAACACCATCACGGCTATATTCCCCAAGGAAGGGTGGCAGAGGTGAGCTGTGTGATGTTAGGTCCGACGAAATAGGGGTTGAGCCTAATGCCATCAGACCGGGCATAATGCCAAACCACGGAATGATACTGTAGTATCATGTCGATCGGACTGTAGTCTGACCTAGGATTTGAACCTAGGACCTTTTGATTGCTACGCGCATTATTCATAGCTAGACCAAAAATCTGAAATAGTGCTCGGTATTTTGGCAATAGGCTTTTCTCCTTTTACCTAACATCGTCGGAGAAATGTAACTAAACATAATACACCTTTGCCACCCTATTTGGTGAAGCCGGGAGGGCGTTTTTATTCTTTTTTCGAAGAGAATATCGAAATTTGCATGACATATGCTAAATATATTTTAATTACAAAAATAATAAAAATGGTTATTTTTTTATTTTAAATTTTTTTTTAAAAATGGTTATTGGTTATTTACATCGATAATGTTATTACAAAGAAAAACTTTTAGCGTGACGAACTTTCAACAAACTATTCTTTCCATCTCCCACTAGGTTTTAGCACATATAACTCTTATTGCAAAAGACTTACGGTCTAAAATCAATGCGCGATGTGTTAAAAACATGCAAATATTTTGAGATACAATCACGTACAATTTCCCAAAGTGTCAGTAGCAATTTTGTTCGACACTGTACGGTAATGTAAGGGGATTGACGTTAATCGTTCACTCGCTAAGTGCGCCGGCAAAAACTTCGACTATGCAATTTAGTTACAGCAGTTTGACGGGCTGTGCCGTATTTCTATTTATAGTCGTGTTCACATATCCACAGATGAATTGACGTTTACAGTGTTATCAGGATTTGGCACTTTTTATATAGTAATGTACCACACAATATTGGTAACCTTTTCATAACCAAAACTTATTTATAACACCTACTTTTAACTTAGTTTTTAATGTTAAGACAAGTGTAAAAAAGATGTCGTTAATATTTTATCCAGAATCTGAATAACTTAAAAAAATCTTAGTAATCTAGAATCTCTTAAGTAGAATCGTTATTTAATTCCAAAATAAATTTATCAACTACACTATTAATTGTTTAAATGCGCCCAACTGAATGAAATTAAAACTTAATTTGGCAAAAATTTTTTCGTATTGATATTTGGACCTGTTATGACGTCCGAGTTTAGTGTTCGAAATTTCAGTTTCGGCGCTAAATTGAGAGCCTCGGCGCAATTTTGGTTTCGGCAGAAAATCTGACGAAGCTACAAACCATGAAACTACGTTCGTAGATTTTCGGCGGGCATTCGAAAACGATCGGCGTAGGGAAGATTGTTGAGTCGACTAGACCACGCTCATATGGACCCAGCGCCAGTGATAATTGTCGTGCGCTGTTTATCTTGTGATGTGCATTCAATAATAAGGGAATAATTGCTTTAAGATGAAATTTTGGTTTCGGTTTAGGCCGATACTAAAACAGATACCGAAATAAACCGAAAAACGTCCTCTGCAAGAAAAAAAAGGGCTCTGCAAAGATCGCACGAATCACCGACTCTGTGCTGTTAGCATCCAGCTTTTGCTCAGGACCTTCACCAGGTCATTAGCCTGTTTTGTGGGGTCTGCTCATTCCAAGTCTTGCGGTACGTGGCTGCCATCCCAGAACCTTTCCGCATCAACGTCATTAAGTTATGCGATCGGTGTGCCCCGCCTATTGCCTTTTAATTTAATTACATGCATGTAGGTAATCTTTGAATTTCAATTGAATTATATTTTAAACTAGCTGTTACCTGCGACTGCGACCCCGTGGAATTTTGGATTTAATAGGTATTGCGCGTTACCATAATGCTTTTTCTAAAATAACAGCCCGTGTCAGCTGTCTGCAGCTGTCTGTCGGTGAAAGTCCCGTCAAAATCTGTCCAGTCGTTTTGGAGATTAGCTGTAACAAGCAGACAGACAGACAGACAGATAGATAGACAGACAAAAAAATTAAAAATTATATTTTTGCTATAAATACCGCAAAAACTTTCATATACAATTAATAAAAATCTTATATTTTGACAGTACAAACAGACACTTCAATAATATTCATATGTATAGATTCGAACATCATTATTGTTTTATTTGATGCTTTCTGTATTACTGATATTAATTTAGTTAATGGTAATCCTATGTGCAATTAGATTAATAAATTATAATTCAGAATTAAAAGGTTATTCTGCGGGTATGCCGGTGATTTTAGTGACAAATGAAATATGCATACTCTAAAATATATGACAATGTGTTTTATAGTTTAAAAGCATAGTTTTGCCGACGATCCAGTGTTGGACACGTCCGGTAAAGTTAGTTTCATTATTGATAAATGTCAATAAATATCACTTAACTATAGTCTGTAACGAGATGAGGGCCGATTATGCTTTAATTCGACTATCATAACTGTTTAAGCGACATACAATGTTGTATGAAACACACATTTTTTTATTAAACTCTTTTGTTCCACTGTTGGGCCACCTCTCCTATGATTCTTTACTTAACCCGATCCTTGGCCATATCAGACCTCCTCTCCTCAAAGGCGTCAAGGTCGTCGCGTCATTTTTTTCTATCTGGTCCATCTGGTCTCCATTTGGTAGTGATTTTTGCCCACCTATCTGGGCTCATTCTGCTCAAATGACTCGCCTATCCCCACTTGAGCTTGGCAGTCTGTAGCCCACGTCTAAAACACACATTAGCAAATTAATAATCTATATCTATACTATTCTACTAATATTATAGTTGTGAACGTGTTTGCATGTTAAGATGTTTGTATGTTAGTTACTCAATCACGCAAAACGGCTGAACGGATTTCAATGAAATTTGGCACACAGATTTATATATTTAAGAAACTTCACAGCTTGAAATTATTAAGGTACAATCATATAGATAAAATGAAACGCTAAAGACGAAGTTTGAAAAATAGCAATATTAACAGAGGGTTAGACGTAATCCTCAGACGAAAAATTATACAGAATAGCATAGATGTGCACGCGTGTGTGTGCAAGTGTTTGTTTGTCTGTGTGCGTGTGTGTGTTTATGTCTGTGTGTGTTTTAGAGGTAGAATATTGGCATGATGATGGTGAAAAATTATTTATTATCTGATAATATTCTTATGATATTTGTTGCGAGAAGAATTAAATTGGTCAAGAGAAGAAAATTTATTGTTGTACAGTGCTTGTAATCTATTAAAACTGAAACTACTGAACCTTTTTCAATAATTATTTCACCATTAGAAAGCTATATAATCCGAAGTCTATAAAACATAGACCCGGTAGGTGGCGCTGTTGTCGACTGTTTGCGAAGTCGCGGAAATTTCTAGTTCTTAATATTTCTAACTGAGGCAACCCAGTTACGTCATTTGCTCCACAATAAGCCGCCCTGTAAGCTTCTACTTATATCATATTCATCTATCTTATCAACATCATGACGCCAGTTCCTTGTAGGGTAGGCCAAGAGTACAGAGTTTCAACAGGTTCTTTCCTTACTGACCTCTCTGGCTTTCTGCCACTCTCTCTCATACACGTCCGCGGTTACGGAGACTTTTGACTTGCCCTTCACTTAAGGTATTATATTCATATAAGCAAATACACCTGAAATATGTAAAGCAATAAATGTGATGTGATGTATTTAAAGTCGCACAGCGGGCTATGGAGCGAGCTATGCTCGGCGTCTCTTTGAAGGATAAAATTCGTAACGAGGTAATCCGACAAAGCACCAAAGTTACTGACATAGCTCGCAACCTCAGTAAGCTAAAGTGGCAATGGGCCGGTCACATCTGCAGAAGGACCGACGGCCGATGGAGCAAACGTGTCCTAGAGTGGAGACCGCGACTTGGTAAGCGTAAGGTAGGACGGCCCCCAGCTAGATGGACCGACGACCTCAAAAAGGTCGCTGGGACAGACTGGATGCGGAAGGCAGAGGACCGTGTGCAATGGCGCGTATTAGGAGAGGCCTATGTCCAGCAGTGGACTGCGATAGGCTGATTGATTGATGTATAGCAAGTTAATAAAGGTGACAGTAAACTTTCTCGACTACGTCACGCTAACATCAATCTTTCTGTGCTAAGTACACACCGCCAATTCACAACAGCGATTATATTCTAAGTTCGTAGGAAAAGTCCAACAATTTAAACCTAAACGACATTGATTGACATCAAAATGTACGTTAAGACCCAACCTTGGATCGTTGCCAAACCTAAGCTCTCACTTCGTTATCCGAATATACATAAACGACAATTTACTATTCAAATTATTTAATATGAAAATTTAACGTTCACTTCAGCTGGCCTTTCATACTAAGGCCTTTATTTGTTGTTTGTAACGCGGCGCGTTACGATAACTGCGTGAAATGATAATTATAAGATAATAGGAGGTAATTGATATATAAATTAAACTGAACAGATACTAGCTACGGAACATCAGGAACTATATAAATACTTAGGATACAAACACTCGAAACAATTAGATCGTAGTCAAACTCAAACTCAAATAATATATTTTGTATAAGCCCTGCGGAAGCGCTTATAAATAGTCAATTTACATTTTTTTTTTAAATCTAATTTAACTACTAATCTACCACCGGTTCGGAACGCAGCCTCCACTGAGAAGATCCAGCAAAGAAACTCAGCGGGCTTGTCTTTTTTATTTGCTTCCCTTTCTCTATTTTATTTTAGTTCTTTTTTAATCTTATTGTGTGGATACAATATTTAGTTTACAATTAAATAGTTACGATCTAGCTCCAGTATGATTCCTTACGATCGAGATATGAATCTAATGATGTTATATGTAAAGAGCGTCTAAAAGATTCCAGATGGACCAGTCCCTACAAGTAGCACCCGTTCACGAGTATGACTGCTGGAGCAGCCATCACTCCCCTCGACCATATTGAAGTGATGAGAGTGACCCGCGCCAGACAGCCACCGCAAGCAAATACATTTTAGTAAGCCTGACCAAACCGGTAGTAATGTCAAAAAACAAATTAAAGACGAATTTATTAGAAATAGAAAACATAAACTATGTAAATCATACTATAACAGTAAACAATTTTTTAGATCTATTAACACCTACGCTGTACCGTTACTCATTTATTCTTTTGGGGTATATTATATAAGAAATAAAAGTAGGAATATCATATATATATATCATCATCTAAAATCAGCTAAAGAGAGAATTAGAATATCTAGGAAAGAAGGCGATAGGGGATTTATAGATCTAACCCACATACACCAGAGACAAATAAATTGTTTAAAGATATTTTTCATAAACAACAAAACTTCTGGCCCACTTCATAACACTGGTTGTGAGAGAGATAATACATAGATACCTTTGAATCTTTATAATACTAATGTACTTGCTATAGATATTATAAAATATAATAATGACAAATATAATACCTAGAAACATAAAGAACTACATGGTAGATATCTAAACGATCTAAATCAGTCACATATTAATAAAGAAGCTTCCAATAAGCGGTTAGAGGTAGGATGATTATCACCTGAAATTAGACGGACGATTAAGCGCATTGGTAAAGAGCTTAAGCCACTCCGCCCACTGTATCTAATAGTCGCAGGTTCGATTCCCGCACGAAACAAATATTTGTGTGACCCACAATTATTTGTTTTTGTCTGGGTATTTGTGTATGCGAATATTCATGTTTGTAAAGGCCCCCCGACTTTGAAATATCTCCTTGTGTGGGGCTACGTAGAAAAAAAAGAAGGTTTTCTCGCAGCAATTCATGACCAAGTAATTAATACTAAATCTCTCTAACGATTTATACAGAAAATATCACGCCAAACTAGAAACAATACAGCGCATCACGGGAACATGCGTCATTCTAACACAAAATGACTACACTCATGGATACGATTAACTTACTTAATACATCAAAAACTAGCTACAAAACATAACCTTGTTCATATACTTCATACATGACACACATTAGCAAAACTCACCCTCATGAGTATTAAAAAATTGCACACTCAAAATATACTACTATTACTGAGCGTGTAAGTATGGAAAATAGTATCGGTGTAAAGATGAGAAAGGGTATGCTCCGTTAATACGGGCATATAGAAAAAATGTCGAAAGAAAGAATGACAAAACAGATAAACAATGCGAAAGTGGAGCGATTTAGGAACCGGGGAAGAGCTAGACAATCTTATCATGACCAAATAGACCGTGTCTTATCTGAAGGCCAAGTCAAGAGTCTCAGTAACCGGCGAGCGGGCGAGCGTGTATAAGACGAACTATAAGAGTGGAAATAGCCCGAGAGGTATGTCTGAGAATATGTTGGAAGTCTGTACCCTGTCTATGTACCCTCTGCCTACCCCGAAAGGGATCTGGTGTGATATTATATATAGTTAGAAAATATACTACGATCGCGCCATAAACACAGATCACACTATATACAACAACATACCAGATATAACCCTAATCGACAAAACAAATAAACACACATTCATAATTAATACTAGCTGACCCGACATACGTTGTCCTGTCATTTAATTCAAACTGGAATACTATACTAATAATAATTACTTCTATTGTTGTATATTTTGATATTGTATATGTTTGTAATTTTTCATTATCGCTATAACAAATTGTTTATTGTAATGCTTCTTGATACACAACATTATTAGTTTAGTTTCCTAGCGCGTAAATATATAATGCTGATGGTTTTCCGACACGGAAACAGGCGACATACAGTTGGCCATGTGAAAAACATGGATTTTCAAGTTTATTGCCACAAACACTTAACGACTGCCCTTGCGATTTATTTATTGACATTGGAAATGCAAGCCGCACTGGAAATTGTAACCGCTTAAAGTCGAATGGCATGTCGTTTGGAATCATAAGGATGCCTGGAATCAAAACGTGTTCGCCTTTATACTTCCCTTTTAAAATTGTGGCTTCGATGACGTTGTTCATTAATTTCTTCACCGCGAGCCGGGTGCTATTATACAAAGACGTGGCTGGTTTGTGTTTCGTAACATTATGATTACCGATCCGATTTTTAGTTGCAGATTATGAGGTGGTAATCCGGGCAATTCCAGAGAATTTAAAAATTCCGTTGGATAGTTAACAACATCATCTTGGTTAGTAACGGAATCAACCGATTTGTATGTCATCGAATCGCCAGCAAATTTATTTTAAATTTGAAAATTCATTTTGTTGATATCAACGTTTTTTGCAGCCAATATATCTGTTGCTTAACCAAACATGATTTTTGTAATTTTCAGCTATGTTTGGGAAAACCATCTCGATAAGTTCGGTCTTTGATTCAGTAAAGTGACAAAAATTTGCAGGGAATGTATTGAATTTGCATATTCAGACGATGTGTCAACAGAAATTTTGCCATTACCAATATCGAGCAATTGTTTGGAAAATACTTCACCAGATTCGTCATTTTGCAATACTACTCGCATATTCATATTTAAATTGATTGTCTTAACGTATTTCCATAAAATGGACGACTACAAACATGCATTAAGTTCTTCGGCTGGCGTTGATCGAGGCATTACTGGCAATGTTTGTCGAAAATCACCTGCCAATAGAATCATCGCTCCACCAAACCGGTTTTGGTTGTTTCGTAAATCTTTCATTGTGCGGTCTAATGCCTCCAAAGATTTTTTGCGTGCCATCGTTCATTCACCCTAAATGATTAATCTGCTTTGCTGCAACACTTCTGCCATCGCAGAATTCCTCGAAAGGTTGCAAGTTGGAGTTTCATTAACTTGCATGTTCAACGGCAATTTGAGTGCTAAATGAGCTGTTCGACCACCTTCCAACAACGTTGCTGCAATACCTGATGATGCAAGTGCAGTACCGTTTTGCGATCGAATCGTTGCCAAAATCAATGATATCAAAAATGCTTTTTCCAGTTCCACCGGGCGCATCTAAGAAAAAAATTCTGCCAGTTCCATTGTTCACTACTTGCATGAGTGTATCGTAGACATATTTTTGTTGCTGATTTAGAAGGGGTACGTGACTTCGAACAGTTTCTCTAAATGTTTCGCAATCGTTTTGGGTTTCGCGTCTCAACTCTTGATTAAATGCGTCGTGCATTAGGCGATTGGGCGTTGTCATTCCTAATTGTAATAATCTTTTGTTGGTAAGCATCAAGCACATGTCCTCAATTAAAATTAATGCTCCATTGTGAATTTCTTCGTTCATTTGCAAATCTGCATTCAACGCATCTGATGCAATATATCTTCGGCAATTTGATCTTTATATTTGTTCCATTTTTCAATCGGTGTGGATGGGAAGTATGTGCACAAAATTATTGCAAACAATATTCGTATTTGTTTAGCATTTGACGACATTACAGCATCTTCGAGTGTGTGGTCCCAATGAGTGTCATTCTCTAGCAAATTTCAAATGTTGGCAGGCTTCTCTGTATGTGCCGCACAATACACCATTAACTGTTCGCAGATGTTGGAATGACTAACAGTAAACGACAACAAAAACACTTGTCTTGACTGGGATGGACTGTGTAAAGCCGTCCTAGTGCATCGGCAGAAAATATTTGTGGGTAACCTGGAACTGGATACCCTTGTTTCCATCGCTGACATTTCTTTGACGATTGGTTCCAGGTATAATATCTTGGCATTTCAGAGTAAAGCAGCGTTCTGGCAAAGTCATCATTTTGGCACATTTCAAAGAAGCTGGTCAATGTTGTCGATGGCGGCCTGTCAAATCGTTTTAATACATTCTCCGTTGTAAAATACACTCTTTGACCATTTTCCAAATGTATGACCAAGTGAACAACTGTGGGGTGTCCTTAATGTATTACAAATGAAAAAATTACGCTACATCGCTTCGTTACTGCTAACATAGTGGCCCATTTGAAATTGAGTGACTTCATCGTTTGAATTTTCGGCATCAATTCCGTACACAGCCATGTCACTATCTTTGTTCACGTACTTGCAAAGGTACTTAATAGATTTCACGGACTGGCAATATTCGACGTTTATGTGTGCTTTAAACGCCTTTGAGAGTACCGGCGAAAACGGAACAACCCAAAGATTATCAACTTCAATGTCCTGTTGATTCACTTTGACTATTGTTGACCTTCCATTGTCATCTGCGGATCTGCGGCGATATAGTGGATAACCATCATTTTCAGTAATTGTTTCTGCTTTTAATTGTCTTGGGTAGCGTTTTGAACATTTCTCTTTAACCATACACGGAGAAATAGGATTTAATATTCCACAGGGACCACCAGTGGATCTTCATGATTATCGGGAATTTCTGCTGATATTAAATCATCGATTTCATTCGGTCTTATCCTCTCAATCCTTATTTCCGTTTCTTTTTGATGTAGTTGTCGTGTTTGATGGTAGCCTAAATATTTATAACCGGTGTTTTTGTCTACTGGATCTATTGTTTGGCCATCTTGAAGTTCGTAATTGTTTAATTCTAAATTTCCATCACGCACGGATTGTATTTTACACTTATCAATACCAGACTGTATTCGTATATCGCGGAAAAAGGTTCTTCTTTGTCCGCTAATGTGTGAATTTCTTGTAAAGTAGTTTTATGTCGTCCATGTGCATTAAGATAGAGATGGGATAGAGTAAATTCAGAATTAGTGGAGTTTGCTATTTTATAATCCTTTTCAGAACTATTGAGAAGATATGATAATAGATTAAGTGCCAAGAAAAACCAGACGGGGCTTAGCGCATCTCCCTGGAATATTCCTCTTCGAATCTTAATAGGTTCAGCCATTATAACTGTCCCATGACTGTTGAGTGTTAGAAACGTAGACCTGTTAAGCATAGTGCATTTAAGAGAATGTATAAGAGTTGGATGTATATTGTAGAAATTTAGTACTTATATTAGCCATGAATGTGGAACCGAATCGAGTGCTTTCTGGTAATCAATGGACATGGTAAAAATGTTCTTTTTATTAGTATAAGCTTGTTTAGAAACAATATCATCGATGGTTAACTGCTCTTTACAACCTTGGCTCTGTTTTCTGCAACCCTTTTGTTACTCGTAAAGTACGTTGTTTGTATTAACATGCATGTAAATAGCTTCAGCAATACAGGATTCATAATTTTATAAGTGGTTTGAAGGCATGTGATTGGTCTATATTTGGCTGGGTTTGAGATATCATTAAGATCCTTCGACAACATAAAAGTAATTCCTGATGTGATGTAGTTTGGTACTGAGTCAGGGTTATGAATAAAGTAATTTATAAATTTGTGTAGATATGAATGGAGAAATGGATGAAACATACCTAGTGGCTGATGGAACATTTTTCTTTTTGTAAAGTTTTTCCCTTTTTTTCTTGTAATTTTTTTTTGATCCTTTTTGTTGACTGGGGAATTTGCGAAGTGTAGGTATATGCGCAGTTACAGATAGGTACTTAGTCAGTAGTCAGTTTATGAATGTAAGGGTGATGTGGTTACGTAGTGTAGTGCTACTGTTAGTCACTTCGTTATATATTTATTACTAATATTATAATTATTTATTCATTGTTATATTTAAACCAATATTTATCATATGATATCACATAGTTAATCCTTTTTATTCTGTCAACGAATCTACCGCTTCGTCGTGCGATGTAAGTTTTTGTTCCATTGATGACGATCTTGGAGACTTTCTTCGTGACAAATTTGACCAACAGGTGGGCCATTTACTTAATGTATGCGATATTAATGCCCAAAGTCTACCTAGTCATCATAACGAACTGTATAATTTTAAGAAAATATTTAGATATATTAACGTTCACGCCATCCTGATTTCCGAGAGTTGGCTCAAACCTCATCTTCTATCAACCAATTACGCCCTCTCTGGTTTTGTTCTCATTCGGAATGACCGAATTGGTAGGGGTGGCGGTGGAGTGGCTATATACCGTCGTGGTGACCTCTCTTTTAAAATCGTAGCCACTTCTTCTAAAGACTCTCATACTGCTAAGTTTCTTTTCCTTGAGGTTTGGGTCAAAAAAGCCAAAAACATAATTGAAGTGGTATGTTGCCCTCCCACTACTGATTATTTCACCGACTTTGAATCAGTACTAGAATTCTTGGGGTCTGACTACGTGCATCATATCATCATGGGCGATTTCAATACCAATCTCCTGGCCCTTAATTCCCCCCGTTCCCATAAACTCCGACAACTCATAGAGTCAGCCAGTTTGCACATTCTGCCTCTTAATGCCACTCATCATAACATCAAAGGCGATGATACCTGGCTCGATCTTAAACTCACATCTAATCCCTCTCTCGTTTCCTCTCATGGTCAGCACGATGCCTCCGGTTTTTCCGTTTTGTTTTCCTTTCCTATATCCTAAAATCTTCTAAACCACATCCTAAGATTCAGTACAGGTGCTACTTTGCCTGGATGGCTATTAAAAAATTAACTAAAGATTCATCCAAACTCAACTGGAATCCCCTAATGGAAGCTAACACCATCGAAGACAAAATTTGCATCTATATACATACATATAATAAAACTATAAGGAAGTCGTGTCTGTACATGAAATATTTTTAGGGAATAACAACCCAGGGGAGTCGGAGGGTATGAACTGGCATCACGCAAAAACTACCTGGTGGATTTTGATGAAACTTTGCATGCAGATACCTTAAACAATTGCCTAGAAAAAATCAAAAGGTTTTTCCAGATAAGACGAAAATAAGCAAATCATTGATATTCTAAAAATACACTTTATTCATAACCTGTTTGATGGATTTCAATGAAATTTTGTGTAATTGTAACCTGTACAAAAGGTCACAACTCTGTACACTTATATTTTTGAAAAACCTAACGGTTTTTGAGGAAAGAGAAAAAAGTCTATCTATATCATCACGCCAGCTCCCTCGCGGGGTAGGCAGAGAGTACAGAGTTCCAACAGGATCTTTCCTTACATACCTCTCTGGCTTCCTCCACTCTCATAGTTCGTCTCATACACACTCGCCGGTTACGGAGACTCTTGACTTGCCCTTCAGCTAAGACACGGTCTATTTGGTCATAGTAAGATAAAGTCGTTTTTGATTTATCATTCATTGTTCCAAAAATACTCTTTAGATGTCAGTGAAACTTAGCATGGAGATATTTCATATGAGAGACAACATAGTTAATATTTATGTTTTCAGGAATTCAAACAGTTTATAGGCAAAAGTAAAAAAATCTACATCTCTACATACTACATACAATAAAACTGTAAGGAACTCATGTCTGTGTATATTTTTTGGAAATAACAACCGACTGATAACATTCTATTGATGTAGAAGCCAATTCTACAATTTTAGATTTTCGTGCCTGTCTGTCTGTCTGTCTATTTGTCCAAGAGTATGAACCATCATAACGCAAAAACTTCTAGGCGGATTTCGATGAATTTTTGTACGCGGATATCTTAACACATTGAATATCCCGGAAAATCAAAAGGTTTTTTCACAAAATACAAAAATAATCGAGGCATTGAATTTCTAAAAAGAAACTTTACTCCAAACCTGTTTGATGGATTTCAATGTAATTTAGGATAGTTGTAGCCTGTACTAAGGAGCATAACTATACAGAGTTATGCTCCTTAGTACATGTTTTCGAAAAATGAAACAGTTTCTGAGGAAAGAAAAAAGATTCGATTTTGATACATGATTCATTGTTCCAAAACAATTTAAGCTACTAGATTGTCGCGGAACAAACCACAAAACTTTATTACTGTTGGCCCGAACTGCTATGTTACGACGTAAATTTTGCCTACACATGAATTCCTCCATCAATTGATATTGGACTCAGATTCATCTCCTCACGAAAAAAAAATCAGTAGCTAAGAGCACTCAGTGAAAATTATTCATACACGTTGCACAGTGTGTAAACACTAAAACATGATTTCGTACATGAACCGATAATGCACGCAACCCAGAAAGGTCTGTAAGGAAAGAACCTGCTGGAAATCTGTACTCTCTGCCTAACCTGCAAGGGATCTGACGTGATAATAATATATAGGCCAATACATAAGCACTTACAAACGTCAAAATTATTACATTTTTTACATCTACCACCGGATCGGAACGCGGCTTCCACTGAGAAGATCCGGCGAGAAACTCAGCGGGCTAGTCTTTTAATTAAATTTGTTTGGTCTTTCCGATAACCATTTTTTGTTTTAAAAAAAAAATGTATTATACATCATTTATAATTGTTGCTGATTGAGGAGCTGCTCAAACCCAATCTGTTTTATCGTCAAGATAATCCGAAATTTTATAATACCCTTTCTTACAGAGTCTAGTTTTAATTGCCTTCTTAAACTTATTGATAGGCATGTTTTGGATATCTATGGGTAATTTGTTGTAGAAGCGTATACATTGCCCCATGAAAGAATTACTAATTCTGTGGAGACGAGTGGAACGTACAAAAGATCATCTTTGTTCCGTGTATTTACATCATGAATGTCGCTATATTTTTCAAAATTACTGATATTTTTTTAACATATAGAAGATTTTCATATATAAATTGTGATGCAACTGTTAGAATATTTATGTCTCTAAACTTTTCCTAAAGAGAAGCTCTCGGGGCCAAATGGTAAATTGCTCGAACAGCCCTTTTCTGGAGAACAAAAATGGTATTAAGTTCTGCAGAGCATCCCCAAAGTAGTATGCCATATGACATAATACTATGAAAATAAGCGTAATAATATATCTAGCTGTTTCAATATTAGTTAGTAATCTAATTTTCTTTACCGCATATGCCGCTGAGCTTAATTTACCAGATAATTGATCAATATGGGGGCCCCATTATAATCTGGCATCAATAGTGATACCTAGAAATACAGTCGACTCTACAAGGTCTAAATCCACGCCATTTATTTGTACATTAGTTGCAACCTGTCTTACATTTGGCGTTGTGAATTTAATACATTTTGTTTTCTTCTCATTAAGGAGAAGATTATTCGTGTTGAACCAATGAACAACCATTGACAGTGCACTGTTCACAACGTCATAATTAAGCAGCTGTCTTTTAATTTTGAATAATAGAGATGTATCATTTGCGAACAGCACAATGTCCTGATTATCCCCTACATAGTAGGGTAAATCATTTATATATATGAAGAATAGAAATGGACCGAGAATCGAACCCTGGGGCACGCCCATATTCACGTTAGAACCGGGAGATCGCTTCCCATTAACATCAACCTTTTGAATTCTATCACAGAGATAAGATGTCAAGAGGTCGAGAGCCCTGTTCCTAATTCCGTAATGGTGTAGTTTCCTGAGGAGAGTTTCATGATGCACACAGTCAAACGCCTTAGACAAGTCGCAGAATATACCTAAAGCATCCTGCGAGTTCTCCCAGGCCATAAAAATATTTCTCATTAATTCAACACCTGCATCAGTAGTAGAGCGATTCTTAGTGAACCCAAACTGGTTTTTGTGAAGTAGTTTATGACTACTAAAGTGGCTTATCAACTGATTTAGGATAATTTTTTCAAATATTTTACTTAACGTGGGCAGCACAGAAATAGGCCGAAAGTTATTTGGATCCGATGTACTACCCGATTTAAACAAAGGAATCACTCTACTAAGTTTCATAAGATCAGGAAATACACCACTAGCAACACAACCGTTAAACACAGATGCCAAGTGGGGGATAGATAGTATTAAAGTACCTTAAGTCGTAAAATAGTAATATGGAATAGGCAACTTTGTTCACACACTACATCATGCCGATATTATCCGTATAAGTGGTAAATAAAATCACTCCAATATGCATTTGGTGGATTTTTACCGGCCTGTTTGAAGGCTTAAAGATATTAAGCATATTTAGGCTAAAAAAAGGCCTGGCAATCCTTCGATTGCCCTTTTCCTCATCACAGGTGACTGGAAGCCTGGGAACTTGTTGAAATTGTTCTACAACAAAAATTTATTCATTTTTAAGTTGATTTTATAAATACTTTTACAAAACAATAATGACTTGGTTTAACCGATGAAATGTAGACTGTTTAACTTACTTTGTCAAATATTTGCAGGTACGATCCCCGCACAGCGCACACGAATATTGATTTGGTATTTGTGTATTCGAAACAAAAAAATGTTTTAAGTGCATAAGGGCACCATAAAAAAGTGTTTGTTGGTCCGTGTTAATATCCAAAACGGTGGAACCGATTTTTTAAATAGACTATCACTGGAAAATGGAGGTATTTTCAGAGATTGTTAAAGACTACTTTTTAGTTTGAAAAATGTAAGATTTCTGGGGGACGTTTTTATTTTTCCATATTAACACGGCTGAACGGATTTAAAAGAAACTGAATATGGAAATACCTCTTATGTCTTGGAATAATACTATCCAAAAAAAGTCCTACCTACCTATGTCAAATTTCAATATAAACGCGTGCGAAGTCGCGGGTTACGGCTAGTCTTCAATAAAACTGTGATGTAGTTTTGCAATATCCATGCCCCTGTGAAGAAGGTGATGTTAAAGCGACTTTCCACTCTGTGGGTGACTAGGGGAATTCGTATGGCCATGAGACGTAGAAATCGTGCGGTCCGGAAGTTAAAAAATGACCGTACGGAAGAAAACTGGACTTAAGCAACCTTCAAAATTGCAAGAAACCGGTGTAATATGATGATACGTGACGCTAAACGCCGCCACATTCTGAGTAATATTACATCTTCTTCGCCTGCCAATATTTGGAAATTCCTTGGTACTTTAGGTATTGGTAAGGCTCGATGTCAAGATCTACCAAAAACAATAAGCTTGGCTGATCTTAATCGCCATTTCTCCACTAATCCTCCTGTTGATCATTGAATTTCGTTGATTTAGCAAACTCATACCTTCTTGGATGGTCTTAGACGTCCAAACATTAACCCTTTTCACTTTTCTCCAGTCGAATCTTGTGATGTTATGAAAATTATTATAATTCTATTAAATCTAAGGCTGTTGGTTGTGATAAAATATGTAGAGATATGATCGTAGCAATACTGGACTGTCTCCTTCCGGTAATTACTCATCTTGTTAATTTTTCTTTCGTTTTGTCTCAAAAGTGCTTGAGGTCTGCGCTCATAAACAACTCTCTCAATTCATTTATACCAATAATTTAATTAATCCTTTCAAACTCGGGTTCAGGCTAGGCCATAGTACCGTTTTTGCCCTTCTTAAAGTGACTGGTGATATTCGATCGGGCATGGAAGATACCAAAGTTACAGTCCTTGTGTTAGATGATTTTTCCAACGCCTTTAATACTATCTATTCTCTCCTACAGTTTGTGCTCTCAAGAATCGCTGGGCTGGTTTTTTTCTTATCTTTGGGAACGCCAGCAGTCAGTTTTATGTGATGAAACGTCGTCAGCTTGGCGCTGCCTCGGCACTGGCGTTCCCTAAGGCGGTATTCTTTCTCCCCTTTGATTTTCCATTTTCATTGATATGATAACTCGAGAACTTCAGTGTGCGTATCATCTGTACGCTGATGACTTGCAATTATACTCGCAAAACAGTGCTGATCGAATCCCTGATATTATCAGCAAAGTTAATCAGAATCTTGGTGCAATTGAGAATTGGTCCAAAAGGTTCGATCTCACGGTGAATCCTACCAAGTGCCAAGCGATTCTTGTGGGGAGCTCTAGATTGATATGCAGGGTGAATATTGGAACTTTACCTCCACTTGAATTCAACGGGACAGTTATTCCTCTAAGCTGTAAGTGTCAAAGATCTTGGTCTGCACATTGACACGACGCTAAGCTGGCAGACTCAAGTTACGGCCGTTGGTCAAAAGGTCACCGGTGTATTGCTTTATTAAATCGATTAAAAAATTTGCTCCCTTCCAATACTAATGCAATGCTTGTACAGTCCCAGATCTTCCCTATCATCGACTATGGTGACGTGTGCTACTTCGACCTGAATGCAGGTCACCTCAACAATCTAGACCGCCTTCTCAATAACTGCAGTCGATTCGTCTTCAACCTACGTAAATATGACCATGTGTCAGTGCATCGTTCTCACTTAAAGTGGTTGCCGCCTATTCGTCAGCGTATTACTCTGAGGGCACTGAAAATACTATTTTCTATTCTCCATTTTTCAGCCTTGCCTACTTATCTTACATCCCAATTTCAGTATTTGTGCTCCAATCACGAGAAAAATCTTCGTTCCTTAAGTAATCGTCTTCTTCAGTGCCCTTCTCATCGTTCTGATTTTATTCACTCCTCCTTCTTCGTCCACTCTATTCCTCGTTGGAATGCAATGCCTCAGGAACTCAGGAAGGTAACAAACCGTCTCTCTATTAAAAAAAAAACTACACGAGTACCTACTCGAAATGTTGGCAGAAACCTCTCAATGATAGTTTCACGTCATTATGTATATATATGTGCAGTGTGGCGTCTCCCATACATTTCAGTACATTACAACTCCCCAAGCCGCGCCACCGTCGCGCTCCCGTCGCGTCGGCTATGTAGCGAAACCGTATTGATACTGCAACCATCTACATATTATTCATGCTAGATTACCGATCACGAATAAAATGACTGCCAAATAAGTTATATTATTCCGTGTGGGGACGGATTAAGAATACAGTCTCCCCATCGCATGCTGGCCTAACAGCGCGTCGTAAGAGACGACCAAATCCAGCAACAAATACCGCAAGCGGTAGTTCAAGCGAGGCAGTACTCTGGTGCCACACCGGAAGAGGGCTCGCTTGGGCTGAGTGTTGCCGGAAGCAGGGCACCACTCTCTAGAATGGCGATACACATGGCATCCAAAGTCCTAGTTAGTTGGGTTACTGCTATAAGATCATAGCCCACAGGTGCCGTAAGAGGTGCCTAAGGAGCTTGTAAGACGAGAGGATGGGCAGCAGCGTCCTCTTAATACCTACTAACGCTATACTGCGATCGCCAACCCGCCTGCCAAGCGTGGCGATTATGCCATCATCCCCCTAATGACATCCACAAATATTAAACGACCCCTAGTCCCCGGCGGCCCCGCTAGTCCTGGCCACGGTAGCAGGCACGGTAATGGCGGGGCGGGGGGTGCTAAGAATCCCCGGAAGAGGCATGGCTACCGACAACGAAGACCATTGGCCCTGGCAACTTTTAACACGCGCACACTGCGAACTGACGAAAAGATCGACGAGTTAGAGGATACTCTGAAGTCTGAAGAGAGGGTGAGGACTCGATAACACTTAAATCCGGTAACTTGCTCTATTTCCGGGAGGGCGACCAGCAGTCCCAGGGTGTTGTCGGGTTTATAGTCCACAGGTCTCTCGTGAACAACGTTGTCAAGATCGAGAGTGTGTCGACCAGGGTAGCATACCTGATATTCAAAATGACTGAAAGGTATTCACTGAAAATTATACAGGTATACGCACCGACTTCGACACACCCCGACGATGTGGTAGAAGTTATGTATGAGGATATATCTAGAGCCATACATACCTCTAAAACTCACTACACCGTTGTCATGGGGGACTTTAACGCGAAAGTGGGCAGACGAGGCGACGATGAGCTGAGAGTGGGAACCTTTGGTACTGGACAACGGAATCCCCGGGGCCAAATGCTGGCTGAATTTATGGAGAAGGAGGGACTCTTTATGATGAACTCCTTCTCCAAGAAGCGGGAACACCGTAAATGGACCTGGGTGAGCCCCGATGGTGTTACAAGAAACGAGATAGACTTCATCATGTCGACGAGGCGGCACATATTCAATGATGTCTCTGTGATCAACGCAGTTAAAACTGGAAGTGATCACCGACTAGTAAGAGGCACATTGAATATCAATTTCAAGCGTGAAAGGTCTAGACTGATGAAGTCTACACTCCGTCCAGCACCTGTCCAGATTCAGGAGCCCGATAGCTTTCAGCTCGAACTGCAGAATCGCTTCGAAGGTCTAGGTGAGTGCATTAACGTGGACGATTATAGCAGCAGGGTAGTGGAAACTGTCCATACGGTCGGGCATAAGTTCTTTAAAACCCACCGTACAAAAAGAACCCAAAAGCTCTCAGGCGGTACCCTCAAGCTTATGGAGGAAAGACGCAGGATGATCCTGCAGTCTCCAGAAGAAGTTTCCGAATGCCAGCGGCTCAATAGGCAGATCTCTAAGTCTCTAACTCGCGATGTACGCGAGTATAATACTGACAAAATAATAGAGACTATCGAGCGCAACAAAGGCCCTAAAGTGTTTGCATCTGTCTATCGGACAGAGCCGGTTGAGTAAGCTGAAGACCGGAGACGGCAGGATTGTATCCTCTACACCGGAACTCTTGAGGGAAGTCGAGAAGTTTTACGGTCAGCTATACACATCGGTACAACCACCTGTCTGCAATCCGGCCATAGACCCAAGAGCCAAATTGACCCGACACTATACTGAAGACATCCCGGACATCAGTCTGTGCGAGATTAGTATGGCTCTCAAACAGCTCAAGAACAACAAGGCGCCAGGCGATGACGGTATAACAGCCGAGCTTCTCAAGGCTAGTGGAAAGCCGATATTGAGGGCTCTCCAGAAACTATTCAACACCGTCATCCTCGAGGGCAAAACGCCATGGAGCGTCATGGCGCGGAAGTGTGGCGGTCCTCTTCTTCAAAAAAGGTGTTAAAACCCTATTGAAGAATTATAGAACCATCTCACTTCTGAGCCACGTCTATAAACTGTTTTCGAGAGTCATCACGAATCGTCTCGCGCGCAGACTAGATGACTTCCAGCCTCCCGAACAAGCCGGTTTCCGAAAAGGCTTCAGCACCATAGACCACATTCATACGCTGCGACAGGTCATACAGAAGACTGAAGAGTATGCCACTATGCTTAGCGTTTGTGGATTATGAGAAGGCCTTCGATTCGATCGAGACTTGGGCTGTACTACAGTCTCTCCAGCGGTGCCAAGTTGACTACCGGTATATCAAGGTGCTGAAGAGTTTGTACGAAAACACTACTATGTCAGTCCGCCTTCAGGACCAGAGCTCGAAACCTATTCAACTGCAGCGTGGTGTGAGACAGGGAGACGTTATATCCCCGAAACTGTTCTCCGCCGCGCTGAAAGATGTCTTCAAGCTTCTGGATTGGAGAGGACTAGGTATCAACATCAACGGCGAGTACATCTCTCACTTTCGATTTGCCGATGATATCGTGCTCATGGCTGATACCCTGGAAGACCTCAGTACCATGCTCGACGACCTCAGTAGAGTCTCTCAACAAGTAGGTCTTAAAATGAACATGGACAAGACGAAGATCATGTCAAACGTCCATGTAGTACCAACTTCTATAAAGGTTGGAGACGTAGAGTCTCCAACCTTTATAGAAGAAGCTCGAAGTTGTTGACGATTATATATACCTGGGACAAAGAATCCAATTAGGTAGGTTCAACTTCGAGAAAGAGGTCAATCCTCGAATCCAGCTCGGTTGGGCGGCGTTCGGGAAGCTACGTAACATCTTCTCGTCCGAAATTCCGCAGTGTCTCAAGACAAAAGTCTTTGACCAGTGTGTGTTGCCAGTGATGACTTACGGCACTGAGACATGGGCGCATAAGAAGGCTCAAGGTCACCCAAAGGGCGATGGAGAGAGCTATGCTCGGAGTTACCCTGCGGGATTGAATCAGAAACGAGGAGATCCGCAGGAGGACGGAAGTCACTGACATAGCACTCAGAATTGCTAAACTTAAGTGGCAGTGGGCGGGGCACATAGCTCGTAGAACTGACGGCCGTTGGGGCAGAAAGGTTCTCGAATGGCGACCACGTACCGGAAGACGTGGAGTGGGTAGGCCCCCTACAAGATGGACCGATGACCTGGTGAAGGTCGCGGGTAGAAGTTGGATGCATACAGTACAAAGCCGGTCGTTGTGGCGGTCTTTAGGGGAGGCCTTTGTCCTGCAGTGGACGTCTTTCGGCTGAAGAAGAAGAAGAAAAGAAACGTTTTTAGAAACAAGCTAATCCATTACAGTTCATTGCAAGTAATGATACAATTTAAAACGGCATATCAAAATGTGTATACAAAATTTGGTGTCTATGTTGTAGGCCGTTGGGGGGTTTCTTTTCTTTCTGGATGTAGAATCACCAAAATGAGCCAACAAGTCAAATACCAATTCTGTAGGATAAGTGGAAGTTGTCCTAATCAAACTAACACTGCTAGTTAAATAAATAATAAATAGCTTGTGAAAACGGGCTTACGTTCCAGTGAATTCATCTCAGACGTATTGTGTATTAAACATTATCAGGTTTAATTTCTTCTTTATTATTGTTCTATCTATCTATCTATATCATCACGCCAGCTCCCTCGCGGGGTAGGCAGAGAGTACAGAGTTCCAACAGGATCTATCCTTACATACCTCTCTGGCTTCCTCCACTCTCATAGTTCGTCTCATACACACTCGCCGGTTACGGAGACTCTTGACTTGCCCTTCAGCTAAGACACGGTCTATTATTATTGTTGATTTCATTTTACTACATGACAATAACTGAAGTGTCGTTAATGGCCAAGAAAAATATTTCGTGGATAGTTATTGACAATTGTCTTTTTTTGTAAACGACTAGATCACTCGATGAACTTTGTACCACGAATAATAAATAGCTTGTAAAAACGGCCTTGTTTGGATATACTTACGTACTGGTGGTTTGCAGCTGCAGAAATTAGTTTGAAATTATTATGGACCTCACGTTGGCCATGGTTGGATCGAACTAATTCAGAATAAGACCACACTATATTTGTGCTCTTATTTTGCGGGCCGTTTTCAAATTTTCACCTTAATACTAATAATATTATATCGTTGACTCCAGCGGCATACAGTCTACCATGAACACGTCACAAAGTTATTGTAACACACCGCGTCTGGTGATAGCAAATAAGGGTCCTATGGTGATTAATATTGATGTGCTTTGGGTTTAATAGGGTGTGGTTATGAACGTGGCAGTTGCTCAATTAGTTCCTTTGAGATCATAGGTTCGTTTGTTAATATCAGAAGTAACATCTAAATTTAGACAAGACTCTATTGGCTGAAAAATAAGGAACATGATTATGAGACACATATAAACAATGCGAAAGTGGAAGGACGCAGGTAACGGGGCAGACCTAGACTGTCTTACCCACGGTCTTACCATGACCGTGCCTCATCTGCAGGGAAAGTCAAGAGTCTTCTTAGCCAGCAAGCGTGTAGGAGACGAACTATGAGACTGGAAGAAGTTAGAGAGGTTTGTAAGGAAAGATCTCTTTGGAATTCTGTACTATCAACCTACTTCGCAAGAATTCTGGCCTGATGATATAGATAGATAAATCATTATGAGGTTATGCTTAGAATCACGTGACTCAAAAATTTTGCTAAACGTTATTTCTCAAATTTAACTTAGACGTCATGTTATCATTTACATTGCTTAGAGAACAATATTGGTAGATTTCAGAAATTAGATAAAATGCGGGTATTAATGAATGGTTCTTAAAATTTGCTTCTTGAAAAATGCATCCTGCAACGACATTGGTAATACAATGTTTACATACTGAGTTCTTAGATTTACCGCGAATACTACATATGAAATAAAATTATTGTCCAGTTTTTATCGCGGTTTATTTTTTAAATTCCCATTGCAGTTTCGAAAGCATGTTCGTCTTAAAAATTTACTGTCACTTGCTTTTACGGTGAAGGAAAACATCGTGAGGAAACCCCGAAGGTGTGTAAAGTTCGCCAACCCGCACTGGGCCAGCATGGTGAACTAAGGCCTAAACCCTCAGTTTGAGAGGAGGCCCGTGCCCAACGGTGGGACAGTTTCTTAACAAGGCTAATATTATATTATAAGTTCCCGACGTTTCGAATGCTTTGCAGCGCAAATGGTCACGGGAAGAACTGTGTCCAGATCCACCAAGAAAGGTATGGCAGGCAAGTAAAAAGTAAATACAATGCTTAGATTATTATACAGCCCGGCCGTTCTACTAAATCTTAATCATGTTGCTCTCAGTATAAGAATGTTGTAGGTGGTAGTTTTAAAGCAACGATACCGAATTTTATCGTACTTCTATGTCTATCTATCTATATCATCACGCCAGATTCCTTTCAGGGTAGGCAGAGGATACAGAGTTCCAACAGGTTCTTACCTTACATAATCTCTATGACTTCCTCCACTCTCATAGTTCATCTCATACACGTCGCATTTTATGGTACGCAATAAATACAAATTAAAAATATAATCATAGTCACGCCTATATTCTCCAGTCGGCGGTGACAGAGGTGTACTGTGTGCACCTACCTTTTACTGACAATGTTAGGTCCCATGCAATGTCATTATACTGGGCACTATGCCAGATTCCGAACAGATACTGGGCATTTTGCTATAGAAAATTTACATTAGGCCGGCTTAGAATTTTAACTCGGTATGACAAAAATACTGTATTTTAATAGTACTTACTAAATTTAAAACAAAAAGGAAATTATAATGAAAGTGTTGTGCTATTTATAAACGAAACAAAAATGAATAAGTTGAATTAGGAATTAAAAAGCTACCAAAAATAAAGAGTTTCATTTAAATGCCGAAATAAGATTATTAAGAGAGTAATCGGAATGGCAATCTAACTTTGCCGGATTGCGTCGGCTACTGTTTTCTGTCGCGATTAAAACAAATTCTTGTTACGCTTTCTTTTCTCACAAAAATAAAAAAGTAGTTGTTAAAAAACATTTTTAAAAACAAGCTTTTAAGAACCTTTCCTTCTTCTTCTTCATTAAGCTATGGCTTCACACTAATTTTAAGTATATTTCGCCAGTGTCCAGTGAGATGCATAATCGTGTTTGTTTAAATTAATTCAACTCCCCTATGATGTTGACGATAACGATAATAATGAAATTGATGAACCACCCCACCCTGGATACTAAGGCGATGGATACTTTACATACCAATTGCGACGGCCGTTTTGAGGGAAATCGAAAAGTCACGTTTTGTCACTTTGTTTCAATTACCTTCACGCATGCACATATAAGAATACATAATGGCTAATATTCCACCAACATTACACATTATTATTCGAAATAACACAAATTTTGGAAATTAAAACAAATTGACAACATCACTCTTCGACTTCCCGCCAAAACTCCCTTCTAAAAACCTGTTCTTCTTCTTCTTCTTGATTGAGCTATGGCTTCACACTAATTTTAAGTGTATTTTGCCAGTGTCTAGTGAAATGCATAATCGTGTTTGTTTAAATTAATTAACTCCCCTATGAAGTTGATGATAACGATAATAATGAAATTGATGAACTACCCCACATTGGATAGTAAGGCGATGGATACTTTACATACCAATTGCGACGTCCGTTTTGAGGGAAATCGAAAAGTCACGTTTTATCACTTTGTTTCAATTACCTTCACGCATGCACATATAAGAATACATAATGGCTAATATTTCACCAACATTACTCATTATTATTTGAAATAACACAAGTTTTGGAAAATTGAGGCATATTGACAACATTACTCGTCGACATCCCGCCAAAACTCCTTACTAAATTTAAAATAAACAGGCAATTATAATGAAAGTGTTTCGCTATTTATTACCGAAACAAAAATAAATAAGTTGAATAAGGAATTAAAAGCTACTGAAAATAAAGAGTTTAATTGAAATGGCGAAATTAGAATACTGAGAGAGTAATCGGAATGGCAATTTAACTTTGCCGGATTGCGTAGTCTACCGTTCTCTGTGACGATTAAAACAAATCATTGTACTGCTTTCTTATTTGAAAAAAAGAAAAAGGAAATATTTAACGTAATTTGACACGAAAATCATATTGTACTTGAGAGTGGAAAGTGAGTAGTGAGTAAGAAAAGAACCTGTTGGAACTCTGTGCTCTCTGCCTACGCCACAAGGGATCTGGCATGATGATATAGATAGATAGATAAGAGGATGTGGTTCTACTTCATCTTGTAAAATTTGGCGTAAAATTACAAACATTGCAAATTAAATAAAAGCTTTTAATAAACAAGAAATGAAAAGCTACTGACGAGAGTATCATTAAAATGGCGAAATAAGAATATTAAGGGAGTAATCGTAATGGCTTTTTAACTTCGTCGGATTGCGTCATCTACTGTTCTCTGTCGCGCTTAAAACAAATACTTGTACTGCTTTCTTTTTCGAAAAAAAGAAAAAGGAAATCTTTAACGTAATTTGACACTAAAATTATACTGCACTTGTCATGACTTATTCTGGATTATTTCTTTAACTCCAGATGCTCAAAGGGGTGTTAAAACTTTACCGTATGTATCTGTGTATCTCTCTGTGGCATATTAGCTCCTAAACGGTTGAATTGATTTTGATATAGTTTTTTTTTTGTTTGAAAAGTGAATTAATGGAGAGTGTTTTTAGCTGTAATTCATTTGAGTCAGGTATTTTTATTGTTATTTAAGTTTTACTCATGTTATGGCAAGAGGTAACCTATGTTTTTCCCTAGAAGGCAATTTATCTCCCTGCCATTTTTTCTCGCGAGGCCATTACAGCTTCACTGGTCAAGAGGGCGAGCGTGCAACCGACCAATTACGCTCGAGCCAGAAGGGCAAGGCTGCAACTAGCTCAAGGGCGCCTTAAGGAGGAACAGCCTTGGTTTGGGCAGTCCCTATGGGGTAGGGCATATACTAGGTATCTCGCGTTGGTGCTCTACACCGGTCGGCGGGCACGGGATTCTTCGACCTCGCCGGCGAGGTTGGTGTCTGATTCTGTGTGCGGTATCTGTATCCGAAAGAAGGGATGTACAGGCATAGGAACCTAACATCGTAGGCTAAACGTGGGTGTACTCAGTACACCTCTGCCACCCCCGCTTGGGGAATATAGGCATGACGGTGTGTGTTTATTTCGTTCAAAACCACTAACGCCGGTTTGCCATACATGCACAGTTTGAGAAGAATAGAAACATACATACTTTTTCTAATTTTTTTAAATGCAACCCCACACTAGGATTTATTCCTGTGTCGTGGGTGCGTTTACAAACATTAACATTCGCATACACAAATACTCAAACCGAAACAAATAATTGTGGCTCATAATTTTATTGTGGATCACACAAAGGTTTGTTCCGTGCGGGAATCAAACCCGCGACTATTAGACACAGTGGGTGGAGCGACTTAAGTTCTTAACCACAGCGCTAAATCGTCCGTCCAAGATTTAGTAAAAGCTGTAGTGGACGCCATTTTTAGTATTCTGTACTTCAAAAAATCCAACAGAATCCTTATAGGATTACTGTTTTGTCTATTTGTCTGACTACTAAGATCTCTTTTTCTTAAAAACGCGTAAAGGTTGCGTAAGCGCAAGTTGAAATTCGGGTCACGCTAAATCGTCCGTTAAATTCGTATTGTAATAGCTTCTGAGTATACTTGTAAGTTTAGAAACCCTTTTCGCAGTTAGATATGCTGCAAAATACCAAATTTAGTTGCTACATCATTCCACGAAGTACTGAAGCATTTTATGATGATATTCTCACATGTGTAGCGACAATTTCTTTATGATGATTTCTTTGGGTATGCTTGGTTGCTTCGGGCATATAGAAAGAATGTCAGAAGAAAGAATGACGAAACAGATATACAATGCGAAAGTGGAAGGATGTAGGTATCGGGAAAGACCTAGACAATCTTACCACGACCAAATAGACCGAGTCTTATCTGAAGGACAAGTCAAGAGCCTACACACTCACCGGTTATGAAGAATAACCGGTGAGTGTGTAGGATACGAGCTACGAGTATGAGAGTGGAGGAAGGCAGAGAGGTATGTAAAAAAATAACCTGTTGGAACTCTGTTCCCTCTGCCTACCCCGCAAGGGATCTGGCGTGATGATATAGATAGATAGAAGATTTCTTTGGTATCATAATAAAATGTTGTTTATGTCATTGTAGAGCAATCTCAGTATCAGTAGAATCAGCTTTTTGATCTTTTTTTGTAATTTAAGTCACCAAAAATTGAAGAGAAAAATCAAGTAGCCCCGCTTTAGACCGCTTAATCACTGATTTGACAACATTCGATATCCATTAAGTAAATTTACTAGTGAACAAAATCGATATAGGCCGTGACTGAAACGTTTTAAACGACACACACATTTTATTCGAAGCACTAATAGTTTGTAACAAACACTAATCGATCGTGAAGGCAGTTGTGGCACTGAAAGCTTTTAGCAAACCTTCAGCCTAAAATTGTTCGGTTATGGTACACGCATTATTAGACTTGGATTTAGTAAAAATTGTAGTGGACGACTTTTTTAGGGTTCTGTACTTAGAATACTCTCGCCTATATTCTCCATAGCAAGGTAGAGGTGTTCTGTGTACACCCATTTTTCGCCGACGATGTTAGGCCCCATGTAATAGGGGGCGAGCCTATTGCTATACTGGGCACGATGCCAGACTCTGGACTGATACTGGAAACATTTTATGGTGAAATTAGTTTTTCTCTGACCTAGGATTTGAATCCAGAATCCAGCTACAAGGCACATCAACTGTTTGTAACAAACACTAATCGATGGTGAAGACAGTTTCGGCACTGAAATCTTTTAGCAAACCTTTAGCCTAAAATTGTTCGGTTGTGGTACACGCATTATTACACTTGGATTTAGTAAAAGCTGTAGTGGACGCCATTTTTAACCGACTTCAAAAAGGAGGAGGTTCTATGTTCGGTTGTATGTAAGCTTTTTTTTTTTTTTATGTATGTTCAGGGATGTTTCCGTCAATTGTGGACTGATTTTGATATTTTTTTTTGCATTGGGTTCAGTATATTCCCAAGGTGGTCCCATATTAATTTTATTGACATTGGACATTGGACTTAGAAGATACACCAGGGAACTCCATAACGACAAACAATATGCATGTGTAAATTGAGATATTATGGGTGTTACGTCAATCCTATAGGTACCCTACTATAGAATAATTCACTAGTCACTTAAAATTGTAAAATAAAAATCTTTTATAAAAAAAGGTAAACCGACTTCAAAAAGCAAACAAATAAATATTTGAAGTCGGTGCTGGTTGGTGCATTCAGTTACTTGGCACCGACTTCAAATATTTATTTGTTTGCTTTCATGAAGTCGGTTTACCTTTTTTTATAAAAGTTTTTTTAGTATTCTGTACTTCAAAAAATCCAACAGACTCCTTATAGGATTACTGTTTTGTCTATTTGTTTTACTACTAAGATCTCTTTTTCTCAAAAACGCGTAAAGGTATCAAGTTCAAATTCGCTTCTAATACTTAACTTAAATGACAGACGATTTGGTCCAGTAGTTAAGAGTTTAAGCTGCTCCGCCTACTAGATCGAACAGTCGCAGGTTCGATTCCCACACGAGACAAATCTTTGTGTGACCCACAAATATTTGTTTTGGTCTGGGTATTTGTGTATAAGAATTTACATGTTTTAAACCTACGACACAGGAATAAATCTTAGTGTAAGGTTTAAAAAAATCTACGGTTCTTAGATGTTTTATACCATCACGCCTATGTTGTTCAAGCGGGGGCGAGGTATACTGTGTACCTCCACTTTTTGCCGATGTTAGATTCTAATTATTAGAGGGCAAGGCTTTTGCCAAACTCAGGACTTAAACTTAAAATTTTTCTAACGAGAAATTACTTTTTCTCTGACCTAGAATTTGAACCCAGGACCTCGTAATCGCTAAATGCATTATTTGCCACCATATTAAACCAACGCGGCAGTCCTTCAAAAAAAGGAAAAGGATCACCTTTTTGTCTGTCTGAATGTCTGACTAGTAAGATCTCTTTTTCGCAGGAACGGATAGGGTATTAAGTTGAAATTTATGTCAAATACTTTAATCTAAGGGTCCTAGACGCTCTAAAAGAAAAAAACTAAAGCTTCTAAGTCAAAGCAGTCAAAAGAAACTGCCATTTATATCACGTATTTTGAAACTCGCAAACTATCAAAATCTTTTCTGTCGGCTCGAATCATTATATTTGACAAAAGCAAGATTCAACAGTACAACACGTAAAGGAAAAAATCTAAAATCAATGATTTTTGATTAATCTTTATCCATCAATCAATCAATCAGCCTATCGTAGTCCACTGCTGGACATAGGCTTCTCCTAACACGCGCCATTGCACACAATCCTCCGCCTTCCGCATCCAGTCTGTCCAAGCGACTTTTTATATGTTTATAAAATTAAATAAATCTTTATACATTTATAAAATTCCGGTGTAAGTGTATTCGTTATTCTTCTCCTACTAAACGGTTTTATCTATTACGATGATTTTTTTTTGCACTTAAAAAGTCACCTGGATGGTTGACGAGTTGAAGTGTGAAAACGCGGAAAAAAGCTAGTGTCACATAAAGAACGTTTTTTTCTATCTATCTATTTATATCATCATGCCAGATCCCTTGCTAGGTAGCCAGGGAGTACAGAGTTCTAACAGGTTATTTTCTTACATATCTCTCTGGCTTCCTCTACTCCACGTTTTTTCACCTTAGAAACTTTCAGTGCATTCGTATAACAACCCCCTTTTCTTTTTTGCAATAGGGGGCGAGCATATTGCCAAATACCTAATGGAAATAAAGTAAACATTAAAATACCTATTCACAGAACAGTCACGGAGTATGTCAGTATCATGATTGAACCACCTTCCAAAGTGGTGTTTCGTCTTAATGTCATCACAAAAGTTTGTATGTTCACAACAATTCCCCCACTTTATTGATTAAATGGGTCGGATCGTGTACAACTTTCTTACAAGTTTCATCATATTTTTCGGAGCTATTAAAAGGATCCGAAGTTTGGTCATGGTAATAATATCCCAAATATTATTTCTCAAAATTTGGTGGAAATGTATTGTTAGGTACTTTTTTAGTTTTTTAGTAAGAAAACCAACAGCATCATAAAAGTTAATGAGACATTGTAGGTGACATAGAGTACAGTCAATCACAAAAATTTCTAAATAAACTTACAACAAATACTATGACTGTTTCATATTTCTCATTACATATCTGCTGGCATAGCACCTCCAGATATTCGCAGGGCTGTGGCGAGCTCTGTAGAGAGACGAAAAATGGAAAACGACTCACGCCACCCCATGCACGGCCACACCCCAGTGCAGCAACGGCTGAAGAGCAGTAAAAGTTTTATTAAATGTGTCGACCCACTAACTTTGGAGCCATCAAAAGCGAGGTGCAACCTTTGGAGAGATGGAGTGCCCCTTTCAAATCCTTTTGTACCACCTGCTAAGAGACTCCACCTGAACATAAATTACCTTGGCCGGTCTGGAAGTCTTTAAATAGACTTCGGACTCTGGTCGGCCGAAGTAAGGAAAACATGTTCAGGTGGAGACTCACAGAAAATACCAAATTGACGTGTTTGTGCGGTGTTAACTCAAACGATGGCCCACCTTACATCGTGCTCTGCATTCCCCAACACCTGCTCGCGGCAGGATTTGATGAATGCTACCAACAATGCGGTTGAGGTGGTCGAGTTCTGGGCCGCCTCTATATAGATTTGACATGCCTGCCGTCGAAACGATAAGAAGAAGAAGATTACATCTAGATTATATTAGAGATAGAAGATTATATCTACTTCCAGTTCTAATTATAGTTCGTGGGCCCATCCTTTAATAATGTTAACATCATTCTGCAATACGCTAGATTTTGTAGTTAATTTGGATATGTTAGTTCTTAAGGAAATCTAATAGCTCGTTGGAACTGGAATTATTATTTTTGTATTGAATTTGTAAAGCTAAAATCTAATTGCGTTATTTGCGCACTTTGTTTATATTTTTCACCATCTGATACCCTGGCAATATAAAATCAATTGTAACAGAATCCTCCTCATGAATAATGCATGAAATTGTTTGTCCCAACGTCGCCCTGCTTGTTCGAAGCGAAAGAATACAACAACGAATAATACACTACGAATTGCCCGTCAAAACACGTTTTGACGGGCAATTCGATGCAACTAAATGTTTATCAAATTGTTTGTCGTTCGTATTTATTTTGGTTGAAATAACTTGAACATTGAGGACGTGTCTTTAATAATTGCACTCAGCGATTTGAAGCTAACATAATATTTTATTATCATAATTGAGGTACCGATGACCTGATGAAGACGCGGGTAAAATAAGTCGTTCGGTGCAGTCGGTAACTTGGCACCGACTTTAAATATTTATTTTTGCTTTTTAGTTTCGAAGACGTTTAGAATTATAAGTAATGAGTGCATTAATTCTTAAAATTTAAATGCCTTTATTATATTGTGCTGCTTAGCTCCATAGTAAAGCCCTTACAATATTTTTCTCATAGATACTCTAGTAAATTATAAATAGAATTCGAGCCCATAAAAAATTTCACCGCCTATTTCTTCATCCTCAGGGGTGGCAGTGTTTCTTTAAATTTAAATGAGATCGAACGGGAAGTTACCCTTCCAAACAAAAAAGGAATTCCAAATCGGTTAATAAATCACGGAGTTCTGAGACAAACAAAAAAATACAACAATACAATAAAAAAATACTATTGTAACCTTTTATGAAATCGGTTAAAACCTGGATGCCAACAGTAAGAACCAGGTGGATATGGAGATCTATGGAGAAGATCTTTGTTCTGATATGGATATATTTAGGCTGACGATGAATCACTAATCAATCCCTGCAATGGTTTTTGAGAATGTACCAAAGGGTACCAAAGGGATTATTATTAAGAGCCATTTTACAAGCTATTATTTAACTTGTAGCGTTCGTATGTCTGTCGGTTTATCTCTTTGTCTGTTTGTGTTTCCGGTTCTGTGATCCAATCCTGTGATCCACTTTTCAAGCACTTGCTTGGTCTAATGATGGAGTCGAAAGGTGGCCATAGGAACATATGAACTATTCAATGTAACACCCTTACGTTTAGGTTTGTTAGATTGATATTGACAAGTTTTATAAAAGCAGATAGTGTTCAGGGTCCGATGATGAAGCCAAAAGTTGGCCAATGGAATTTTAGACCCGGATGGTGCCCAATGTCTGGTAAAGGTAATAGAGCCGGAAGGAAGCCGTAGGAACTCAAACTCAGCAACCCTCAACTAAGCAAGATCTCTTCGTTGGGATTTTGCTATACAGGCTTGTTTTTAAAAAGATCTTTTTAAATTAAAATTATTATCCCACTGTTGGACAAAGGCCTGCCTCAATTTTTTTCATTTCTCTCGGTTCGTTGCTATGTTATACCAAAGTGTATTTTGTCCATAGTAAATCTCCTTGCCTTGCCTTTCTTCACAAATGGGGTGCGAGAGAGGTAGGTCGTATTCCACCACGCGAACCTGATCTGCACTAGTGGAGTCAGATTTGTGGCCACCTGCTGATATAACCATAAGGTTTCAACTAAACTTTATAGACTAACGGCTTCCATATGATGTGATAACCAGGGTGAACGATTTTCCTACCTCCTCAGTAACTAGACAGTTCGATTGCCAGCTGCACTATGGACCACTAACACTAGTCCAATGAGACCATTAGACTAGTGGTGATCACGAGATCTTGTGTTCAAATCCTAGGGAAGATAGTGTTCTCTATCGAAAACTTACCAATAGCAGTCTGGAGTCTAAAATCGTTCCTGGTGTGATGACAAAACTCGCCCTCCCTTAACATTCTCGGCAAAATTCCCTTATATTTTTATTTCAAAGCGTAGCCCCACACTAAGAATTATTCCTGTGTCATGGGTGCGTTTACAAACATGAAACTCACATACATAAATAGGCAGACCGAAACAAACATTTTTGGGTTATACAAAGATTCGTGCCATGCGGAAATCGAAGCCGCGACTAATTTACCCAGTGTACGGTGTGGCTTAAGCTCTTACTGGACTTAGTCTTCGTCAATATATTGTAGTCCAAAAAAAAAAAAACATTAGACATTGGTCTCGGGTGCCGTCTTATCTCAATTCCGTTTCAACGAAGCTTGCTGTAACAGAAAAAAATAACAATACTCATTAGGCGCTTGATCGTCTCTAAGAGAGGCCATCTTTAATTAGTTCAATAGGTACGTAAGTCTTTGTTTTTTGGTCTGTATAAGATGTACTATTTCTGAGTTATTCGGCAGATTAAACAAAAATACATTATCATAATATTATCATTTATTGTGCATGATGTAATCTCAGTAGCGGGATCAGAAATTGTCCTCTGTATAAAGTCAATAAGACTCGCCATTACAACCAAAGATTAACAAATAAATGTGAGTGAACACATCATCCATACCCGCTTTGAGAATGGGTATGACGGTTTTTTGTAATTTTGATAGATACCAGATTTTCCGGTAAATTTGATCGAAATCGTTTGGTAAATCCATACTAATAATACAAATTCTAAAGTAACTCTGTCTGTCAACTTGTCTGTTACTTTTTCATGTCCAAACCGCTGAACAGATTTTGATCAAATTTGGCAAGGACATACATTTCGTCCACATAGGTCACATAGGATGTGAAATACACGCCTGAAAAAAATACGAACGAAGTTGCGGGTTAACGCTCCAAGCCACCATTAAATCTTAAAATTCTCGAATAAGAAGTTAAGAAAGAGAAGCTCACAACTTTACCACAGATCAATAAATCTACTACATCCGAACTCAAAGACAAAATTTCTAAGAACCCCGATCTATCTGCACTCCAGTATCTAGTACTCAAAATATATATCCCGCTATACATTATTAATAATAGTCCCAATAAATATAGAGTACACGTAACAGCTGCGGAACCTTTGGCGCATTGCCACTGACTTGTAACGCAGCACACAGCTCATGTTTTCGATATTATGGCCTGTCTGGTACTTAAGGAACTCTACTTGATATATAAATGTCATGTTACAAAGAAAGAAAGAATAGGCATTTATTTGAATAACAAACTGAATAAAAAAATAATTAAATATAATACAAAAATACCACCAAAAGTTGTGTGGGGCTAAATAGGACTCTGCCTAAGCATATTGCTGTTCTAAAACCATAGTGCAGCATTGGTATTCCGGCAGAACCCACCATGATGCATGCTTCGAAATACACATTAAGCCGTTGGACCTATCTGCCACTGAATGTGGTAATCGTTAGGCCAAGTTGGATGCCTTGTAGGTAACTTGATAAGTTCTAATAGCAGGTGCCCACTAACCTGCCACAATCCGTGTTGGAGCCGAGAAGTATTTCTCGCCTCGATTTGTGAGCCTTGCCTAGCTGGGGATAGTACAGGTTGATTTACACATTTGCATGTGGAAGACATGTTAAGCCGTTGGTCCCGGTCACCTAATGTAGTAATCATTAAGCTAAGTTGGATACTTTATAATCGGCTTGATAAGTCCCTACAGCAAATGGCCATAGACTTGCCCTTGGAGATTGAGTGTAAGTATTCTTTAACTTTGGGGCCCAGCAATGTCGATGGAATGCCCATGATGGGCACAAAGTATGCCTTTGCCAACTCCGTTCGTAAAATGAAGGCTTGACCGTGTTTCAGTCAGATTATACATTTAAAAAGAAGAAAGCAAAACCCCTAGGATAAAAAAATTGTTTAATTTACAAAAAGGAAATATTTATTGTAGCCACAATTTTATAGGTCACAATAAAATTAAAAACATAAACATTGAAAAAAGCGCACACATAAAATACCAAATCATTCATACGAAAACAAGTTAATCGCCAGATCATTTGAGTGCATCCAGTCTTTTTTTGTTTTCACGAGAATGAAATCCATTATACGAAACGACTCGTCACGGCATATGTTAATTAACTTATGCAAATGCGATTGCATACGGGAATAACAAATTTAAAATTAAACGATGTAAAAAATTATACATATGCATTGTCTGGACTCTGGATGTGATGCTCAAACACTCTCAATATCTTTAGTGCAAAAGGGATTAACCATCGAGCTATGGAAGTAGAAAAAAGTAGTGAATGTTAGGGAACATTCACTACTTTTTCAAAATCCTTCTTCTACGAGCCTCGAGGGAAGCTTGCGAGGTATGTCGAATTCCTACCGACTAGATACTCCAGGGTGGCTGACATTAGGTCTTAGGAGGAGCTCCGGGATCTCCGTACGGAACGCACCGATGCCCGTTCTAAAGAGCCCGCCATCGGGGGAAAACTTGATAACAAGCTCTCCTCGGCACCGACGCGGTGCTTACGGCGACGAGGTCCACACCCCGTCGCCTTCTTTTCGGGTAATACTCACTACATAGGAATTTGTGTGGAAACACAACAATGTGCTCTAATAAAAAAAAGAGCCAAAGAATCACGCTGTTCCTAAGCCAATAAGCCTAGACTGTATAGATAGCCCCAATAAACTGAGATAAAGCCTGCCTATTCTTCTAGTTCTCCATCATCATAATCATCATCATCATCATCATCTCAGCCTATACTTGTCCACTGCAGAACATAGACCTCCCCAATTGCTCTCCAGCGCAACCGGCCCGATGCCACCTGCATCCAACGACTTCCTGCGATCCTCACAAGATCGTCGGTCCATCTGTTAGGCGGCCCTCCCAAGTTGCGCTTGCCTATACGTGGTCTCCACTCTAAAATATTTCGGCCCCAATGCCCGTCAGATCTTCGCGCTATGTGGCGCGCTTTTTGCCACTTCAGTTTACAAATCCTATGGGTAATGTCGGTGACCTTGGTTCTTCTACAATTCTACTCATTTTTGATTAGACCACGTAGAGAAACGCCATAGCTCGCTGAGTAACTGAGTTTTTTTCCAGTAAAAAGTAACATATAAGAACAATAAATGAAAATACTTGACACTGTAAAAAGGAACATACAATTTTATTAAGTACGTATTTACATCAAATTTGACGATAAATTGTACAAATATTACTGTTCACAAACATAAGTATCATAAATTAAAAACCCTATGATACGTACCTACAAACATTTTTTGGAAATAATCAAGTTTAGCTGTTGACTGTGTCTCACAGCTGAGCTAAAACAATTAACCAGACCACCAGATGACCAGTACCCCTTAAACCTGTTTAAATCTTACTCTACCGAGAAAGAGCGACTGAACTATAAACTGCGTATATCTCTTCCTGATAGCAAATTAGGATTAGAATAGATTTGTTAAAAGAGATTGTGGTACGTCTTGATGCCAGGCATAACTTCTACGTGCTGATTATAATCTGAACTGAAGTCGCCTGAGTGTACGAACGTTCGCGAACGTCAGTCAGAAGAGCACAAACTCTGCACAAAACGCTTCTCATTACACAATACTATCAACTTGAGAATTAAAATCCTTAAAACTTTTAGTCCGCTTTGCCAAATTTGCGTCAACCCAAGAATTTAGACCGCACGCCTCTCAAAATATCCAATCTTACAAGAGAAATGGAACCTTAATCTGAGTTATTAGGGTCGTATATTGAACTGTAGGTTTGTATAATACAGTCGCAGCTCATTTGGCTAAATGAACCGCCAGTTTGCGAGTTTGCCACCCACTTTTGAAACATTCCGGTAACTTGGACGGAAACCTGTGCTAACCAATTTAATTCAGGAGTTTTTGATTATAAGTTGTTGCCTTTAACGATTCGTGGAATGACATTACAAAAGCCTGTCTTTAAACGTAAATATTCATACATATCATGACGACCTTTATTTATAAAGAAGTGGGTAGAGATAAAGCGTAACATGTCGTGCCTAACGAGCTCGGGGTATTGCTGCTTTGTAGACACATTCTGACCACCGTCTTTGGGGTTCTGGTGTGGTCATGCTCACTAAAATGTCGAGCTGGCTGTTCCAGTGGTCATATTCGTGAACGGGTGCTGCTTGTAGGGACTGGCCCATCCGGAATCCTGTAGATACTTACTCGATTGAAATAAAATCATAAGGCATATTTCTCAATCGTACTGCATCATACTGGAGCTATATCTTAACTATTTGAAAAATAAACATTGTACTTACACAATAAGCTAAAGAAATAAAAAAGAGTAAGAAAGATAAATAAAAAAGACAAGCCCGCTGAGTTTCGCTGAGATTCGGTGGTAGCTTAGCAGTTAGATTAGATAAAAAAATTTAGGCTGACGATTTCTAATTACTCGAGTAATTATTAATTTGTAAGTAACCCCGCAGGGGTTATGCAAATAAATTGACAAAACACATACACAATGCGAAAGTGGAAGGATATAGGTACCAGGGAAGACCTAGACTATCTTACCATGACCAAATAGACCGAGTTTTATCTGAAGGACGAGTCTCCGTAACCGGCGGCGTGTATGAGACGAACTATGAGAGTGGAGGAAGCCAGAGAGGTATGTAAGGTAACCTGTTGGAACTCTGTGCTCACTGCCTACCCCGCAAGGGATCTGGCGTAATGATATAGATAGATAGAAATTATTTGAGTTCAGACAATTCCGCATTGAGTCAGCGTAGTAGAGTTATGAGCCATAGAAATCGAAATAATAATACATTAGAAGTTAAATAACCGCGTTACCTTGCCGCTAAATATGTGAAAAAATGTCACAAATGCGCGTTATGTGATTCAGTACTGCGCGGACTGTTGTATGTGATACAGTAGCTTAAATTGTAATTTTGCAGCATATCCATTGCGGCTAGTCTTCCAAAAGTTGTATTCGTCAGAGCGTGTTCCCGGTAGCATCCTCAGCTGCTGCCTCGGAGCTTGGGTTCCGCTTTCTTTCTTCTTCTTTTCCACTTTGCGTGGTCTTAGGCATCCTTTGTGGCGAGGCCATTGGCACGCATGTTCACTCTGACGACGTCAAGCCAGCATTTCTTGGGTCTACCCCCTTTTACGGGCGGAAGTGGCATGGCAAGGTACTTGTTACCCACGTAATTAGCCGGTTTCCGTAAGACGTGGCCGTACCCTCATAGGCGGCCCTCCTGCATTTTATCTGCTATGTCACGGACATGAAGGCTGCCGCGGATGCGGGAGTTCCTGATGCGGTCTTCCCGCGACACTGCACACACCCAGCGCAGCATATTCATTTCCGTGACACGCAGTTCTTGCTTGTGCCGTTCAAGCACTGGCCACGTTTCGCTGCTATATAGAAGGACAGGTCTAATGATGGATTTATAGACCAGTCCTTTTAGCTTAACCGGCATTTTGGGGTCACAAATAACACCAGCCACCTCTCGCCACTTTGCCCAAGCTGCTGCAATGCGAGCCTTGACGTCGTAATCGATGTTCCCAGTCGCGTGGAGTAGAGCAGTATTTAAGATCCCAAGTATTTTAACTGGTCCAGTCGTTCAACTGGGTCTTCGCCTATGTAAACGGGTAGAGGATATGAAGTATTACAGGCCATGTACTCACTCTTCGCTACATTTAAATTAAGACCACTGTTCTCAAGCGACTCCTTCCACGCATTCAAACGTCACGCCAGTCTCTCTCCGTCCGCGTCCACTAGTGCGATATCGTCAGCATACATGAGTAGCTACGGTAGCTGCTCATGTGCATCTCTGATGCTGTTCGTGACTTCATCTCATATCGCGCAGAACAGATAAGGACTGAGAACCGAGCCTTGGTGGATCACGACTGTGATGGGGAAGGTTTTGGTGTCGCCAATAGCGGTCCATACTAAAGAACCGGAATCGCGATACATATCCCGGATAATGTCAATATAGGACGATATGGTGGGCACTGAGGTCCAAAAGGGTGGACCTCAGTGCCCACCAGATCATCACGCGAGGGACTCAGTCAAAGGCCTTCTGCATGGCCAAGAACATGAAATGCAGACAACAGGGCGAAAAATACGCGCCCTGTATTTTCCCATGACAACCCCTAGGGCTAAAATAGAGTCTATAGTCCCATGACCAAGGCGAAAACCATGTTGACACGCCAAAATTTTAGTCTCCTGTCGGATCCGGGAGTCTACTATCCGCTCAAAGAGCCTCATGGTGTGGGACATTACCTTTATACCGCGGTAGTTTCCACACTCCAGCACCGATCCCTTGCTTTTGAAGACAGGAGTCATAATACTCAGCCTCCATTGGTCGGGGATTTTACTGGTGAGGATGCGGTTAAAAAGCTTGGTTAAGATGCTCACACCATGAGGACCCATTTCAGGCTTCAGACTCCTTTCAGGCTTCGATGGGGATACCATCGGATCCGACAGCTTTCCTATTCTTCTTGCGAAAAAGCGCTAAGTGGACTTCCTCAAACGTTATCGGTGGCACTAATCTCTGATTTGGGAGGAGGTCCGGTGGCTACACCTCTTTATACTGCTGGTTGAGCCGTGGAAATACGAGTCCATCTCTCCTTCACCGCAAGGTCCTCGCACAACACCCATGGTTGCCATCAGAGTCTTTAACACAGCGACACTTGGAAATATCCTGTGTCGTATGTACTCAGGTACGTGCCAACTTGAAAATAAGCGATTGCTCAGGCGATTTCAGCTTGTCGTATAACAGCCGGAAGTGGTCTCCCCTGGCTCTGGCATCAGGTTTCTTAGTGGCCCTGTATGCGTCGTGGTCTCCAGGAGATCCGGATGATTGCCACTTTTTGAAGAGGGTTTTCTTGACCTCTATCTTCCTCTGGACTGTGTTCATCCACCACCAGGTTTTTTTGTCACATTTGCGTCCAACGTTTGTCAAGCACTGCTTTTGCCGTACCAGTGATAGCTGCCTGAAACTTATCCCAAAGTTCCTGGACTGTTTCGCCATCATCAGCGCACATATCACCAATCGCTGAGACGAATTCCTGGGACGTAGAACTATCAAGCCGCCACCATCTGATTTGGCGTCGATAGCGCTCAACGATCAGTTGGTCTTACGCAGAGGTCCATGACAAGAAGACGATGTTAAGCAGTGAGACTCTCACCGGGGATGACCTTGCAGTAGGATACTTTGCCGATTTGGTGTCTCCTGGTCATTAGGAAATCGATTTGGGTAGCGTCCCTCCCGCTCCTGTAGGTGATAGGATGATCAGGCTTCTTTTTAAAATGCGTGTATGCAATGGCTAGGTCGGCTGGCGCACACGTTGTGAGTATATCTACCCCCTCCGCTTTGAGTCAACCATATCCGTGATCACCGTGAACACGCTTATACTCCCCACTCACCTAGCCCACACGACCGTTTTTAGGTCACCACCCAAAACAACTGCTTGTAACAATGGGATTTTAATTTTTAATTTATTTATATGGAACAAAAAACAGTTACATATTAGTGATTTTACAGTATAATTATCTCAATGAGTTAATAAACATGTAACCACGGATTGACTGACATATAAATCAAAAATTAAAAGTTAGACTATAGTCATAAAGTTACATTTTAGTAAAAGGTTTCATACGAGAAATTAGGTTCATACTTGTATTACGTCTCAGCACATAGTATTTTACTGACCCGATTCTTGAATTGTCGGTTAGAAAGGGCGAAAATGTCAACGTCGGTGAAGCGTGTGTTATAAGTGTTTACAAGGCGACGAAGAGGTGCGCGGATCCCGGCGTTGGTCTTACAGGTGCCTGTGTGGAATAGCCGAGGTACGCGCACCCCCCGTCGATAGACAGCTCTAGGTACTTTAAGACATAATTCGTAGTAATTTCTGTACAATCAAATCTGTTGTTACATATACGATGAAGCAACATTACATCTAGAAGTGAACGTCGTGATTCTAAACTTAGGATATTATATTGTTTTAACAACTGTGCATAAGGAATTTTAGGTTGATTGCTTTTATATTGTATGTCTATGAGTATACTTGGCATAGAGAGGATTCCAAATTGATATAGCGTATTCCAATTGGGATCTTATTAAGGTTTTATATAACGTTAAGAGTGTAGAGGGTCGCACAAAATCACAAGTGGATCTTATGACAAAGCCATACATCCGGTACGCTTTGTTAATTATACTGTCAATGTGTTTATCGAAATGTAAAGAGGAATCTAACATTACACCCAAATCGCTAACTAAATTTACATTATTGAGTACTACATTATTAATGGAATAATTAAAGTGAATTTTAGTTTTGTTTTTTGTAAAAGAAATTGTATGACACTTAGGGAGGCTTAAGAATAGCTTATTATGCTTAAAGTAATTATAGAGTCTATTAAGGTCACCTTGTATAAGTATACAATCTTGAATAGATTTACAGGGCCTGCAAATTTTTACGTCATCAGCATGTAATAGAAAGTTCGTGTGTATGAAGCACTGTTTTATGTCGTTGATAAATATAATAAAAAGAAGTGGACCCAATATTGATCCCTGTGGAACGCCGGATTTAAAACTACAGAGTCAGATTTGAAACCATTTATCACAACTCTTTGAGTCCTGTTGAAAATGTATGATACAAACCAGCGCAACAGATTACCTCGTATTCCATTAAATGCAATCTTGTCTAAAAGTAGCGCGTGATCCACCTTGTCGAACGTTTTTTGAAAATCAGTATACACGGCATTACATGCACCCGTGCAAGGGATTGATAAAAGTCATTAGATTAGTACTCGTTGATCGTCGATCGTCGTACTTGACAAAACCATGTTGTTGGGGTATTATAAGTTGATAGAGCAGAGGATACAGTGCGCCGTGCACAAGTCTCTCAAAAAGCTTCGACAAGGTAGAGAGAATTGATATCGGGCGGTAATTTTCGATGTTATTTTTATCACCAATCTTATAAATGGGTGTTATATACGCATGCTTCCAAACCGAGGGAAAGACGCTCTCGTGTAAGCACTTATTAAATATAATATATAATGCTGGATAGATTTTGTCAGATGTTCTTAAAAAAAAGGAGGGTGGTAAGCCATCGTTGCCAGCTCCTTTAGATGTATCTAGCGATTCTATGGCTTTATGAATAGAGCAGAAGAAAGCAGAAAACAAATTACATATATCCGTAGGCTTATCAGACGAAATGTCTTTAAAATACATCGTTTTAGGAAAAATGGCTTAACTTTTCGTATTAGATATGTAAGACCAGAAATACTTCATATTCTTGGGTATACTCTCTTCAACTGAGTGCATGTAACGGCGAAAACATATAGTCAGTTCTCTATTCCGATAACTAACTAACGATAACTAGAAAAGTGCTCATAGTCGGTGAAGTTTCTATAAGTTTTCCATTTAAGCCACGCGCGCTCTTTATTTTTAAAAATACGAATTAAAGAGGAGGAAAACCAGATAGGAAAACGCGAACTTTTCGAACGAGTTAAAGGTACATGCATCATTATTACTCCATATAAAGTATTATAAAAGACATTGACTGTCTGTTCAGCAGAGAGGTGAGAAAGTGTCTTGCACCAGTCCACATTGATATTGTCATAATTGGCTTTATGGTAGTTATGTCGTAGGACAGAATTACGCTATATGGGTATGAGGTGTGTGTGTAAACAACTTATTATGGAGAATGGGGGATGATGATTATCCGGGTCTAATAATGCACTGTTAGACACTGCCGCCCAGTCAACGTTAGAAATGAACAAATCCAATATCCTATCTAAAGTTTTTAATGGTATTGTATTTCACACCATTGATTAAAGATATAAAATTAAGTAAAACTCGACTAACTGAATTAGTGACAGAAAAATTAGAACTGGCTAAAGCATAATTCCCACGGTCCAACCAGTCAATATCAGGTATGTTGAAATCACCAGCAATAAAAAATGAATCAGTTGTAGGATCGGTGGAAATATTTTGTAAGGTATCTAAATATTGGATATATATTTCAACAGGAGTGCGGGGTGTACAAATGATGTGATGTTTATGAGATTGAGATGCGGGCAGTTGCACCATAATTTGTTCTATAATGGAATGATTAAATTGCATTGTCACCTTGGCCGGTTGCAGCTCACGACGGACCGCTACTAGAACACCCCCTCTATCGCTTTTATTTGTAGCGGACCTGTCACGATCGCATCTGAAAACCAGGTAACGGTTGTCAAAGAACTCGTTATCCTGGATGTCAGAAATGAGCCAGGTTTCCGTTAGTATTAAGATGTCATACGAGTTCTTCAGGATATTCATATATAATGTTTGTAATTTTGTGCGAAGCCCTCTACAATTTTGATTATACATTACAATGCTGTTAAACGACATTGGTAATGAATGAGTAATAAATGTGCATTTTATTGAAAAATATTAAAAATGTAAAATACGATGTATGAATACGATGAATATTACAATATGGAATCCCACTGAGTGAATCAAATGTAGTTCATCGATAATATAGTATATTGGAGATTTATGTGATATAATACGACCAAGTATCAAAGTTCGTAAAGTACCCTTACAACTATTAAAAGTAAAAAATATTAAGAAAGTAAGGTGTATGAATTTAAATACATTTAAATAGTCCGGAAATAAATAAATATGATATAAACATAAATGCATTCCATTAGCAACACATATCGATAGGCCAAATATAACAGTTCGTGATGTCGGAGAATTCTCAGGTCTATTGAGTTGATGCGCCGTCTTTTTGGTTACTGATAAATTTGTTAAAGTCCTCATCAGAACGAATAGCAAAAGCCGGAGACCCTTCGTGTTTTCGTGCCAGTATTGTCGCGTTTTTGATCCATTTATATTTATATCCATTTTTACGAGCGAATTCTCGACTCTTACGAAATAACGTTTTGGTTTTCAATGTAAGATGTTCATTTAAATAAACATATACGGAAGCGCCTGAAATTCCTAGTTGGTCTGACTTAATATTCTTTGTTTTTCGATAGGCGCTAATCAAGTTATCCCGTAAAATTCTTGATTTCAGTTTGACTATAATATTCTTCGGCTGGCTATCGCGTTGCTGTGCATGCGGGACTTTGTGTATAGATATAATATCATTTGGCGACACAGGAAAGTTTACCACTTTACCAATGGCCTCTAGTAAAGTAATCAAGTTTTCATTTCTTTTTTCGGGCAGGTTACAGATCGCGAGATTACACTGACGTGCCTGTTGCTCCATCAAGTCAATCTTTGCTTCAAGCTTGGCCACTGTTTCATAGCTAAAACTATTGCCCATAACGCACAAGCGTTCTTCGTGATCTTTTTGATTCTTCTCCAACGCTTCGAGCCGGCTTCTCATGTCTTCATAACCTTTATTTATATATGTAATTGATTTTTCTATTTCTAAGTTTGTATTTTGGATTTCAGTATTCTGTTTTTTTAACTCCGATACTTCTGTGACTAATATGTTAAGGATAATATCTTTCTTCCAAGACTAGCATATTCTTGAGCTGATCAAATTTGTCGGAATCTGGATAAGCGTCGTCTCCCCGAAAAAGCTTACCTGGTCTAATCGAGGTCGCACCCGCCATTGAAATGTCCGGCTCGGACTGTGTTTCCTGAAGCGTTCGATTTTTTGGCGAACTCTTAGGGGGTGAATACATAATACGTGGCATTGTCGTTATATTCAGCGACGTATACAATAGCAATCAAGTGACAATAGCGCCAAGCAACCACGAAGAGTAGATGGTATATAGCAAATTAGCGCGGGCGGGCAGTTGATCAGTTGGTGTAATGCGCAAGCCACGAGCCCGCCACCGCAAGGATGCCAGATCGCGTCCCACCAGCAAGGCCCTCCTTTTAAGGATTACAATAATTATGTAGCATTGAATTGTCAAGAACAATAGAAGCACGAGCTCACTAACACATGCTATCCTGCTGCAGCTCCTCCCACTGGGCGTACACCACAGGTAAAAGCACTACAAGAGTGATAAGGAATTCAAAAGTTCAACGGGCAGCCAATCACAGTTAATGAAGTTCACAGATTTAACAGATGCACTGCGCGATGAGTATAACACGTCTAACCGCTACCTAGCGTAGAAACTGATATGCAGATGTCATGCAGTACCTCGCCGAGTTAATTCCAGAATCTCGCCTTATCTGTGTCGCTATAACCAGCCTGTGGCATGTAGGTACTTATGAAGTGGGTCGTAACCCCTTTAATAAGGACTCTCACGATCATGAGCTGGTCGCTGAAGCGTTTTACCTCCAAGAGGTTATCGTGGAACTCTCCGGAGAGCACTACGTCCACCCTGTTCTCACCTCCAGTAGCATCGGTGTAAATCAGCTTGTAGCCATTCCCAATGAATCGGGATCTGCTGCCTTTTTTCTAGCAATTCTCCTGCAAGAATGCCACAGCCACCCTCCGCCTGGAAAGTACGTCGGCCTGCCCCCTCGCGCTCCAGTCAGCGTGCTAATATTCCAAATTGCCAGGCGGTTCCTGGTTTGGGTTGGGGCTCGCTTCTTTGGCCGTGTTAATCCCCGACACGGTAGCCCTAGCCCACTTATCACAGGAGTCGGGTGAGGCTCCTGCGCGCCATTTGGCGCCTACGCCCTATTCCTGGCCCTTATCCTTATTTTTCTTACCATAGATACGGCTGTATTTGCTCTCACAGGAGTGACTGCCGTCTGACCTTCCAACCCCACAGGGAAAGCTGTCGTCAGAGCCTCGTCCGTCCTTCAGCAGGTGTACCAACTTGCAGGTGAGGCTAACTTGGGTTCCCAGGTCTTGGTGGAGCCCCATACACCTGATGAGTGTTCAGAGTCTGATAATGAAGCCAAAGACGGCCTATGGAACCACCCAATTACTCAATATAACCCCACCGTGTTTAGGCTCGTTGGATTAGTCTTGACGAGTTGGTACTTTAGACCCGGATGGTGTCTGATGATGGAGCCGACAAGAAGCCATAAGAATTCCTCAACTAAGCAAGATATGTGTGTTGTGTTTTTGCTATAGCTATTTACTATTACATTAGCTTGCTTTTAAAAAAGGCCTTTTTAAAAGCAAGCTATAAAAAAAGAAAAAAATATATTGCCGTTTAAAACACTTTCCAATAAAAAGCAATACCCTTAAGTATATTACAACTTTTAATGAATATATATGAATGAATATGTCCAGTATCTGATGATGGAGCAGGAAGGCAGCCATAGGAACTCCCCAACTATGCAAGTTGTAAATCTTCATTGTGTTTTTGTCATAAAAGTTTGTCTTTAAAAAGGTCTTTTTAAATTAAAATTTTGTCTGGCTGTTGTTTTGTTCGTGATCCGTAATATAGTATTGATGACAGTGGAACAGTATACTCGTGTCCCGATTTCATATTATAATTATAAAATACAGCATCAGTATACATTTCAAGTCATTGCACGAATCAAGCAAAACATTTGCAAAAGTAATTTACTTAACAATTCAACCATGTTCACAATACATTTGATGAATGGATATAAAACGAATTGAGTCAGTTTATTTACTTGTTTCAATGCACATAAAAGGAAATTATTTAATCTCACACAAAGTAAGCTAACAGAAGCGTTAACCGTACTTTGTAATTATTGGGTTAATTGAAATCTATTCTCGGTGTGTGTTTGAAATCTTTTATAATTTGAGCATATGGGAGTGTGTATGCCAAGTTTTCTATAAAGCTTAACGTGCATATATGGACGCATTATTTCCATTTGTGTTAATTTTGTCATTGTAAGCGAATTTTAAATGAGTTTGTGCAATTTCATATAAAATTATATTTCTGGCTTGCTATATAAGATTAAATCATAGTAAGAATTCTTGTAAAATATAATGTCCTGTACCGTAAATTATTATACAGTCAGACGCATGGATTATGTAATTAATATTACGACATGTGTCTATTTTTTTATTTAGGATAATAAACATTTACAATATGCAATATAGCTTTATAATATAATAAATAAAGCGTATTCGCAATAGCGTAGTAAGAAAGCGAGTACAGATGAGAAAGGGTATGCTCCGTTGGTTCAAGCATATAGAAAGAATGTCAGAAGAAATAATGACAAAACAGATATACAATTCGAAAGTGGAAGGATGTAGGTACCGGGAAAGACCTAGACTATCTTACCATGACCAAATAGACCGAGTCTTATCTCAAGGACAAGTCAAGAGCCTCCGTAACCGGCGAGCGTGTATGCGAGGAACTATGTGAGTGGAGGTATGTAAGGAAATAAGCTGTTGGAACTCTGTACACTCTGTCTACCCCGCAAGGGATCTGGCGTGATGATAAAGATAGACATATAGAAATAAATAAAGCAATAATTTAAGACATTGATTTAAAATTGAGTGTGAATTCGCTTTGGGCAGAAACATTAACAATATTTTAGCCTACAACATTATCGACATATTGATAGGCAATAATTTAATATTAATACAGAAAGGAAAGTAAAGTGACATTTAATAGTATAATAATATTAGCCTATAATATCCCAGTACTGGGCAGAGGCCTTCTCTCACAAATCGGGTGAGAGAGATTAGGTCATACTCCACCACGCGGACCCAGTGCGACTGTTTGTGGCCACCTACTGTTGGAACTTATCAAGCCGCCTAAAAGGCTTCCAACTCGGCTTCACGACTACCACATTAAGTCGCAACTAGGACCAACGGCTTAACGTGCCTCCTGAACCACGGAGATGCTCGAATATGAAAATGCCACAAACGGTAACCCATCCCAGGCCAACCGAGTCGAACGCTGCTTAACCTTGGTGATCGGTAAGAACACCGCGGTAGCACACCGCTTCGAGAGCATTGTAGACAGTGAGTGTCTCACATATTATTTCGGTAACTTTTTAACATATCTAACATAGAATTTCGTGCTTTTTTGATATTAAAAAAGCGTAGCCCCACACTAGGTTTAATTCCTGTATCGTAGGTGCGTTATAAAACATGAAAATTTACATACACAAATACCTAGACCAGAGCAAATAATTGAGGGTCGCACAAAGATTTGTCCCGTGCGAGAATCGAACCCGCGACTATTAGACACCGTGGGCGGAGCGGCTTAAGCCCTTAACCACTGCGCTAAATCGTCAGTTTAGTGATAATCTAATGAAAGAAAATTATAATTAAAAGTAAGTAAAATAAACACTGCTACACTGCCTTCCTAGTTTTCTTCTTCCAATTAGCTCTGTTGGATATGTCGTGTTCGGAGGCATTGCAGATACGCAGGTCAATTCCAGAGACTGATACTGGGGATTTCCCGCTACAAAAACCACACTTTGTCCAGCCCTCGAAGTCAGGATCTTATCACCAGACCAGATCTATTACCAGTCCCACTATTCGCTACTAGATAGCAATGCAGTATATATATTTTTTATTAAAATTCTGAAACTATAAAAGAGACTTAACATCGTTACGCCTATATTCTCCAAGTGGGGTGAGTAAGAGCTGTGCTGAGTACACCCACTTTTCGCCGACGATGTTAGGTCCCATGTAATAATAGTTAATAATAATAATAGTTTATTTACCCGGCCACGGGTAATTAGGTATCACTAATTATGGCCGGTGTCCGTCCCCTTTGAAATAGTCCAGTTTTTGTCCATCAAACCTCATTTACATAGCCCTTGTTTTCTTTCCATAATTTACAATAGTCCTTGCACCTACCGGGGTCAGTTCGCTGGTTATGTTTCTTCATTTTCAGCAAGTGATCTCAGCAGGTGGCTTACATAACATTAATTTCTCGCAAAGGGCCTCTACATGTTGGACCCATGCAAGCCTTTCAAAGGTCCGGGTAAAGCCCGTGAATCTCAGCGAGATACATATAATAGTTTATTTATTGATTCCTCTACACAAAAGGTACTTACAATCTATGGTGGGTCTATTTCTTAATGATACAAATAGCACCTTTGTGAGAGACTGGTAACTGCACTAGGAAAGTTATCCTGTCCGACAGATTACCAGGCCACCAACTATGACATTGTTACAAAATGCTTAGTGAAGCTAGAAATATTGTGTAAGTTACGTTTACATTCGTGTGTGGTTGAATATCTGTGTTAGCGTGTGTGTGCGTGCGCACGTGTGTGTGTGTTTGAGTGTGTGTGTGTGTGTGTATGTGTGTTTGCTTGTGTGTATGGATATATAAATGATTTCCTTGAGATAGATAGCATGTGAGAATACGAGAATACTAAATGTTTGAGTTATACATGCACATTATATATATAAACGGGGGAAACACTAATATAGTTGGGATATTACGTGACAGTTTTTAAAATTTGTTCAGTTTGGTCATAATCGAGTTCTTGTAACCATAATGACATTTTCTGCTTACATTTTGATTTTGGTAGAGGGTATATGTTTAGGACATTATTTATTTTAGTGTATAAGGAGGAGCCAAGAAAACAGAACAATTTGTGTGAGAGACTAGTTTTGAAGAGTTTTGATGGACAAATAAAATTACTTTTACGTCTTAGTTCTGATGGGTTGTACGTAGTTTCAGAATGTTTTTTTTTAAAACAGCGTATATAATATACAACTGTCTGACCGACAGAACCTTGCAGGATTGATACAGCTGTGTGGTGGGATGGAAAAATGGCAAAGAATTACCTACCTTAAGAACTGCTTTTTGAGCCCTCTCCAGAGTAATCATAGTTGTTTTTGAACTACCGCCCCACACTGTTATACAGTAGGTTAATAGGGACTGGCAAAGGGCAAGATAAGTTGACCTAATTATTGAAGAGTCTTCTACATGTTGTAAATTTTTGAAAACATATATTAATTTCCTGATTCTGGATGTAACAAGATTAATGTGATTTTTAAAATTTAAGTTTCTGTCCACTATAATTCCCAGGTATTTAATGCTATTGACGCTTTCCAGTCTGGGGCATGGACAAGTGGTGTCAAAGTTGTTTTGACATTTGTGAGCAATAAGATTATTAGATGTGTAGAGTGTTCGGTTCATATTTGTTAAGGACATGGTCATATCTTTAGTTTTATGTACGTTCAAAGAAAGACGATTAGTGTAGAGCCATTTCATAACATTATTAAACCCAGCCTGAGCAAAATGAAGTGCATCTTCCCAAGTGTCATCATTAAATATTAGGGCCGTATCATCTGCATAGGTAACAATTTTCCCATTTAGCAGTTGGAGTTCACACAGGTAATTTATAAAAATCAAGAAGAGGGTCGGACCCAGGACACTATCTTGTGGAACTCCCAACCGTATCGGCAGATCTTGACTTTGCCAAGTGTCGTCTTTAACGCATTAGAGACGATCTGCTAGATAACTTTTAAAAAGTTTTAATTGAATTCCTCTAACTCCTATATTTTCTAGCTTTTGCAGCAGAAGTGGAGCAGAAACCATGTCAAAGGCTTTTGCAATATCCAGGAATATAGAAACAACTTTTTGTTTCTCTTCCATTTTACCTATTATGAACTCCGTGACTTCATGGACAGCATCACAAGTCGATCTATTTGAGCGAAAGCCATACTGTGCATTTGAGAGAAGTTGTTTTGTTTCCAAATACATAAGTAACCTTTTGTTAATAATTTTCTCAAGAATTTTAGATAAAGCAGGTAAAATGGAGATCGGACGATAATTTGATACTCAGTTTCTGCTTCCAATCTTGTGTACCGGTAATATGCGAGGCTATTCTAATATACCTGGCACAAAACCAAACTCCGAAAAACTACATATTTCCGAGGTAGGATTAAAGATATAACGATATTTATTTTATATAGTCCCAATGCCGGGCAACGGTCACCCCCATAACCTTCCAGACCGATCTGTTTTCAGCCATCTCCGGCCAATCCTTCCGAAATGCATCCAAGTCGTCACGCTAACGCTCCGTGGGCCTGCAGTACGCATGGTGTAGCGACTCTAGCTCATCTCTCAGGTTGTATTCGACAAACACGCTCCGCTAACTCCTATTTGAGTTTGCAGATTACCCACATCAGCGATTCCCGTTTTTGATCGTATTGTGGTAACAATACTTATAAACAAGAAAATTTACCTATCCACATTTTATTATACATAAATATATTTCATGCAACTAAATTACCATTGTTAGTCAATAGAATAATTTAAAATATCTTAGCTTAATTTTTACATTCATATTTTCTGCGGTTAAACACCAGATTCAGTCCAATTAAAATGTTTTGAATCTAAAATGAATTAGTTCTAAGTTAAAAATTCAATATTCATTTTCACAGAACCTTCAGTTTTTATACAACGAAGTTAAAAGTCAACCAACCAAGTTAATTAACTTTTAGATAGAAAATAGAAGTTTTATTAATTGGACATTTTAATGACAAATAAAAGAGTTACCGTAAAATCGCTTGTTGAACTTTATCCTTTTTAAAATGTAAATGAATTTTATGTATTTTAGTTTTTTGAAGAAGAGTGAGTGCAGGGAACAGAGTGAATGGTGCGATGGGAAAGCTACATGGGAGCCGGCACTTAAGCCATAAGGCGCAGCTGGCCATACATAACGGAGTTCTTGTCCCAACGCTGTTATATTTGGTAGCGAGAGCTGGTTATGTAAGAAGGAGAGTTAAAGTAGGATAAATGCGGTAGAAATTCGAGCTCTGCGGAAGATGTGCGGAGTGAAGCTGACCGACCGCATTAGCAACAGCGTAGTAAGAAAGCGAGTAGGTATGAAAGATAGTATCGGTGTAAAGATAAGAAAGGGCATGCTCCGTTGGTTCGGGCATAGGGTAAAAGCCGGATAGTTGCCCTACTTTTCAAAAAAGCTCTATAACTAAAAAATATGTACTTAATAGGAATAATGCAACATGTATATCAAAACATAGGTCTTTGATCTTTTATAGAAGCCCATTTTTGTAAACATAAGTAATATTGTTTTTGAGTAAATCCTGTTTTATTTGACCTCTCAAAAAAGAGATAGCTGCCTACTGTAGCGGATAGTAGCCCAACTTTAAAAAATCTTCGGGGGATACTAGCCTCGTGCGGGGATAGACGTCTAACTATGAGTTTTTTAGATAGAAACCAATGCATATCAATTTAAGTAATCGGTTTTTATTATTAACCAAGACCTTATATTAATAATAATCAAAATTTTAAGCGACATTATTAAATAGTATTAAGTTTTAACGTTTTACCCATAAAAATAAACAAATAGCCTCTAAACTTTAAGTTAGGTCAGTTATTAGTAAAATATTTTATTATCCATCTTGGCACTAGCATTAATTATCACGAGAAGCCAGAGTTTTCAACTTTCCACATCTCATGCAATGGTTTTGAATGTTGTATAAGTTTAATGCAACCACATTCAGCACATCCCACACTGAATCCAATCTGTTAAATTTAGATTTAGTAAAATTGTTATACTCAAAACATTCTGCGCAATAATCAACTGACTTTTTTATTCGTATTTTCAATTTTGAATTAGCGTTTTTCCCTTTTAATATAATTTCAGTGACATCAATTTTTTCGTCCTTTTTATTGGTGGTAGTCCTTCGGTGGCTTTACCTTTAGATGGATTTGAACTTATAACATTTTCTTTATTTTCACAGTCGAAACTGTAACTATATCCTTTTTTTGGTTTAATAAAATCTGTGTTATCACATTCAGTTTCACTGCAGGTAATATTCTTTTTCATTTTTTGCGGTTTCCCTCTTTTCTTCACAATGCAAGGTTTTGGTTCTGTGATTCATAAGATATCAGCGAAGACAACGATAGCTCAGTACCATAAAAAATGGAATTTACAATGTCGCTATCTCCTAGGGCTAAACAATCTTGAGAAAGATTCAAGAGGTTTAAAGACGGCCTAGGTGGCGAGTGATTTTGGTTCACGCTATTCTGCTCTGGCATTTTACTCACCTAGATTTAACGCATGAAACAGTTAAGTATTTATTTTATTTAAAACAAGTTATAGTCACAATAAGCTGGAAAAATCACCAAAATAATTATTTAACAATAAAACGTTATAAACAGTGTAACTTAAACCCTAATGCAAGCAATGAAACAAAAAGTTGACTAAAATCACAATCAGTAATAAAAATATTTAACAGAAACTACCTAGCAATATAATTTCGACGCCCGTCAAAGTTACGTCGCGGAGAATTTTTGCTCACACGGACAAAACCCATACGCCTACTCCTCTGCTTACATGACTCTGAGGCCTACGAGAGGGGCACCTCGTATTATACTCAAGCGCTAATGCCACCAACATCCCTAACATAGTGTTTTTAAAACCGGGGCATGTATCCCACTGAGGCAACTATCCGGCTTTACCCTATAGAAAGAATGCCAGAGGAAAGAATGACAAAACAGATATACAATGTGAAAGTGGAAGGATGCAGGTACCGGGGAAGACCTAGACTATCTTACCACGACGAAATAAACCGAGTCTTATCTGAAGGAAAAGTCAAGAGTCTCCGTAACCGGCGAGCGTTTATGAGACGAACTATGTGAGTCGAGGAAGCCAGAGAGGAATGTAAGGAAAGAACCTGTTGGAACTCTGTACTCTCTGCCTACCCCGCAAGGGATCTGGCGTGAGGTTATAGATAGATAGATAGATTATTTTTTTGATGACAAGATACTATGCATTATGTGGTCTTTGATATAGGTATCAAGAATAAATGTAACTCCATATGCGGCGCCGAAAGCACGCATCAATCACCGAATGTACGCGTTAATGGTTGAAAACGAGCATCGATTGCCACTAGCACGCGCCTATCACCGCTAACACGCACCGAAAGCCGCAAGCACACCTCAACTACCCCAAGCATACGCCCATTGCTGAAAGCCCGCGATGACCGCCAAAAGCGCGCATCATACGCCGAAAGCGCTCACCTTGTGCTCGAGGGCGCGCGAATATTTTAATTCCATTACGTAAGAAACGCGTGCTGCGATACAAATGAACAGTCTGCAAGTTCATTACGTCGACCTTAGATAATTTTGAAAAGGTAAGGAAATAATTATCATATGCTTGCTCATGCAATGAACGCACTCACGCATCACACGTAGGCACACGCACGCAAACACATACATATACACATAAAAGAAAGTATACACGCAACACAACATAAAAATTTGTTTCTTTTAAGCAGCTGCAATAAATAAATTTTCTATAAAAGTTTAAACTCGTAATAATCGACCAAAATATTTCCACGCTACATAATTAAATCTCACAATAATAGGTTGCGAATTGTCCAGCGTTCACTTGAATAGTGTTCTGAAATAATAATTAGCATAGTTGAATTTTGATTAGCACTAAAACACAGTTTCAACTTCGCCATCCAGAGTGGCTGGGTGGCCGTTAACAATGGTATAATGGACAAAACCTCTGTCATTATGCGCGGCGTTGCCATAAATTGTCGAAACTGACAGATTTAATGTTAAAATTCGGTTATTGTTAAATGAGTTGAACTTTTTGGGTCTGGAAAGTTTTGCGAATTATTTTTCGTAGTTTTAATTAAAATTCTAATTTTTGAGACTAGTAATTGTAATTAGAATTACTCAAAAACTAAATTAGGTGTTCTTATAGACTCCAATCTTGCCTGGAGTTCTCACATAGCGGAAGTAAGCAGAAAGGTCTACGGCACTTTTCAATCTCTCAAGCGTCTGCAAAAGTTTTTGCCTTATCAGACTAAAATAAGTCTTGCTCAGTCTCTCCTTCTTCCACTTTTAGACTATGGTGATGTTTGCTTCCTAGATGCTACTGAAGAACTGGTCAATAAGCTCGAACGTCTGCAGAATTTATGTATTCGTTTCATTTTCGGTTTACGTAAATTTGATCACATATCAGAATTCCGATCGAAACTGAAATGGCTGACCTATCCGGCTGCGACGGGACTTGCACATTCTCTCTCTTCTCTACTCCATTCTACATAATCCTAAATCCCCAGTTTACCTCCGAGAGCGTTTTGACTTCCTGATTCCAAGGGACAAACCCTGCCGTACAGCTACATCTCTCCTTCTTCGTACCCCTCTTCATTCTTCCAGTCGTTACTACGGGTCCTTCACTGTGCGTGCTGTGCGTCTATGAAACTTACTTCCACATTCCATTCTTGCAAGCTCTTCTCTGGATGTTTTCAGAAGAAGAATCAAAGAACATTTTCTATCTTGATTTCATTTAGATATTTATGTTTATGTATATATTATAATTATATATATATATTAATATTTGTATCGTAAGTACTAAATATAAGTATTTATTTGAAAATACAGTATTTATTTTATATCATCATCATCATCATCTCAGCCTATACTTGTCCACTGCTGAACATAGGCCTCCCCAATCGCTTTCCAGCGCAACCGGTCCGATGCCACCTGCATCCAACGACTTCCTGCGATTTTCACAAGATCGTCGGTCCATCTGGCAGGCGGTCGTCCCACGCTGCGCTTGCCAATACGTGGTCTCCACTCTAGAATCTTTCTGCCCCAACGCCCGTCCGATCTACGCGCTATGTGGCCCGCCCATTACCACTTCAGCTTGCTAATCTTAACGGCTATGTCGGTGACCTTGGTTCTTCTACGAATCTCCTTATTCCTGATTCGATCGCGTAGAGAAACGCCGAGCATAGCTCTCTCCATAGCTCGCTGAGCAACTCTGAGCTTTTTTATGAGACCTATTGTAAGAGACCACGTCTCTGATCCATATATCATCACTGGTATACAATAAAGAATAAATAAATTCCCCAAGTATGTACACCTACTTTTCGCCGACGATGTTAGGTCCCATGTAATAGATGGCAAGCCTGTCTCCCGACTAATACTGGATTTTTTTACACCGTCACGCCTATATTCCTCAAGCGGGGGTGGCAGAGGTGTACTGAGTACACCCCCTTTTCGCCGACGAAGTGAGGTCCCATGTAATAGGGGGCGAGCCTATTGCCATATACTGGGCACAATTCCAGAATCAGGACTCATACATATTTTGTTAGGAGAACTACATTTGTCCGACCTAGGAATTGAACCCAGGACCTCGTGATCAGAAAGCGATGCGCTTTGCCACTAGACCAACGATTCGACGGTAGTCTGGATTTTTTGTATCCAAAAATTACATTTTGTACGACTTAGGATAAAGACAAAGGATACCGTGATCGCTATGCGCATCATTCCGTACATAACTCAAGTGGCTGCCCATTCGATTTCGCCGGAACGTGCATATTCTTTCTTCTTTTCACTTTATTGTTTAACCCTTTCTCTCCTTCTTATCTTAAAGAACGTTTTGAGTACCTAAAAAGCACTGGCATCCAATGTCTCAGATCCTCAGAGAACCTTAGCTTAAGGATGCCCCCTCATAGTAGTAGTTTTAATGATAAGTCTTTTGCTGTTCCGGCGGTACGACTGTGGAATACTCTACCTGTCAGTATACGGCGTGCGTCGTCGCTAGAGAGCTTCAAAAATTAGGTAAAAAAGCCGTACTAACTAAAAGAAGCATTATTTATCTCTTTGTCCACTGGATCCTACTGTCACATCTAAATAAGTAATTATGTGTATGTTTAGTCATTTTGTGTTGTATATCTCTATTATATCGTATTTTGTTGTATGTGTTTGCGTTTTGCGTATATTATATTTTAGTCTATATGCACCGCTAGCTATTTACTGTAAGTAGTTTTTTACTATTTGTTTTTTGACTAGTGCACCCCCGTCTATACTACGACCAAATCAATTTCTCCATCCCAAGGTTGCCTGGAAGAGATTGCTTCTTAGCGATAAGGCCGCCCATTGTGTTACAAATAGCTTTCTTTTTTTGTTTTTATCTTAACATGTTTGTTATTGGTGCACAATAAAGAGTTATCTACCTATCTATCTATCTATTTACTACTAGATTAACAGGCAGTTGCATTGTTCTTCTGGTTTATCGTATTTACCAATTGTAATCATCACCCCATCAGCGGAAAGACGTCTTCTGCTGCACAAATGACTCCCCGAAGGTCAGTAAGATAGGCAACCGGTTTTGCGCCAAGTGTAGTTTCCCTGAATTTGAATAGCATATTCTGTAAAGTAGTGTAGTTGTGCAGTCTTTCCTTTGACATCCCATCAAAAATCGATCCGTTTGCGTAGTCTACCTTCAGCCATGATACGTCCACTGTATGACTAAGATCTCCGTGTGTCTGTGTGATCTACGCTGTTGGCCCCGAGGCCTTAACAGCTTCGTCGGAAAAGAAGGCCAGCGCGCAACCACTATGCTCGATCCAGAACGGTAAGGGGGCAACTAGCTCAATGGCGCCTCAAAGAGGAACGGCCTCGGCTTGGGCAGTCGCTACAAAGGCCTCCTCCTAAGACCGCCACGACGACCGGCTTTGTGTTGTACGCATCTTTTTATTTGCGACCTTCACCAGCGTACTGGGTCTTATAATTTTCTTTGAAGTATCTATCTATCTATATCATCACGCTAGTTCTCTTGCAGGGTAGGCAGAGAGTACAGAGTTCCGACAGGTTCTTTGCTTACAGACCTCTCTGGTTACCTGAATTCTAACCGTCACATTCACGCTCGCGGGTTACGGAGACTCTTGACTTGCCCTCCAGATAAGACACGGTCTATTTGGTCATGGTAAAAAAGTCTTCCCCGGTACCTATATCCTTCCACTTTCGCATTATATATCTGTTGTGTCATTGTTTCTTCCGACATTCTTGCTATATCTCAGAACCAAAGCATACCCGTTCCCATCTTTACACCGATACTATCTTTCATGCCTACACTACTATGCCTTCTTACCACGCTGTTGCGAATACGGTCGGTCAGTTTGACTCCGAGCTCGTACTCTCTTTCTCTACTTTCATTCATCTTCTTACATAGCCAAATCTCACCTTAGTATAATAGCGTTGGAACAAGCACTCAGTTATGCATGGCCAGCTGCGGCTTTTGGCTTAAGTGCTGGGTCCCAAGTAGCTTTCACTCACTGCTGTCACTCTATTCCCTGCATCCACTCTTCTCTCTATATCAGCGGTGTATTTTCCATCCTTACTGAAGGCGCATCCAAGATATACAAACCCATTGACTTGCTCCAGCACATCGCTACCAGCCTCATTCCTTGCATTCGTTCTCATAACAAAATTTTCATTGTAACAAAATTATAAAAAAAAATAAAAACGGAAAATCCAAGAACAGAAAGTATCACCATAAATCCTTTCCCATCACTGACCGTACCGTAAAATATTTCGAATAATTTCCCTTCACTCACCACATACGGGTATCCTTTACGATACATGCGAGTCTCACCCTTAGGGACTTTAGGTTGAATTTAATAAATCTTTCCGATGTTTCCTTCCACCGCTGAATGGGCCCGGAAACTCGGCGAAAACTCCTGTTTTCATAACAACGAACGCCCCTTCAAAGGATAAAATGGAATATTTCCGTGAATCGTTGCGTCGACGCGTTATAACTAAACAGCGTTAAATTCAACACATGATTTCTTTGGTTCCGCATACAGAATAGTGATGAATTTTTCAGTTTTATTTCAGCTTGATGTTTTTGCCGAATAGAGATTTGTAATGAAGCAGAATTCCTATAAATGCCGTTAGTTTTAACTTTTCAGTTGTGTTTTGAACTATTTTCGGAAGATTTCTATTTTGTAATTTTTTCAGCTTCTAAATTGAAATGTTTCGAATTTAAATTGAGGCATCACAATGTTTGTACTATTGTAACAGACCTATCAACGCAATTCCATTTACACTAAACTAACACCATTACTCCAATAATATGCTTTTAAATCAGCTAATTCCAGTCCAAGAGGACCAAACCAAAACTTCGAAGGCGAGGCGAAAAAAAGGTAGAAAAACAGTCCAGCCGTCTAGAGTTTCCAGGGTGATTATCTCGAATAGATGTAATTAATTTGACGGGCCCCGGGGTTTTCCCCTTAATTACGAACAGAGTCAAATTAAGACGCCTGTGGAAATTATTCGAGACATTTTCACTGTCTGATAAGGTGTGCGAGTGACGAGTGGGAATGTCTTTTTGTGTTCAACTTAATATATGGCGAGTTCACATTTAGATCTTGTTAGTTATGAGACACGCTAATTTGTGGCAGGTTTTTGGCCTGTAATCCAGGAATTATATGAATAGATAAAATTTCACGGTACAGCAGTATCAATTTGTTATCGCGCAGTTATATAATGACATAATGATTTTAGTATACAGCTGTTTTGTTCCCCTTAATTCAATCTACTCAGAAATAGAAACTACTAAACTGATTTGTGTTTCATCCAATATATTATTTATGACCTAAGTTAATGTTTAACAAATATTCTGCTAATACTACATTTTCACATATTAATGTGAATAATACGTCATAATTTAGTATTAGCATAATTCATTATTATTAAACATTAATGTTTTTGTAATGCTGTTCCGATACATAGGTTTGTTTTGAAAGGCAGGTAGAAGTAAAAGGTAGGCAGTAGAGCGTTTTACTAAGTCCGTCTGACCTTTTGACATTGAATAGAAACTAGTTTTAAAGCCATGCATTTATAATGTTATAGAAGTAACAACAGATTTAATATCAGTATAACAAAGGTCAAAATCGGTAAAAATATCTAGATGAAATAAAGGTCCTGTTATTTTCTCTATTCACAGCCTTCTATGGATGACGGTATAAAAAAACAACTTCGCGATATTTTCAGGTTAAATCGTTTTCTCAGTGTTTTTTAACTAACACTGCAACCGTCCATAACTAATATATACCATTATTGTCCTATAAAAAATATCAAGGCAATATAATGCATTAAATATTTTTTTGAGATAAATTGGTGATAGAACACCTACTTCTACACGTGCTAAGCATAAAATACTTTGTTTTTTATTGTATTGTATTCATATATTTCTGTTCTTGTTGTATAATTTAATATCAGAGTAATAGTAGTAGTTACCTTAGAATGAAATTGTTGCTTATAGGTAAGGCAGCAGTAACTTGCCTGTGTACGTTGGCGATCTTAAAATTAATAAATATACATAATTCATTATGTTGTTCCCCCTATTAATGATCAAACGTAAGACTACCTTCATTATTTTACATAAGCCAAGCATTTGCTAGTCACATAATTACAATATCCCAACAAATATCCTAAAAACTCGGTAATTTGCGAAAAATGTTTGAGTTACGCTTAATTTGTAGGTAAGAGGGGTCGGGCAAAAAAGGCAAGTTCGGAACAACGAATTAAGATAATGGATTAAGTCTTTAAGTCACGTACATAACCGATAGTAGCGCCTCAAGTATGTTCTCCATTTTGCCCTTACCTTGAAACGGCTGAGAGTGTTCGAGGCACACCTGCCTCGCACTTTCAAATACGAAGCATAAATTGCTTTTAAGTGTACATCTCGATCAAATTACTTCGACTTTATTTAAAATTAGTTCGTAAGTTATGTAATGTGTTTTTGAAACTGAATCATATTGTTATAAAAATATGCATTTTGTATTTGATTTGACAAATTTTGCATATTATATTACAAGTTTTCGTATCTTAAGTATTTATTTTGAAACTGTACTTTTTTCATTTTGACTGCTTTCAAAAAGAATGTTAATTTGTGGTGTGACGTGTTCAAACCAATTTAAAGTATTTGTAATCAAAAGCACTTGTACAAAACCGAGAAAATTTATAAATAGCCAGCGTGAAAACCTTCGATTTTCAACTAAAATACCATTCTAGCCGATAAATCCAGCTATATTTATCCGAAATTTATATTCGAGGCACGTTTTATTATTATTCGAACACGAGGCGCATCCGCCATTGCAACGGACGAAGGCGAGGCGGCAGTTAAGTACAGTGTGTGAATTCGAAATCCCATTTCCGACGGCGTGATCGCGTAAGTTCCGATCCGGAATCCGGATGCGAGGATCCGGCCGATGTTTGCGTTACGGATCCGGTCCGGCCGAGTTTTAAGCGTTCTCCTTTTGCATTGTTCCGTTTTGCGGTTGTGTTATGAGCCTGTTGCGTATTGCTTTGTATATGGTTTGTTTTTTATGCAAGGATTGTGGTTGGTATCGATGTACTGGAGCAAGTGAATGAGTTTGTATATCTTGGATGCGCCTTCAGTAAGGATGCTGACACAGAGATAAAAGAGTAAGTGCAGGAAATAAAGTGAATGGTGCGATGAGAAAGCTGCTTGCGAGCTGGTAATTAAGCCGAAAGGCGCAGCTGGCAACACATAACGGAGTGCTTATCCCAACGCAGTAAGAAAACGTGTAGGTATGAAAGATAGTATCGGTGAAAAGATGAGAAAGGGTATGCCTCGATGGATCGGGCATATAGAAAGAATGACGGAAGAAAGCATGACAAAACATATATACAATGCGAAAGTGGAGGGGTGTAGGTACCGGGAAAGACCTAGACTATCTTACCATGAGCAAATAGACCGTGTCTTATCTGAAGGGCAAGTCAAGAGTCTCCCTAACCGGCGAGCGTGCGTCAGACGAACTATGAGAGTGGAGGAAGCCAGAGAGGTATGTAACTAAAGAACCTGTTGGAACTCTGTACTCTCTGTCTCGATATTGAGCTTTATTATAATGTATTTTAGGAGCACTTGAACGACCCAGGGTTAGCGTTACCTTTTCAAAGGTTATAAAGTTAAATTGCCTTCAACTTAACGTTATAATCTCGAGTTAGTCAATAGGTAACGCTTACTATGGTTGGTGCAGATGGGCCTAAATGTGTCTCATGATTATTTTTAATAGTAAAGTAAAGCCGAAACCTTTTGATGAGTATATAAAAATATATTTGGAATATATTTGTAAAGAAATAATTAATAAAGAATTTATTATTTATAAAGAACCTGTTGGAATTCTGTACTCTCTGACTACCCCGCGAGGGAGTAGGCGTGATGATATAGATAGATAGATAGAAATTATTTAGAACGTTTGATGGAATTTTCTCGTTTCAGAAAGAATACAATTAAGTGTGTTTTCAAATAATTTGAACAAAGAAAACTTAGAGGCTTTTATGTATAAAAGTTTCTTTAAATTGTAATTTAAAATAGTATTTAGACGATTTTGCCCCTTGGCATAAATAGCTTGATATCAAAATACCATTCAACGACATTTTTTTAGTTAAGTGGTTGTGAAGTTGTGTAGAAAGGTCTCTGAGTAGAAAATACTCTACCATAGGGTAGAGTATTTTCTACTCAGAGACCTTTTCTACTACTCTACCATAGGGTAGAGTATTTTCTACTCAGAGACCTTTCTAAAAATATCTCTCAAAAGAAAATACCTTGCGAGAATATTTTAAATTTCCTTTATTACACAGATCACAATCAAACAGACCTACGTTAAACTGAACACGAAATTCCAATTCCCAACACTTAAAATCCAAAGACAAAATCCCTAAATAAAATCCCGCTCCCCAGTCAAATGGAGCGCAAACAGAGAATTTAGGGCGTTAAGCCCTAAATTCTCTGTTTGCGCTCCAAATCCTTAAAATTTAACCCGTAACTAACGTCTCAAGACGTGACCTTTTAGGCGGCTCTCTCCCGCCTATTTCCAAGACTATTTGTCATCAGGAATTATCCCTACCGAGCTGGGTACCAGAAACCATCACTTATTCGAATTAATTGCTGCGCCGGATCAGAGAACGTACCGGAATTTGAGGCGGTTACTCACTGGGGGATAAACACTGAGCTATAAGTTGGGCAAAAAGTGGAAATTTATTTGCCTTTATTTTGAAATTAAAAGGCTTAGATGTTTAAGCGAAGTTAGACCGTTTTCGATAAAGATGGTATCGGTGTAAAGATGAGAAAGGGCATGCTCCGTTGGTTCGGGCATATAGAAAGAATGCCAGAGAAAAGAATGACAACACAGATATACAATGTGAAAGTGGAAGGATGCAGGTACCGGGAAGACCTAGACTATCTTACCACGACCAAATAAACCGATTCTTATCTGAAGGAAAATCAAGAGTCTCCGTTACCGGCGAGCGTGTATGAGACGAACCATGAGAGTCGAGGAAGCCAGAGAGGTATGTAAGGAAAGAACCTGTTGGAACTCTGTACTCTCTGCCTACCCCGCAAGGGATCTGGCGTGATGTTATAGATAGATAGATAGACCGTTTTCTAAAGATCTGTTTACAATGGCATATATACAAGAAGAACTATGACAATAGGTAAAGCGAGAATGGTATGAAAGACAAGAATTTGTTGAATGTTGGTAGTCTTTGCGCACCTTGCCATAGATTAAACTGTACAATATACAAAGACGGACGATTTAGCGCAGTGGTTAAGACCTTAAGACGCTCCACTCACTGTGCCTAATAGTCGCGGGTTCGATTCTCGCACGGGACAAATCTGTGTGTGATCGACAATTATTTCTTTCGGTTTGAATATTTGTGTATGCGTATATACATGTTTGTAAACGCGTCCACGGCACAGGAATAAATCCTAGTGTGGGGCTACGTTTAAAAAAAAGGATAAAATGAATGTCTCTGTAACCGGCGAGCGTGTATGAGACGAACTATGAGAGTCGAGGAAGCCAGAGAGGTATGTAAGGAAAGAACCTGTTGGAACTCTGTACTCTCTGCCTACCCCGCAAGGGATCTGGCGTGAGGTTATAGATAGATAGATAGATAGATAAAATGAAAAAACAGTTTTTCCGTAAACTGAATTTCAAAAATTTCTCGAGTCATAGAAATGGAATATTAGACTACCGAAATATTCCAAATATCAATATTTCGACTACAAAACTATAAGCCGTCACGCCAGATCCTTTGCGGAGTAGGCAAAGAGTATAGATTTTTAATAGGTACATTTTTTAAAAACCTCTTCCTCCATTCTCATAGCTCGTCTCATATACACTCGCCGGGTATATAAAATCAGATTACTAATACTTATTCAAATTAATAGTGAGAAGGAAATAGTAAGTCAAACATTCCAAAAAGGCCTGGACGCAGATAAAATAATATGTAATATTACCCTATACTTTTCCACTGTAGGGCAAACGACTTCTCTCACAAATCGAAGTGAGGTCATACTCTACCTCACAGACCCAGTGCGGTGGGGTAAAGGTAGGTTTGTGGCTACCTGCTGTTTAAACTTATCAAGCCGCCTATAAGGCTTCCAATTCGGCTTAACGACTACCAAATTCAGTGGAAACTGGGACCACTGGCAAGGCGTACCTTCCGCAGCACGGAGACGCTGAAATATGAAACTACCACATGGTCACGCGTCTCAGACCGACCGAGCCAAACGCTGCTTAACCTAAAATGGAAGAAAATATAATACAAGTAATTAATAAATTATGAGTGTATCAGAAAAAAAAATGACTCAACAGATATACAATGCGAAAGTGGTAGGGTGTAGGTACCGGGGAAGACCTAGACTATCTTACCATGACCAAATATACCGCGCCTTATCTGAAGGATAAGTCAAGAGTCTCCGTATCTTATCTTATATTGGCTTACCGGACCGAGGATACCTCTGGCGCACTTCGACCCATGGGATCTTTTGTGCTGTCCTTGCCCTAATGCTCTTACGTACCTGAGGTGTCCAGTACTCCCTGTATTAGGTTGTAGATTCCAGCAGGGGGACAGAGCCGTAGTTCTTCTGGGTTTGGATAGGCCACTCCCAGTAGTTCCATTCGCCGCGCAGCCAGAGCGTCGCAGTGACAGATGACGTGCTTCATGGTTTCAGTTTCTGTGCCACAGCACCTGCATACCACGTCGCCGCATAGGTTCATCTTGTGTAGATGTTCTTTCGTGCCATAGTGGCCTGTGAATGCTCCCGTTATTTGCCGAGGTATGTAAGGAAATAAGCTATTGGAACTCTTTTCTCTCTGCCTACCCCGCAAGGGATCTGGCGTGATGATATAGATAGATAGATTAGTGTATATTAGCCACAACTCACAATATTGCACTACAAGCTACAACGAGCCCAAGTGAAAACACGGCCTAAAATTTTTGTCTGTAAAGCAATTTGTCTTAGTCAGATCTTAGCGTGTATGTCATAATTTGTACGGATTATGCCTGTCTGGGACCTAATTTTAGGATGGATTTGTGTTCGTGAGAACTAAAATAGAGTAATTAGGGTAACACTCGTCCAATGGCACCTAAGTAATGGTGTTAGTAGCGTAATGTAGAAATTATGTCGTGTAAAGTAATTTATTAGTGTGGTACCTACCTCTTTAATTTAGGTGTGTTTTGGTGTGATACGGGCGTGTCTGTTTGCTAAGAGTATTTTTTGGTTTTTGGGTAAAAGGGTGTTTTTTTTTATTAAAAGAAGGTCAATGCCTTGTGTTTCAGAGTAGAACTTTATGGGTCTATATCTATGTAGAGTAAAATTGTTTTTTTTTTTTTTAAAACGTAGCCCCTCACTAGGATTTATTCCTGAGTAGTGGGTTCGTTTACAAACATAAAAATTAACATACACAAATACCCAGACCGGAACAAATAATTGTGGGTTACACAAAGATTTGCCCCGTGCGGGAATCGAGCCGCGACTCCTCGATCCAGCAACCGGAGCGGCCTGCTTAGCCACTGGACCGAGCCGCCCGTCTGTGTGATAATAACGTTATATCTATCTATCTGTATTATCTACTCCAACTCCTCCTCTTTACTCCTCTTTCACATTTATAATATTAGTAGGATTACTTACATTAGTAGGAGTAGTATTGTTTCTGCCTACACTGCCTTTTTACTTAGAGTACCTAATAATAGTCGACGTAGGGCGAGTAGCGTGGACGATTCGAACGATGGAACTGAAAAAGAGAGACTCTTTTGAGATGTGGTGTTGGCGAAGGATGCTCCGAATATCATGGACGGCCATGATAACGAATAAGTCTATTCTAGAACAGCTAGATATTAGAACTAGACTCTCAGCGATCTGCTACCAGCGTATTCTGGGATACTTTGATCATATTGCAAGACGGCAGCTTTGATAAATTGGTGATGTTAGGCAGGGTAGATGGAAAAAGCTGTCTTTTTCCGGCCGCTTTTCGTGGCCGATCACCTAGCTGGCGTGATCAAATCACTGCTCTCACTGGTCTCTCTACAACAAATGCTCTTGGAGAAGCCGAAAACCGGATCAAGTGGAAGGAAGTTGTACACAGGGCCATGAAGGTCTTTCAAGGACACGACCTTCAGTAATGAGGAGTACGACTGAAGAACAAGACCTTATAGTACCATAATAACAAAATAATTGCTTGATTACCCGCAAGATTAAGATTATTAAAAACCGAACAACCTGGAGTATATTAGAGGAGGCATATACCCGAAAGGGGCCTTAACTAGTTAATAAAATAGTTTTTAATTCATTATAAACTGTAATTAGCATGTTAAAGAAATAAAAAAAGGCTTATTATTATTATATTAAGCAGTGATGGCCTAGTGGTTAGACCGCTGGACTGCAAAGTCAGAGGTCGCGGGTTCAAACCTAGGCGCGCATCACTGTCTTTTCGAAAATATGTGCGTATAAAAAAATAATTGTCACTTGCTTTAACAGTAAGGAAAACATCGGGAGGAAACCTACATGCCTAATAGTTTCTCGAAGGCGTGTGAAGTTCGCCAACCCGCACTGGGCCAGCGTGGTGGACTATGGGCTAAACTCCTCTCAGTTTGAGAGGAGGCCCGTGCCCAATGGCCCAATGGTGGGACAGTTTCTTAACAGGGCTAATATTATTATTTTACTATTATACAATTAAAAAAACGATTGAACAATGCCCAACACTGGTAGGTCTTTGTCATGCAGTGGACGTCTTTCGAATGGCAAAATGTGAGTGTATAATGAACACCTTTACTTACTCCCTCAGGGAATATGGTTGTGAGTGTCACGATTAATTACACTTACAATCGGGCTCGATCTAAAGTCTCGAACTCAATTAGTGTAGGGCCTTTAACGTTAATGCCAACCACTTGATTAAGAGAATGTAAATAATTTGTTACAACGCAGTGCGAATGATGAGCGCACAGCGGTTTTATTCGTAGCTCTAATATACGTTATAGTACTTACTTAACATATTTACACTGTGGTATTACTCTTTACTAAGTATGTGGGTAAAAACTCTAACAGAGACAAAATTTCAAACAATTGCGCTACTATAGTACGGTCACTACTACAAGAGCCGTCCTTGGACAATAGCTAGCGTAATCCGGCTTTGTCCTCAAGTGTGACTTTGTAGTGATTATTTCTTTCAAACTTTTTTATTTATTACTAGTTAGTATAAAAAAACGGAATAAACAACGGTCCTAGGGACACAAAATAATACAATAAGCCTGTATATTTTCAATGTGGTAAATAATTGTAAAAATATAAAAATTGCCTCAATCCAAACGATCGGGATATGTGCGCGTTTTTAAGAATAACAGTTGTGCTAGACCGACATACAAACGCACCGTTAAGTCTGGTCACTTTTTATTTATAAAAACAAAATTTTTGCTAGACACAATTAAATTACACTGGTAACTCGGAACCTTGTCGCTCACACGCGAGACCTCTTGAATGTCTTAGCCCAATTCAGACCCCTTTAGTCTTCACTGCTCGGCCAACCGGCAGGCAGAAACCTGGTCCGTAATTTGGCAACAATTAGACTAACTACCAAGGCACTGACTTTTGTTAAAAAACCCAGGGTTTATAAAGGCATATACTGCTGATTGACATTAATGGAATTGGAGTGAATGGAGGAACTGCAATTCAGAAATATTGGCGTGGGAATTGGAGATGTAACAGCACTCACAAATAAAGTGTATTTTCCAAGTGTTTCAGTTTTTCTTTTAGGGGTACAGAAAACTAATAACTTGTAAAAGTGCCCACTGTGTCTAATAGTTGCGGGTTCGATTCCCGCACGGGACAAATCTTTGTGTGATCCGCAATTATTTGTTCCGGTCTGGGTATTTGTGTATGTGAGTTTTCATGTTTGTAAACGCACCCACGACACAGGAATAAATCCTAGTGTGGGGCTACGTTTTAAAAAAGAAAAAAAATATGTTCCTAAATCATTTAGCATCTACTTCCTCTGTGAGTACAAACGACAGTTTGTTAGTTTGTACTCGAAAAGGCAGCATTTCATTTGTGAAAAAACTACATTTTAATAATTTTTCCCGTTCAAATATCATCACTTGCACCACTCAAAATTGTACTCTAAGTACCTACGGACACCGTTAGAAGTGGATTAAACGGTGTTTAGTTAAAACCGATGAAAGGCTCAGCCCCTCTGATTATTCCGCGGCATTATCTAATTCGAACTGCCAAGTCGATTGCGAGGTGCGACATGTAATTTCCTTGAGACAAAGTTAGGACTTACGGTGTAACGTGTTATTTGGAATATTAATGTGTGTCTTAGGAACTGGTTAAGGGCGTACGTGACGTTTTAGCATATGTAGAGCTCGTTATAGGAGTTGTGGGCGTAATTTGGGGTTCAAAAGTCAGGGTTAATACTTATAGGACGTTACCTACGCAAGTTGCTTCATGAAACATAAGAATGGATAGCTAAAAGATTAATACTAATTACATAAATTAATTCACAATGTTTTAGTTGTATAGGAAGGGAGCGGTGTGTAAGGAAATAACATATTAAAACTCTTTACTCCCTGCCTGCTGAAAGGGATTTGGGGTAATTATATAGTTGGATATAATTTTAGGAAGGATGTAGGTACCGGGGAAGACCTAGACTATCTTACCATGACCAAATATACCGGGTCTTATCTGAAGGACAAGTCAGGACTCTCCGTAACCGGCGAGCGTGTATGAGACGAACTATGAGAGTAGAGGAAGCCAGAGAGGTATGTAAGGAAAGAGCCTGTTGGAACTCTGTACTCTCTGCCTACCCCGTAAGGGACCTGGCGTGATGATATAGATGGATAGATATAATTTTAGTTCGTGGCACTGGTACTGAACTGTTTGAACGATCGCCACGGCTAAGCAGCAGCGTTTGACTCGGTCGTTGGCGACTATTTTCAAGCTTGTCCATGTTTTAGAAGGCAGGTTATTATCAGTTGGTTCTGGTTCCAAGCTTATGTGGTGGTCGTTAAGTCAAATAGGAAACCTTTTGGGTGGCTTAATCAGTTCCAACAGCGGGTGGCAACAAAAAAGCCTCCACCAATTTACTTCGATTTATGGAAGAAGACATTTTCTCAGCAATGCGAAAGTATAAGCCGATTCATTTATATTGATATTATATAGCTGGATAGCATAAATTATATTTTATAATATAAAAATGTAGGTACATTTTTGACTGCCTCGTTGGTCTGGTGGCAAAGCACATCGCTTTGTGATTACGTGGTCCTGGGTTCAAATCCTAGGTCGGACAAATGTAGTTTTTCTAACGAAAAAATCCCAGTATGAGTCTGGAGTCTGGAATTGTGCCCGGTATATGGCAATAATCATAATCATAATCATAATCATTTATTCTGCAAGTGTAGGTAGGTACAATTAGGTCTTATATTATAAAATAGAACTCCACACTTTGCCACAAAGCATGCAAAATTTGGCAGACTTACTAAATATTAAAATGTAACTTTACAATATAATAAGATTTTAGGCATTAACACTTACATTTCTCATTGAATTATAATAATTATAATATTTGCACATTACATTAAAATAACAAACAATAATCATGAAATAAGTAGATAAATAAAATTGGTAATAATCATAGTCAAAATAATAAAATGTCAATAATAATCAGATTGTCAAATGAACTGGTCGAATTGAATTATTGAAAATGTCACAATTAAATTAAAATGTCAATTTTAAAATATAATGTCAACATTCATTAATGATTCATATTATAGGTGCATAATTATTTGGATTATTTCTTTCTAAATATTCTTTTACACTATAGAATGCATTTTCAATCAAAAAATCCTTTAATCTTCGCTTAAATATTTCCAGCGTATCTATTTCGACGATACAGTTTGGTAGTTTATTATATATTCTAGGGCACATGCAATACACACTTCTACTTTTTAATAAAGTTCTGCTGGGTGTAACTTGTAACTTATGCACATGTCTTCTGCTTCTTAGTTTGCCATACATTGCAATATTGGTTTTAACAAAAACTGCTATCTCATATATGTATATGCATGGCAGAGTTAAAATTTTCAAATTTTTAAAGTGGGTCTTGCAACTATCGGTGGGTTGAAGATTACATATTGCACGTATACACTTCTTTTGTGCCTTAAATGCTGATTCCCACTCGACAGAGTTACCCCAGAAAATTATTGCGTATTTTAACGTAGATGCTACATATGCGTGGTAAGCTGTCATGACGGTAGTAATGCTAACAATTTTAGAGAGCTTGTATAACATATAAGAATATTTATTAAGTTTGGTGCATACTGATTCTACTTGTGCTTTCCAGTTAAGATTGCAATCAACATGTAGTCCCAAAAACTTTACCACTTCTACTTCCTCGATTTTTGTTAAAGAGTAGCGAATTTCAATTGGTGTTGTTGGTTTGGCCCTATTTCGAAAAATCATAATATTTGTTTTATGAAGATTTATTAATAAGTTATTTGTCTCTAACCATTTTATAATAGCTATTATTGAGGTATTAATATCATGTTCTAGTGACGCATAGTTCTTACTAGAAAATATAGCTGTACAGTCATCTGCAAATAGTACAATAGGACATGATACTGCTCTTGGGAAGTCATTAATGTAAAGCAAAAACAACAGAGGGCCTAAAACGCTGCCCTGAGGTACACCGAATTTAGTTGTCTTGTAATCTGACATGTGCGTTCTTTCTAATTTCTTGATTGGGCAGAATTGTGTTATTACGGTTCTTTGTTTTCTGTCACTTAAGTACGATGTAATAAGGGCCAATACGTTGCCCCTGATCCCGTATAGATAAAGTTTTTCAAGCAGTTTTCCATGATCTACATAGTCAAAAGCTTTTTTTAAGTCCATGTATAAGGCGCACACCGGTGTTTTACTATCAACGTTAGTTATAACTTTTTCTAAAAACTTTGAAATTGCAAAATTTATGTTTTTACCTTTTTGGAATCCTGATTGTTCTTCATTTAAAATGTTATACTTTTCTAAATATTCGTATAGATTCTTGTAGATTATCCTTACAAAAATTTTTGAAAATATAGGTATTAAAGCTACCGGTCTATAAGATGACATACTTTTCCTATCATCTTTCTTAAATATCGGTTTAATTAAAGTATTTTTCAAACTCGAGGGAAAATGACCATGTTGTATGCAGAGATTGAATAAGTGGCACAATACGGGTGATATAACTTTGTCCACACTTTTCATTACCTTAGTTGCTATTTCATCAAAACCAGTGCTATGCGTATTTTTAAGTGACAGTATTACTCGAGAGATATCACCTGGTGTAACTGGTTTCATGAACATTGAATTGATATTTGAATTTTTCAATAGGGATTTGACGTTCGTATTATTAGGTATTATGGGTTTAATTTGATCAATAAAAAAATTGTTAAATTCATTTGCAATTTCAAGTGGCTTGGTAATAATATTACCGGCAATATTTATTTCTGTAATGTATTCCCTTAGCGTGTTAGATTTAGACTTATTTATGATATCCCAGCAAGCCCTAGATTTATTAGTAGCTGATGTTATGTAGTAATTATTTTGAGACTTTTGAGTGAGTTTAATTATTTTATTGAGTCGCTTAGAGTACTTTTTAAAGTTGTCTTTATCTCTGAGAGTTTTAGACTTACGATACATCCACAGCAATTTTCGCTTTTGCTTCGAACAAATTTTGATGCCTTTACTTATCCAATTTAAATGTTTTCGTACGGACTTTTTGACTTTTTTAATAGGAAAACATAGATTGTAGAAAAGTGAGAAAAGTTCATGAAACCGTGAAAATGCATAATCTGGATTCTCGCTCTCATATATGTCACAGTAATTCAAGGAGTTAAGAGCGTCGTTAAATTTGGTTATATTTTCAAGGCAGTAGTCTCTTCTTTCAATAAACCAGTAGTCAATCTGAAAGTTGTGTCTAACTGGAAATCTTAATAATTGAGCCGTGTGATCAGATAACGCGAGCTCCATCACATCAGTCTTACACCCCTTTATATTAGTAATAATGTGATCTATGCAAGTGCTGCTTATCAGACGCGTTGGTACCTCTATTACTGTTTTTAAATTAAACTCTTCAAGCATGTGTTTGAAGGTTGTTGAAATTTTAGTATTTTTTAAGATATTTATATTCAAATCCCCACATATTACTATCTTCTTACCCATGTAGGAGTAATGGCATAGAATACTATTGAGTTTATCAAAAAAACAATAGGCTCGCCCCCTCTTACATGGGACCTAACATCGTCAGCGAAACGTGGGTGTACTCAGTACACCTCTGCCACCCCCGCTTGGGGAATATAGGCGGGACGGTTTGTGTGTAAAATGTAGGTATATACAGCATGTAACATATTTACCGCAAGACCTGAAAGTAGTTTGTTCAAAATCGGCAACTGAATTAATTCCAACTATTTTTCAAGTATGTTCAATATTTTTCAATTACCAAAAATTGCTATTTCTCGTACAGTCCACAGTATTAAACAAAACAATCAAGATTCGGTTCCAGTAATACGGCAATTTGGAATGCAATTCTCATACATATACCTCAGTATGAATACAAAAGTACATGTTTAATGGTTAATTTTGGTACGAAAATGCTTAAAAATTGGTAGTAAACTCTTTAAAATTGAAAGTATTCATTTTCGTATTGAATTCGTAAAAGAATAATCTACTTGGGGTGTCTGAAGTCTTGCGTTATATATGTTACACCTTGTATATACAGAAAATGATTAAAAATATGAATAGAGAATTAGACAAAAAAGACAAACCCGCTGAGTTTCTCGCCGGATCTTCTCAGTGGAGGTCGCGCTCTGATCAGGTGATAGATTAGTAAGTTAAAAAAATGTAAAAATGATAATTTGTGAATACCCCCGCAGAGTTTATGCATGATAAACGATTTGAGTTATATAATTTTGAAATAGGTGAATCTATGACACAGACACATCCGTGTGTACAAGACCCTAATTCCATTTGTAGTAATAAACTAAAACAGTTGCGACTAATTGACACAGTGGGTGAAGTGGCATAAGCTCTTAACCACTGAGCTAAATAAGAGTAGTCCGTCAAAAATTGTTTCATCATTCATCACTATCAGCCGAAAGGACTGGAGGACAAAGGCCTTCAAAAAGCACATTATACCAACGGGCTTGATCTAATGCATCAAGCCTTTATCTGCAACCTTCACCACGTCATAGGTAAATTGTTTCATCATCATCATATCAGCCTATACTGTTAAACATAGGCCTCCCCAATTGCTCTTCAACATAACCGGTCCAATGCTACCTACATCCAACCACTTCCTACGATCTGCATAAAATCGTCGGTCCATCTAGCAGGCGGCCGTCTCACGCTGCGCTTGCCAATACGAAATCTCCGCTCTAGAATCTGTCTACTCCAACGCCTGTCCGATCTTTGCGCTATGTGCCACTTTAGCTTACTAATCCTATGGGCTATGTCGGTGACCTTGGTTCTTCTCTTGCATAAATAACCAGCTGTACAAATCAAAGTATGCGTCTAAATCTTCAACACGATGCGGTTCCAAGTTATTTACTTAATTTACTCTCGAAGCGGCAAACATACACTTTGTTGATGTACTCTTGAACCAGCGAAATAAACTTGTTTTGTGTTTGGAGAAAATGTTAGAAGCTATTTAATTATTACTCCATTTAAGAGTACTATGCAGAATATTTTTTAATGCTTGAAATAGTTGGAAGGACATGGAAGAGTTTAGAGAGAGAGGAAGAGTGTACGAACAGATTGACATTAATGTAACGCTATCGAGTTGATATGCTATCCTTCTTATACAATGAATTCACTAAACAAACTATGACGTGACGGCAAACTTTATCGACAACGTACAATGTCGTGCTTAATCCTCAGATGGCTTATAACCGGTTTTAATATTAAACTAAAGGATAGATCTGTTTACTGTCAGTAGAATTTTGATACATTTTCCACACAAAATATGTCAAAATTCTATCTAAATCTATCCCTGAGTTAAATATTGAAACCGGAACCGGAAAACTTAGTACGAACATCACGTTAACGTAACGTCATGTTTGTACTAAACCTACTACAAATTCGATAAATGAAGATGAAGATGACAACACCTATTCTCCATAACTTTATGCCAACGTCAATCTGAGGGGTGAACACAAACAGATTGACTAAAGTCAAATAATTTAGAGTTGCTCGGAATTGAGGCCGGTATCATGCTATAATTTTGCCCTCTATACCTGACGTCATCAGCGGAATATGTGTGTACACAGTACAAGTCTGATAACTTCGTAACGCTATCGAGTTGATATGCCATCCGTTTACCGAACCGAAAATTTACTAAATGAAGTTGAACTTGACAGATCTCTTTCTGGATAAGTTTACTATAACGTCGAATGGTTTGTGTTTAGCCTTAGATAATAAATCCATGGTTTAGCCCTCAAAATGGCTTCGCACGAACAGCCTGCATTAGCGTAACGCTATTATGTTGATATACCATTCTTTTCACACAATAACAAAAATAAATAAAGATGAAGGTAACAAACTATTAAAGGTAATACTCGTAGTAAATATACGATTCCAAATTATTGAATGATTTCCCGGAAGAATTACAAAGAGTCTATATATCTTGTCCAAAAACTTTTAAAAGAAAATTAAAACTATTCTACTTATCATAATGTGAACTTTGCAACATTTTGAAATTTAATCAAATATCAATATAAGTATTAATTGTGCGACTCGCCGGCGCCCAGATAAACACTCAGAAGTTTTCGTGGTGCGGCAATCATATCTATTGTAACTAGACGTAAATATTTTGGAAATTAATGAAAAAAACCAACACGGTTTCTCGATAATGGTATCCTAACGTCAATCTGAGTGCTTAGCGCAAAAAAATGACTTTAATGTGAGGCTAGTGAGTTAATATGCCATCCTTGATCACTATAAATTTATTAAATAAACCTGAACGTGACAGCACGATTACTCGCTAGCATACGATGGGCACTAACGTCAATCTGTTCGTGCTAAGGCCTTTGTTGATGTTGAGCTGTCTGTTTTTTGTTTATTGTTGTAATAACACCTCCGCTGGCTCTACTTGGGGAATACAGGCGTTAGATTCTTTTTTATTTACATAGAATAAAGTTACTCATTCCAATTTGATAAAAAAATCCTATTAGTGTTGTCATCAGGCAACCTTTCAAAATATCAATTGAAATCGTTTATATTTCGCGTTTGTTCTCGTTTATATATCGTTCAGAAATAGATATCCATCCGTCTGCGGCGGACAAATTACCTATTCTATCTGTCATCGCATTCGGAACCGCTGTATCTAAATTGGGGTTCCCTGATTAGGGTAAGGAAAAGCTTTGCGTGTTATTGGAGGTTTTGTGTTCATTCAAATGTTATATGGTGTTTTTTTGCTTTTAGAAGGTACAAGTATAAAATTTTGACGTAGGTAAATGAAGAGTATTTAAAAAGATTTTTTTATTGTCACTCATTTTTTGTTGTCTGGCTCGTTGGTGTAGTGTGGGTTGTCATCACTTGGTCCTGAGTTCAAATCTTAGGTCAGACAAAGTGTTGTTTTCATAGCGAAAATTTCATTTCACTAACAGTTCAGCTTTTCTTGTATTAGCTGAAAAACGTCCACTTCTGGACAAAGGCCTCGCTCAAAGGTGGCCACGATAACCGGATTTGTGCTGAACCCAACCAGATTTAATTTGTAACCATCGCCGAGTCAAGTCTATTTTGTGAACCAAATTGCCTCCTATTACACCGGGACTTAATATAATCGACGATATGTGGTTATAGTATACACAGTACACCTCAGCCATCACTTCTAAGATTCGGTTATTGAGGAATTTTATTACTAGTCTTCAAGACTAATATTGAAAATTTCTTGCTTTAGGCATTCCTCAGAAAATCAATATCAAAAATTTAGGTCTTAAAGACTAATATTGAAAAATTCTTGCTTTATACATTCCTCAGAAAACCAATATCAAAAATGAATGACACTACATTATTAAAAAATCCCCAATCTAATATTAAAAATAAACCTTCCTTTGTCACTGAAAGATTAATACAGATAGTTTTGACACAAAAAACTCCTTTCTTATTATATAAGCTACGGAACCGCGATCGTAAAAGCCCGTACCACGATACCTTTTTTGTTTTCTCACACCTTATGTTTTCTCGAAATATTTTCTGGATCCAGTGATTGATGTTCACTTGATGTGTCACCGACTAATGTTCTCTCGGAAGATTGATACGTCCCAACGGCGCTTGGTACGTGTTACGTATCTCCATCTTATTTAAACACGAGACATTGGTAGGGGATAATTTATTTCGGATTTGATGAATAGGTATTTGATTGCTATTCATTTTTTATTTATTTTTTTACATTAAATGGTAGGTGTCGGCCGTGTCATTTGAGTATTGGTTTTATTAATGGAGGGGAATATTTTGGGTTATTCATTTATACTAGTGGTCGCCCATTGGTCGAAATTCGGCCACAATTTTTATTAATGTATTTCATTTTCATAATTTCTAAAAAATATTAGCTTTCTGCACTCCTATTCTATATAAACTATAAGTGTGGGAAATTTCATTCTCCTCCGTCTGCGCAATTTTCGTAAAAAGGGGTACAAAGTTTTTGCTTCACGTATTAATATAATGATTTGTTGGTTTGGTGCTTACCATCTCTAGCTTTTTTTTATACTTAGCACACTAGGCTTTATTCCTGTGTCGTGGGTGCGTTTACAAACATGAAAATTCACATACACAAATACCCAGACCGAAACAAATAATTGTGGAACACACAAAAATTTGTCCCGTGCGCGACTTGAACCCGCGACTATTAGACACAGTGGGCTGAGCGGTTTAAGCTCTTAACCACTGCGTTAAATCGTCGTCTAATATCGTATATCGTCGTCGTTATATCGTAATATCAAATACCTTATGGTTGGGTAGGCAGAGAGTAAAAAGTTCCAACACGTTTTGTCCTTCAAACCTTTCGCATACACGCCGGTAACGGAGACTCTTGACTTGTGCGTCACATAAAACGCGGTCTTTTGCACATATTCCAGAGCACCTTATATATATATATAATATTAACCCTGTTAAGAAACCGTCTCACCGTAGGGCACGGGCCTCCTCTCAAACTGAGAGGGCTTAGGCCATAGTCCACCACACTGATCCAGTGCAAGTTGGCGAACTTCACACACCTTCGAAAAACTCTTAGGCATGCAGGTTTCCTCACGATGTTTTCCTTCACCGTTAAAGCAAGTGATAATTAATTTTTATTATGCACATGCTTTCGAAAAGACAGAGGTGCGTGCCTGTGTTTGAACCCGAGACCTCCGACATTGCAGTCCAACGGTCTAACCACTAGACTATCACTGCTCGTGCACCAGAGCACCTTATGGAGCTTTAATTCGACCACTATGCTGTTTGTAGACGATAAGAGTTCAAAACGTCTCGCGAGCTTCCCCGAAGCATGCGGATTCCTATGAAGGATTTTGTTTATCTTTAGTTTTTTAAATACAACGTTAGATACACCACAATAGGCATTATTACTGTGCCGTAGTTGCGTTTAGAAACATGAAGTTCACATGCACAAACACCCAGACCAAAACAAAGAAACAAATATTAGTGCAATAACTGGTCTGGTGATGGTGTCGGAAGGTGGCCATAAGAACGTGTGAACTATACAACGCAGCCCCCTCACGTGTAGGCTTGTTTGATTGCTATTAAAAAGTACTATACGAGATGGTGTTCAGGTTCTCATTATGAAGCCAAACGGTGGCCAATGGAACAACCTAACGACTGAATATATACCCACCGTATTTGGGCTCGTTGGATTTGTCTTGACGAGTACTTAAGATCCAAATGGTGTTTAAGGTCTCATGATGGAGCCGGAAAGCAGCCAAAAGAACTTCTCAACTAAGAAGATATGTTTTTTGTGTTTTTGCTATAAAAGCTTGTTTTTAAAAAGATCTTTGTAAATTATATTTTTACAATACTACTAATTATTTTTCGGATTTTATAGTGGTTTATATTTGACTAGCAGTTTCCCGCGACTTCGTAGCCGATCAACAACAGCGCCACCTACCGGATCTATGTTTTATAGCTTATGATACTTCTGGATAATGTAGCTTTCTAATGGTGAAAGAATGATTAAAATCGGTCCAGTAGTTTTTGAGGTTCTTCGTTACAAACATACAAATCTTTCCTCTTATATTTCTGTAGATTTATAAGTTCCCGACGTTTCGAGTGCTTTACAGAACTCATGGTCACGGGAAGGACTGAGGTATTAAACTTCTTAATTATTTTTGTTGGTCCGATCTACGCAGAATGAACTAACGGTTTCTTGAGGTCTTGGTGTGTTTTGCTTGGTTTTGACTTTGATTATATTAATTATCAAATCCCACGTCGATGAAAAATTAAAAATAAACCGCGATGAAATCCAAAAAAAAAACAGTTTTATTTAGCAGTTATAGCCTAGTGGTTAGACCGTTGGACAGGCAACAAAAATTAACTATCACTTGCTTTAACGGTAAAGGAAAACATCGTGAGGAAACCTGCATGTCTGAGAGTTTCTTGAAGGTGAGTGATGTTCGCCAACCCGCACTGGGCCAGCGTGGTGGACTACGGCATAAACTCTCTCAGTCTGGGAGGAGGGCCGTGCCCAACGGTGGGATAGTTTCTTAATAGGGCTAATATAATTATTATATTATAGTTTTATTTCATGTGTAATACTCGCGTAAATCTAAGAACTCAGTATTTTAGCATACTTATTATATCGATATTCACACATCATTAATCCGCATCCGTCCAGTGCTGGACAAATAGCTCTCCCAAAACTCGGCCCCGTCCCAATGCCCGGTCTCTGGCACTTTTTACACACAATAAATACCCAATCACTTTTTTTCTGTAGTACCATAATCATTCTCATAATACATTTTTTTTTACAAGACCAATACGAACTTTAATTAGTCTAAGAGACGGAGATTATCTCAGCGACTCTACCGCTATACCATTCCAGTCTCCTCAGCTGCTCAATTATTCAATATAAAATTACGAGTAATTGGCTCAGACCAGCGCAGGGTTGGCCAATCTAGATAAAAGCCTCGAATGGGCCCATGAACGTTTTAGGACGTGTTCCGGGCTCGTTTACTGCCCACCCCGCCGTATGATAGGTGCCATGATGTAATCTTTCTGAGTATGTCCAGGATTTATGAGAATGACGGGTTTTGAACGGGAGTATGGTTAAGTCGGTGTTTCATTTATTTTTAAGATTGTTGTATTGAATTTTATGTATGTGTTGAGAGGTCTTTTTAACTAACACATGGTAAAGTAAAATACTATTGTTAACGATTTTAACCGTCCTAAATTAAGTTTAAATTCGTTGGATGATAAAAATCTTGATACTTTTAGTAAGATATCTCATAAAATGAAGTTGTATTAGTAAATTCTATATTAAATTAAGAGACAATACTTTTTAAACTTAAACTTTTTGAATAATTTATCCTTTTTAAGTAGACACTTTAATATCATTCAGTAGATGTTAATTGACATCGGGGAATCTGCTTTCAGATTAAATTTCGATTTTAGACATCTATACCCTACTAATATTATAAAAAAAGTAGGGACGGATGTGTGGGAGTTTGTTACTCTTTCATGCAAAAACTACTGCATAGTGTTTGATTGAGATTTAGTTATATAGTTTAGGCAACTGAAAAGAAAAGTAAACTTCAAAACGATTATTTACAACTTAAACGTAAAAATAAAACAAATAAAAAAAATATGCAACATAAAAACATATAGAGCATAACTTATGAAGATATTACAAAATAAATAATAAATCCGCGTGCGCGGATAACAACTATCCTATTATAAATATGTAGAAAATATGTGTAAAAAAATCATACACTGGTACGCCCCAAGCGGGGATGAAGAAGGAGCACCAAGTACACCCAATATTATGGAGCCAATATAGAGAGCAAGTCTACTGCCATGATGGTTAGGCACACTATTTATCGACGATTTATCTATTGAAAAAAACAATTTGTCTGACCTAGGATTCAAACCCAGGACCTCGTGATCGCTACACACATTCGCCACTAAACTAACGATATATATGGGCACAATACGAAACACTCACGTATCAATAAAATTTAATATTCCCGTGTCATCGCAAATAAAATAAATAGACTTTCCAATCAATTTAAATGCGAATGAATCAAAACCTTTAACAGCGAACATAAATGATTGGAGCTGAAATCCAGTTGAGCGCTTATATTTCACCATAGACCAATTTAAATTAACAGACTGACAATCGTCATATAACAAATGCGACCAGCAAATCCCATATTATGTAGTCCGTAAACTTTCGTAACAGCCATTGAAACTAAGAAGATCAAATAAGTTCTTAAGTAAAAAACACTAAAACTATCTAGTGTTTAGAGCATGTGATATAATTTAAATGTAAAACAAATAAAGAGTAAATAATCACTTTTAAAAATAAGATTTTATACTACCAGGTAATGGTGTCATTTAAACGGTCAATCAAAATTTCGTGTCTATTTGTCTGTGGTGTTGGCGGCATTATGCCATGATTACCATAAGAATGTATTGTCATTGGACTGTCATTCAATTTCGTAGGCTAAAAGAAAGTAGTTCTTATTCAGCTTGCAAGATTTTAATAATAACATAATATTAACCCTGTTACGAAACTGTTGGGCACGGGCCTACTCTCAAACTGAGACGGTTTCGGCGATAGTCCATCACGCTGGCCCAGTGCGGGTTGGCAAACTTCACACACCTTCGAGAAACTCTCAGACATGCAGGTTTCCTCACGATGTTTTCCTTCACCGTTAAACCAATAATTATAGCCCTGTTAAGAAACTGTCCCACTGTTGGGCACAGGCCTCCTCTCAAACTGAGAGGGTTTAGGCCATAGTCCACCACGCTGGCTCAGTGCGGGTTGGCGAACTTCACACACCTTTGAGAAACTCTCAGGCGTTCAGGTTTCCTCACGATGTTTTCCTTCACCGTTAAAGCAAGTGATAATTAATTTTTAATACGCACATGCTTTCGAAATACAGAGGTGCGTGCCTGGGTTTGAACCCGAGACCTCTGACTTTGCAATCCAACGGTCTAACCACTAGGCTATCAAACAGAGGTGCATGCCTGGGTTTGAACCCGAGACCACTTTGCGGTCCAACGGTCTGACCACTAGGCTATCACTGCTTGCAAAATTTTACCTAAAGAAATTAACAAACATTGCAAGTGTAATAACAGCTTGTAAATATAAAATTATATCAATGGATTTTATTTGAAATTGATGGGAAATCTTCAATTGTCACCTTTATGAGTTTATCAACAGACGGCGTCGTGAAGACGAGTTGGGATATTTTGTACGGTATTGTAGGTCTATTTACTTTTACTGAGAACTAATCACATACCTTTTGACATAGTAACGCTGTCTAAAAATCATGTGTGTAATGTGAAAACGATGGCATATCAACTCGACAGCGTGACGGTAAGGTAAGGTCAGTCTGTTCGTGTTAAGCTCTCTAGATTTTATATTTCAGATGAATAACTCGGCGAATTTAAAGAGCTCGTTACGAATTCTTTGTAAACAAGCAACGGCATTCAATCGCTAACAAGCTTCGTCGAATGGTTAAAGAGATTGACATTTTAACATAAATAAAGGATAAGTAAGTCATTCGTAAGGTTAAACTGCGTTTGACTCTGTCAGTTTAAGATGGGTGACCGTTCGTAGCAATTTTATATTAAGCCGTTGGTTTTTGCAACTGCTTTTAGATTTTTTATCAAGTCGACTATGCTTAACGACTATAGCATTACGCGGTAACCGGGACCAATAGCTTAGCGTCCCTTCAAAGCACGGATACGCTTGAATATGAAAATGCTACTAACGGCCACCCATCTCAAGCTGACCGAGCTGAACGCTGCTTAACCTTGGTGATGGCTAAGAGCACCGCGGTCTCACAGCGCTACGAGCGCGTACAACGACTACGACCCTACGATGTTTGTAATATTCTACTCGGTGTAGTTTTTGTTGACCTGGAGCGAAAGCTCAACTAATGTATCCAATGTCTACTGTTCACTGTTACCTTTTCATTAACCTCATTAGGATAATAAAAAAAAATTCCACTGCTGGGCAAAGGCCTTTCCCTCTTTTATCCAACGATCTTCACCCCGTGTTAAAAATGGTCATTCTGTTCGATACGCGTCGAGGTCATCGCGACACCGCTTCCTGGGCCTGCCTCGGCGACGATGGCCTTGATGTGGGACCCATTCGGTACACAGTTTGGTCACCTATTTGTGTCCATTCGATTTAGATGACCCGCTCAATTCCATATTAATGTCGCGGGTTTGAAATGAAAAAAAAACACTTCAATAAGCAACATCTACCTACTGACCTATCCGAATATCAGAGCTAGGGAGAAAATTTGAAACAGTCGCTCCTCAGTGTTTCATTTTGCGCTTGATATGGGTGTTTTTTAATACAATACATTAATATTGTTATGGAAATGTTACTTACTTACTGAAGTGTTCTTTTTATTAATTTTATATATATTCATATAGGTTAGGTGAAATTTGTTGTACTGACTGACTCGTTGGCCTAGTGGCGTCGGACGACGATCGTCGACGGTCGTGGTCGGTCGGACAAATGAAGGTTTTTTCGGAGTCTTTTGTACCCAGTATATGGCAAAAGACTCGCTCCCTATAACATGAGACCTAGCATCGTCGGCGAAAAGTAGGTGTACACAGTTTACTCCTGTTACCCCCGCTTGCGGAATATAGGCGGGATGGTGTTTATTTATTTTTTATTTAGCTGGAATTTCGCTCCCGTACGTCTAAAATTACACCGTGTATACCAGGCAGTGGCTTAAGCTACCGTTGTACCCGGGTACATGAAGTAAGTAATATGATACGTCCCCTGAGATGAGAAGACACTCTGGCTAATGGAAGGCACCCTTCGGGGCGCGTTCACGGCTCCTTGATGATAATGTGTTAGAGATCGGTTGAATTAGACTCTAAATTATTTTAACGAAGTGGGTTAGTTCTTTGTCTGTAACATACAGGCCCCTTAATATCTATGACCAAATGCGGCGCGCTGCGTTTAAGATATGATCATGTAATATGTATCACTTTCTTCCCTAACACTTATACTTAACGTCGTTCAGTACTAGAGGACACTGATACAACTGTTTTTGAATTACTAGTGTACTCATATTTTTTTTGTTATGAAATCACGTAAAAACAGTTGAACGGATTTGTATAAAATTTGACAGATAGATAGTTTATTACCTAGATACTATTCATACAATGGTTTTGCACCTTAAGCTATGTGGAAGCTGAAAACCTCTATCTAACTAGCTTAACTCCTAGTTAACTAGCCTAATACAATAAAATTTTACATCCTTTGTTTTACCTACTTATTTTTATTAGTTTTAATACCATTATTACAAATAAAGGGCACACACTTGCGCGTGATCACATGTACTTAGACTAGCCGTAAGATTACTAAATGTAGAGAATGATGGTACCCATAACGCACGTTTACTCTTACTTTGGATACAAGAGTTTTAAAACCACTATCGATGTCCCTATACATCTCATTTATGTATTTTTAACCGAGTTCAAAAAGGAGGAGGTTCTATGTTCGGTTGTATGTATGCTTTTTTTATGTGTTTTCAGCGATATTTCCGTCAATTGTGGACAGATTTTGATGATTTTTTTTGGTGGTCAAAGGTCCTCCCATTTTAATATCATTGGTATTGGACCTTGGACTTTGAAGATACAAGAGGGAACTCCTTAACGGCCAACAGCACGAATGTATAGATTCCGTTATTATAGTCATTATATTAATCCTGTAGGTACCTTACTGTACAACTCAGCAAAATAATATAATATCGGTATATAAATATTACTAAATAATTCACTCGACACTTAAAATTGTAAAAAAAAACTTTATAAACAAAAGGTTAACCGACTTCGAAGTCGGTTTACCTTTTTTTTAAAAAGTTTTTGGATATGTGTATCTCTTTTTTATAATAAAGAATTATTATAAAAAAAACTATTGTTCTATCAATCAATCAGCCTATCGCAGTCCACTGCTGGACATATGCCTCTCCTAACACGCGCCATTGCACACGGTCCTCCGCCTTCCGCATCCAGTCTGTCCCAGCGACCTTTTTGAGGTCGTCGGTCCATCTAGATGGGGCCGTCCTACCTTACGCTTACCAAGTCGCAGTCTCCACTCTAGGACACGCTTGCTCCATCAGCCGTCGGTCCTTCTGCAGATGTGACCAGCCCATTACCACTTTAGCTTACTAAGTCTGCGAGCTATGTCAGTAACTTTGGCTCTTTGTCTTCAAAGAGACGCTGAGCATAGCTCGCTCCATAGCCCGCTGTGCGACTTTGAATTTGAGTCCCACTGTGAGTGGCCACGTCTCGGTCCCGTAAGTCATAAAAAAACTACATATACATTGGATACTATTTAATCCGAAAACATGTTAGGTTCCTGTCTAAAGCCAAGGCGGACGAAATCGCTGGCTGAAACTAATAAATAACATTATAAGCGTAATTAACGCAACGGTTTGGTCCAGTCATTCGCTCATTTGATCAAGTACTTACGGACTTGAACCCCGCGCGGGCTCATACCTTTGTGGGACCTAAATGTTAACGGACCTGCAGCACAAGAATATCCAGTGATGGGCTATGGTTTTTCAAGAAAAGCATTTATTTATGTAGGCAGAGAATAAAGAGTTACGATAGTTTCTGTCCTTACAGATATCTAAGGCTTCCTCTTGCCTATCCAGCAAGGGATCTGGCGTTATGATATAGATAGAACATTTATGTAAAATAGCAATCTTATTTCAATCAAACCATTTCATTTGTATTACAAATCGAACAGCTAATATTGATTCATGCAATAGGAAATCATATCCAACTTTGCCAACACTAGGACAAACTTTTCAGATAATCTGACAATTCGTATTGTCGGAGCGTAATGGAATCGTCCAATCTGGTCCGAACTACACCGATATGGTTTAAACTACACCCAGTAGTCCAAAGTGTCTGGAACTACAGCCAATATGGGCGCATTGTTGGACGTAAATGAGACTTGGGGAATGTTGAGACTTTCTATATATCTTGGTGGCGTTAGATCAGGAGATCTCACCTACTTTTAGGCAGACTTTTGTTTTATAGCCTCGACAAATTTACGGAATATACAAGTTGTATCGTAAATAATGCAGACCTCAGACACCCCGATTAGATAATTGCTTCACAAATAACACTAAAACCAAATTTCCAAATTTAACGTTTATTACCCCTTTTTTAAGCACTTTTATACCCCAATTAACAATGAAAGTTGTACGTGTATGTGAGCGTTTTGCAAAATACGTTTTAGAAATGCATTTGAAGTCTCCGTGTTGGTATGAGTCAAGAATAAATTAAGATTATATAGCGAACTAAAGGAGTAACAGAGTTTTGAAAATTTAGAGATAACGTTAAGATTCAATATAAATTGTTCGAATCAATTCAGCTATCGATTTAGAACAAACTACTTTTACTTCAGGTCATGCGTTTATTATGTTACACCTTGTATAAAAGAGGGAGTACTTTATAATGATGAAATAACTAAATAAAGATGAACGTGACAACACTGTTTCTTGACGTCGTGACTACAATAACGTCCAAAAGGGCATAGCAGAAGCTTAGCATAAATAGATCGCGACGTTGTCATGCTCTATCACTTTTATAATTATCTAGTTGTAGTGTGAAAAGTGTAGCATATTAACTCTACAGTATTACGCTAACGTGAATTTTAAGCCTTCAAATTTGGGATAAAGCGAATTTCAGAGGCTTAAGTACAAAAAAAAACGTGAGAAATTGTGCGCGTTTATCCATATTTTGTGAATTTGTAGAGTGTAAAGTATGGCATATTATTTTAAATAAACATAGCCTGTCGCTAGGATTGATTCCTGGGTCAGGGTTATGTTTACGAACATGAGAGTTTGTGAGTCACATATAGTTTTTTCTCATGTGCGGTCCAAATCTGCGACTTTTCGATCCAGTGAGCGGAGCGGCTTAAAACCTGAATCACTGGATCCGAACCGTTGTCAAAACCTTAACTACGTGTAGAATTGGTGTAAATGTAATTATATTTTATTTTAAAAACATAGCCCCACACTGGGATTTATTCCTGTGTCGTGGGTGTGTTCAAGCATGAAAATCACACACATAAATACCCAGAACGAAACAAATCATTGTTGGTCACACAAAGATTTGTCCCATGCGGGAATAGCACCCGCGACTATTCGACCCAGTGGGCGGGGCGGCTTAAGCTCTTAACCACAGTACTTTATCAACTCGATAGCATTATGCTAACGTCAATCTGTTCGTGTTAAGCCCTTAAAAGTTCGTTTTTCTCCAACCCGAGTTAGTTCTTGCTCTTTGCCTTAGGTGCCTAAGCACAAAAAGATTGACGTTGTAGTACTTTCGTAAGAATGTATGCTATCACGTTCATGTTTATGTAGTAAATTTGTAGTATGAAAACATGGTAAAACAACTCGATAGCATTACGCTCACATCGATGTGTTCGCGCTAAACCCTCACAATCGAGATAAAGCGAGCTTGAGATTAACATTTAATTACTTTGTTTGTACTCAGCACACAACTTCCTGTTTCCTGCGTCTAGCAGTTTAAATTTACATTATTAATTGGAGATTGGATTGTCACTGGAATTGGAAACTGACTATTGGTTGACAATTAAAAGGTCTGGTCCGGCTTAAATCCGTGGTCGGACAAATGTTATTAAGGGTTTTTGTATCGATAAACTATAAAAAAATCTCAGTAGTAGTCGGATTATGGCCACGTGGGATTATGGTCTTGTCTCTCACGAGTTTAAATCCTAGCCGGAGGGAGTTATTTCGTTTTTTTTTATAAAAACAAATAGTAACAGTACGTAGTCTAGAATTGTGCCCGCCATAATGGCAATATTATCAGCATTCCTATATTTGCCCTATATTGAGTCTAAATATATTCGGCAGAATATAGGTGTATATCAGGAGACATTTAAGTGCTTCGTCACAGTAACGTCATCTTTATAAAGATCTGCGGTTTTAATCCAAACATTACTCTGAAAAAGGACTAAAATAATTTGTTTAGAATTGTATAAAGCGGACCTCTGCCACCCCAGCGCAACTTGGGGAATATAGGTGTATATTTATATCATGTTTTCTTTAAACGAATTCAATTTAGTTTCCCCGGTCGGCCTGGCTCGGTATCAAACCATTATTGGTCCTTCGAACCGTAATATTGGTTTGTGGTCCTCGTTATTGCTCTAATATGACAAAAGAATGAATATTTGTACGCGTACCAATAAAAACAAACCGTGTTCGTGCTCCTACAACGTTAACTAAAGAATATAGTAACAAAACTATGTTTATAGACGTACAGTTTGTTGGCTTTTTAAACAATGACAATAACTTTTACACTGTTCTGATACGAGAAAAGGCTATTAAATGACTTCTGTTACTTTTTCATTCTCTCACTCTCGCAACTCGCTTTAATATAGCTCTGTAATAAAATAAAATAATAAAACAAAATACTGTTTCGCGATCACGAGGCCCTGAGTTCCAACCTTAGGTCAGACAAAAGTAGTTTTTCTATCGAAAAATTTCCAGCATAAGTCCGTAGTCTGGAATTGTACCCGGTAGGCAAAAGGTTCCTATTACATGAAATCTAACAAGTTTGGCTAAAAGAAAGTGTAGTCGACGAACAGTACATCTCTGGCACCCCCACTAGGGGGATATAGGCATGACGGTATTTATTATCTTTTTTTTCTTTCCGTTACTTTGACGGAGTTCTAAAATGCTTATGTATTATGCTGGGATTGTACAAAGCGCACCTCTGCCATCTAGCTTGGGGAATACAGGTGTAAATTTATTTATTGTTTTCTTGAAACGAATTCGCTTTAGTTTCTCCGGTTCTCCGGTCTGGCTCGGTGTCAAACTGTTATTGGTCCTTCGAGCCGTAATATTGGACTGCGGCCCTCGTTATTGCCCTAATATGGCAAAGTAATGAATATTTGTACGCGTACAAATAGAAACAAACTGTTTTCGTCCTCCCACAATGTTAAAAATAACAAAACAATATTGATAATATATAAGGCGATATTGGGTTTTTAACCGATGACAATTAGTTAAACATACTCTGATGCGTGAAAAAGCCGCTAGAGTGACAAGAGTTACTCTAGTGGTAAAAACCACCTTTTCGCAGTAAGGAGAGAGAGAGCTTTCTGAGAGAATTCAGCAGGCCTATCATAGTTATTAATTATATTTATTTACTAGCTGTCTGCTGTAACTTCACTTAATATTTTTTTAAAGTGTAATATGTGTAGGTAACTAATATACTGAGCATAGAGATGTTCGCTCACACCGCGTTTTTCTTACTTTTAGCATTTTTATATCCATCGTTACTTCTAAACGAAAGGTGCGATGCGAATAATTTAAAGAGGAATTTTCATGTACATAATCGACATTGACAAAGAAACTATCTAGTTGGATAAGGATTAATATCGTAATACGAATGTCATCATCTTTCGATTCTACTCGTGTTTTGATTGACTAATTTGAACACAAAGTTGTTATTGTTACTTAAGTAATGATAAGTATTATAAACATGTAGTACATTATTTTATGTATCATCAGTAGTTTTCGCATAGCACGCCAAAGAATGACTTTTATATGCAAATTTTTCATACCTTTGGTTATATAATAAATAATATCAGCCTATACTGCCCACTGGACAAAGGCTTTCTCTCACAAATTGGGGTGAGAGAGATTAGGTCATACTCCACCACGCGGACCCAGTGCGGATTGATGGAGGCCGGTTTGTGGCCACCTGCAGTTGGAACTCATCAAGCCGCCTTTAAGGCTTCCAACTCGGCTTAACGGCTACCACATTAAGTGGTAGCCGGGACCAACGGCTTAACGTGCCTTCCGAAGCACGGAGACGCTCGAAGATATTATTATTATTATATAATATATAGACTGTATTACTCGCTGGTAATGTTGCTTTCTATCAGTGAAAGAATTTTTACTATAGTTATCTATAGTAAAAATTCTTGTGCTTGAGTTTATTTGTTACAAACAAACAAACAAAAAATCAATATCAATACTTTTTATAATATTAGTTTAGATGTTTATTTCCTAGTTTCTTAAATATCTACGTTAATACTATATAAATACTATTAGTTTTCCTATTGGTTGCTTGGCCCTGTGTCTAAGGGTTAGGCCACTCCGCTCACTAGATCGAATATGCGTGGGTTTGGTCCCGCGTATGACATTTTTATAAATGTATTTTAATAATATATAGGACTAGCAGTTTCCCGCGACTTCGTAATGTAATGTTTGTTTCGATCTGTGTATTTGTGTCTGTGATAATCGTGTTTGCACCCACGACGCAGTACGTACGTATTAAAAAAAACAGTAGTTATAAATAATGAACATTTCGTTTCCCAAAGGCGTTGTACAGTTTCAAATCTGTACTAATGTTATAAAGAGGTAAAGTTTGTGATTTTGGATGTTCGGGGTAATCTCTAGTACTACTGATCCGATTTTAATGATTCTTTCACCATTGGCAAGCTACTTTAGCCCCAAAAGTAACATTAAACTCAGTAGGTAGCGCTGTTGTCGACCGGATACGAAGTCGCGGGAAACTGCTAGTACCAAATAAAAAACGCGTAAAGTATCGACAATTACCTTTGTAAAACCTTTATTAAACTATTGTTATATATTTATGTTAGTTTTAAAACGTAAACAATAAAGTGTTATAAACTTTTACAGGGCTGAAACTGTCGTATTGGTATGCACGCGAACATAATTGCTTAGGTTTATTTCTAGGCGATTTCTAGTTGTACAAGTACTCATATTTTTTAAATTAATTAAGACGTTAAATCATAAGTTTTAACAATTTGCTGGTTGTTAACTTATAAACAATTATTTTTTTGTTGTTGGCTTGCCAACAGCCATTAGTAGTCATGGTAGTCATCTATTTATTACATGATTATTGAATAAGTTCAGAACCATTTGGATGATGTGATAAATAAATTATAGTGAACCCATATAACCCAAGATTCTAGAGTGACGACCAAGTCTTGATTGGCAAGCGCAGCGTGGGACGGCCACCTATGGACCGATGATCTTATGAAGATCGCAGGAAGTGGTTGAATGCAGGTGGTATCGGACCCGCTGCGCTGGAGAGCGATTGAGGAGCCCTATGTTCAGCAGTGGACAAGTATAGGCTGAGATGTGAAAACGCATGCAAAATTATGCAAAAAAAGAACTAAATGTAACATGGATTTTTGTAATATTGACAGAAAACAGGATTGCCTTTTTTGTCAAGTGACGGGTTCTGCGGCTGTCGATCACGAGGTTCTGAGTTTGAATCCTATGTCAACCAAAACGTAGATTTTCTATCCAAAAATATCTCACTAGCAGTCCGGTGTCTGGAATTATCTATCTGTCCTTATCAACATGCTAGTTCCCTTGCGGGGTGGGCGGAGACTACAGAGTTCCAATAGAATTATTTCGACAGTATGCCTACCTCACAAGGGATCTGGCGTGATGATATAGATAGATAGTCTAGCATGATGAGATAGATAGATAATGGCTGGCTCTGTCACCCCCTCTAAGCGTTTATAGGTGTGAGTAATGGTGAGACGCACACGTCATATTTGCGAGGTCAAGAGTTCCGAGCTTGAACCTGCATACCTACCTATTTGAAGTTATCAGTTGCTATTAGTGAAGGCAAACGTCGCGCAGTACCTTTATGTCCGGATCCCTAATAATTCTTCAAAAAACTTGTGACACAAGAAAATATACCATCAAATTTATACCAAAACTACCCACGCGAAATATGGGTGTATACAAGCTGTATCGTAAATAACGCAAGACCTTAGACATCCCGATTTGATGATTTAGCACAGTGGAGTTAAGGGCTTAAACGCTCCGCCCACTGTGTCTAATAGTCGCGGGTTCGATTCCCGCACGGGACAAATCTTTGTGTGATCCACAATTATTTGTTTCGGTCTAGGTATTTGTGTAAATGAATTTTCATGTTTGTAAATGCACCCACGACACAGGAATAAATTGTAGGGTGAGGCTACGATTATTTAAAAAAAAAAATCCTCAGAAATTACGAAATTTCCAATACGAAAACGAAATTTCCAAATTCAATTTTTATACCTCTTTTTTAAGCACTTTTATACTCCAACTCCAATTAACAATTGGAGTTGGAGTACGTGTATGTATGCGTAGGTATATAACGTTTAGAAATGCATTTAAAATGTCGGTCTTGTTTTGAATCAAGAATAAATTTAGTTTATTAAAGCGCACTAAAGGAATAATAGCAAATTTTGAAAATTAAAAAAAAATTATGTAAACTACATTAAAAATTGTTGGAATCAATTCCTAAAAACTGCTTTCAGGTCTTGCGTTTATTATGTTACACCTTGTATACACTTCTACCTACCCCCTCGTGGTAAACCGTCGCTAATAAACGCGATGCATAGGGAACAGGGACAGGTTCTCCGAAGTGCTGTGATTTTATCCGGTGTTGGTTTCTGATCAACTTCCTACCGTTCTTCCCCAGGGTGCCGACATTAAACTGACAACCTTGTATCGTGCAAGCCATAATAGTGTATCCGTCTCACTCTTGAGATTAATGGTTTGCTATGTCGAGTAATATTCCATAGACCACTTCGTTTTAGGGAGGATATTGCATAACTGGAACATGTATCTGGGTTTTAGAAGGTTTAGACAATTTAAGCTCTACATTCGCCTAACGAGATTCCGCTAAAATCGAATCAAGTTTAATCTAGTACTTAGTGTATGATAACATGTAAATGCCATTTGACCGAATAGACCAGGCTGCAATCTTAGTAAGAAAGCTATTATATTCTTATTTTGCTGTAAGGAAGAGATATGGATATACGTCGATTATAGCTCTAACTCTTATTCACGGCGAAGTTCGAAAATAGCACAACTTCTTTAGCAAATCTATTTCCTTGCCACCACTTCTTATGGACAAGCAAATGGATCACATGAATAATCATGTGATTTATGACACCATCTATTTATCTGTCATAACTGTCAAACAAATGGAAGACTAAAGGTACGGCCAAACCAACGCGTTGAGCCGCGGTCACGGTAGCGTGCACGGTGGCGATCAGCTCCTCCGATATTTGTATGGAAATGTTCACACCAACGCATCCTGCGTTCTGCACGCGCTCTCTGGGCGGCGTCTGCACGCGCTATCTGGGCGGCGTCTGCACGCGCAATCATAGTGAGATACTGATCGCCACAGTGATTGCCGCCGGGGACGCTACCACCGCCGCGGCTGAACGCGTTGGTTTGGCCGTATCTTAATACTTGTCAAACTAATGACAGCTGTCAATTAACAAACAATTTATTCAAATCAAAGGCAAAATGTTGGAGGTATTAAACAGAAAATAAGATTTTTAGGAATTTTCTAAATTACATCAGATATCGTGGACGCGACGATATTTTTCAAAAAACGGCCCCATAACACTTTGTCCAACCGAAGATTTGATCCTTGAACCTCGTGATCGTCAGCTGCTTGTTGCCACAAGACTGACAAGGTAATCTATTTTTTTATGAATACTATAATTAAATTACTTATATTCTCTTGCCTAAATATCTATTGAAATATATTCTAGACAAAATCAAATTAGTATTCCACCTTGTTTGCGTAGAATTGTCTTCAAGCTCCAGCGCCACCTGGTGGCAGAGATTGTCACCTAAAATCCCTATCCGATCTAGTATAGTCGAAGACAATAGCTGGATAATTAAAATCGGATCACTTCAGGCAGAGGTTGTGGTTTGGCCAGTATCAGCCTGGCGTGTTAGCCAGCCGGCTGTGCCGTCAGCTTCATTAAGACCTTAGATTCACGTGAATAATGTGCAAAAGATACAAAAAAACATGGGTAGTTGGTCCTTACTGTAGCTGATAGCACGAAAAATATCGGAAACTTGAAATCAACAAATAAAACTAAGATTTAAAATTTGAAATACCCCTAACTGAAATAGCTAAAATATTTACGATCAAGTTGCGTTTTAAACATAAAAAAAACGAAATCCAAATCGGTTCATCGGTTTAGGAGCTAGGAGACCATAAACAAACACATGTGTGTATCAGTATACACACGTTAAACTTATAATGCCTTTCTTTTTGCATCGGGTGCCAAAAATAAGCCGTGATGAAATCTGAAAAATAGTATTTTTGTAGACCTTGTGTACAACCTTATATTAGGCCAGTATTACAGAACGTTAATCAATGGTCAATCTAGTTTTAAAAAATGATTTTCTTACCAAAATGTTAGTTTGAAAACAAGACACCACTGATTTTCGTTCTGTAATTCATCCTAAATCTATTTCAAGAAATAAGCAGCTTGATTACCGCGTTGGTAAGGTAACGAATAGTGTGGCTCATATTGACGTGGCCCTAGTCTCGACTTCCTGTTCGTATAAAGTAATATTGGGTCTTTCTACCGAAAATTCTGAGTACAGCATGAGAGTCTGTAACTGTTCCCGTTATAATTAAAATATTATGCGCACTTCATTTTTCTTTGAGACTTAACGTTGACGGCGAAATGTTTGTGTACGTCACAGCTCACCTCTGCATTCCCAATTAGATAATGCCGGCTTGACGGTTGTTAATCCCAAATAAAAAAAATAAACGTGGCGTTTCAAAGTTGTTTAACAAAATATTACGCAAACAATTTTATGGAAAACTAGAGAGCCAAAACATGATTGGGCCGAGTTAACATTTCTGTGGCGATAATTACACCTTATTGTTTAAAGTGTTTTCTCAGTCTTGTTGATTAAAATATTATTGTTGTTGTTCCTTGTTCATCACGACTATTTTGTATATTGTTTTATTGGATATTTGTTTAAAAACATGTTGATTGACTTTACTAGTGCCCAGTGATAACCTATAGACAGCTGTTGGAAAAAGATCCTGTAAAATCAAGGACAAAAGTTGGACCGTTCAAATTGAATCACTTCACGCAAAGTGGTGCGGTTTGACCAGTCTCTGTCCTACTAGTGTGCCGCGTTACCGTCGCCTCGGTAACGTTATGTGTACTGACCTTATTAGCTGTCTGCGGCGTTAATACTTCGGCGTTAATATATAAAAATTTTAAGAGATTCAACGCTTGATACCGCTTGAATAAATTCTTGTAAACTTTGTATTTTAAATATTTATTATAATATAAATAAAATAAAAAAGATGAGAAAGGGCATGCTCCGTTGGTTCGGGCATATAGAAAGAATGCCAGAGGAAAGAATGACAAAACAGATATACAATGTGAAAGTGGAAGGATGCAGGTACCGGGGAAGACCTAGACTATCTTACCACGACCAAATAAACCGAATCTTATCTGATGGAAAAGTCAAGAGTCTCCGTAACCGGCGAGCGTGTATGAGACGAACTATGAGAGTCGAGGAAGCCAGAGAGGTATGTAAGGAAAGAACCTGTTGGAACTCTGTACTCTCTGCCTACCCCGCAAGGGATCTGGCGTGAGGTTATAGATAGATAGATAAAAAAGCCTTTATTTCTACTAGTAATTATTTACATCTATCATGTATCTATCTTATATATCTATACATATTGTTTGTTTTTGTTTTTCTTTATTCTAGTAGTCGTCTCGGCGTTGTAGGCCTCCCCTAACTCTCTTCACTTCGCTCTCACTCGTGCTTTGGTCATCCACCCGGGTCCACATTTCCGTACAACGTCCTTGTTATTGTATACTTATTTATTTGTCATCTTCTAGTGTATTTATTTTATCGTTACATACATGTATCCATATCAATCCAATGCCCGCATGAAACAAATCTTTTTGTGACTTATATTAGGTTCGGTTTGAGTGTTCATATATGTGAATTCCATATTTGTATATATAGACCGGCGTGGTAATAAGTAACTATTCATTAGGACGTCCAGACCTAGGTGAGCGGCGAGTCAACCACTAACGAAACCGCAGCACTTCGGGCGCGCAGTCCGTTAGTGAGGGATTTATGTACCTTAATACTATCTAGGCATCTTGTGGCTGTCCACAAAACATATTATGTTAGAAGTTTAGTATTTTAGCTTTTGGGGACTGGTCCATCTGGAATGGCCCCCTGAGCATATTTCTGCGGCCTGAATCAATTTTGAAAACAGCCATATAATGTGGCCCGCGAGCGTGTCAAAAACCGTTTTGGAAATTTAATAAGTACAAGGTGTAACGTAAAAAAACGCAAGACCCAAGACACCCTGATTAGATCATTGCTTCATAAATTCAATACGAAAAACAATTTTCCAGATTTAAATTTTTAACCGGTTTTTTAAGCACTTTTATACCCCAATTAACAATGAAACTTGTACGTGTATGTGAGTATTGAGAAATACGTTTTAGAAATACATTTGTAATCTCCGTATTGCTTAGAATCAAGAATAAATTTAATTTATTATAGCGCACTAAACGATTAACAGCAAATTTAAAAAAAATGTAAAAATTATGGAATCGGTTTCGATTATCGATTTAGAACACACTACTTTCAGGTCTTGCGTTTATTATGTTACATTTTGTATACTTGTCCTATAATAGTACTTATTTCGTTAAGATTGTCAGTAGATTGTCTTCTTTAAGATTAGATTTTGCGTCCCACCTAGTCTACGGTCTTCATCCTTTTGGCCCACCAATGACTGAGTTTTTCATGGCTGCTTTAGACATTCACTTGTTAGAAATAACATCATTGGTCTCATATCTAGGTTGTAAGGCATCACACCAGCTAGATCGTAAATTTCTTAATTGTAACCTTAACATTGTACCCACACTATATTATTATAAAGAATTGAAAAGATAAAAAGAGAAAGAGAGTTAAATAAAAAGACAAGCCGGCTGAGTTTCTTCGCCGGATCTTCTTAGTGGAGGCCGCGTTCCGTTCAGGTGGTAGATTAATAATAAGGTTAGATAAAAAGAAAATATAATTTGACAATTTGTATGTACGTTTTACAAAAGGTATATTTTAATGATACCTGAAAATGATTGTTTTGTTCAGTTCTTTAACCTGATATCTATTATAATATCTGCGATTGCAGACTCAACAAAGAACTATTAATATGATAATATACGGTCTGTAACGGTTCATAATTAAAAAGATTTAGCTTAAAAGAATCGTATGTTATGGTTTCATATTCCGAAAAAGAATTTCGTGTATTTTATTTCTTTGTGATTGAACGCAAATAATTGAATTTATGTCGAATAATTAATTTAAAAACAAACAAACAGTTTATCATCAATAAATATATACATAAATGTTAACGAATGAACAAAATGCAGATTTTAGATTTCTTTAAACATCTACAAGTAAAATTAATCGCGAGAACTTAATACGTGAAGTTCTTTTATAATTACGCAAGCTGCTGAATTCAAGGCGATTAATATAATAAAGGAGATAATATCTGTTTAATTACACAAAATTTTAAGAACATATAGCAAGAAACATACCTCTTATAAGCCCTACTTGACCTGCCAAGTGTGTTGGATGCAAACCTTATTACCGTGTTTAATCCTCTTAAAGAACCCCCTCCCCCACTCGTTGGTAGAGTGCCTTCTACCCCCTCTTTCACCTCCCCAGAGACGTGAGGCGACGCCGTGTTTGTAATGGGCAAAGTGTTTTTGTTTAAAATTTACATCAATTAGGGTAACGCACAAAGGGAGTTTACTGTATAAATCGTTTATATTTTCCCTTTATTTTTGGTTACACCGACACAAATGTCAAGATTTTTACTCCGGAAGATTAAGAGTGTCTTCTCTATCGATGAGTCTCTGAGTGACTCTCTGTCTACGCCACAAAGGATCTGGCGTGATGATATACAAGGTGTAACATAAATAACCTAAAAATAGTTTGTTCTAAATCGGCAACTGAATCAATTCCAATTGTTTTAAAGTATGTTACATTTTTTTTCTAAACTATCAAAAATTGCTGTTAGTCGTTCAGTCTGCTGTATTAAACAAAATTTAATCATTAATCAAAGGTCTACGGCTATTTAAATACAATTTAATATATATACCTCAAAGTGAATACAAAAGTACAAGGTTTGTGGTTAATTTGGGCACCAAATTGCTTAAAAAATGGTAGAAGACTCCTTAAAGTTGATAGTTTAATTTATGTATTGAATCTGTAAAGCAATAATCTAATGAGAGTGTCTGAAGTCTTGCGTTATATATGTTACAATTTGTAGGTAGATAGGTTATCACTCCAGAAAGCCTTCTCCTATTTAGTTAATTTACACAGAGACCAAATGTTGATTAAATTGAAATTTAATTATGAACCTCTCTACAAGGTGCAACACACATAGGTGTTTGTTCTAAATCGGTAACTGAATGCATTCCAACTATTTTAAATGTATTTTATATTTTTTCAAAATTAGCAAAACATGCTGTTACTCTTTCAGTGCTCTATAACAAACTAAATTTATTATTGATGTAAGGTATATGGAGATTTCAAATGTATTTCTCAATATGCATACATACATGTACAATTCTCATTGTTAATTTTTGTATAAAAGTGCTTAAAAAAGGGGTAAATAGCTTTAAATTTATACGTTTGGTTTTCGTATCGAATTTGTGAAGCAATTAGCTAATCGGGGTGTCTGAGGTCTTAAGTTAATTACGATACACCTTGTATATTATCACGCCAGATCTCTTACCAGTTAAACAAAGATTACAGAGTTCCCACAGGTTCTTCACTTACAGACCTCTCTGGTGTCCTTCACTCTCATAGCTCGTCTCATACATCCATACCATCTATTTGGTCTAGGCCTTCCCTTGTAATTAAATTCTTCCACTTATACGCATTTATATATCATCCTTGAAAACTATTATTATTAGTGGCATATATCAATTGTAAGGCATCACACTGGAGCTGGATTGTGTACTTAATTTTATATAATATAAAAATGTCGATATCTACACAGAAAAAGTTTAAAAAAATAAGAATAATAGAGAATTAGGCGAAAAGTGCAAGTCCTCTGAGTTTCTCGGATCTTCTCAGTGAAGGCCGCGTTCCGAACCGGTAGTACATTAGTAAGTTAAAAAAAATAATGTAAATATGACTATTTGTAAGTATTCCCGCAGGGTTTCAAATAAATAAATTGAGTTTGAGTTTATTTTGCCTTCATTTTTACCTATACTGTCACAAATGTCAATGCTGATTAATACTAAATACTGAACAGCAGTTATAGCCTAGTGGTTAGACCGTTGGACTGCATAGTCAGAGGTCTCGGGTTCAAACCCAGGCACGCACCTCTAGTCTTACCGAAAGCACGAGCGTATATAAAAAAAAAATATCACTTGCTTTTACGGTGAAGGAAAACATCGTGAGGAAACCTGCATGCCTAAAAGTTGCTCGAAGGTATGTGAAGTTCGCCAACTCGCACTGGGCCAGCGTGGTGGACTATGGCCTAAGCCCTCTCAGTTTGAGAGGAGGGCCGTGCCCAACGGTGGGACAGTTTCTTAACAGGGCTAATATTATTTATTTATTTATTACTAAATATTATGATTTAGGTAATTATGAACTGACTCGTGATTGAATCAAATTAAGAATTCTGCTACACTAAAATATCACCGCCTATATTTCCCAAGCGGAGGTGGCAGAGGTGTACTGAGTACGCCAATTTTGCACCGACGATGTTAGGTCCCATGTAATAAGGGGCATAACCTATTGCCATATACCGGGCACAAATCCAGACCCTCGACTTATATTGGGAAGAAAAACTTCATTTGTGCGACCTAGGATTCGAATCCAAGACCTCGTGATCACAAAGCGATATGCTTTGCCACTAAACTAAACCAAAAACTAAAATATCAGTCCCATTTTAGCATCATTTCAGTCTAATTTTGATATAATGTGTGTTATTCAATTTAAAATAAATTGTTAATCGAAGGTTAATCGCATGCCGATCACAGCTGAGTTCAAACAAAAAAGATGTAACTGAGGGCTGAGCATGAAGATTTTAACATGAGCGTGACGTTATCGAGCTGATGTGCTATCCTATTCACGCAACAAATTCACTAAATACAGCTGAAAGTAATAGTATGCTTTCTCGATAACATTACGCATTACGTTATTATTTTCATGCTTAGCTCTCTGAAATATTCCATTTGACGTTTATTTTTGTATTAGCAGTTTAAAATGTTATTAGAATACCGTTAATATTTTATACAGCTTATGGTCCAATCTCGGTTCAGTCGATGTCATTAAAGGATTTGATATTGTACAAAAAACCATTTGTGCATTTATAATATCGAGATAAGATGGAATTTTTATCACTTTTAATTATGAGATTTGGATTTTCTGATTCCCACGGGAGTGCGTGTAGTATAACATAATGTATAGTAACCAAGTGTTTGAGTTAGGTTATTTAAAACGGTTTTAAATCTTAGTTATAAACCCTGTTATGTTTACAACTGTCTGAATAAAGCAGATGCACCATGCAAAAGTGGAAGGATGTAGGTACCGGAGAAGACCCAGGATATTTTATTTTGACCATATAGCAAGTCAAGAGTCTTCGTAACCGGGGAGCATTTATGAGATGAACTATGAGAGAAGAGGAAGCTAGAGAGATCTATAAAGAAAAAATCTAGCGTGATGTAACAGATCCATATTTTCAAACTCAAACTGAAATAATTTATTTTGAATAAACCCTGCGGGGGCGCTTACAAATAGGCAATTTTAATTTTTTTTTAAATTAATTTAACTGCTGATATACCTCCGGATCGAAAAGCGGCCTCCACTGAGAAGATCCGGCGAAGAAACTCAGCGGGTTTGTCTTTTTTATTTACTTATCTTTCTCTTTTTTCTTTCCATTTTTATTTTCAGTCATATTGTGTGGATACAAGTTTTTAGGTTACAATTAAATAGTTTACGATCTAGCTCCAGTGTGATGCCTCACGATCGAGATAAGAATTTAATGATATTATCTGTAGAGTGTCTAAAGGATTCCAGATAGACCAGTCCCCACAAGCAGCACCGGTTCACGAGTGTGACTGCTGGAACAGCCATCTCCAGCAGGGAAGGGAGTCACCCGCGCCAGACACCCACCGCAAGCAAAGACATTATAGTGAGCATGACCAAACCAGAACCCCACAGACGTTAGCTGGATTGTGTCTACAAAGCAGCATTTTACGACTCTCGTTGGGTCAAATAAAAATAGTTACAATTGTTTTACACGAACGATTGTTACCTACTAGAGTATTATCTTAACAATGTTCTGGGTAAATGCAAGTAAGCAAAGATACCTCTACCTATGTAGGCCAAAGATATAAGTAAGTGAACATTAGTCTTAGAATCGCTTACAAATTTTCTTGATCTAAATAATATTTAAACATGTTACTAATATTTTATTTTGTCAATGTTTACTAACTGTTGAAAAATAAAGAGTGTTAACGATTTGAATTCAATTTTATCATATTCAGATACCTATTTCACTGTCTTCACACCTTTAAATATACCAATTGCCTACTCAGCATTAACCAAATGTCTTGTTAAAATAGTACTTCAAATGACAAACTTCTTTAACCCTTCCGAGTACCTTAACACAAAACTAAGTTTATAACAATAAGACTTACAACTGTAATGAAGGCACGCCACTCAAGAGGGATAATGGAAACCTTGAGTCCTAAGGACAAGTTTATTTCAAGCTATCCAGGTGCCTAAATAGGCCTAAATGACTGGTCCATATTTCGGGCGATGTTTTGGTTACATTACGCCAAATTAATTGTGCGAGATTTGAGCTTGTTGGAGTATTTTTAGAGTCTTATTTTGGAATTTTTGATGGCAATGTAGCAGAAGTAAGTTTATGGCTTCAAATGATTTTTGTAGATTAGAATTTGTGTAAGCATTTTCAGAGTAATTTTTTTGGCGGCTTTTTCACAAGTTTTTATTTAAATTTACTTCATTGTTGTAGATTATAATTTAAGTCTAATTTCGGGAGTTTGAGAGTAGTATATGCGATATTTCTATGGTAGGCTACAACTGGTGATTTAATAGCTGAAATCGTAATTACAACAAAATGCAAAGAATTATGAACCGACAATGGAGTCGACGGCAATGGACAATAGAGAAGGACAGGCGGGAAAAGAAAGAAAGGGAGGTAGATTACAAAAACAGGACATGAGAGTTCTTTAATTTTTTTTACTTCTACTATACTATACTTATACTATACCTACCTATTGCTCCGTACAGAGAGATCACGAGGGCAGAAAATTTTATACTAGGGAGGGTCTATTCTGCGAAAATGTCTAAATCAGTGTATAGAACTGCGCTTAGAATAACAGCAGTAATATTAATCTCTATCACATTAGAACTTTTTTTCAACATGGAGGTAATCTTTTATAGACCTTCCGAAGGCGGACTTTGGGTGGGCAGACGAAGGAGTATCGGACTTTCTGCTGTGGTACTCGCCCTGCTTTGCGCGGCGCAGGGACCGCAGCAGCATATCGACTAAAATTTCCACGGTGTTTCGTATTATCCACAACCCTCCATGGATTGCGGGTCCTGAGATAACCATCCGGGAGCTTGCTGAAACACAAACATACCTCTTCCACCTCGCGGATCACATTAGAACCTAAAATCTTTAGCAAAATATGAGCGCGTATAATACACCTCTGCAAACCCTTGCTTATATTTACAAAAAAATAACACATTTCTAACAGAGTGTCCCAGGGCTTTGTCACCCCGTCTTTCAACAAAACCACTAGGATTGTCCGAAAATTCAGATGCCACCGTTTCCCGACATCTCACATACCAGACCACAGCTACAGCTGATTAATGGCCCACCCACGTTTTAAAGCGAATTTAAATAACATTTTTTACACTTCATGAATTATTTATTACATCTATGAATAAAAGCCTTTTGTGTGAAATATTTTCTGCCATGTATTCAGTTAGTCACTGATACTATGAATGAATAACAAAAGGATTGCGATGTACAATCTTTATACGTAGGAGTTACAATATTGAACATTTTGGGTTAAAATTGTTACACCATTCTAAGTGAATTAAAAAGTATTATTGATTATGACACGTAGTTCGGCTGACTTAGGTCCATGATTAGAGTAAAATTGACAGTATTATTTTGAAGTCCTGGAATAGTGCCCTGGCTACTAACAAAAAAGGCAATAGATATGATGGTGTTCACGTTTTCCGTATCTAAAACTGCTAAGTTAAACAAACAAATAAACGGAATGTAATGTACATCAAATACCTCAGTGATTTTCATGATTATGGTTACTGTAAAGGTCTCGAAATGTCGGAGAAATAGAATCGAAATAAACCACGACGAATCCGGGGGCATTGTTATTTTCAACAATTTTGACATATTAGAAACCTTATTTTATTCGATCGATCAAAATTTAAATCTTCTTTATCAAAAACCTCTTAAAATCTTAATATTAAAATGTCTTCATAAAATCTTTTCCAAAACATCATTCTCAACCAAAATCCGAATAAACTGTAAACATTAGGGAGCCACATCGGAGGGCAAAGGGGTAATTACCTAAGTTAAACAAGTAAAGCTCCCGGCCTCAGTAATTTCTCGCTGACCGGTAATTACACTGGAAGAACGTAGAGGACAAACTAGGAATTTGAAACTTCACTTACGGCTTAAATTTGGGATGAATTCGTTTTCAGCAAGGTTGGGGAGAGCAGGAACCGTATCCTTTTCAGAGAATTATCTCCAACACCAGTTATGGTGAGCATACGATGAATGGTACAGATTCTACGAAATTGGAGCGAAAAGGAATACTATTTGTAACGAATACAGATATTTTAATATGGGTCGAATACGGTGCATACAATAAGGAAGAATAAGTACTTCTCTTTTTAAGTCAAACACAAAGTCTAAAATTATTTATCGTCAATGCCAAAAAAGCAAAGGAACTAATCGTAAAGAATAACATAATTAGTTCTTTCAAGTTCCATGAAAAATCAAATATCATTTATTGCCAAAGCCAAAGCAGCATATATAAGTTGAAGTAAGTATCGTGTAGCTACAACGGATGGCAAAGGGGTAATTTCTCGCGGACCGGTAATTACCCTGGAAGAACGTGGAGAACAAACTAGGATTTTGAAACTTTAAACACTCACGGCTCTAATGTGGGATGAATTCGTTTTAGACACTCTTACAGAGGACAGGAATTGTCCCCTTTTTATATAATCATTTCAACAGCATATGTTGTGGAGAGCATCCGGTGACCACAACAGTTGAATTCGAATGGCGAATAAAAAAGAAGGTATATATTGGCTCGAGGCGCTCGTAGCGCTGTGCCACCGCGGTGTTCTTACCGATCACCAAGGTTAAACAGCGTTCGACTGGGTCGGCCTGGGATGGGTGAACGTTTGTGGCATTTGCATATTCGAGCGTCTCCGTGCTTCGGAAGGCACGTTATGCCATTGGTCCCGGTTACCACTTAATGTGGTAGTCGTTAAGCCGAGTTGGAAGCCTTAAAGGCGGCGTGATAAGTTCCAACAGCAGGTGGCCACAAACCTGCCTCCACTAATCCGCACTAGGTCCGCGTGGTAGAGTATGAGCTAATCTCTCTCACCTCGACTTGTGAGATAATGCCTTTGCCCAGCTGTGGGCACTATAGGCTGATATTATTATATTATATATTAGTAGGTATTGTTAGCAGTCAGAGATTTGCAACATATTGTTAAATTATCGTAGGAATGTTAAAATCAAAGTCCAGATACAGGTGAATGAATTTAGCTTGTGGTTAATCAGAGAGTTAGAGTGACGTTGTCGATTTGATATGCCATCCTTTTCATACAACAAATTATATATACAAAATATATACAGATGAAAGTGACAGCTTACTTTCTCGATAGTGTTATGGTAACGTCAATGTCTTCGTACTAAGCTCTCAGGTTTCTCGGATATATGAACTTAAATTTTGTGGACTACAAAAAGATCTGTCCCATGCAGAGATCTTGCCCGCGTCTTCTCAATCCAGTTAGGATATCGCCCAAAAACTCCACAAAGCTATCGTGTATCTTTTTCTCATAATATTATTAAATTTTTAAGCCTAAGCACACTAACTAAAATCTAAAACGGAAGGACCCCGGATAATAATTACACAAGTTAAACAGTAAAAGGTCTAGAGCTGGCCACCGCGCTAATTTTGCCCGGGATTGCTTCCCCGGAATTTCCATCCCGTCTTTTCTTAAGCAAAATATTTTCACCTCATTTTGTTTTTTGCTTAATACCTGAGATTAGATGTTTGTCGTGTAGTCTACCGGAATCTCTGGAGGCAACAAAAGGAACGTTTTGAAACGTGATTTGGAAACTTGATTGGTGTTGTTGAAAGACTGAATATTTTCTGAACACCGTCAAGTGGTAAAGACTAGTATCGGACTGAAGCGAATTGGCCTTAAACTTCCATAACTAAACTCGGAACGTTACGATAACTTCGTGAAATGGTCGTGTAATAGTATTCTGTATGACACTGAGTGCTATTAAGCGATAATTTCACAGAGTCACAGCGAATAGGGAGCCTGTACCAGTGTTGCGCATTTTTCAATTGTAGGATTAATCAATTGAAATTTCATTTGCAATTAAATTAATCCCCCTGAGCTGAAACTCCGGAATAACAATGACTCTTGGATGTCAAACGCCTTAGTCTCTTCCGTGATTATGAGTGCTGTAGAACATTCCGAACGTCGGGCACTTTAAAACCAAAAATAAGCCGCGACGAAATCCTAAATATTTTAATTGCAACTTCATTTTTTCACAATTAAGTTTTGCTCAACTCTGGCTTGCACCCACTTAGTAGATAGAGGCTGACTAATGATGATGATGATAAGCTCCATTACGCCTGTATTCTACAATTAGCCGTGGTAGAGTTAACAGTGCTGAAGATAACAGGTCCTAATGTTATTAGAAGCGAGTCAATTGCTTACATATACAAGGTGTAACATAAATAACGCAAGACCTCAGGCACCCCAATTAGATTATTGCTTTACGAATTCAATACGAAAATCAAATTTTTAATTTCAAGGAGTTTTCTACCATTTTTTTAAGCTTTTTGGTACTCAAATTAACCATAAAATTTAATAATTAAGAACTTATGTATGCGTATTGAGGTGCGTGTAATAGATACACATTTAAAATAGCCGTAATGCTTTTAATAATTATAAAATTTTGTTTAATACAGCTAATAGAGAGAGCAACAGCAATATTTTTGAAAAAAAAAATAATAATTAACTAAAAAATTAGTTGAAATCGATTCAGTTGCCGAATTAGAACAAATTACTTTCAGGTATTGCGTTAATTATATTACACCTTGTATGGCACACTATTTCAGACCGGATTATGACTGTTATAAATAAATAAAATATCATTTGATTTTGAACATAACTAAAACCTCCCAAGTATTAACAACGAAACAGTGAAAAAAATTGACACAAGCAAAAGATTTACGAGCAACGAAGTGAAATCCGACTGTGTAACTGACAAAATTAAAGTTTAAATTGTGCATTGCACCGGCAGAGCGAACAAAAAGCCGTATAATCGGCAAAACGAATCGCCATAATACATAGTTGCGCTTTGTAATCCGCGGACCGAGCGCAGATTTAATCAAAATGTATCGCGATTCAAAATGTACGCGTGGAATGTATTTGCGATTATATTAACGGAAGGGGTAGTCATAATATTTAAAACAAAATACCTATAGAAGCGATATCTATCTATCCTTATCATCACGTCAGCTCCCTTGCAAGGTAATCGTAGAGTAAAAGTTTCAACATGGTTACGATGGTTATAAAAGGTTCGTCTGCTTTTTATTCTTTAAATTATGGCTTCACACTATGTTTAAGTGTATTTTACCATTGCATTTGTGACAATGTCCAGAGACATGCATAATCATGTTTATCATTCATCATCATCATTTCAGCCTATACTTGTCCACTGCTGAACATAGGCCTCCCCAATCGCTTTCCAGCGTAACCGGTCCGATGCCACCTGCAACCAACGATTTCCTGCGATTTTCACAAGATCGTCGGTCCATCTGGCAGGCGGTCGTCCTACGCTGCGCTTGCCAATACGTGGTCTCCACTCTAGAATCTTTCTGCCCTAACGCCCGTCCGATCTTCGCGCTATGTGGCCAGCCCATTGCCACTTCAGCATGCTAATCCTGAGGGCTATGTCGGTGACCTTGGTTCTTCTACGAATCTCCTCATTCCTGATTCGATCACGTAGAGAAACGCCGAGCATAGCTCTTTCCATAGCTCGCTGAGCAACTTTGAGCTTTTTTATGAGACCTATTGTAAGAGACCACGTCTCTGATCCATATGTCATCACTGGTAACACACATTGACTAAAAACTTTAGTCTTTAGGCACTCAGGTATTTTGGATGAGAAGATATTGCGCAGTTTCCCGAACGCTGCCCAGCCGAGTTGGATTCGTCGATTGACCTCTCTCTCAAAGTTGGACCTACCTAACCGGACTGCCTGTCCCAGGTAAATGTATTCGTCGACAACTTCAAGAGTAGAGTTCCCAACGGTGAGTGCGGTGTTTATAAATAAATTTAAATCCTCGATGAATTTGATGACAACGATGATAATAAATTGATGAAGTATCCCACCCTGGATAGTAAAGGGATGGATACTTTATAAACCAATTGCGACGGCCGGTTTGAGGGAAATCGAAAAAGTATTTATCACTTTTTTTCGATTACCTTCACTGATGCACATATAAAAATACATAATGGTTGATATTCCACCAACATTACACATTATTATTCGAAAACACAAGTTTGGAAATTAAAATAAATTGACCCACATCACTCTTCGTCTTCCCGCCAAAATCCCTCAACTGGTTCTTTTCTGTTTTTCTTTGTTTAGGAGTGATAGCCTAGTGGTTAGATAGTTGCACTGCAAAGTCAGAGATCTCGGAATCAAACCTAGGCACGACCCTCTGTCTTTTCGAAAGCATGTGCGTTTAAAATTAACTATCACTTGCTTTAACGGTGAAGGAAAACATCGTGAGGAAACCTGCATGACTAAGAGTTTCTCGAAGTGTGAAGTTCGCCAACCCGCACTGGGTCAGCGTGGTGGACTATATATAACTCTCTCAGTTTGAGAGGAGGCCCGTGCCCAAAGGTGGGACAGTTTCCTAACAGGGCTATTATTATTATATTTATTTGTGTGCTTATAAAAAGGCGGAGCCGGGAACGTGGGTGCACATTTACTTACAGACTCTGGCTTCCTCCATTCTTATAGTTAGAGAAGCAATATCTTAGTTGGAAAATGTATATAATGTCTAAGGTATAATTTCCGTCATAAATCCATAACCTTTATTAATAACTAGCTCTTTCCCGCGGCTTCGCACGCGTTTATTTTGTAATTTGACATAGGTAGGAATTTTTGGGATAGCATTATTCCAAGACTTAAGAGACACCTTCATATTAAGTTTCTTTTAAATTCGTTCAGCCGTGTTAATATGGAGAAATAAAAACAATTATCCCCCATGGATCCTGCATTTCCCGAGCTAAAAAGTAGTTTTAAACAATCTCTGAGAAATCCTCCATTTTCCAGTGATAGTGTATTTAATCGGTTCCGCCGTTCTGGAACATATCTTTCATTTTGCCCGTATGAGCATAAAATATCTTCTTTAGAAGAATCACAAATCTCAAATGAATATTCCCATGCGCTGTGCGGGGATCGTACCTGCGACTATAAGACAAAGTAAGTTAAGCAGTCTACCTTATTTAACTGACTTCAAAAAGGAGGAGGTTCTATATTCGGTTGTATGGATGTTTTTTTTCCTTTTTTTTATGTATGTTCAGCGATATTTCCGTCAATTGTGGACCGATTCTGATTTCTTTTTGCATTGGGTTCAGTATAGCTCCAAGGTGGTCCCATTTTAATTTCATTGGGATTGGACCTTGGACTTAGAAGATACACCAGGGAACTCCTTAACGATAATGGGTCCGTATGACGTAATACGATATTAAAGGTATTACGTCAATCCTATAGGTGACCCACTATAGAACTAAGCAGTATATTAGCCGACTTCAAAAAAGGAGGAGGTTCATAATTCGTCCTTTTTTTATAACTCCTCTGCTTATGAACCGATTTTGATGATACTTTTTGCATTGGGTTCAGTATAGTTTTGAGGTGGTCCTATTTTAATGTTATTGGTATTGGACCTTGGACTTTGAAGATACACCAGGGAACTCCGTAACGGCGAACAGCACGAATGTATAGACTCCGTTATTATAGTTAATATATTAATCCTGTAGGTACCTTACTGTACAACTCAGCAAAATAATATAATATAGGTGTTTAAATATTAGTAAATAATTCACTTGTCACTTAAAATTGTAAAATATAAACCTTTTAAAAAAAAGGTAAACCGAATAAATATTAGAAGTCGGTGCCAAGTAACCGACTGCACCAACCAGCACCGACTCCAAATATTTATTTTTTGCTTTTTGAAGTCAGTTTACCTTTTTTTTTAAAGATTGTTATTTCGCTTAAATCAAGTCGTCTTTGTTTTGCAAAATTATTTATACAGGCAACTTAAATATTACTAAATGTTCATTGTAGAACAATTTCAGTATGAGCCCAGGCTTCCAGTCACTTGTGAAGAGGAAGAGGGAAATCGAAAGATGATTGAAATGATTAATATCTTCGGGCCTTTATACAGGCACGTATAAACCCACCAAATGCATATTGGTGTGATTTTATATACCACTTAGATGGATAATATTGGCATGTTCTAGTGAGCAAATAAAGTTACCTATTTCAAATAATTATTTCACGACTTAAGATACTTTAATACTATCTAATAATCTATATCATCATGTCAGATCCCTTGCGGGGTAGACAGAGGGTACAGAGTTCCAACAGGTTCTTTCCTTACAGACCTTTCTGTCTCTTTCCACTTTCATAGTTAGTCTTATACACGCTCGCCAGTTACAGAGACTCTTGACTTGCTCTTCGGATAAGACATGGTCTATATGTCATGGTAAGATAATATAGTCCCCGATATCTTTGATCTGTTCTAGGTACACTAACATCACACAGCGGCGTGTAAATATGTATATTTCTTTTTTGCTACCGTTTGATATAGATAGATAGATAGAAATAATAGATATTCCACAGAAGTATGTTTCGAGATAAAAAGTGTTTTGTTTTATTTTACTATGTAAGACACCTTTATATCAAGTTTTAATTAAGTTCGTTTAGCCATCTTAATATGAAGAACTAACAGGGAGACTATTCCGGTAGAACCGTGTAGTAAATATATATTACATACTTTGTCAACTTCCACCAGACTTATTTCCCTATCAAATAACTCTATCACCGGGTTCAGTCTTAGTCCCGCTTAGCCCGCACAGGTGGTCTGTGTAAAATATAAACTAAACTATAGCGCGTTCCTATTCAATATACAACACTAACGCCGTCTCATAAAAAACGTATACAATATCTTCCTTTTCAAGAAGGATTATCAGTTTATCTATTTATTTTTAAATTATCGATAAAATATTTCTGATTTAAATCTTCTCTACCTACCCTGTCAAAGATTATAATCTAGCGTAATAGTATCTAACGGTACATTTCCAGCTAAGTATGTAGTAAAGTGTTGTCAGTACATTTTGTGTTAGTCTTCTCGTACGATATTCATCGTCATTACAGTTTCGTATCCGGCCTATTCATCGTTAGTTCGTTCTCTCAGGAGTTCGTTCTCTCAGGAGAAACAATCCTGAATGTATCATCGGTTCATGCACAAAACTATGTTTAAGTGTTTAAATCAAACATGTATGAACAATTTCGAGTGAGTGCTTTTAACCACTGGAAAGTTTTTCATGAGGAGACGAACCTGGGTCCAATATCAATTTATAGACGAATTCATGTATAGGCAAAATCACATATTTTACATCGTAACATTTTTGTTCGGGACAAACAGTAATAAAGTTTTATGGTTTAACCCGCGACAATGTAGTTAGTTGATTTAGAAACAATGAATGATTTATCAAAATCGACTTTCTTTTTCTGTCCTCAAAAACTGTAAGATTTTACGAAAATATAAGTATGCAGGGTGGTGATCAGTACAGGCTACAATTACACAAAACTTCATTAAAATCCATCAAACAGGTTTGGAGTAAAGTGTCTTTTTAGAAATCCAATGTTTCGCTTATTTCCGTCTTTTCTGGAAAAACATTTTGATTTTTCGGGAGAAATACCTATATAACGTGTTAACCAGTATTTTAAGGTATCCGAATGCAAAGTTTCATCAAAATCCACCTGGCAGTTTTTACGTGATGATACTATATTATACCCTTGGACAGACAGACAAACGGACACGAAAGCCAAAACTTGTAGAATTGGCTTCTAAATTGATAGAATGCTATCCCTGGGTTGTTATTTCCTAAAAATATACCATGTACAGACATGATTTCCTTACAGTTTATTTATTATATGTAGTATGTATAAATATAGATTCTTTACTTTTCCATTTAACTATACTATATGTCATATGAAATATCCCCGTGCTAAGTTTCACTGACTTCTAAAAAGTAGTTTTGGAACAATGAATGATTTATCAAAATCGTTTTTTTTTGTACTTTACTCGGAAACTGTAATTTTTTTTAGAAAATATAAGTATACAGAGTTGTAATATTTTGTACAGCCTACAATTACACAAAATTTCATATAAATCCATCAATTAGATTTAAAGTAAAGTGTGTTTTTAGAAATCCAATGTTTTGCTTATTTTAGTCTTTTCTGGAGAAACCTTTTAATTTTCCGAAATAAATACTACACAACATGTTAGCCAACATTATAAGGTATCCGCATGCAAAGTTTCATCAAAATCCGCCTGGTAGTTTTTGCGTGATGCTGGTTCATACCCTCCGACAGACAGACAGACAGACAGACAAACACACACGAAAGCCAAAAATTGCAGAAATAACTTCTACATCGATAGTATGATACCCCTGAGTTGTTATTTCCTAAAAATATTCCATGTACAGACACGACTTCCTTATAGTTTTATTATATGTATAGATAGATAATGAAAAAATCGAATTTTACTAGCCCGCTACTGGAAAAAGGCTATCTCTCACAAATCGAAGCGAAAGGGATTAGGTCATACTCCACCACATGGACTCAGTGTGGATTGGTGTAGGCAGTATTGTAGCCACCCGCTGTAGGAACTTAGCACGCAGCTCTTAAGGCGGTCTCGGGTTAACGATTACCTCATAAAATGGTAACTGTTTACTTATTTATTTTTGTGGTATTTGCATTTTTGAGTGTTTATGATTTGCAAGACACGTTAAGCCATTGATCCCAGTTACCAATTGATGTAATAGTCATAGCCATGTTGGAAGCCTTTGTTGGCGTCTTGATGGCTTAAATTTACACTTACAACATAACATAACACTCGTTGTTTATTTGGCCGGGAAATTTTCAGTCATTACATTTATTTTAACAGTATTTATTGTACCGCGGTGTTCTTACCGATCACCAAGGTTAAGCAGCGTTTGACTCGGTCGGCTTGAGATAGGTGACCGTTTGTAGCATTCTTCATATTCGAGCGTTTCCATGCTTTTGAAGGCACGTTAAGCTGTTGGACCCGGTGACCACTTAATATGGTAGTCGTTAAGTCGAGTTGGAAGCCTTAAAGTTTCAATAGTATGTGATCACAAATCTGCCTCCACCAATCCGCACTGGGTCCGCGTGGTGGGTCGTGACCTAATGTCCTCACCCCGATTCGTGAGAGAAGGCCAGAAATAGGCAGTATAGGCTGACATTATTATATATTTATTTTAACTATAAAATAAGACCAACAAATGAGTGTAAAAAAATGTATTGAAAAAAAGATATAAATTTTCACATTTTATATTTGTACGAAGTAAGATTAATCGTTGCCAAGCAACGTGAAAAACAAAAAGAAAATAATATATTTTTCTTTCCCACCGGTATTTTCTTATTCAAGCTGTATCGTAAATAACGCAAAGCCTCAGACACCCCGATTAGATAATTGAGTATAATTGCTTCACAAATTTGATACGTAAACCAAATTTCCAAATTTAATTTTTTTTTATCCCCCTTTAAAGCACTTTAATACCTTAAGTAACAATGAAACTTGTACGTTTATGTGTGCGTTTTGAGAAATACGTTTTAGGAATGCATTTTAAATCTCTTTATTGCTTAGAATCATGATTAAATTTAGCTTATTACAACTCACTAAAACAGTAACGACATTTTTTGCAAATTATAAATAAGTGGGATAGAATAAATATTGTTGGAATCAATTCAGTTATCGACTTAGAACAAACTACTTTCAAACATTGTACAGTTTCAGGTTTTAACATTCGTTAGTAACAAAATTACTCCTAATCCAGTAAGAATTAACAAATCAAAGCGGAATTAGATTATTTTTTGAGAGAAAAGTAACAAGACTCTACCATCACTTCGGAATATCATTCCCGTAGAAAAGAAGGACAACAAACTCTACAGTTACTCTTCAAACAAAACGCCCCTTAATTACTTAATCAAAGACGCACGTCCGGACTCGAACACCCCTTCATTCAGCATGAGTGAAGGAAATGAGCGTCTTCCTTCACCCATGAAACGTGATCGAGTTCCAAATACGGTACTCAGAATGTGTGAGTAATTGAAAAATCGTTCGGGATCTTTCAATTTTGTTTGTTTAGTTGTTAAAGTAGATTTGATTGAAAACACATGATGGAATTGGGCTCACCTTTTTATGTTGGGACTGAATAGCGTTGGCGAAATGTTGATGTACATAGTACACCACTACCACCTCCACTAATTTAATGCTGTAGCTGTTAATTTATTTACTTAATTAGAACGGCCATAAGCCACTTACACTAATGAAGGACACATCAATCACATAGTTTCCTCACAGTATTTCTAACATACCGACAATATTTTCTTCCATGCATCAGTAAACAGATCACAATTTGGAACTGCGTCCAAGAAAGCATTTAGCGTAGCCAGCATTAACCAACGCTAAATAATGTTTAAAAGGAGAAACGTAAAACATACCATACAAGGCGTTTAACACAAATTCACCCTGACTAATTGCCTAATTAGCTGCCTAGCTATATAATTCTTCTAATATAATAATTTCTATATTCTACATCATAGCAAGATACATGATACTTGTATATCATACATGGATAAACACAATAAAAAAATGAATTATCTAAATCTATCAAGAAATCCTAAAGTTGTGAGGTAACATACATAAAAAAAACCTCACTTTTAAAGGCGATGGAACAAAAAGTGTAAAACTAAATGTGAAACAATTAATCCATTCCTCCAAACCCGGAAAACAACACAACAAAAAATGTCAACACAAAAATCTCCTTTAATTCTAAAACATTTTAATTCCAAAACTTCGAACATCCAAACAATTAAATTAAATGGGGAAATAGCTTGCAAAATCTAAGAAATAAACGGTCCAAGTGCCATTAATCACTGTATACAAAAGTACCAATAAATAACGTACCAAACAAAACGTACCGATTCGTACTAAATTTTAATTTGCCAAATAACGGCCGGGGGATGTTCTTGCCGTTCTGAACAATTATATCGTCGGGGTTGTGGTGGCGGGTCGCGGTGATAGGTCGTGGCTGTCACGGATTAAAGAGGCATGTTTCCATTGGTAGACAGGTTATTTTGTAAACGTTTAACGAAACAGGCTTTCTCCCATTTACCTATATGGCGTATGCTTGCATAATGTCTATTACTTGTTTCTGATTTGTTTCACACTAGTTAGGTTTTATTATCTTTGATGGTAAACTGCAATTATTTAAAATGTGTAGCATTGTTAACGCAAGACCTGAAAGTAGTTTGCCCTCAATCGGAAACTGAAGATTTCAACAAATTTTTAAAGTATTCTACATTTTGGATTAATTTTTAAAATGCGCTGTTACTGCTTCAGTGCGGTGTAATAAACTATATTGATTTTTGATTCAAAGTAATACGGAAATTGCAAATGTATTTCTTATGCTGTTGCTCCTTCAGTGCGCTATAATAAACTAAAGTTATTTTTGATTTAAAGAAATACGAAGATTGCAATGCATTTCTAAAACGTGTTTCTCAATACGCACACATACACGTACAACTTTACTTGTAAATTGATTTTCATATTGAATTTTTGAAGCAATTATCTAATCGGGGTGTCTGAGGTCTTGCATTATTTACGATACACCTCGTATATTACCCATTTACGTGGGGTAGGTTTTAATTGAACGCATCCGAGCGACCGACATCGCGTATATTGACATGTATGTATGTACTAGCGGCCTCCCGCAACTTTGTCTGCGTATGTACCTTTATAAATTATAGCCTAAGTATTATTGTTATGTGTAAGTTATATTACTGTAGTGTTTAATAAAAATCTTTAAGTAGTTTTTGCGTGAAAGAGTGAACGATACAGGAATAAAACTTTTTAAGAAAAGATAGAAATGATTCGCCAGAGGGTATAATTAGGGAGTTACGAGGAGACATTAAAAGATATAAGCGCTACAATTCTACTGATCCACGATCAGGATCATTGATAAAAACTAACTAAAATGGAAATGCGCGTATTACTACTGCCGTGACTGTGCGAAGAGCAGCGCCACAAAGCTACGCCATTTTGGACTTAATCATGTTACTCATTTTATTTCTCCAGCTTTTTATTACGTGTTTCCGCTGTCTAATTTATTTGATGTAGTTTTAAGACTTCGTTATGCGAAGGGAAGAGCCATAATAAAGCGGGAGAAAAAATGATAACAATATAGATTTATAATTTATTGTTAAAATGATTAAAAGATGCCTCTGATGTTACATCTGTAGGAGTACATAATACACTTATATATATTGATTGAGATATTCTATTCCGAAATGACTGACAGTGAACCAGTTCACCAGTTCACCAGATATAATGATTTAATCTATTTAAAAACCGACTATCTCGATGGTCTACTGGCGAATTATTTGCGTAGCGATCATGAAGTCCTAGGTTCAAGTCCTGGGTCAGATAAGAATGTAATTTTTCAATCGAATTTCCAGTATCATTCCGGAGTCTGAAATTGTACCCGATGGCAATAGGCTCGCTTCATTAATAGGCACCTGACATCGTCGACGAAACGACGCTGTACACAGTACACTTCTGTAATCCCCGCTTGAGGAATATAGCCGTATAATATAACGAGTGATATATTTTACAGTACCTTCCCGCAATAAGTAACCAAAACAGCTTATATTCGAAGCATGGAAATGATAAACCAAAATAGAAGCACTCAGTCGCCTATCTATAATCGAGCCATGAGACTTTACTTGGCAAATGAGGAACTGTCCATACTCCGACTTCGGGTCCAATCTATGTTTAACTTTTGCTAATTGTTTGCCCTCGGGTCGGCTTCAATCACCAGCCTAAACTGACTCCTAAACCTGAACAGAACTCCTCACACACCTCCAGTTTTGTAAACATCGCGACGGGGTGAGTATGTCAAATTGTACTGGACAATCCGACAATGCAATCTCGTGAAAACCGATGTTACACAGGAAAGTTTGAATGTGATTTATATTTAATTTGTTTATTGATTGTTATAGCGGGTTATTTATAATTCAATGTTTAACTAATGTCGAAATGTTTATGAACTAATTGTTTGTGTTTAATGTGTAGAAATAATTGTAATTAATTTTGGTTATGTTTAATATGCTACCCTACATGGCAGGCATCCAGATCGGTTTGTACATGTAAATTTTAACAGAATGAACAGTTACAGTTAAAAATTGCTGTGAACTGGGCCTTTAATGTTTATCTGAATGAAGAGACAAAACTGGTATAAATTAACTGATACCTAATATTTCTACGTGGTTATTCTAAAAAAAATATACCAAATATGTTGTAAATGTCGACAAAACTGTTTTAGAACAACCATACCAGATGATCATAGGCTCAATATTTTATAGTGTAGTTCCAAATGTATTGATTAAAAACTGGTACAAAAATTGTTTTTATTAACTACCTAATGTGCGATTCTGAAATAAGTAAAAGTGTCTCTTAAATTTTTTCTCAAATCATACACCTATTTTACAAAATTTTACTCAAGTGATGTCTGTCTTACAATTTTCAATTCAAGAACTAGCCAGTACTATTCAAAAGCGAATTTAGAATTTAAAACTATCAAAATATGTTTTGCTACAATCATTTCTCAAATAATATCCTTTCAAAAATTTGACTCAAACCAATTATTAAAATACCCAATTCAAAAAATAGCCGGTAACAAATCAAAGAGGTTTCAGAATCTAAAGAAAAACCTAACTATGCTTCATTTAAATTATTTCACAAATTATATCTCTTAAAAAAATTTCAAGCGACATTCACCTTAATCTTTTTTTAAAGTTCAATTAAAGAATCATGAGTGGACATTAATAAAACCTAGCTCAAGATCGATACTGTATTAAGAATTGAAAAGAAAGAGATATTTTTCTTTATTACTTCTTACCTTTTGATTTTTTTCTTATACTGCATTGAGAATCGCAATTAAAGAAACGACCGTACATTTAAACCATCTTCGTAATTTGTACGGCTACGTGCACTGCATAGAAAACCAATAAAGAAAATGGGAGATAATTTTATTGTGCCGTGTAGCAATTAAGAGAGGTGCTACGGTTTTGTAATATGTTGCTATTGGGTCTGAAGAAAAGGCCAGTATTTCTTTTGGTGATTGTAGTCATGTACCGTATCATGTAGGTCCTTACCTATGACATTGCCAAGTTTTGATACTGACTAGTGCGAAGATCGATATATTTCATTCTATTCAGAATTCCGAATTCCACTTGACCTTTTTTCTCAGAATCAGTTGTTCAGTTGTTAGATTTTTCTTTGATACCGCTGTTTCTGTAACTATGGAACAATCGAAATTGCGCTATTTTCGAATACAAGCTCTACCGTCGTGGCACCAATGCAGCACAGAAAACACACAATATTAAGACGTGCATGAATAAGGTAGTATGAGTGAACGCACGGTGCATTTTTGGTTTGCTCACTTCCGTATGGAAATTTTGATCTCAACAATGAGCCCTGTGGTCGACCGGACATAAATATCAATAACGATGAATTGAAAGCCATAGAGCAAGCATATTCATCTCATACCACGTCGGAATTTGCAGCAGACTTTAACGTAAGTGGTAAATCGATACTGATTCATACTGAACAGCGTAGTAAGAAAGCGAGTAAGTATGAAAGATACTATCGGTGTAAAGATGAGAAAGGGTATGCTCCGTTGGTTCGGGCATATAGAAAGGATGCCGGAAGAAAGAATGACAAAACAGATATACAATGCGAAAGTGGAAGGATGTAGGTGCCGGGGAAGACCTAGACTATCTTACCATGACCAAATAGACCGTGTCTTAGCTGAAGGGCAAGTCAAGAGTCTCCGTAACCGGCGAGTGTGTATGAGACGAACTATGAGAGTGGAGGAAGCCAGAGAGGTATGTAAGGAAAGAACCTGTTGGAACTCTGTACTCTCTGCCTACCCCGCGAGGGAGCTGGCGTGATGATATAGATAGATAGATTCATTTACGTCAAATTGGAAAGCTCGAAAAGTGGGTACCGTATGAACTCACTGAAGAACAACAACAAAATTGCGTCGAAGCTTGCCGTAACTTTTTGAATAGGAACACAAGTGAGGGAATACTGAACGGGATTGTCACTTGTAATGAAAAGTGGATCCTGTATGACGATCGAAAATGTGTGTCGTACTGGTTGGACACAGGGGAGCCAGCCAAACCATTTCCCAAACGCAAAAGTCAACAGAAGCTGCTTGTAAGTGTATGGTTGACTTATGTTGGTATTATTATTTACAGCATCTTGAGACCTGGTCCAACAATTACTGCAGTGGTGTAGTGTGAAGAATTGCAACTTATGATGGACAAGCTCGCTGTCAAACAACAAAGATTTGTCAATTGCTCCAGTCCACTCCTTCTTTACAACAACGCTCGTCCACACACCGCATAACGGACCGTCTGAAAAGTACAGAAGTTACGACTAAAAACTCTTCGTTATTAACCATAGTCACTAGACCTTGCTCCAACTGATGTTCATTTTTTTCGGGATTTGGATAACTTTTTAAAGGGATAAATAAAAATCAAACAAGACCGTGTAAAACTCCTTTAAAGAGTTCATCGATTCCCGTCCCCAGGATTTTTATAGCAGAACTTCCATTAAAATGGTAAAAGTGCATCAACAATAAAAGCCAATACCCAATTTCATAATATACACTTTTCTTAAAAAAAAAATAATATGCTGAGTTTTTAGATTTACGCGAATATTAAACATGAAATTTTTCGGATTTTATAGCGGTTTTTTTTTCAAGTTCCCGACGTTTCGAGTACTTTGCAGCACCCATGGTCACGGGAAGGATATGGTCCTTAGCATCCATAGTTTTATTTCATGAAAAATAATATGATTTATGTAAAACGGCAATTTCATAGGTAAGGACCTAATAATTCGATGAGTTACCGCGTAATAGCTTCTGCCCGCGTTTTGTTTTATTACTTCGTTTTTGCTTAGCGTTTTTTATGATTTTTTTGCTAGGCCTTTAAGTGTCGTAGCATGATGTCAAATAGGAATTGAGCTATCAAACGCAAAAAAATCAAATCCTACAGGTATCCTTGACGGACGATTTAGCGCAGTGGTTAAGAGCTTAAGCCGCTCTGCCCACTGCGTCTAATAGTCGCGGGTTCGAGTCCCGCACGGGACAAATCTTTGTGTGATCCACAATTATTTGTTTCGGTCTGGGTATTTGTGTATGTGAATTTTCATGTTTGTAAACGCACCCACGACACAGGAATAAATCCTAGTGTGGGGCTATAAAAAAAAAAAAAAAAAAAAAAAAAAAAACAAAATCCATAGATTAGCGCAGGTAAACAAAAAAAGAAACAAACTCTTTAGCTTCTATATTCATTATCTATCTATCTACATCATCACGTCAGATTCCTTGCGAGATACATACATAATAGTACCTAAATAAAAAATACTCTGCAAAATACACGAAAATAACACGCAACGCCACCCAATTTTCGGGACCTCACCGCCATAACTCACAGACGAATAAATATTTAACACCCCATTAATGCGAGTCCACCACAGCTGGATCCTGTTGCCATGAATATTTAAAAACGTAAGAATGCAACGCTTAGCTTTCTATTTACGTCCATCGATCGACTTCACTATTGAGGTCGTGGTGGTGCCCTAAATAACTTATAGAACTTGTGTAAACTAAGCGATTGTGTGGCTAATGAATAGAGGTAAACAAATTAGTATGATACACTTGGCGAAAGCGAAAAATTCTAAGTGAAACACCGTCACGCCTATATTCCCCAAACAGAGGTGGCAGAGATTTACTGTGTACACCCACTTTTTTGCCGACGGTATAATATCAGCCTATACTGTTCGACTGCTGGGCAAAGGCCTTCTCTTACAAATCGAGGTGAGAAAGATTAGGTCATACTCCACCATGCGGACCCAGTGCGGATTGGCGGAGGCAGGCTTGTGGCCATCTGCTAACGACACTCATCAAGCCACCTTACGGCTTCTAACTTGGCTTAACGACTACCACATTACGTGGTAACCAACGGCTTAACGTGCTTTCCAAAGCACAGAGACGCTCGAATTTGCAAATGCCACAAACGGTTACCCATCTCTGGCTGACCGAGCTGGATGCTGCGTAATCTTGGTGATCGCAAAGAACATCGCGGTCGCACAGCGCTACGAGCGCCTCACGACCGCCGAGGGCGTATTGTTAAATTTTTTTTTAACACCATAATACGTGTTTATAAAGCCTCGTATTCATTCACATGTGTCGCTAGTGATGTCAGACGTAAACAAGAGTGGTGACTTCTCGCGACCTATATATGAAGAGCTGATACTATCCTTGTCACACTACAAATTTACGAAATAAACATAAACGTAGCTCGATTAATCGCTGGCGCCACGCTAAAGTCGATCTTTTTGTGCTAAGCCCTTAGATGTCACAGTGGTGTCCTGCGTTGCGCAACAATATGCACAAACGGTGTATAAAAGCCGGGCGCAATATTACAACAAGGGCGACATAGGTCGAGAGCCATTTTTCGGGCGACGTCGCCCCATATCTCAAGCGACATGTATAGCAGGACATTTGTCCCGAATACGAAGCTTAATATTAAACTATTCAAACTCAAAACAAAGACACAACTACAAATAAATAAACACATGGAATAACCTAACACAAACACTACAGTGTTATTTCATTAACAACACAACGGATCCTAAACGTACACAAGCCGCCGTACTTCGCATATTTGGTACCAAAATGACACATTGCGGTTCCAAGTGCCAAAGTTGCGCGGGTGATTCGGGACCCTTGATTGTTAAAACTTCGCTGAATGTGCTACTAGTATCAAGCCGATACTGTAGTGTGAGCTAAACGATAAAGAATATGTTGATTTGCTCTACAATTGTTTTAGAGATAAGCGACTAACCTTTAAAAGAAAAGTTTAACGCTAGAACAGCGCTATAATTCTTATGTTAATGTTATTTCAGCTGCTAGGAGTAATTTTCGAAGAAGTTTCTACATGCTAATTTAAATAAGACAAACTTTGAATATCCAAATTTATTGCTCCATATTTTTATAATTAATTTCTGTACTTAATACAATAGTTTGCACTCGGCAGGACGTTCTAATACATTGTTAGTACTTAACAGGTTCTTAGAGCTAAATGTACTTGACTGTCCTAGGAGAGTAATTGTTTTATGTTCCTCATGGTTTATTCATGCCGAAACATAAAATTATCGCTATTTCTCAATACTTTTTAACTGTTGTTTTTAATTATACTCTTTTTAAATTTTCTCTTTATCCTTTCAACGGCAAACATGCTATACTTTTTTACACACTACATATTCCTACAGAGATGCTGCATGGTTATGTTTATTATGTTTTAATCAAGTTCAAGCTTTTTTGTTGCATCGTTTTGTCTAATATAGCTTACACATTTAGAAAAAAATGAACCTGTTGGAACTATGTACTCTCTGCCTAACCTGCAAGGAATCAGGCGTGATGATATAGATAGATTTAGAAAAAAAAACTTTGCACCTAACGTTCAAATTGTCAAAATGGTAGTCATGCCGCTTATAACAAGTTCTTTTAAACAACTTAAACAAAAAACTATAGATGTGATAACTTTGAGTGTCATCGCATTCAGTAGCATTTCACCTTTATCCCCTGGAAAATGTTATTTTTGGGTTGTTAGCTCTAGATGGGTTAGGTCGGTCTATTGAGTCATATAAAACTTGTTTCCAGCTTTTTCACTGGGAATTTGTGCCGGCAAATTGTGTTGTATTAGTTTTTATCGTGTTGTTAGGACAAACATTGGTACTTTTATGTAGATTCGTCACAAACTTGTTTATTGTTACTTTATAAAGTATTGTTTCGTTGTCATCAGTTAGTAATAAGAGAAAAAACGTTCTTTATAGTATTTTTATTTACTTCAAATGCAACTGTTTGCGGCTGGTACGTACTAACACTAGGAGAACATTGCAAGTAGCATTGCATGCAAGTAGCAAGGCGTGACTTCGTGAAAAAAAACTATTTATATTTTAGTTGTTGTTCTTAATGTTTTTTAATTGGACTGGTTACGCCTGTAGCTAACAATTTCTTCGAAAGAATCAAAATAGTAAAAAAATAGTATTATGATAGCTATAAGTATAAGGACCATCGCTTTCAGTAGAGATTTACCTTTATCCCCTGGAAAATGTTACTTTTGGTTGTTAGCTCTAGATGGGTTAGGTCGGTCTATTGTGTCGTATAAAACTTGTTTCCAGCTTTTTCACTACGAATTTGTGCCGGCAAATTGTGTTGTATTAGTTTTTATCGTGTTGTTAGGACGAACATTGGTAATTTTATCTAAATTCGTCACAAACTTGTTTATTGTTGGTTTATAAACTATTGAAAAAGTTGGGATTAAATTTGGAAGTCTATTTTAAGTGAACTTAGGTTGTTGAATTGTCTATTAGCAATATGAAATGTTTATGGCAGTTGTTTTCAGGGTTTGTTCTAAAATTATTGCTACTTCAAACTTAGGTAAAAGTTAGTTTATATTTGTAAAAGAACGAAACATTTGATTAATTTGGTACGATTTAATTTAATTTTTATATAATATTGTTCAAATTTCGGTGAACATTTCGGTGAAGTTTTTCTATCGAAAAACTCTCAGTATTAGTCCGCAGTCTGGAATCGCGCCTGGTATATGGCAATAGGCTCGCCCCCTATTACATGGGACCTAACATCGTCGGCGAAACGTGGGTGTACTCAGTACACCTCTGCCACTCGCTCTGGGGAATATAGGCGTGACGGTGTTATTTATTATTATTCTCAAAGCCAAATTTTTAGGAACTTATCCAAATTTATTTAGATGATCAAAAATAATAAATTGGGTTTTTTGGAGGGAAGTTGAAGACTGACGTCGTCAATTTGTTTTAATTTCCAATTTTGTGCTATTTGGAACAATAATGTGTTATGTTGGTGGAATATTAACCATATCTTATATGTGCATGAGTAAAGGTAATTGTAACAAAGCAAAAAACGTGCCTTTTTGATTTCCTCAAAACGGCCGTCGCAATTGGTATTTCCATCGCTTTACTATCCAGGGTACTTCATCAATTCCAAAAAGTGTGCAAGCGATTTGAAAAACTGATAATGTTCGCTGACCGTACGAGTGGATTAAAGATTTTATTCCCATAATGTCTAGTAGATAAATCTTTATTTTATACTATAGAAGATCAATTATAACTTTTCACTAATAGAAACAGAAGAAGAAAACGAACACGACAAAAAACTGCTAAATTCGATCTTAAGCAGTTGTTATTAAGAGTAATTATTTCATGAACTACCTAAAGTAGTCTTCTGCAATATTAAGTACTAGCTGTGCCCCGCCGTTTCACCCGCCTTTTACCTCCACGTTACTATTGTCTCAACGCATCGCCCGCCTGCGCTTTTACAACGTTTTCTTTTAGCGTTCTTTCTGACTTTTTTCTTTTTGCTCGGTCCCTAAGGGTCGTAGCGTGATATCGATAACCTTCCTTAAGAATGGAGCTATCAATGGTAATTTTTAAAATTTGACTGGTGGTTCCAGAGATACGTGTTCAAACAAATAAAAAAAGAACATAGAAAGACAAAACAGATATACAATGTGAAAGTGGAAGGATGCAGGTACCGGGGAAGACCTAGACTATCTTACCACGACCAAATAAACCAAGTCTTATCTGATGGAAAAGTCAAGAGTCTCCGTAACCGGCGAGCGTGTATGAGACGAACTATGAGAGTCGAGGAAGCCAGAGAGGTATGTAAGGAAAGAACCTGTTGGAACTCTGTACTCTCTGCCTACCCCGCAAGGGATCTGGCGTGAGGTTATAGATAGATAGATAGAACAAAGAAACTCTTTAGATTTATTATATTATTATAGACTAGCTTTTCACAACACAAAGTTTTTCTAAAATAAAAGTAGCGTTAGTTACTCCTTTTAGTATCAGCTATATGCTACAAAAGTCCCGTCCAAATCGGTCCAGCCGTTTTGGAGATTAGCCGGAACAAACAGACAGACAACATTATAAAAAATGTTTTTTTTGTTGTATGCGTATGTGTATGCGTCTAGTAAAATCTTTTATTAAAAAAAAAAACCGACTTCAAAAAGCAGAAAATAAATATTTGAAGTCGGTACCGGTTAGTGCAATCGGTTACTTGGCACCGACTTCAAATATTTATTTTTTGCTTTTTGAAGTCGGTTTTTTTTATTTAAAGATTTTTATTTTTTGTAACAAGTGAATTATTTACTAATATTTATATACCTATATTATATTGTTTTGCTGAGTTATACAGCAAGGTACCTACAGGATTGATATAAAAACCATAATAACGGAATCTATATATTCGTGCTGGTCGCCGTTAAGGAGTCCCCTGGTGTATCTTCAAAGTCCAAAGTTCAATGCCGATTTCATTTAAATGGGACTACTCAAAACAGTTCAGAAATTAAGACATTATAAAAAAACACAGACGAAATGTCAACCTCCTCCTTTTTTGAAGTCGGTTTATATTCTGATTAGTTCTATGGCAGGGTACCTATAGGATTGATGTAATACCCATAATATCTCAATTTACGCATTCGTATTGTTTGTTGTTAAGGAGTTCCCTGGTGTATCTTCCAAGTCCATGGTCCAATACCGATGAAATTAAAATGGGACCACCTTAGAGCTATACTGAATTGAATGCAAAATTAATCATCATAATTGGCGGAATGATCGCGTAACATACATACAAAAAAAACATACAGTCGAATTGAGAACCTCCTCCTTTTTAGAAGTCGGTTAAAAATAGCTGTTATTTTAACATTACAAACACACTTCAATTTTATTTATTTTTATAGACCATACCTAACTATAATATTATAAACCGCTCAGTTTCTCGCCGGATTTTCTCAGTAGAGGCTGCGTTTGATGTATGTTATAATTTTATTAATGATAACAGTTTCTCGTGAGTTCGTCCTCGCGTCGCGCCACCTACCGGGTCTACGTTTTATAGCCTATGTTACTTCTGAGTAATGCAGCTTTCTAATGGCGAAAGAATCATTAAAATAGGTCCAGGATAGGATAGGACAGGAATACAAATCTTTCCTCTTTATTATATTAGTGTAGATTTATTGACATGACTAATATTTTTTTTTTTTTACAGATTCTCACGTGTTAAACCGCAAGTTACTCGACGTGCCTCAGTTTGCGCGTCCAATAGGAAACCACTCATTTCACGTTGGCAAAGAAGCTGTTTTGGGCTGTTCTGTCATCAACTTGGGGAAGCATAAAGTAAGAAAATTATCTATGTCATCGCGCTAGAACCCGACAGAGAGTTCAGAGTTCCAACAAGTTCTTTCCTTATAGACCTCTCTGGCTTCCTCCACTCTCATAGTTCGTCTCATACAGGCTCGCCGGTTACGGAGACTCTTGACTTGCTCTTCAGATAAGACACGGTCTATTTGGTGATATTAAGATAGTTTAGGACTTTCCAAGTACTTTCGCATTGTATATCTTTTATGACATAATAACAAATCTGACTATACTGTCCCAATGCGGGGCAAAGGCCTTTACAATGACTGCGTCGTTGATCTGGCGGCGTATAATGCGCCTAGCGATCATGAGGTGTTGAGTTTAAATCTTAATATAAACACCGTCACGCCTATATTCCCCAAGCGGGGGTGGTAGATGTGTACTGAGTACACCCACTTTTAGCCGACGATGTTAGGTCCCTTGTAATAGGGGGCAAGCCTATTGCCATATACCGGGCATGATTCCAGACTGCGCACTGATACTGAGAGTTTTTCGATAAAAAACTACATTTGCCCGGCCTAGGATTTGAATGAAATCTTACTTTGGTCAAAATGTATTTCTTTGGAAAAAATATTTAATCTCATATATAATTTAATTTAAAATTAATCTTATAATAATTATCTCAATCCATTCAAATTCATACGAATTTGAGCCCTCTACTAAAAATATTGGGGCCTAACATCGTCGGCGAAAAGTAGGTGTACACGGTACACCTTTGCCACCTTCGCTTGGGGAATATATGACAGTGTTATTTTTTATTTTATTCTTCAATTCTGGGCGCTTTAATAGTTGGTCGTCACTTTTATCCTTCCACATCTCAGTGGTTTACAGCCAAGCGACCAGGCGCCCAGTTTTATATAGCGGGCACTGAAGCGCACAGGTGAGCGCTACGTCAAAGCTAACGGCTGCCGTAATTTGCCGTAATTCCAGCAACCGGACGATAAACAATGCGTAATTACGGCCACTGGGCGAATTAATGGGCGCTCGTTGCTGTGGGCCAGTTAAATGTTTAGATACTTTTTTTTATTTTTCTTGTACGGATTGGAAGATGGTCTATCTATATTATCACGCTAGATCCTTTGCAAATTAGGCAGAGAGTACAGAGTTCCAACAGGTTCTTTCCTTACATAACTCTCTGGCTTCCTCCACTCACATAGTTCGTCTCATAAACGCTCGCCGGTTATGGAGACTCTTGACTTGTCCTTCAGATTAAACTCGGTGTATAGATAGTATAGGTCTTCCCCGGTACCTACATCCTTCCACTTTCGCATAGTATATCTGTTTTGTCATTCTTTCTTCTGACATACTTTCTATATGCCCTAAACAACGGAGCATACCTTTCTCATCTTTACACCGATACTATCTTTCAAACCTACTCGCTTTCTTACTACGCTGTTGCGTATACGGTCGGTCAACTTCACTCCGCACATCTTCCGCAGAGCTCGCATTTCGACCGCATTTATTCTACTTTATTTTATATTATTGGAAGATGGTGGATAAGAAAAAGTGGTGCGTCATAGAAAGTGTCATAATGCGTGTCGTTAAAGTTTTTTTTCCTTGCACGCTTGTCGTGTGCCCACCTCTCCTTGCCGGCAATAGTAGCGGCTATGCTGGCAGGGGATTCGGCGTGGGGGGCCGTATCCTCCTTCTGTGAGACTGTGATGTCACAGAAGGAGGAGGACTGTTATGTCACTCGCCGAAGGCGACGGCGCCGGGGCGGAGGCACAGCCCGCCCAGGCCCCCCAGCCCAATAGCCCGGGACTTTATAATACGGGCTAACTTGTGTCCCTTGCTGCAACATCTGGTAGGGGCGTGGTGTGGCCCACGCCGCGCTGAGCACCGCGACGGTGCAGGGGGGAAGCAAGCTACAAGTTTCCCCTCCCGAGGTGCCCACCTCGGGAGGGGAAACTTGTAGCTTGCTTTTCTTCTTTTCTTCGGAGCGCGACACAAGGGGGGCACCGGCGCGTTCCACTCGGAGATCCCGGAGCCCCTCTGACAAGTGCCACTGCCGACCACCGTGGGGTTTTAGTCAGTAAGAGTCCGACATACTCCGCCAGCTTCCCCCGAGGTTGGCGGAAGTCCATGAGGATTTCCCCATATAAAAAAAAAATAAAAAAATGACGATGCTAGGTGAGAAGTTTGTCAGTTTTTTTATACTTGTGGTAAACATTATCCGTTTGGATTTTTAAAAACCGTAGCCTTACACTAGGAATTTTTCCTGTGTCGTGGTCGTTACAAATATTTGTGAGTCACATATAGATTTTTTCTCAAGTGCGGACCGAACCTGCGACTTTTCGATCCAGTAAGCGGAGTGGCTTAAACCCTTAATCACTGGATGGAACCGTTGTCAAAACCTTAACTACGTGTAGAATTAGTGTAAATGTAATTATTTATTTATTTTAAAAACAGAGCCCTACACTAGGATTTATTCCTGTGTCGTGGGTGCAACATGAAAATCACATACACAAATACCCAGACCGAAACAAATAATTATGGATCACACAAAGACTAACGTAACGAGGTAATCCGACAAAGAACCAAAGTTACCGACATAGCTCGCAGACTCAGTAAGCTAAAGTGGCAATGGGCTGGTCACATCTGCAGGAGGACCGACGGCCGATGGAGCAAGCGTATCCTAGAGTGGAGACCACGACTTGGTAAGCGTAAGGTAGGACGGCCCCCAGCTAGATGGACCGACGACCTCAAAAAGGTCGCTGGGACAGACTGGATGCGGAAGGCGGAGGACCGTGTGCAATGGCGCGTGTTAGGAGAGGCCTATGTCCAGCAGTGGACTACGATAGGCTGATTGATTGATTGACACAAAGACTTGTCCCATGCGGGAATTGAACCCGCGACTATTAGACACAGTGGGCGGCTTAAGCTCTTAACCACTGCGCTAATCGTCCGTATGGTTTATAACTATAACTAGGAACGAAACTCTGTGGGACGAACAGGGAACAAAACCGTGTTCCCGTAATTTCAGCTATCGGCCAATAAAGTAATACGTAATTACAACTGTTTACAATTTGTAGTGGAAATTATGGACGCCCGTTTTTGTGGGCCAATTAAATGTTTAGATACTTTTTCTTTTTTTTACGGATGGGATGACGATGATTAAGATTTGGAGTGCTAAATATTACTGTAAGGATCGTAATTCATGCAACGAAGTCGCCCTATATATATATATATATATATATATATATATATATATGTATGTGGGGTCGCGAGATTGATATAAAACAATTATCCAACTAAATCTTTATTTTGAACAAAGTCCTGCGTCTTTTCTCTTTTACAACCTCTTGACAATCCCTTATTTTAACGTACGTCATTCTAAACTGACATTAACTGTTGCTATCATTAAAATCTTAAGAAATACTAGACATAAAAATTTAATTTAGAACAACTTATTCCCACACGGCCATCCTGTTCATTCATCTGTCCCAGATGAACTACTACTGCTTACGGTTGATATCCAGGGTTTTATAAGATCAGTTGAGCTAGTAGTATTAATCGGACCTTCGCTGTTTCCAATTTTCTTTACGACGTATCTGTCATTTGCCTTCTTCTGTATAATTTCATATGGTCCCAGAAATTTGGGGTACAATTTACTTTGCTGGGAGAATTGCGTCTTCTTTATAGCAACTAAGTCTCCAACATTGTAGGCGTTTGCCTCCTTTCTTTTCCTGTTATAATTTTTCAAATTCTCTTGTTGTATTTTTTGTATAGATTCCTTTGCCTTCTCTCTAAGTTCTTGTCGTCTTTCAGTAAAAATACTAACATCTTCTTCATCTATTAACTTCTTGAATTCGTCATCCTTGTCTCTAATTTTTACGCCAAAAAGTAATTCGAAAGGCGTCATTTGAATACTCCTTTGATATGTGCCGTTCAAACATCGTTGTACATTGGATACTCGGCGGTACCATTTGGTTGGATCATCTGCGCTCAGTTTGCTCAATACGGCGATTATAATCTGGTGTATCCTTTCAACTTGTCCGTTTCCTCTAGGTTGTCCGCTTGTAATTGTATAATGAACTATATTTTCATCTTTGCAGTAGTTTTGAAAGTCGTTTGAGGTGAATGCAGCATTACGATCAGTTATAATTCTTTCAGGCGATCCAAAGGTTTGTTGTTGCAATTCAAATTTGTCTAATGTCTCTCTAGTAGTTAAAGTCTTTACTGGGTAGATCCATGTAAATTTAGTATAAGCATCTACAACGGTAAGGATGTATTTGTAATTCTTGTGAGTTGATGTGAGTGGTCCTAGATGATCAATATGGTATGTTGATAATGGAATATTCCCTTTATCGATTGGGTTTAAAAATCCTTCTTTTTTACCTCTTTTGTGCGTTGTAAGAATACACTCAACACAATTATCTATAACTTTTCTTATCTTTCCTTGCAAATTATCTATAAAATAGTCTCTGCTTAAAAGTTCTTCTGTTTTTGTGATTCCGAAATGTCCTCGTTCATGGTTCTTTCTAATTATCTCAGCCTGCATTTTTCTAGGTACAACAACTAACTTCGTTCCGTTCTTTTCCTTGTACAGTATTCCGTTCTGTATAACGTAGTCTTGATAAGGTACAGACTTTAAAATTTTCTTCAATAGTTTAATATGGTCGTCGTTATCTTGTGCTCTTTTTATTCGTGAGGTCGTTTCAGTAAGTATTAAACAGATAGGGTATCTGCTTAAAGCATCAGCGTGCTTCATTCTCGTTCCTGGTCGGTGTTCTATTTCGTAATCATACTCTTCTAGGAGTAGAGCCCAACGTGCAACTCTAGGCGGTAAATCTTTCTTTTGGAGCGTCATTGTCAAAGCAGAGCAATCAGTTATAATCTTAAAGTGTATCCCTAACAGGTACACTCGGAACATCTTAATAGCAGCAAAAATAGCTAAAATCTCTAAATAATAACTATGATACTTTCTTTCAGAGGGTGTTGTCTTTTTGCTCATGTAGTGCACTGGGTGTAGGTGATTGTCTGTAGGACTCCTTTGAAGTAACACTGCTCCGTATCCATCTGCACTAGCATCTGTATGCAACTCTGTCTCAAGCTCGGGGTTGTAAATTCGAAGAACAGGTGAGTCACACAATATTTGTTTCAATTCTGTGTAAGACTTCTCGCATCTTTCGTCAAAATAAAAATCAGTGTCTTTCTTTAATAAATCTGTCATTGGTTTCGCAATCAATGAATAGTTCTTGATAAACTTTCGAAAATATCCAGTCAATCCAAGGAATGATTGTACAGCCTTCACATTATTCGGTTTCTTAAATTTTGCTACAGCATTAATCTTCTCTTTAGATGGGCGTACTTCATTATCACGTATAATGTAACCAAGATACTTAATTTCTCTTTTTAGAAAATGACATTTTTTCCAGTTTAACTGAAGGCCAAACTCTCCAGCTCTTTGTAGTACTTTCTCTAATTTTATTAGTCCTCCTTCTTCTGTTCTGGATGGAAGAATTAAATCATCAAGATAAATAAGTACAGTACCATCAGCTATTAGGTCATGAAAAATGTCATTGATAAATCTTTGGAATACAGATGGGGCTGTGCACAAGCCGAATGGCATTTTTAAGAACTCATACTGGCCCTGCGGTGTTACAAACGAAGTGTACTTCTGGCTGTCCCTGTGAACATCAACATGTAAAAAACCATTTTTCAAGTCAAGAGATGTAAATACTTTAGCTTCTTTCAGATTATCGATTTGATCTTCTATGACAGGTAGTGGAAATCGCTCTTTAATCACTTTCTTATTCAAGCGTCGGAAATCTATGCACAGTCTCCGAGAACCATCTTTCTTATCAGCAAGAACAACTGCAGATGCAAAATCTGACTTGCTGGGTTTTATTATACCTTGATCCATCCACTCTTGTACTTGCTTATTAACATCTTCCATTTCCAGCGGTGACAGGCGTCTTGGACTTTGGTAAACAGGATCTTCATCGGTAAGTAATATTTTTAGTTGTACATTGCTTTCTTTCTTCTTTTCCTTAGGCTTATACCCTTCAATCATTCTGTTTATCTTCTCAGCATATTTCGTTTCTATTATGCCATATTCATCTTTAGCACTCTTCTCTTCAACTAAAAGCGTAAGCTGTATGATCTTTTCCAGGAAAACACCATTAGGAGTGAAGGTGATTTCAAATTCTTTCAAGAGCGGGTTTCCTATAATCAGGTTTACAGGTATCTGATTATCCTTAATAACGTGGAATGTAACATCAATGTAGTAGTGGTCAATCTGTATTTTAGTAGTAAATTCTCCTTCAGTGTATACTTGATTTTCAGCTAGACCGGTAAGGTAAGTTTTCCCTTCTGTATTATAGCTCGAAATTTCATGTTTAATCTTCTTAAATTCTTTTTCTGTTATCAGGTTCACATCACTTCCTGTGTCTACAAGTGCCATCATCTCCATACCGCCTATTTTTATTTTCTGAAAAGGAACTTCTGTATATGCAGACTCTTCTTAGATTTTATATTAGTGCATTCAGTAGATTTATGACCGAAATCGTTGCACTTGAAGCATTTTATTCCTTTTGTGCATGCTGGCGATTCATGATCAGTATCTCCGCAATTGTAGCACCTCTTTGTGGTGATAGGCTTTCGAGCTAATTGACTACCAGAGGTGTGCCCAGTGGTATGACTAGGTTTGATTGAAAATTTCTTTCTAAAGTCACTGTAAATATCTAACTTCTTACGAAAATCTTTGATATCTGTTGCTCCATATAAAATAATTTTATTAGACTCCACGTCACGGATACCGTCAATAACATATTCTATGAGTGCAGCATCCTCAATTTTGCCATGTAATGCTAATTCTTTCATAGTGAGAAAATATTGCTAAAATATTTCGTCATTCTTCATTTTACGTGATGCCAGTTTCTTGTGTATAACCGCGCTGTTGATCTTAGGACCGAATTCTTCTTTAAGAGCTTTCTTTAATGTAGCATAGTCTTTTACTCTTCCCTCAGATCGTAAAAATAATTTGGGCGTCCCGTTTAGAAGTCGTTTGGCATAAACAAACTTTTCAACGTTAGTCCAATTCATAATATTCGCAGTATCTTCAAAATCATCAATAAATGAGGATATTGGGTAAGTGTCATCTCCAGTAAAACTATTCATAGATTTCTCCAGATCTCCAAATGAAATGTGTACCTCAAGATCTTCTTCATCACCACTCTCCTGCGGCGTATCTTTCTTCGGAGGCATCTTGCTTATTGTTGTATTAAAGGTAAGTCTTTTAGTCTTGAAATTCTTTTTATTCTTCGTACAAAATGACAACCGTCTTGATGTCATTAAAATACAATTATTTTCTCTTAAAAATCATTAATAAAAATGTTTCAAATGTGACGTCATATTCAGCGTCCCGTAGCATTCGTTTTCGGAATTATAAATTATCGTGATTAAATTTCCAACGTCCCGTCGCATTCGGTGGGTTTACGTGTCGGTAAAACAGTTCGCAACTTGTCTACGATTGAACGATCTTCACAATATCTTCACAGGATGTCGGTAAAGCAATTCGTAATGTAGTGCCAACTTGCCTTCATATTTCGTCTTAAATGTCTTCAATCCTCTCCGTATTAATCGCGATCCCGATATCTATTCCTATCCCGGACGAGCCCCCAAAAAGATGTGGGGTCGCGAGATTGATATAAAACAATTATCCAACTAAATCTTTATTTTGAACAAAGTCCTGCGTCTTTTCTCTTTTGACAACCTCTTGACAATCCCTTATTTTAACGTACGTCATTCTAAACTGACATTAACTGTTGCTATCATTAAAATCTTAAGAAATACTAGACATAACAATTTAAATTAAAACAACTTATTCCCACATATATATATATATATTTTTTTTTATTTATTTCTGTTTCTCTCTTATTACAAATACACTATAAATCCATCTCACGTTCACACTAATTGTCTTCTCTTTCAGTCACATATTTTAATCCTATTGCTATCTCTTATATTCATATTGTATCATTATTGTATCGTAAACGATCCATTACCTCACATGCCCTTTGAAATTCACTTTTTTATATCCAATAACTAAAATTAAAATTCTTACACTCTTAATATTAAATAAATGAAAGTTTGTGGGAATGGATGTATGGATGTTTGTTACTCTTTCGATGATTTTGATGAAAACTTACAGAATTATAGCTAACTAGCAGTTTCCCGCAACTTCGTACCCAGTTGACAACAGCCCCACCTACCGGGTCTATTTTTTATAGCCTATGTTACCTCTGGATAATGTAACTTTCTAATGATGAAAGTATCATTAAAATTGGTCCAGTAGTTATAGAGTTTATTCGTCACAAACATAAAAAATACAAATCTTTCCTCTTTATAATATTAGTATAGATATATCATAATAACATGTAGTCTGTAATTTATAAAGATACTACTACAAAATGAACTAGTGCGCAGCCGCCGGTAACAGTCAGTGTTAAATAAATTACCGTTGCCCTGCTGGACAAAGCCTTTCCTTCACAAATCGAGGTGAGAGAGAATAATTAGGTCATCGTAGTGGAGACTACGCGGACCCTGGATGGATTAGTGAAGGCAGGTTTGTGGCCATGTGTGGTTTTTATCGCCGTTTATTTTAAAGTTCCCGAGGTTAGGAGTGCTTTGATCGATGAAGAATGATCACAGGAAGGACTGAGGTGTTAGACGTCCAAAAGGGATCATTATTCTGGGGTCCCTCAAACTTCCTAATTATTTTTGTTAAAATTAACCGAATAGGAAATAACAATAAATTTATTGCATGTGGAGTAATATTCGCGTAAACCTAAAAACTTAACGGTCTACTTATGTTTTAACGCCTTTTAACGTTTTCAAAGTCGAGTAGAAACATTTTTTTCAACCTATATTCTTTTTCTCAGATATACGGAATTCGTAATGGCGTAATTAAGGTTCCAAGTTAATTAATGAACGAAATTAAAATGTGGAAGCGGCCGGCGCTGGCCGTACAAATCAGACTTTATTTTTTCTAGAAAATTCCTTTTTGTTGTTTGCTCATACAGGCTGTTACGTATAAAATGTATTGTTTTAATTATAGTACTGGACTATTAAGGAGTTGTTAAGGCTTTATCCTTAGTGGTTTAGAAAAGAAATACTAATAAGTGTACTATTTTTAAACAGGTTTAAAAAACATCGGCATGCTTATATTGGGTGGTACAGGTGTACTGTGTACACCCACTTTTCTTCGACGATTTTAGGTACCAATATAAAAATGAGCGAGCTTTTTGTCCTAACACTTTCTGACCTTCCTCTCAGGACCTTGTGGTCTCTTGCCTGCATTACTAGACTAATGCAGTCTCTTTTTAACCGATTTCAAAAAGGAGGAGGTTCTATGTTCGGTTGTATATATGCTTTTTTTTTATATATATGTTCTGCGATATTTCCGTCAATTGTGGACCGATTTTGATATTTTTTTTTGCATTGGATTCAGTATATCTCCAAGGTGGTACCATATTAATTTTATTAACATTGGACGTTGGACTTAGAAGATACACCAGGGAACTCCTTAACGACAAACAATAGGCATGTGTAAATTGAGATATTATGGGTATTACGTCAATCCTATAGGTACCCTACTATAGAATAATTCACTGGTCACTTAAAATTGTAAAATAAAAATCTTTTATAAAAAAAGGTAAACCGATTTCAAAAAGCAAAAAAATAAATATTTGAAGTCGGTGCCAAATAACCGACTGCACCAACCAGCACCGACTTCAAATATTTATTTTTTTGCTTTTTGAAGTCGGTTTACCTTTTTTTATAAAAGATTTTTATTTATATTATTAGTCCTATGTTTCCTTCTCATCTTAGATATAATAGCGTGAAAATGTATTTTTTTTAACCAAAAAAGGGCACCGGCATTTTGCTAGCACAAGAAAGTACTAATTGTTCGCGCAAAAAAGCCTACAGAACCAACCTGTATCCCATTTATATTTATTTGCGGTAATACTACCTAATTAAAGAGTACACGTTAATCTCAATTGCTGGGCGAAATGCATTCGTTGTATAATTCGTGAGATTAGTATTGGATAGTGGCTAGTTAGTAGCGAGTTACGTAGGTAGTTAATAATGTATTACGTTTTCCTCCAATTTCGGTTAACTAATGTTTTTATTCTCGTATTTACGGACCGTGATTCGTCTTAATGTAAACAGATTAGATTCATTGTTTTGGTGTTGTGTAGAAAATGTGTTGCTAAGGCGGGCTTATAGAAATATTTAGGAGACATATGAACAAGAAATTGACTCACTTAATGATTTTGAAACTGCTGCTGCTGTTACTACACATTATATAAAATAATTTTAGGATGAAGTGTTTTATTCCTGAATTTTAATTTCCCGACGTTACGAGTGCAGTCTGGAGTCTGAAATAACACCGTCACTGTCACGCCTAAATTTCCCAAACGGGGGTGGCAGAGGTGTACTGCGCACTTTTCGCCGATGATGTTAGGTCCCATTAAATAAGTGGCAAGCCTTTTGCCATATATCAGGTACAATTCCAGACTCCGGACTCATACTGGAAAGTTTTCGTTAGAAAACCTTCATTAACACACCACAAATACTTCTCTAACATTAGTAAAACATTAGCTGACGAAACTCTTCTTAAACTTAATGTCACGGAAACTACTTAAGCTTCACGGTATACTTCAGATAAACTACCCTCGAAGTTCTTTGTTCTTGCAAACCACTGATCCCGACGAAGTTAGCATGCTTATTGATAGTCTTAAAAATGATAGCGTTCTAGACTTGACCGTTACAATCCAAATCTCATTAAACAAATTAAAAAGTTTATTTTAAGTTCATTAACAAACATTTATAATCTTAGTTTATCTACAGGAGTCTTCCCTCATTGCTGGAAAATGGCAGTTATTACTACTTTTTATAAAAAAGGGGACAAATCGGTTACATATAACTATAGACCATTTTCTCTTCTCAGCATATTTTCCAAGTTATTAGAGAAACTCATTAATAAGCGTCTGTCTAGCTTTATGGAAAAGTATATTTTCTTTCAAATAAACAATTCGGTTATAGATGTAAAAAATCAATAGAAGGTGCTGTAATTAATGTTGTCTTAGAGTCTTTCTGGATCCATCCAAGGCATTTGACACAGTTTCCGTTCTTATAATACTACGCAAACTCGAGTCTAACGGTGTGAGAGGAGTTGCTCTTAAATGGTTCCATAGCTACCTTTCTAATTACTATCAGTGCCTAAGAGTAGGAACAATTACTAGCGAATTGCAAGGTATAGAGGTCGGTGTTCCTCAGGAAAGTATTTTAGGTCCTACTCTGATTTGCATTCACATAAACGATATTCTAGAGTTACGGTTGCCGAATACTGAAGTTTTGTGTTATATAGACGACACTGCGGTTATTTTTCGAGAAAAGTCTAAGGAAAGGGTACTCAATATCGCTAAAAAAGGAATGGTAGTAATTTCAAAATGTTTAGAGAGAAACTTCCCTACCCTAAGTTTAAATAAATCTAAGTATATTGCATTCCACAAAACAGTTGCTTTAAGACCACCTTCAATGCTTCCTTCCTTCAGTCACAACCTTCAGTGTGATTCCAAATCCAGATCGATATGTGATTGTAGTGTCATCAGCAATATTGACTCTGTTCGATACCTGGGAGACATATTAGACGAACGATTGTCATTTACAAAGCATCTAGTTCATTTATCGGGTAGTGTTAGGAAAACTATTTATATTATGAAATCCCTTCGTAATAGTGCAGACAAAGATACCCTGATCATGGTTTACAAAGCACTAACACAGTCCTTGCTTTATTATTGTACTTTGGCTTTGTGAGGTGCAATCAAAACTAAAATTATCCAACTGGAAAGAGCTCAACAAACAGTCCTTAAAGATTTGTTACAAAAGCATTTCATTTTCCCTAGATGAACTACATCGTGAGTGTATGGTACTAAATATGGCTAAAAACAAACAAAGCATGCTTTAACGAGGTAATACAAAATAATTAGGATTTCCCCGAGAATACAAAGCAACAGCCTCTACATAATTCATATATTTGACGATATCCTTTATGTATTTATCTCTTGATTTTTAATTATCGATAGCAAACTGCATTTTCCGCAGTTAATTGATAATTTAGAGCATTCAGTCGATCTATAAAAAAAACCTTCGTTTAAATATTGAATGAGTGGAATTGACAAATAAAAGGAATATTACTGAGCTAAATTATTCTGAATTCTAATACGCGGTTAAAGTACTCTACGAGCGCATGGAGAGTCAGCATCGTTAGTAATAAATTTTATCAAAATAACACCATCACGCCTATATTTCCCAAGTGGGGATGGCAGAGGTGTACTGAGTACACCCACTTTTCGCCGACGATGAAGGCCCAGGGGCCTGTAATAACCAGTCTATTACCATTTTACCGGGCATAATCCCAGACCGATACTGGAAGATTTTCTATGGAAAAATTACAATTTGTTTCACCTAGGATTTGAACTGAGGACGTCGCGATCGCTATGTGCATTATTCCCCAATAGGCAGTCACAAAAATAGCTTAATATAATAGTCACGGATTCAAACTCAAATGATTTATTTGGTGTAAACCCTTTTTATTTACAAGTGATCATATTCACATTTTTTTGAACTTACTAATCTACCAGTGGATCGGAACGCGGCGTCCACCGAGAAGATTCGGCGAGAAACCCAGCGGGCTTGCTTTTTGTCTAATTATCCATTATTGTTTTTTCATCATTTTCTGGATAGAATTATACATTTTTATATTATACAAAATAATTCATGCGATCCGCCTCCAGTGTGATGCCTTACGACTTACAATAAGACTAATAATCATATTTTTAAATATATGTAATAATGATATGATAAAGGATTCTAGGTGAACCAGTCTCCATAAGCAGCACCCGTTCACGAGTATGACTTCTTTGAGCAACCACCTTGCAAAGTTCCTATAGGGAAATCCTTGTGTGATTTATAAGAATTTTGTATTGATCTGGCTGATTGTGTGTATAAAATTGGTATCTGTACACTCAACTACAATACAGGAATAATTTATAAGTTTTGGGTAATGTACACATTATAGTACGAGTATAACCCTATTCACACAGGTATTTAGATTTGAAAATATGGAGAATTCTTACTAACAAACCTGGAGGGTTGCGGAGAAAACGGTCATTTTTAATAAGTACGTATAAATGCTTATAATTAATAAGTGGCGCTTTTAACATTTTTTTTGACAAAGTCATTGACATATTTAAGTGGACTCTATATAAAAGAAGTTTCAAAGATAGCGAGAGGACATTAAGTGATATTTGATGTATGTACCTACAAAAAGAACATACAGTCATACAAGGATCTATTGACCCGCGAATCAGAACTAACGCTGTCATCAAGGGAAATGTCACTTCATGGCATTTGCAGAGTTGCCGTTTGGTATAAAATTTTACCCAAGTTCTTTTTTAAGTAGTAACCATGCGGACTCACCTGTTGAAATATTTCCCAGGAAGTAGCAAATTATTACTTAATGATAATCCGTAGAATCAGAATCAGAATATTTTTTATTCATGTAAACCATTACAGTATTTATAAATCGTCAGAAAAGTTACAAAGACTCTACCACCACTTCGGAATGTGAGGAGAAGAAGGGCAAGAAACTCCACAGTTACTCTTTTAAAATAGTATTTTTACATTTTCTTTTTTAATCTACATTTTGTTGTGGGATATGGGAGAGCGATGTAGGCTGGTTTATCGGCTAGGTCTAAGTTAAACTATACAAATTATACTATTCAAGTGAATGGCTACATGGTTCCCTCATTTACAGAGAAAGAAATGAGAAAAAAAAGAAAGAGGACGGGAATATTAAATAATAATAGCTAAACAAGTTGTCCATATTCAATCAAGTGGAGCTAGAACAACCCCTTCCTCTTCCATCCCCTCCCTTACTTTAAAGACATAAATACTTGGATAATCCAAGTATTTTTGCCTTTTAAATAATCATTTAGCGTATAATAAGCTTGTTTACCAAGCGTACGTTTAATACAAGCTTTGAATTTAATGTCACTAAGTTTAGTGACGTCAAGAGGAATTTTATTAAAAAATCTAACCCAGTACCCCATGAAAGAAGTTTGAAATTTTTGACACACGAAATTGCGGTTGATCTAATTTATTTCTATGTCGCGTATTATAGCAATGCCTATTGCCTGGCTGATTAAACAGATCTATATTTTTTCTTGTATACATTATTATTATTATTATTATTATATGTATCTCGCTGAGATTCACGGGCTTTACCCGGACCTTTGAAAGGCTTGCATGGGGACATGGGTCCAACACGTAGAGGCCCTTTGCGAGAAGTTAATGTTATGTAAGCCACCTGCTGAGATCACTTGCTGAAAATGAAGAAACATAACCAGCGAACTGACCCCGGCAGGTGCAAGGACTATTGTAAATTATGGAAAGAAAACAAGGGCTATGCAAATGAGGTTTGATGGACAAAAACTGGACTATTTCAAAGGGGACGGACACCGGCCATAATTAGTGATACCTAATTACCCGTGGCCGGCGGTGACTCGCCGCTTACTAGATGGGCCCTCACACGGTCGTCCTAGGACAACTGAGGGCAACACCGGTGTGAGCGGCTCAGGGGTGTAGAGAGGTGTGCTGCGCTTTCTCCGAAGTTACTCGCGGCGTTATGCCCTTTAACACTTCCACCCCTGGAGTACATCGATGTAGGAACGCATTATCTTCCTACGTCGATATAGCTCTCACGGCTCCTCTCTGGACGGCCAATTAAGGCTAGCCAGAGCCGAGAGTCCTGCGGGCACCCTTCGGTTTCCACTCGACCGACGAAGACACGCCGAGTTGGGGGCCCTGACCGACTCTCTGAAGCACTCGGGTCCGTGGTGTCGTTACTCACCAACAGCTCGCCACAAGCTGCCCTGCGGCCTTATTATTATTATTATTATTATTTATTTCAGATGTCAAGATCCATTACATAATATTATTATTATTATTAATACAATGCATTAGTCAGTAAATGAACCATGTTGCAGTGGTTCAAGTACTGACAGTCAAACCTCTCCGCCAATGCGTTAAGGATACTGTTGGGGCTGGCCCGCACCCTGCGCAGCAAGGACGCGCACCGCTTGCGCATGGTTGCAAAAAAGCAGTCCACGTGCGCCTCGGCGAACATTCCCGAAGCGCTACAAAAGCGAGGCAGCCCCAAAAGCACCCGGAACGCATTGTTATATTGGACACGTAAGGCGCCGTACTGTCCCCGCGAATAAGCGACCCACAGACTGCTCGCGTAGAAAGAAGTGCAAAATGCCCTGAATAAGGTTATTTTGACTCCTCTCGAACAGCGAGCGAATCTGCGGGCTATCATATTCGCACGAACAGACAACGCCCTACGTTCCTTTTCAATGTCAACATCGTCTTTCAAGTCCGAGGTTAACACATGACCTAGGTATTTAAATTTGTCGACTATATTTAGGGGACACCCTTTTAATTTAATGGTCGGTATATTACCCAGACATCTGCCTCGGGCCTGAAAGACCATACACTCGCTTTTTTTCACGTTGTACAACAAGCCGTGATCGTCAGCGTACTTTTCGCAAATGCCAAGCAGCTTCGATAATCCACTCACTGAGGCGCTCAGCAGCACCATGTCATCAGCATAACTAATATTATTAAGGCATGCTCCTCCAATATGACAACCGACATGCGTACTGCTCAGCCTCTCAATCAGCGCATTTACATAGAGGTTGAAAAGTTTAGGTGAGGTTAGCCCCCCTTGCCTCACTCCGCACTCCAACCTATATGAGGTCGAATAGGCCCCCGCCCACCGAACAACATTGACCTGATTCATGTACCAATATTTAAAAAGACGTATTAAATCCGCTGGCATTGATGTTTGTTGTAGTTTTTGCCACAAGATGTCATAACAAACCAGGTCAAACGCCTTCGATAAGTCGAGGAAGCAAGCAAAAATAGGCGTATTCCTATCGGTATAGTATTTGACAGTTTGCTTTAAACACAATATCGCCATTTCTGTGGAGAGACCTGACTTAAAACCAAATTGGTTGTCGTGTACATGTATGTGTTTTTCAAGCTGAGTGTTAAGCAAACCGTCAAGCACCTTCGAGATAATAGTGGCCAGGGAGATGGGTCTATAATTGCTCCTGTCACTAATATCGCCAGTCCTATGTTTTCATAATTATTACATCCTATGTGACATCAACGCCGCCCAATCAATGTCATCCACTAGCCAAATCCTTGTCGCGTACTATAATGTCATTCGTCCCAGTGACAGGTAACGTAATATCTCTTTTTACAAAAAAAATATGGATTTCCATCGTATTTTGCCAACCGTACATTAGACGTCCAATTAGCGTGTACACGTAAAAGCAACATGCTTTCATTCGCGACGGCTTATATTGAAATTTAACAGGCAAAAATTTTACACCCCCTTGCTTTCATGCAGAGTAGGTATTATATTAATTAGAGACGCTCAGGGTCCGTATCACCACAACACATAACGCAGGGCGTTACGATAACTTAGCGATATGATCATTTAATGTAGAAGGACGACTTGGTCTAATGAAAGAGCTTAAGCCGCTCCACCCACTGAATCGAGTAGTCGCGGGTTTGATTCCCGCACGGGACAAATCTTTGTGTGACCCACAAATATTTGTATTGGTCTGGGTAATTTTGTATGTGAATATCATGTTAGTAATGGCCCCACAGCACAGAAATAATTAGTAGTGTGGGGCTACGTTTTAAAAAAAATGTAGACAGGCGACTTGGTCTAGTGGAAGAGCTTAAACCGCTCCGCCTACTGGATCAAGTAGCCGCGGGTTCGATCAGGATAAATATTAGTGTGACCCACAAATATTTGTTTTGGTATGCGTGTTTGTGTGTGTATTTCATGTTTGTAGACGCACTCACAGCACAGGAATAATTGCTATTATCGGGCTACTTTTATTTAAAAAAAATGGTACTATAGTGGCATGAAAATACTATTACACGATCATTTCACGAAGTTATTGTAACGCAACGCGTTATGTCATAGCAAATAAGGGCTCGAAGCTAAAACATTCTCCATTTGTTAAATGGAATTGGTAAGATGTTAAAGAGAGAGTGGTTTAACGCATTTGACAGAATTTTCATATGGAAAATGGAGCTGATCTCTGAGGATCAGAATAGTATGAGCAGATTGACGTTAGGGTCGTGCTATCGAGTTGATATGCCATCCATTTCACACTACAAATTTATTTAATAATGACATAAGTAACGGCATACTTCATGATACGAAAATGTTAATCTGAAGCGTTAGTACAGTCGTACAAGGATCTATTGACCCGCAGCCAAAATCGAAACTAACACTGTCATCGAGTGAAATGTCACTTCATTCATGACAGTCGCAAAGTTGCCGTTTCCTATGAAATTTACCCAAATTCTTTCTTATAAGCTTTTATTTAACTTGCAATGTTCGTATGTCTGTCTGTCTGTCTTTCCGGTTCAAATCTTATGATCTATTTTTCAAATGCTTGCGGGTATCCGATTGAACTGAAATTTGGTACACGTATGTAAGTCCGATGACAATGAAATAATATGGGACCATAGAGCTGGTCTGATGATGGATTCGGAAGGTGGCCATAGGAACGTGTGAATTACATAACGTAACCCCCTCGTGTTTAGGCTTGTTAGATTGGTATTAAAAACTACTATACAACCAGATAGTGTTCGGGGCCTTATAATGAAGCCGAGAGGTGGCCAACAATACAAACACTTAATATAACGTCCCTCTTCAGATATAAGTCTAAAAATAAATTCCGTTACGCAGCCAAACCAAAACATATAACATATAATAACCACTAATAAAACAATAGAACGTACTAAGTCGATAAAATATCTCAGTGTCACTCTCGATGAAAATTTGACGTTTAAGGAACACATAGCTACTTTATCCACTAGAGCTCGAAAGTTTATTCATATCCTGAAGAAACTACGCGATTGCACCGCCGTTGATGTCCTACATCAAACCTATTTCGGCTTGAGCCAGTCAGTCATTCAATATTGAATTGGAGAATGGGGATCTGCCACAAAAACAGCATTTATATCACTGGAAAGTACCCAGCGTGCACTTATCAAAGTAGCTTTGAGGAAGCCATACCGTCATTCGACAGATGCCTTATATCACGAATTTAGGGTCCTAAGAGTACTTCAGCTATTTATCCTTAATAATCAAAACACACGAAAGTCTTAAGGACCGCCCAGATTACCTAGATATTATGTCAAAACGTACCCCCTATATTTCCGAACGCGCTAGGTGAAGTCAATCTTTCTGTCACCCTCATCTGTATAACAACGTAACGAAATTATGCAATTTGAAAAATTGTTCCGTCGCCACTTTTATAATGATGGTAAAAACACAAATTCTTAGTATTTTCATACAACGATACAGAAAATTTATTGTAGTACATATAAACTCAAATATACATACACACACATAGACACACACACGCGCGCGCGCACCCACGCACACCCACATACACACACACATACACACACACACACACACACATATGGACAACCGAATGCCAATATTATAGTTTTGTTTTCGTTTATGTAACCTTTAAAAGCATTTTGGATACGTTAGCAACTCGCGTACTCATTTATTTTATGTAATAATGTTTTATTTTGATAAATTTTAACTCAGAGTTTCAAAACACAATAGAATATAATGTGAATATATGCTTTTTATTTTATTTTGAACTTCGTGTTTGGGTACGTTGGATTTGTTTTAAATAGTACTTTGGACCTAGATGGTGTCCAAGGTCTGATGATGGAGCCGGAAGAAAGCCATAAGAACTCTTCAACTAAGCAAGATGTATTCGTTGTGTTTTTTGCTATAAAAGCTTGTTTTTAAAAAGGTATTTTTAAATTAACATTAGTTGATTTGTAACCGTGCGGAAACAAAATATCTCATTGGAAGTAAGAAAATTTTACTAAATGTTAACCCAAATATCACAGCAAAGACCCCCCCCCCCCCCCGGTCAATATCATCCACGTGCCAAAAGAACCTTGTCGCAATCTACGAACAGACTGACGTCAGCTTGACTTTATCGAGTAAGCGTTTGTCTTTATTTAGTAAATCACGAAGTTTTCGTAACGCGTTGCGTTAGGTTATGACCTAACGCAGACCTAACGCGACGCATTACGAAAACTTCGTAGCGAATAAGGTCCCTGAAGGTAAAACACATTCCCCATTTATTAAAGGGCACTGGTAAGGTGTGAACAGATTGGTTTGACTCGGTCTAGCGTTGGCGGAGTTATTTTTATATGGAAAAATTCTGTGTCACTACAACCATGTTTATTCTTGGGATTTATGAAATCATGTGAATTGCTGGGGATTTCTATGAAATCACCCACGCAGTGATTTTAAATAAAATTATTGTTATATTTATTTGTCCTTTTCATGTCAGCCGCTATTTGTGGAAATTGTCGATGAAGGCAATTCGACGAGACGGTTTTTTAACTCGATTACCTGTCTGTCTGTTCAATACTTGTAATCGATTCTAGTTGTCCAATGTGCTTGGGACTTGAAACTGTGAATTTCTAAAAAACATAGATATTGCCCAATCGAATAAAGCGTTCACAGTAAGATAATTCGTATTAGTAAAAAGAAGTTGGTAAACAGATATATCTATCTATATATCATCACGCCAGATCCCTTGCGGGGTAGTTACGAAGTACAGAGTTCTAACAGTTTCTTTCCTTACAGACCTCTCTGGCTTGCTCCACTCTCAACTATTAAATTAATTATTATCATTTTATTCAAGATGCCAACGAGCTGTATCTTTTGATGGATTTAGTTCTCGTAAGTTTTATTCCATACCAAAAAATGCATAGCATTGGATTTAAAAATAGTCTTATGCTCTCCTAAATTTTTTCCAGTGCCGGACAAGCTCCATGATTATTGCCTAACCGTGGTTTTAAGCTGATCAATGTTACCATCTAAACTACACTGTGAAACGCAAACTAAAATATTAATTCATATTCATATATTATTTTGCGTTCCATAATATAGTTTTCATAAAAAGAACAAAAAATACAGTAAATCATAAAAAAAACCTTGTGTGGTTTTATGAAACCACGGTAAAAGCGAAGCATATTGGCCTTGGCTGCTCTGGCGAGCGCCTTTCACTTTATCCCTACTCCGCGGCCGACCGTCACGCGACATGCAACACACAGACCAAAAAGTTTGTAACGATCTAATAAAAGTTTGACTTTATTTCACTTTAAAAATATCGTCAATTCAAATAGTACAAAAATGACATAATTACTTTGATAATCATAGTATTGTTAAAAACAAAACGATCGATACACATTGTCCAACCTAGTGTTGTAAAAACGCTCGTGTCGGCGCTTAAAACGCTCGCGTTTTCTACGTGTTTCAACGCTCGTAAGCGTCAACTCAGCGCTAAACGCTCTACTTCAGCGCTCATTTTTACAACACTAGTTTGGACTAGTCTATATGTGTGTGTGTTTGAGTGATATACGCTGTTTTCTGTGAGGCCTTTACAGCTTCACCTGACTTAAGGGCGAGCGTGCAACCACTACGCTTGAGCCAGAAGGGCAAGGGGCGACACGCTCGAGGGCGCCTCAAGGAGGAACCCTCGGTCTGGACTTGGTCTTGGCCTCGGTTTGGACAGTCGCTACAGGGGGAGGGGGTGTAATTAGTGCACCGGTCGGCGGGCTAGGATCTACGACTTCGTCGTCGTCGTCCGTATCCGGAGCGGAAAGAAGCGATGTCAAAGCATCGGGGGGATCGGTGAGAACATGTCGCGGCCGGCGGTAGCGGCAGGGGTCGGGTTCGTAGTCGGCGGCGGCTACGATTAGCGGATTCGCATGGGAAGATGCGTTCGCGAAGTGTCGAGTTGTCGCCTTTTTAATATAGGCGCGAATAGATTCGAGACCGAGATCGGAGTGGATTGGACTAGTGTAATAGACTAGACCAACCCATCATCATCATCATCATCTCAGCCCATACTTGTCCACTGTTGAACATAGGCCTCCCAAATCGCTTTCCAGCGTAACCGGTCCGATGCCACCTGCATCCAACGACTTCCTGCGATTTTCACAAGATCGTCGGTCCATCTGGCAGGCGGTAGTCCCACGCTGCGCTTGCCAATACGTGTTCGCCACTCTAGAATCTTTCTGCCCCAACGCCCGTCCGATCTACGCGCTATGTGGCCCGCCCATTGCCACTTCAGTTTGCTAATCTTAAGGGCTATGTCGGTAACCTTGGTTCTTCTACGAATCTCCTCATTCCTGATTCGATCGCGTAGAGAAACGCCGAGCATAGCTCTCTCCATAGCTCGCTGAGCAACTCTGAGCTTTTTTATATGACCTATTGTAAGAGACCACGTCTCTGATCCATATATCATCACTGGTAACACCCATTGACTGAAAACTTTAGTCTTAAGGCACTGAGGTATTTTGGATGAGAAGATATTGCGCAGTTTCCCGAACGCTGCCCAGCCGAGTTGGATTCGTCGATTGACCAACCCATACCTTATATAAAATAGAATAAATCATTTATAACCCTAAACTCTAAATGAAGAATTTGAATCACGCTCCCATCTCTAAATTGATTTGGTGAGCGCAAACAAACGCATTTAAACGCTCGGTCACGTACAGTTTTATTGTGAGGCAAAAGTTACAATGGGCGGGCGCGAATAGTAATCTCTTGCAAGGTAATGTTATGTAATTCTTGGAAATTGCGAGGGCTAGGGTTGCTAGTACCCCAGTGGACTTTTTACAGTTGTCAATACTATAAGTATTTTTATGTAAGGTGGGTATTGTGAAAGTTGTAAGTGCCAAGAAAATTATACTTTATTTAATAGCAACAAGAAGCATAACCCGTTTTTATACTTATGGTTTTATGCCTTAACAACATTGAATTAATTATTAATATCGTTTGGCAATTAGAACTGTCACTAGCCATTCTTTGTAAAAATCAAGATCAAAAGTTTTTTATTCATGTAGACCGAAAGGCACTTATGAATAGTCAAAAAGAGATAATTATTGATTACTTAAGACTTGACCACCCGTTCAAAAAGACATTCTTGTGGAGAAGAAGGGCAAAAAACTCCACGGTTTCACTTTTTGAACATGAGAGTTTTACAATTCTTTTTGTATACATTGCATTCATGGAGTATGGGAGAACAATGCAGAACGAACTAAATAGATGTGGTTAAGTATAGATTCATTATAAGTGTACTTAAATTCATGGTTTTGGTCAGTGTCTACATAGTCCTCTCATTTACAAAATAGAGATGTTGTACAGGTATATAATAAAAAGTATAATAATAATAGTAAGACAAAGGGTTACTATAAAATATGTAAAGAGTGCGTACAAAACAACTGGTTATAGCTCCAGTGTGATGCCGAACGAGACAAAATTCTACAGCACTACGGTACACGTTCAATCAGTTAAAGGACAGAGGACGGACCAGTCCCCACCAGCAGCATCCGTTCACGAGTATGACCTGAGAAGCAGCCATCACTCTTCTCGACCATATTAGAGGGAAAAGAGTGACCCGCTCCACAGAGCCGCCACTAGCAAAGACATTTTAGTGAGCATGACCAATCCACGACCCTGTTGACATCGTTCGTGTAAAAAATATTATAATGCTCACTATAACGTCTTTGCTTGCGGTGGCTGTCCGGCGCGGGTCACTCACTTCCCTCCAATATGGTCGAGGGAAGTAATAGCTGTTCCAGCAGTCATATTCGTAAACAGGTGCTGCTTGTGGGGACTGGTCCATCTGGAATCCTTTAGACACTCTCTACAGATAACATCATTAGATTTATATCTCGATCGTAAGGCATCACACTGGAGCTCGTAAACTATTTAATTGTAATCTAAACATTGTATCACACACAATATGACTGAAAAAAGAAAATAGAAAAAGAAGTAAATAAAATTGACAAGCCCGCTGAGTTTCTTCGCCGGATCTTCTCAATGGAGGCCGTGTTCCGATCCGGTGGTAGATTGCTAGTTAAATTAGATTTAAAAAAAAAGTGAATTGGCTATTTGTCAGCGCCCCCGCAGGGCTTATATGAATAAATTATTTGAGTTTGAGTTTAAATGGCTCAGTAAACATATGAGCGCAGGCATGTACATTGTACACTAGACTATGACAAAAGTGTCTTTTCACTGTTTAGATTAGATCATTTGAATTTGAAACAGTGCAAATATTCAAATCCGAATATGTCTCATTTGGAACATTTGAATCAGCTAATTTCAAGCACAGTCGGCCCACAGATCGACGCGTCGCGTATTCGTTCGTCCTGTGTCACTTGAAAAGTCTCGCTCTTGCCGTGCCTCGTTTGTTCGGTTGTGATGCGTTCCAGCTCCATTGTCTGCGTGATTGCTAATTAAGAGCATCAAATAATACTAGCATCCCGCTTGAACGCGTGACGGCGTTCGCTCGTACACGTGACAGTTTCTCTCTCCCGCCGTGCTTCGTTTGAAATCGTGTCGGTCGCGACGGTGGCTGGTCGTGACGTTAGCTGTTGCGCCGAGCGTGACACACACAGCGCTGCCACGCTCCTCACGTTTCCCATACATTTCAGTACATTACAACCTCCCAGGTCGCGCCCCGTCGCACTGCGCCGGCCATGTGGCGAAACCTTTATTAAATGTGCACGAAACATGTTTCTATTATGTTCGTTTTTTATGTAACATGTGTCTAACTTGTTGGTGGTCCAAATAAAAAAATAAATAAAGGGCACAATGTGCAAGATGTTCTAACATTTTAGTACTAGTGGTCTGAATAAGAATCACGTACACAGACGCGCGCTCTACGCGGCATCTCGGGTGGTCAACCACTGAAACATGCCATACTCTCTGTACAAAATATCAATAGGTTCTTTTCTTACAGACCTCACTGGCTTCCTTTACTCTAGTTCTACCTGCCCTTTAGATTTTTTTTTTATGAATAGTTTCTTTTCTCAATATTTTATTTTTCTGATTCGACTGCTTTGTTTGTCTAATTTGAATCCTAGGACGGAATAATGTATTCTTTTGATGATTTTTCAGTAATAGTCCAGCGTCTGGCATTGTGCGCGGTATAATAGGACGTAACATCGTCAGCAAAAGTCTGAGTACACAGTACACCTCTGCCACCCACGCCAGATTGAAAAAACAAAAAAAACGGAAATATTACTTATAAATTTTATTTATGAAAATATTTTATTTTTTTAATTCGGCAACCCTATGCGAGGCTCTGGGCGGGCGGCTCGGGAAATGTATTCGGAACCAGTCGTGTAGAATCTGCAGTTGTTTTGTTGGATTTGTTCGTGAATAATGTACGTGTATTGGACAATATCTGTTATTTTTTTATGGACTTAATACGGATGGTTGGACACGGCAAATATTGCAAAGCGTGAAGTTTAATAAAAAATAATATTGATTAAGATTAAAATGAAGATAAATTGATTATTACAGATATGGGCTCACTGTTTTCTTTGAACTCAGATAAAATATCAATAGTATCAGTCTAAAATGGTGCCTTGTAAATATAATTCCTATATTATCATTGCTGTTTTCGCATTAAATCTATATCACCACACCACATCCCTTGCGGGGTAGGCAGAGAGTACGGAGTTCCAACAGGTTCTTTTCTTACATACCTCCCTGGCTTCCTCTATTCTCATAGTTCGTCTCATACACACTCGCCGGTTGCAGATACTTTTGACTTGTCCTTTAGATAAGACTCGGTCTATTTGTTCATAGTAAGATAGTCTAAGTATTCCCCAGTACTTACATCCGTCCACTTTCGCATTGTATATCTCTTTTAACATTCTTTTTATATGCCCAAACCAACGGAGCATACCCTTTCTCATCTTTACACCGATACTATCTTTCATACCTACTCGCTTTCTTACTACGCTGTTGCGAAAACGGTTGGTCAGCTTCACTCCGCACATCTTCCACAGAGCTCGCATCGCATCGCTCGACCGCATTTATCCTACTTTCATTCTCCTTCTTACATACCCAGCTCTCACTGCAATGTAACAGCGTTGGGACAAGCACTTTGCATTAAATCACAAATAGTTGATGTTTGGGGAATATAAAAGTAACTTCTTTCTTTCTTTCTATATACCGGACACAATTCCAGACTCCGGACTCACACTGGGAATTTTTGGTTAGAAAAACTACATTTGAACTTCTTTGTATAAGACCAGAAAATATAATAATAAAGGGAAGCACACAAACAATAAAAACAGTCACGTTCGTATTCCCAAGATGTACTGTACCATTTGCCGTCAATTTAATATAGATGGTAAGCCCATTTTAATAGTACCAGATACAATTCCAGACTTCGAAGAGCCACTGAGAATTTTCCCATAGAAAAGCCTCAGTAATCCTTGCTAATATTTATGTTTCTTCATTTTCATTAACATTAGCAGGTGATATTATATGAACACACCATCACGCCTGAACACCCAAGTGGGGGTGGCAGAGGTGTACTGCGTACACTCAGTTTTCGCCGACTAGGTCTCGTGTAATAGATTACAAGTCTTTTGCCATATACCGTGCTTAATTCCAGATTCCGGACTGTTACGACTAACAATTATCTTCTGCTATTAACTACTACTACTATTAACTTTTCGTAAGGAACCTCTACGTGTTGGACCCATGTCACCACACTCATCCAAAATCTGGATAATAATAAAATATTAGCCCTGTTAAGTACCTGTCCAACCGTTGAGCACGGGCTTTCTCTCAAACCGACAGGGTTTAGGCCACAGTCCACCACGCTGGCCCAGTGCGGGTTGGCGGACTTCACACACCTTTAAGAAACTGTTATGCATGCAGGGTTGGATGCAGGTGAACGACTTTGCAACAGTCTAACCACTAGGCTATCACTGCTTTCCGAAAGATCCGCATAAAACCCATAAATCTTAGCGTAATAATATCATTATATTCACCGGTTCTGATGAAATGTGTACCTACACTAAATCCGCGCAAAGCCCTTATTACCAAGGATATCACTCGACACACCCTTTAATTAATACCCCTTTATCTCATCGTAAACACAACATAAAACCTTTTAATGAAACGTAAATATTATCCAATAGGCCGTCGCTATTCCGCCATATTATACAGAATAAAAATCTTTATGGCCAATCATAGCTTTCGGCATAGGTAGAAAATACAAAGTTCTAACAGGTACATTCGTGAAAAATGTTATTAAAAAACAGTGTTACGCTTTTATTCCCCAAGCGGGGCAAGGTTGTACTGTGTGCACTCACTTTTTGCCGTCGATGTTAGGTCCCGATGTAATAGGTGGTCTATTGCTATTACATTGGGCCCGGACTGATACCGGGAACTTTTCGACAGTAACACTTTATTGATCTATGATTTAAATTCGGGACTTCGTAATTACTAAGGGTTTAGTCAAATAGCCGACGGAGCGTGACGGAGGACTTTGGCTGGCGCTCAGCCGACGCTCGGGAGTACCGCGCGCACGTCACACTGCGCGCACAATGTTACGCCAGCCGGTCGGCCGCCCAATACTAACATCTCGCTTGCACACGTATTGGTGTCTCGCTCTCGCCGTGCTTCGGTTGTAATCGAGTCGGGCGCGACGACAGTGGGTCATGACGTTTGTCTCCGTGCCGAGCGTGGCGGAGCTGTGTGGCGTCTCCCGTACATTTCAGTACATTACAACTCCCTAAGACCCGCCTCCGTCGCGTCCTCGTCACACTGCGTCGGCTATGTGGCGAAACCTTAAGCGTGGTACGCAGTCAGTCAATATCATCAATGAAACCGAAAATACTTCAGCGAAATGTGAGTGTACTTTATACTCCTTCAGGCACCTACTCCTTCGGGGTAAATAGGTATGAGGGGTACGAGGCTAACTGGCTCGCCTTAAAATCACACTGCTTGGAAATCAAGACCAATTTACCACTTTTTCTGGTAATTTTAAAAGCTATTTATTAAATAGTCCAAAACAACCAGGAATAGTATATTTAAAAAAGAAACATATTTTAAAGCCTTCATAACGGGCAAGCGTATATGTGACGAACTATAGTAGTGAAGCTGGTGGGTTCTGTAAGGAAAAATCCTGTTGGAACTTGGTATTCTCAACATATTCCGCAAGGGATCTGCCGTGATGATAAAGAGAGATGTGTATAATACGAGTATTAAAGGGTTAAAAACATTTACAGAAAGAATTTAAAAAATAAACATTATACGTAAGTATTAGCTTAAGCGCCGAATTTTTCTGTCTGACAACCATTCTACGAAAGCAAACATTTCAATTAATTACAAAAAATAAATATCTACAGAATTTTGTTCAACGATTATTTTCACGAAACTCTCAGAAACAACTATTAAGGTAACAAAGCTGCTTTAAAGATTGTCCGTCTAAAATAATTAATAAGACGTAGTTGAACCAAACTGATACAAATAACAAAAAACCAGACAGAAAGAAAAAATCTATGTACAAGAGCTGATAGTAAATTTTTCACTGTTAATTATGGGTTGGATCCTTTTAGTTTAACTACGCCCAATTATAGCTCTTATTTCTGTGACATTAATGTTTTTAATTATATCTACGTTTATTAAAGAAAGGCTCCTTTTGTGTACGTATCAAATTAACACCTCGAATAGTGATGTGCCTGCAAAGAGTTTAGTTGTACAATTCATAGTATACTCTCTAATAAAAAAATATAGTATGTACACTTATATTTTTATAACGATGTTTGATACTAATGTAATAATAGGTGGACTAATGGACTCAGGATAACCACTGAATTTTTCGATATAAGAATCCCACTAACATTTTGATCAACCCAGGACCCAGTGGAACTACCATCATCCAGAAATTTTGAATGGTAAAATCCTAATAACACTTTTTATGCCCTAGAAATTGAATCTAGGATCACTTTACTATTAGCCACATTATAAGTCACTACTCTAGATGAACTCTCTCTCTCTCTCTTTCCCTCTCTCTTTATTATGTACACATTTCATACTTTTTCACATTTATTATGTACAGATTATTAACCATTAGTTTTCCAACAATTTCTTACTACAGACACAAATATTATTTATCTTGATCATTACTTTAAAGAAACAACCATACAAAGTTCCCCATTATTCTACTGATAACCAACTACCACTAACAAACTAAACAAACTCACAAGAATAACAATCAAATTTCATTACTTCTTCAACGACCATCCAAATTCCCCTTGGCATAAAACTCGACTAATTTCGACAAAAGTAATTCCAAGTCACATCACTAGCTCATATCGGACGGAACACAATAACGCCGTGTTTGTGCCGTGATCATATTTCCGACTGCATATTAAAGATTATATGAAACCATAAACATATATTAGGGGGCGCTAAATAGGGGCCTTTATTAGATTATATTTTCCTTATAATCAGTTGCAAAACGATCACCATGAACTCTCTATTACGTAAAAAGTAATTTTTTTTTTTTTTTTTTAAAAAAAAAACGTAGCCCCACACTAGGATTTATTCCTGTGTCGTGGGTGCGTTTACAAACATGAAAATTCACAAACAAATACCCAGACCGGAACAAATCATTGTGGATCACACAAAGATTTGTCCCGTGCGGGAATCGAACCCGCGACTATTCGACACAGTGGGCGGAGCAGCTCAAGCTCTTAACCACTGCGCTAAATCGTCCGTCAATTATCTATACGAGGAAAGATTTGTTCGTTTGTAATCGATAAACTTCGAAACTACTGAATTGGTTTTAATAATTCTTTCACTATTAGAAAGTTACACCATCCAGAATGGTATGGTCGTGCTTACTATAATGTGTCTGCTTGCGGTGGCTGTCCGGCGCGGCCCACTTCCTTCCCTCCAGTATGGTCGAGGGGAGTGATACCTGTTCCAGAACTCATACTCGTGAACGGGTGCTGCTCCGGTTCATCTGGAATCATTTAGACACTCACTTCTTAGAAATAACATCATTGGTTTCATATCTCGATCGTAAGACATCACACTGGACCTAAATCATAAATTTCCTAATTAAATAAAAAGACAAGCTCGCTGAGTTTCACCAGATCTTCTAAGTGGAGGCCACGTTCCGATCCGTTGGTAGATTAGTAGTTAGATAAGTTAAAAAAAAACATAATTTGACAATTTGTAAGTACCCCGGACTTGTACAAAATAAATTAATTGAGGTTTTGATTGTGAAGTAACGAAAATCCCGTAGGTGACGCTGTTGTTGACCAGAAGCGAAGCTGCAAAAACTGCTAGTCTATAGTAATATTAGAACAGGAAAGATTTGTTTATGTGTACATGATAAACTCTGAAAATACTGAACCGATTTTAATAATTTATTCACCATTAAAAAGCTAAATTATCCAGATTTAACATAGTCATGGTAGATGGCACTGTTGTCGACCGGATGCGAAGTCCTAGAACACTGCAAGTCTATTATAAATAGGAAAGATTTATTTGACTTAAAAAAAAAATATCTATCTATCTATCTATATCATCACTTCAGATTCCTTGTGGGGTAGGCAGAGAGTACAGAGTTCCAACAGGTTCTTTCCTTACGTACCTCTCTGGCTTCCTCGACTCTCATAGTTTGTCTCATACACGCACGCCGGTTACGAAGACTCTTGACTTTTCTTTCAGATAAGACTCGGTTTATTTGGTCGTGGTAAGATAGTCTAGGTCTTCCCCGGTACCTGCATTCTTCCACTTTCGCATTGTATATCTGCTTTGTCATTCTTTCATCTGGCATTCTTTCTATATGCCCGAACCAACGGAGCATGCCCTTTCTCATCTTTGCACCGATACTATCTTTTATACCTACTCGCTTTCTTACTACGCTGTTGCTAATGCGGTCGGTCAGCTTCACTCCGCACATCTTCCGCAGAGCTCGCATTTCGACCGCATTTATCCTACTTTCATTCTCCTTCTTACATACCCAGCTCTCGCTACCATATAACAGCGTTGGGACAAGAACTCCGTTATGTATGGCCCGCTGCGTCTTATGGCTTAAGTGCCGGCTCCCGAGTAGCTTTCCCATCACACCATTCACCCTGTTCCCTGCAATCACTCTTAAAAAAAAATATAAACTCTACGAAACTTTAATTATTTAATTCGTCATTAGAAAGCTACAGTATCCAGAAGTTACGATCTAGCGCAGTGGTTAAGAACTTCAGCCGCTCCGCGCTCTGTGTCTAATAGTCGCAGGTTCGATTCCCGCACGGGACACGTCTTTGTGTGACCCACAATTATTTTTTTTGGTCTGGCTATATGTGTATGTGAACCATGACAAATGTTTGTAAACGCACTCACGACACAGGAATAAATCCTAGTGTGGGGCTACGTTTTTTTCTTAAGAAACATACAAACAAAAATAAGAGTTTTATATAGACCCGATAGGTGGTGCAGTTATTGATCTGGTGGGAAACCGCGGAAAACTGCTAGTCACTAATGAATTCATTATTTTAATATGAAATTTTGCGTATCTGAATTTGGTTTGGTGCAATCATTTATTGATATGCTGCCTCGTTGATCTAGAGGCTTATACTATCGGTAGCGTTCACAAGGCCATGCGTTCAAATCCCAGGTCAGTCAAACGTACTTTTTCTATCTATTTATATAATCACGCCAGGTCCCTTGCAGGGTAAGCAAAGAGTACAGAGCTTCAACGGGTTCGTTCGTTCAAAGTACTTTTTTTTTTGAAAATGTTTCGTTGTCGGTCAGGGCTCGGAATTGTGCCTATTGTATAATGACAATAGACTCGTCCCCTATTACATTGGGGACCTAACATCGATGGCAAAATGTGGAAGTACATAGTACACCTCTGCCAGTCCCGCTTGGGGAATATAAGCGTGAGAGGTTTTATAATGATAGATTAGTGAGTAATGCCATCTTTAAAATATAAAGAATATCTGCAACTGCACGTTAGTTAATCAAATAAATCGATTGCCTCGTAAGTCTAGTAGCGCTTGAATTTTGTGTGTGTGTGTGTGTGTGTGTGTGCGTGTGTGTGTGTGTGTGTGTGTCTGTGTGTGTGTGTCTGTGTGTGTGTGTGTTTGTGAATGATCTACGCTGTTGGCCGCGGGGCCTTTACAGCTTCCCTGGACAAGAAGGCGAGCGTGCAACCACTACGCTCGAAGTAGCGCTTGAAATTAGGAGTCTTATGTTCGAATTATGGTCGCACATAGTGTCCTATCGAAAAATTCTCACTCGGTGTTCTTAGTCTGGAATCCTTCTATTACATTGCGACCTAGCATTCGGCAGTGTTTAGGCATACAAACAACACCTCTGTTGCTTCTGCTTAGGAATATAGGCAAGAGGCACAAAATCCTTAAAAAAGTCTCAAATATTTACTTCCTGTCGGAAAATGATTATCTTAATTTGTAAAAATCATATTTCACTCTATGAAGCTTCGATAAATAGATAACCTTAATAAATTTGAATGATCTTATGTCATGGAAAGGTTACATTTCGAGATAATCTATCGCTGAGGGCACTTCCGTTGCAACGAATTGTCGAAGTCATCGCTACGGCTGGTCCAATTTAAAAGCGATTGTTGGCTGAATTATATTTTAATAATTCATTTATTGAACTTAAGGAAAACATACAGCATTATTGAATATTAATATTAACCCTGTTAAGAGACTGTCCCATCGTTGGGCACGGGCCTCCTCTCAAACTGAGAGGGTGTAGGCCATAGTCCGCCACGTTGGCCCAGTGCGAACGGCGAACTTCACACACCTTCGAGAAACTCTTAGGCATCCAGATTTCCTCACAATGTTTTCCTGCACCGTTAAAGCAAGTGATAGTTAATTTTTAATACGCACATGCTTTTGTGTTTGTGTGTGTTTGTGAACCAGAGACCTCTGACTTTGCAGTCTAACGGTCTAACCACTAGGCTATCACAACATTATTATTACATAAAAAATATAGAATATATATATATATATATATATATATAGGCTTACGCAAATATGATCAGGTATTACAGTTTTGTTTCAAGCTCAGATAGCTCTATATACTTCTTCGCCGGAATACTCATGTCCTGTGTCTTTTGTACAATATCTTGTTCAATCCGTCTTCCCACGTTATCTCAAGGAACGTTTCGATTTCTTTCAATTTTCCAACTCGTGTTCTTTAAGGTCGTCAGATAACTTTGCTCTTGCAATGCCTCTATACTCTGCATCTTTTACGACAATTCTTTTACAGTCAAAGCCGTCGTTGTGGAACTCACTACCTGTTTCTGTAAGGTGTGCTTCTTCAATTCACATATTCAGACGTCAAGCGAATCAGTTCTATAATGAATAACTGCATTATATTAGCTGGATAATTTATATTTTCTGTTACTAGTTGTTTTATGCCATAAATATCTTTTTGGTGTTGTAAATCATTTGCCTATTTTTCATTTTTTTTACTAAGAATTTCTTATTTTTACTTGTATGTAATATACAAGGGTAAATTATTAAGTAGTTTATGTTAGAATTATTTATGTATTGTACTGCTTTGTCTGTTAAGTACACCCCTATATCTTGTGTTTTCTTTAGATCCTCTCCATCCAAAGGTTGTCTGGAACAGATCACTATTAGTGATAAAGCCGCCCATTGTTACACTAACTTTCAATTAGTAATCTTGTTTTTTTATCTCCTTTTTGTATCTCTGGTAGAACAATAAATTGTTATCTATCTGTCTACCTTTATTTTTATAAGACCTATTTAGGCTATGACATGCTCTAGAGATTAAACGGTTTTTAGATTAATCTTAAAGTTAAAATGCCTCGTTGATCTTGTGGCGTATAACGCGCTTAGCGATCAAGAATTAGAAATTTTGTAAAATAATTCTATGTAGCCACTACAAATGAGAATTTAAAGTGGTCATATCTATCGGACTCCAATATGGCCGCTTACAGTTAATAACAGATAATAAAGCACATTCATTAAAATGAATTATGAAATTATTTGGTATTTTTATATATCAAAATCAGTATTTTTTTCAAATTCTCAAAGCAAAAAAAACGATTCTATTTATACCAATATACATATTTAGAATTGTTTTACATAGATTAAAATAGCCAATTGTACCACAGCCGTTTGCGCATTAAATTAATAGTACCTGTCAGAATTCAGCGGAGCACGCTCCTTGAGACGCGAGTCAACACAAAAGCGGGCAGACCCGGGTGAGGGCCATTACTCTTGCCCAACAATGCTCCAATAAAATGTACAAATGATGTTGATATCTATGTAGATATATTTTTGTTTATGAAACGTCGTCCCGTACATTGATTTACTCCTGTGTCATGGGTGCATTTACGAAAATGAAAATTCACATACACAAATACCCAGACCGAAACAAATAATTGTGGGTAGCATAAAGATTTGTCCCGCGCGGGAATCGAACCCGCTACTATTAGCCACAGTGGGCGGAGCGGCTTATGGTCTCAACCACTGTGCCAAATCGTCCGTCAGATTAATAGTATTTTTTTTTTTAAACGTTGCCCCACACTAATTTTAATTCCTGTGTCGTGGGTGCGTTTACAAACATGAAAATTCACATACACAAATACCCAGACCGGAACAAATAATTGTGGATCACACAAAGATTTGTCCCGTGCGGGAATCGAACCCGCGACTATTAGACACAGTGGGCGGGGCGGACTAAGCCCTTAACCACTGCGCTAAATCGTCCGTCAAATAGTAGTATAGTATAGTACATACATATGACTTGCTCCAGTAATTAATAGCTAACGACGCTCTGCCCTATTGGATAGAGTAGTAAGAGTAGTTTCTCCGAGTGATCCACAAATATTTGTTCCGGTGTTTGTGTATATGAATTTTAAGTTTGTTAAACGCAGCCATGATACGGAAATAATATCTAGTGTTGGGGATACGTTTTCAAAAATAAAGTTAATCACGTGACAAGATGTAGAGAGACGTCGCTCAATATCCCTCGATATCGAGCGATACATGTGTGCTTGTGATGTCACATGATGTCGGGCGACGTTACCCTGGCAAGACTGGCGACAGTTCAAGACTTGTCGCTTGTCGTCGCATCGTTACTTTTGTCGACGATCAATTCACAGAGTGTATAAATATATGTGTTGCGTAAATAAATTGACAAACGGTGGATGGAATCGCTTTGGGCGATATGTTGCACCGCCCAACTTCCTTCGATTTCCTCTGACGTCACCAGCAACATGTGTCGCGGGACATTTGTTCTCTAATGACTTCATGATGTTTAATGTAGTCAAATTTGAACGTCTCAAACCTTAACATACCTATTTTAAAGGTTTGTGGCCATCACTTCTGGGTTCGGGCATATAGGAAGAATGTCAGAATAAAGAATGACAAAACAGATATACACTGCGAAAGTGGAAGGGAGACCCGGGGAAGACCTAGACTATCTTACCATGACCAAATAGAGTGTGTCTTATCTGAAGGGCAAGTCAAGAGTCTCGGTAACCTGCGAGTGTGTATGAGATGAACTATGAGAGTGGAGGAAGCCAGAGAGGTATGTAAGGAAAGAACCTCTTGGAACTCTGTACTGTCTGCCTACCCCGCGATGGAGCTGGCGTGATGATACAGATAGACAGAGATAGAGTTCTGGGTAAACCTTTGTGGCCTCTTATATGTATTCTTCGCCAACTCGTCTCAGATAAAAAAAAGCATAAACTCAACTGAAGTGTAAATCTTAATATCGTAAATTTACGAGCGCTTCTGTTGTCATATCGAATTTAATATCCCATCGTTACAACAGAAAATGAGTATTACCATCACTTTTAGATCCCTTTATCACATGAGGTTCTTCCAAGTACCATTTGACAGGGCCCATTAATCCCCCCATGCGATGGTGGGTTTGCGATAAAGCGAGAGACGAGTGGTCTTTAATGTATAATGTAGTAATGAAAATGGTTTTAATGTGTCAGATACATTGAAGGTGGTAGAAGGGGAAATAATGTTAAAGGTAATCTTGTATAATTGTGTTCACGAATCCATGGACTACTTGATAGGAGCAGAAGTAGAAACCAAAAATAATGTTGCTAGCTTAAGACGACTAGTGCAAACTAAAATTAAAATCAATCCACATAAATTATCGACATGTTTAAAAATATTTATTGTATTTATTAGATTAAAGTCGAATTTTACTCAGTGCACATGTAAGAAAATGAACTTATGTTGGATATAAATACCGATTTTACTTAAGATTTTTTACATCTGTCGTCTGTCTATTTACATAGATATCAACGTTGTCAAAACCTATTAAAAACGGAATCAAAATAAGTTTTAGTTGAAAAAGATTTTTTTATTTTATTTCTATTATCGACAAAAAAATAAATGGTGATACTTGACTATTTAAAAAGTGTCTAATTCTGACAACACTGTAAACGTCAATTGGTCGGTGGAAATGTAAAAGCGACTATAAAATATGATATATGTGCTGCATTATTTACATCGATATATTTTTCATTCTAGATCACGGAACCCGTACAAAATAACACACAGAAACCGGCTGCGTTTAAATATGCTAACGCAAATTTAAACTCATAGCTAGCAACTGTAGAAACATCTTTTAAATTATTAAAGACCTCAGATCTTTTTATATGGCAGTTTAGCAAACTGAAGTATTTAACCCGTCGTAAATGGATGAATCGAACTAATTCAAAATAAGACCATACCATTTTTGTGTTTTTTTCCAACCGGTTTTCGGGATGTCACCTTTAATTAAATAATATATTGATGTTTATTTAGAATTTTTATGACAAATCAATATTTTGTAGCTATAGGTAGATGGAGGATATCGACTTATTTAGACGAATCATTGCTAACAAAAATGGCGCCTAAATGCGGCCTTTGTAGCTCACGTGCGTGCGTGCGTCTGTGCGTGCGTGCGTGCGTGCCCTAAAACGTACGCACGTGCATGTGTTTAGGTCGTGGGATATAAGAGGACTAATATCAAGGGTCTTATTTAACTTGTTGTACAGACAAATACCCAGGTATGTTGACGCCCAGCAGCCGCTGTGTAGCATCGTAAAGCAAGGCAGACCTTATCTATATATTTCGCATATGAGTGTTGTTTTTTATAATAGGGTGAGAGATGTGTTGTCTGATGACAACCTGCAGAATATACGTTTTCCTTACGGTAAGTACTTCACACTTCTGGTATAGAGGGTCATGACTTTTAGTAAAGTTCTTTGAGCTCTTTCAAGATATATCTTATGAGTTTTGCAAGCACCATCCCAAACTACAATACAGTACGTTATGACTGAGTGCACTGGTGCATAATATACTAAGCGTATTAATTTAAAGTCAGAATATAGAAACTGTTTTTTTTTCAGAATTTATGGAATAAATAATAGGTGGAGTATTGAATTATTCTACATTACCTGCATAAATCACGCTGTGTTTGATGGACGTTTATTAACCTAGTTTAAAGTATCAGCTGGAGGACATCGACTGCAGGACATAGGCCTCCTCTCCCCCCACAGATTACCACCACGACTAGCTATGTGCTGTACGCCTCCAGCTTGCCGGTCTATTTCATTCCAGTTTATCACTCTTCCAGTGCCTGGTCGTCACCCTAAAACCTATCTGGCCTTTCTGTTACCTTAAATTTCTATCTATCATTATCACTACGCCAGATCCCTTGCGGTATAGGCAGAAACTACAGAGTTCCAACAGATTATTTCCTAACATACCTCTCTGGCTTTCTCCACTCTCATAGTTCATCTCATACAGGCTTACCGGTTACGGAGATTCTTAACTTGACCTTTAGATAAGAGACGGTCTATTTGATCAAGGTAAGATAGTCTTGGTCTTCTCTGGTACCTACATCCTTCCACTTTCCTATTGTATATCTGTTTTGTCATTCTTTCTTCCGACATCCTTTCTATTTGCCCGAACCAACGGAGCATACCTTTTTTCATCTTTATACCGATACAAGCTTTCATACCTACACGCTTCCCCAAAATTTAATATAATATTCTAAAGTTATGCCTTAAAATAAAGACTGGACGACTAGATACGCCCAAAATAATCTTAATTAGACCGAAATTTTAATTAGGCCGAAATCAGTATTCTCTAAAATTTAAATCTAAAAAAACGCCTAACTAAAACGAGATTCATTAAGCCAAAGATTAATTATAACTTAGAAAATATTATTTGTTACAGATAAAAGCTCTCACTGAACTAAAATTAATTTCGAGTATCCATTAATTTTGTTACAAAGTAGCAATTTCACCCGAAAATTTGTTGTTCCACAATGTTTTGTAATAATTTTGATAAATATTAAAAGGTCCGTCGGTACGCTATTAATTTTATGGTATTATTGGTTCCAAATAAATAGTAATTTGAGATTTATTATAATGGATTGTCGTTACAGTCTTTTGTATTGGTCTGTGGAAAAGATATTATTTTATAGAGATGGATAATATAGTTTGTGGTTTTGTTAATGTAGTGGTTCAACAATGAAATCTAGAGCCTGTAGAATATTTTTTTATTAAGCACAGCTAGCGATTGATAATCTCACCTGATCATCGTATGGCGATGTGCTTTTAATAATGCGACATACTATTAAAATTTTATGTCTGAAGTATGTAGTGAAGGATCCATTGTTTTGCCTCTGGTGCAGCTCTTCGTATCCTCTGCTGAATTTTCTAGTGGGGCAGTTCTCCACGTCACTGAATCTCCTTACTTTGACTGTGGAGACTCAGTGCAGACTATCGAGCTCACCTTATGGAAAGTAATGATAGGGTCGAAGATGTGGGTCTCTCTCAAGATGTTGATTTGTATTGTCACCGAATTCATATATTGTAGGCGGAGTACGTATTTATTCTACACTAGCTGTTACCCGCGGCTTCGCACGCGTTTATTTTATAATTTGACATAGGTAGGTAGTAGGTAGGTTATCGGATAGCATTAATCTAAGACTTTAGAGATACCTTCATATTAAGTTTCTTTTAAATCCGTTGAGCCGTGGTAGTATAGAGAAATAAAAACAACTATCCCCAGGAATCCTGCATTTCCCGAGCTAAAAAGTGGTCTTAAACAATCTCTGGAAAATTCTATATTTTCCGGTGATAGTGTATTTACACTCGGTTCCGCCAATCTGGATATTAAGACAAACATTTTTTTTCATTGTAGATATTTCATTGTGAGATAAAAAATGTTCTGTTTTATTTTACGATTTAAGATATATAAAGTTTCAAATGTGTAAATTGGTTAAGCCATTTTAATATGAATAAATACCAGCTATGTCGCAAAAAGCGTGATTTTTTCGGAAATAAAAAGTATCTCGAATATTATTTTCCGACCTAAAAAACCTTGAAAGTGTTGGTAAGTTCCATGTTGCCATTTTAGTATGAAGAAATAACAGCTATCCCGGAAGAACCGTGTAGTGAATATATTGTATATTGTGTCAACTTCCATCAGAGTTATTACTCAATCAACTATCTCTACCACCGGACTCAGTTTTAGCCCCACGTAGCCCACACAGGTGGTCTTTGTAAAATATAAACTAAACTATAGCGCGATCTTATTCAACACACAACAATAGCGTCGACTCATAAAAACAATACAATACCTTCCTCTTCAAGAAGGATTTTACTTTAACTATTTTTTTTTTAAATGAATCGTAAAATATTCCTGATGTAAACCTTTTCCACCAACCCTGTCAAAGATTATAATCTAGCGTAATAATATTTAAAAACAGTACATTGCCAGCTAAGTAAGTGGCAAAGTTTTGTCAGTACATTTTGTGTTAGTCTTCTCGTAAGATATTAATCGTCGTTAAAGATTCGTATCCGGCCCATTTATCGTTAGAGTTCCCTCCAGAAAAAGCAATCCTGAATGCATCATCGGCTCAAGCACAAAACCATGTTTAGTGTTTAAATTAAGCGTGTATGAACAATTTCAAGTGAGTGTTTTTAACCACTGAAAAGTTTTTCGTGAGGAGACGAACCTGAATCCAAAACCAATTCATGGATAAATTTATGTGTAGGTACAATCACATATTTTACATTGCAACATTGCAGTTCGGGACAAACAGTTATAAAGTTTTATGGTTTATCTCGCGACAATCTAGTAGCTGAGTTGTTTTGTAACAATAAGTTTATCAAAATCGACTTACTTTTTTTCTTGTGAAACTATTAGATCTTTTGAAAATATAAGTATACAGGGTTGTGATGTTCAAAACAGGCTACACTTACACAAAATTTACAGGTTTAAAAAAAACAGGTTTAAAGTAAAGTGTATTTTTAGAACTCTCAGGTTACGCTTATTTTCGTCTTTTCGGGAGAAACCTTTTGATTTTCCAGGATAAATACTATATAACATGTAAGGCAACATTTTAAGGTATCCTCATGCAAAGTTTAATCAAAATCCGCCAGTTGTTTTTGCGTTATGATCATTCATACATTTAGACAGACAGACAAACAGACACAAAGGCCAAAAATTGCAAAATAGGCTTCTACATCAATAGAATGATATTCCTGGGTTATTTTATAAAAATATTCCATGTACAGACACGACTTCCTTACAGTTTTATTATACGTAGTATGTATAGATTTACTTAGCTTAGCTTTACTTTTCCCTACAAACCGTTTGATTTCTTGAAAACATAAATATTAACGATATTGGCTGTCATATGAATTATCTCCGTGCTTGTTTCACTGATATCTAAAGAGTAGTTTTGGAACAATGAATGATTTATCAAAATCGAATTTCTTTTATTTCATCAGTATCTGTTAGATTTTTGAAAATATAAGTATACAGAGTTGTGATTTTTAGTACAGGCTACAATTACACAAAATTTCATTAAAATCCATCAAACAGGTTCGGAGTAAAGTGTCTTTTTAGAAATCCAATGCTTCGCTTATTTTCGTTTTTTCTGAAGAAACCTTTTTTTCCAGGATAAATACTATTCAACATGTTAGCTAATACTTTAGAGTATCCGCCTGCAAAGTTTCATCAAAATCCGCTTGGTAGTTTTTGCGTGATGCCGGTTCATACCCTCCGACAGACAGACAGACAGACAAACAGACACGAAAGCCAAAAATTATAGAATTGGCTTCTACATCGATAGTATGATACCCCTGGGTTGTTATTTCCTGAAAGTATTCCATGTACAGACACGACTTCGTTACAGTTTTATTATATGTATATATTACTTAGAGCACACTTTGTTTGGTTTTAGGCCATATTTTACTAGCACTTATTAGAGAGTAAATTAAAATAGCCTTAGTCAAAGTGTAGAATACCCAAAGGCACAGTAGGTTGTATCACAGGTAGAAGTATATGTTTCGCTCGCTCAACTAAAGGCAACTATAGGGGTTATTCTGGAGATCTTCCACGTTGGGGGTAAACTCCTGTTTTTAGGGAAAGATTAAAAATGTGACGCAAGGGACAGCATAGGTGCTTTTTTCTTGCTTGAAAATGATTGGCGGAAGACTATCAGGACCTATGGAGCTGCTTAGCTTTAAACTATCTATGCCAAATATGACATCGTCATTAGAGAATTCTTTAATATTGATGTAGTTGCTATTGTAAGAAACATTACGGCCGTTTTCAATAATGTTTCTTGCATTAAGGTTCGGTACGTCCATTAAAAAACCACTTGCAATAAAGTCAGCAAATGCCTCCACCGCCTCAGGAACAGAAAAATACGTTCCTTTATAGACAACCTTTGGTTCAAATCCACCTTTACACCGCAAACTTGAAACGTGATGCCAAAAAATACGCGGGTTACGTTTTATATTGTTCTCAATAAGCTTCATGTGCGCGCTGTAAGCGGATGCTACACGGGATTTAAGGCTGGCTCTAAAGTCTGAAAATAATTTATATAGATCTGGGGAGCGAGTACGTTTCCACGAAGTATGTAATTTTATCTTCATTTGCGTGTCTGTAATTAAATCTTGAGTAAACCAGACTGGATAGCGTCTAACCCTAAAACGATGGCGCCGTTTTTTCGGCACACCAGCGTCAAATATTGTGTGGATAAGACCATAAAATTGTTGACAAGCACTAGGCACATCGTTGGCCTGAAAGACACAATTCCATGAAGTTATTGAGAGCATGTTATGCAACAGATCATAATCGCACCTTTTTAAATTCCAATCTATTGATGGATCTAAGTTGCTAGGAGGTACAGTTTCAGAGTTACGAGTTGTGTCGACTCTTACCTCAATATCCAACGGGGGATGGTAGGCATCGGAAGGAACTATGCCTTCGGTAGCAACCACAATAGCCTCATGAACACAGTCGCTCTCCTTGATCAGCACAACATCTAATAAACTTCCATGCGCATTCACCACAACATTCTTCTCAGACAGACTACAAAAAGATAAAAGATATCATAAATAATTCCTTACACTCATTGATGCACTATTTAAATGATTATAACCCATGTTTATCAGCGTATGTTTCAAAATATTTACAAAATTTTCAATTTTACAGAACCATTGCTATTAGTCCGCGTCAGTAGCATTAGGTTTTATATACACAACGCACACATAAAATGTTCGGCCACACTGTAAAATACTGGCCCAAAGATCTTCGCCAGTTTTAGCTTCTAAGCCACGTCACCGGGTCAAACCAATAGGCGCTTTAGCAGCAAGCAGCACGCCTCCACACGGAGAGTCCTTGTCCCGCCGTTATAGGCTCCAACCTGCATCCACGAGTTTCATGTTTTCCACCGAGTCGTCGAGAAAAGTTTCAGTAACCGCTACAAGACCCTGTTCTAGAACAGCCAAATTATTTCGCCTTACGCGTAGTTTAGATTTTAAGCCACGCACATTTTGGTACAAACATTTGATCGTATATCTCCTACTGCGGGCGTGCTGAGCCATTAAAGGGCTGACCATACTTAGGCTGGCGAGATGGCCCCGCATTTGATCTATATGTAAACCAGGGTTTAATACGTGCGTTTACTGGCCATACGTCGATACAAAAGCAGGCATCATAATAGCCAATTGGTACGCCAATTTTATAGGACTTGTAATTGCCTTTCGGATTAAGTTCCTCTACAGTGCATTCGCCGGTTGGACATAGTCTGCGGAGATATCACTGGCGGAGGATTCCATGTTCCAAAGATGTAAGTACCTCCGCACTTCTACAGCTTTAAGGGAAGTAACAGGAGGATCAGCAGTTCCACAGAGTGACGTAAGACGCCTAGCCACGGTCTTCTTTTTTACAATAGTCCAAGACTTAGGAGACTCAAGGTCGCCTCTGTAGAACTAGGTATGTCGAGCTCTTGCTCTGCAGTGTTATCAAAGTTTTCATTAGAATTATTACCTGGAGGCTTTATTTGTGCACTTTGTTTTCTGGTTTTTTATTTTCTATTTTTTGGTTAAGGCTCTTTTGTATCACGGGATGCATCTTTAGTGCCTGAGGATGTAGATAGCTGTGATTGCCTTTGAGGCTGATTCTGAGCTAAGGAGTGAAGCTGAGAATTAAGTAGAGGCGAGGTATGAACGTGAGGTTGAACCTGAGACTGAGATTCGCTAACTAATGCAGGATTGAAAAGCTGCATTTTTTTAGCCAATTATTTAGAATCTCAATTTGAGATGTACAACTCTCTAGCTTTGAGTCAGCAGTGATCAGAATCAAAAGTGAAATGGCATGGTTAAGTAACTCTGAGAGGGTTTTCATTTCCCGTATTAAACCAAGGATTTCATTGAGTGGTGTATCGTTTCCACTCTTATTACATAAATTTGGAACAGTCATCTTTTTACGGATGGTTACATTTGCATCAATACTTTCGTCCTAGTTGATAGCGCGCAGATTCCCTTATTTTGCGCATAAGACAACGCAGCACAGAATAACAGCCGACAAAGATCAGCTTTGATTCTTGCAATGTGCGAATAAAATCAATCATTTGACGCACTCAGCGCAAAGTAATTTAAATATTATATTAAATAGTAAACTCAAGATTACATAAAATCACTAAAATAACAATTATTATTTTAAGAAAAAATAATTTCCATGTTACTTTAAGCTGTCAGATGTCAAGGCATGTAGCGCTGAAGACGGTCACGGGCGTAGTGGTCATCTGAGACAGAGATGGAGGGACAACTTGGATACTTTTCCGGGAAAGACTTGGATACTACTGACCCAGGATCGATTTATGTAGAGATTTCAAGGATAGGCCTTTGCCCAGCAATGGGTTTCAGTATAGACTATTAGAATATATAGAATCTATAATAGATACATATAATAATATCAGCCTACACTGTCCCATTGGTAGGCTTGAGCCTTCTCTCACAAATCGAGGTGAGAGAGAATAGTTCATACTCCACCACGCGGATCCAATGCAAATTGGTGGAGGCAGATTTGTGGCCACCTGCTCTTGGAACTCAAGCCACCTATGCAGATTGGCTTAACGACTACAACATTGCGTAGTAACCGGGACCAACGGAATAGCGAGCCTTCCGAAGCGCAGAGATGCTTGAATATGAAAATACCACAAACAGTCACCTATCTCAGCCCGACCGAGTCCAACGCTGCTCAACCTCGCTTATTTTTAAGAACGCCACGGTCGTACAGCGCTACGAGCGCCTAACTAGATAACTACTTTATTAAATTAGAAATTCACAGCCAGGTAAAATTTGTCCTATCACAATCATTCGTCGGCAAAGATTCTCCCACAATATTCTACTCAATCCTTCCACTAATTACTCCGTAATCATTATCTACATTATTCACTAACAAAGTAAAGACTAATCTCAGGTGACAACGCACAATCTAAATTATTTCACAATCGTAGGAACTTTAGATTGAGCAGAAATACGAAATACTTTAATATTTAAGAACATGAGCACATTGGAAATTAATGTTGTACTTCATAATGGAAATGTAAGGGCGAAGCTATACTAATGAACTTCGCGAACCAACGCAACGTAACAAAAAAAAAACAAAAAATGGGTAACAGAAAGGCCAGTCGTATAAAACAAATTAAAATATTACCCTAAGTCAAAAACCATTTACGTATATAGGTTACTAAAAGGCGCTTAAAACCGTTTACAATTATTACATTTACATCTCCCTCTAGATTAGAACACGGCCTCATACTGTGAAGATCTAGTAGGAAACTCAGTGGGCTTGTTTTTGACGTATATTGTTTCGTTCGACTGGCCTTTTTGTATGTATATTTTTTTCACAAAACTATTTTTTTAGGAGTTTCCAAATAAGGAGCTACTCAAGCCCAATTAGTTTTAATGTCAAGATAATCAGACATTTTATAATATTAACCTATGAAAAATAGTATCGGTGTAAAGATGAGAAAGGGTTTGACAAAACAGATATACGATCTGAACGAAAGTAGAGGGGTGTAGGTACCGGGGAAGACCTAGACTGTCTTACCATGACCAAATAGACCGTGTCTTATCTGAAGGGCAAGTCAAGAGTCTCCGTAGCCGGCGAGCGTGTATGATACGAACTATGAGAATGGAGGAAGCATGATGATATAGAAAGAAAGATATATTAAATAAATATTCTAGTTTTTATAGTTTTAGACATAATCTTTTTTATTTCGATGTCTTTGTGTGTGGTTCAATAAATATTATTTCTTTCTTAATAAAGCGACCGGTTATAGGTGTACCTGCACCTTTACGCATTAAGGAGCAAACAGACAACCGGTTAATGATGTTATTCTAAGATTAATATCCACTAAACACAAAGGGAGCGGTAATGGTTCGGATTATGAGTCAGTTCGCCCGTCTGCGTAATATTTTCCTTCGTGTATTAGCGAATGTAATTGTCTTTGTTGGGTCCTGGATTCGAGGATGGAAAATGGTTAGTCTGTGAATGTTTTTTTGGGAGTATTTTCGTTGATACGTTTCGGAATGTAGATCATAGTGTATTTTTGTACTTTGTTTTTGATATTCTACGATTGGAATTTTAAATCATTTATCTAACTGTTAGTTTCTGCCTGCGACTTCGTCTGCGTTGACTTTAGACAAGAACCTAACATTTTTCCGGAACAAAAAGTAGCCTATGTGTTATTCCAGGTAATAAAGTAACAAACATCCAAACATACAAACTTTCGCATTTACAATATTAGTAGGATTACTACTAACCTAATTTTCTTTGTTTTGTATCTTTACCCTACAATAAGAGTTATTGTAGTGCTGTGTGTGCGTTTATAACCTCAAGTAAGGGGATCCTATGTACACTGTTCGTCACCACCACCTAGATATCATCGACGATGTTAAGTCCCAATTTAATAAGGACTGAGCCTGTTGCTATCCGGTATACCAGTCATACTTCCAGCCTTCGGACAGGAAATAAGAATTTTTGATAGTAAGCCCCAATAACACTTTTTCCGACCTCGACACCAGGATCTGGTGATCTAGCCAGACCATGTCCCGCTGACAAAGCAGTTTAGTGACTCCATTCAAATGAAAATTTCTCGAGTTATTAATGTTCTCGGGTGGCGACCACGTGCCGGAAGACGTGGAGTAGGCAACCCGTGGGAGTGGGCGGATAAGGGCTGGATGCTTACAACACGACGCCGATCGTTATGGTGATTTTTGGTGTAAGCCTTTATCTTGCAGTAGACTTATTTCCATTAAAGAAGAACAGAAATAATATAAATAAAATCTGGCACAAGAATAAATAATTATTGCTATTCAAAAGGTCATGTTTCTAGTCTCCAGACTACAACTGAGAGTATTTTTCAACATACATCATGTTAATACTTAGAACAAAGATGACCTTATTGTACTTTCTACTCGTCTCCACAGAATTAGTAATTCTTTCATGGGGCAATGTATACGCTTCTACAACAAATTGCCCATAGATATCAGAAACATGCCTATCAATAACTTTTAAAAAACAATTACAACTAGACTGTGTACGAAAACGAATTACAAAATTTTGAATTATCTTGACGATAAAACAGATTGGCTTTGAGCAGCTCCTCAATCAGCAAAATTAAACAATGCTGTATAATACAATTTTCAAAAAGAAAAACAATGGTTATCTGAAAGGCCAAACAAATTAAGTTAAAAGACTAGCCCGCTGAGTTTATCGCCGAATTTTCTCAGTGGAGGCCGCGTTCTGATCCGGTGGTAGATGTAAAAAAATTAATTATTTTAACGTTTGTAAGTGCTCTTGTCTAAACAAATAAACATTTTTTGTCTTTGACTTTTCCAAAGAAAACTCCAATAACAAAAAGAAATTGCGACCTAGGAGTCAATAATTCTTAACCACAATATTTGCTACTACACTAACGAGGCATTCCAGTTACAGTATTGAAATTAAAATAAGAATCTATACATATAATAAAACTGTAACCGAGCCAAATCTGTACTTTGAATATTATTTGAAAATTTTGATTGGGACACATCTCCCGATATAGAGACAAACAATTTTTTTTAGAATTCTTGTCTGTCTGTCTGTCCCTTTGTGTTTCATCACGCAAAAACTACTGTACGGATTTCAATAAAATTTGGTATGGTAATAATTTGTGTTCTAACTTAAAATAATAAATACTATTTATCCCGTAAACAAAACCAACCCGGGATAATTGCGGGATAAACCATAAAACTTGGTTAATGTTATTATTGTCAGTCCCCAGCTGCAATTTTACGTTAAAATATGTGATTGTGCCTACACATGAATTCATTTATGAACTGATATTGGATTCAGGGTTTTCTCCTCACCAGAAACTCTTCAGTGGTTAAAAGCACTTACCTAAAATTGTGCATACACGTTTGATTTAAACACTCAAATATGATTTCGTGCATGAACCTTATGCATTCAGGATGCATTCAGAATTGTCACTTCAGGAGATTTTTTTTTAACGGTAAACGATTTGGACACGATACTTTGTATATTCATTTATTTAAGATATTCAAACATGATTTCGAATGAACTGTAAATTCTCGCGAGACGACTGACACGAAATGTACTGACAAAACTTTGTTACATACTTATCTCAAAATGTACATTTTTTAAATATTATTAAGCGAGATTACGATCTTTGGCAGAATAGGTAGGTAAGGTTTAAATCAGCCATTTTATCAAAAAAATTATAATAAATAGATAAACTGCTAATCGTTTTCAAAAAATGTACTTAAGTATTGTGGTAGTTTTTTTATGAGACGGCGTTAGCGTTGAATAATACTGCGCTATAGATTTAGAGAATTGATTAAGATAGCGCTTTAGAAACTAACCTTCCTATGTCAAATTACAAAATAAACGCGTGCGTAGCCGCGGGTAACAGCTAGTCTCACATAAGAACAAACAATTCTAAAACCATAATATTTCACCATGCTACATAATATTTCATAATGCTACCATGTTCTGTCTTCGGTTTAGTCGGTGTTCGAGTTAATCCTCGCTGTTTAAAATTCAAAGAGACTGCGGCCTCGAGACTCACTGCAGTCTCGGGTAAACCAAATTAAATAGAGGGCGACCGGTGACGGCGGGACGAGATGTAAATTCCGCACTGTTGCAACTATTGGAGCGAGGGCGAAAACTTCTGTAGGAATTAATGGTAAGAGGGTAAGAAAGATTTTAATAAACTGTCTACGTTTTGAGTTGATTCGCTAAACGTGCATATTTAAAATGGGCAACAATATTATAGTAGTACGTTTATTGCCATGACTATTTATGTTTGTTCATACATAAACAGATTTGGCTACTTGTTTGTGTTTTTGGCTTTTTCTACTATCTTATTTATTTATTATATATTATATTATACTTATTATATTATGTTTTACTACTATCTGAATTTACACAAAGCAGGTAAATATTAGAGTCGAGCCTCATTGTATTAAATTCAAAGAGACTCCGGCCTCCTCACTGCAGTCTTGGGTAAACTAAATTAAATAGAGGGTGAATGGTGATAGTTGGGTGAGATGTAAATTAACTGTTGAACTTCTTTACGATTTAATGGAAAGAGGGAAAAACATTTTAATAAACGGTATCCTTTTAACTTAGTTCGTTAAACGTACATACTTAAAATGTACCTACTCAAGCACGTGGTGCAGCTGGTGACAAACATAGTATAGTTTTAGCAATAAAAAATGTTCTCAGTAAGTTCTCATGTGTGTGTCTCGAGTTGTGCCCAGTTATGAACCTCGAATTGTGCCCAGTATATCATCCCAGTACCCAAAATCATCAGCAAAATGTGCTTATACTCGATCTACCTCTTAACACGAGAGTTAGGGTAATATAGGTATGGCTGTGTTATTAATAATCATTTTTATTTCAGGTAGGCTGGTTACGAGCTGAAGACCAAACTGTGCTTTCTTTCGACGACCGGGTAGTTTTGGGTTCCCGGTACTCAGTGACCCTGGACGCGCCTGGTACTTGGCAGCTGAGGATCAGGCCACTACGAGTGGAGGACAGAGGCTGCTATATGTGCCAGATCAATACTCAACCGAGTATGAAGTGGCAGATCGGATGCATTGATGTTTATGGTAAGGCGTATGTCAATCAACAGCTTAGCTCAGTGGTTAAGGGCCGTACCGCCCACTGGATCGTGTAGTCGCGCTTTCGATTCCCGCACGGGATGAATCTTTGCGTGACCCCACAAATATTTGTTTCTGATTTTGGACGTCTCTGTAAACTCTTAGTAACAGTTCGGAGTCTAGAATTTTGCCAAGTATAATGCCAATAGGTTCATCATCTATTATATTAGGACTTCCGTCAGCAAAAACTAGGTGTACATAGAACAGTGCACCCACCTTATATCCCATACCTACCCCAAAAAAAATGTAGATGATTTTTTTTTATTGTGAAAGTAACTATAGGTTTCTTGTCCTTTTGTCACAGTACTGACATTCTGAAGTAGTGTTAAAGTCTTTGTTACTTTTCTGACGATTCATAGATACCAAAATGGTTTACATAAATAAAAAAATATTTTCACTCTGGCTCTGCTACCCCCATTAGGGAATGTAGGGGTAAAAATTACTATGCCCCTATAATTATAAAGCTCTATTACAGTCACCTAAGTAACATTCATTACCTTGTTTTCCAAACACCCTTTGTTAAAAATATAACCTCGGCTGACTTTCATCAAAGCTAAAAGCCCTAAAGATTTTTAATTAAAACGTTTAAGTATTTATTATGCTTGAGAGCGTAAATTGAAAGGGAAAAATGTCCCACCGTGTGCTTAAGCAATATTGAAAAAGGTGTACCCGTAAAGAACTTAAGTAAATTAAGTACACGACAACAAACTTTCGAAATAAGTGTTTGGAGTTTGTATATTTCTTTTTTTTATAAATATACCGGTTTCCCTGTGGGTTTGGTTGTCTGTTTTCTTTTTTAAGTATACTTAAGTCTAGTATTGATCCTTAATATGACTGGTCGAAGTTGGGCAGGTTGTTAACTGACGTATCTTATACAAATAATTTTAATCTAAAAAGATCATCTATCAAATTAGATACGAGTATCTTGCTTAGTTGACGAGTTCCTATTGTCACATTCCGGTTCCATCATCTAACCCTGAACACCATCCGGGTCTACAGTACTCGTCATGACTAATCTAACTAGGCGAAACACGGCGCGGCTATTGTGAGTAGTTGGGTCCATTGGCTACCTTTCAGCTTTATCATCAGACCCTGAACCCCACCTGGTAGTACTGTACTTGTCAATACCAATCCAACAAGCTTAAACACGAGGGCTTATGTTGTATATTTCACATGTTCCTATGGCCAACTTCCGACTGTGGTATCATATTATTGCATTGTAACCAAACTTACATACGTATGCCAAATTTCAACTCAATCGGATTTCTGCAAGTACTTGAAAAATGAATAACAAGATTTGAACCGGAAAGACAGACAGACATATAAACATTGCAAGTTAAATAAAAGCTTGTAATAAAAATAAGCTTTCTTATTTTATTTAAAACGAATTTGTACCTCTCGAAAACTCCTTACGTACGTAACTTAAAACAAAACTCAATATCAATGAAACGTCTCGAATGAACGGTGGAAAAGTATTTTTCCACGGAAAAATAAATCACCTTAAGGAAGTTAACGTTATTTCTTCGCGCCAACGGAGGTGGACGCCAAGTTTTATCGTTCGAAGCTCAAATTAGTTCTGGAGGCGGTCGAATTTTTTTTTTCAATTCCCAAGTTTTGAAGTATGGATTTCAATATTGAACTTTACTATGTCTCCGAGGAATCTAACTTTCTGGTGGAATGAGGAATTTAATATGTAATATTGAGACGGCATTCCTTGAGGGCAATCGTAAAAAGTTACTTTAATACTTATTTGGAAACGTAGATTGTGCAAAATTCTTTGGCTCGTTGTGTTTTATGTTTATGTAAAAAATCATCGGCAAGTGACAGATGGACGGTATAAATAGAAAATCTTATTGGATACCTTATCTTTAACCTCGATGTGAGCAGAGGTATCCTTAACATTTTTTACTGAAGTATATTCCATTGCTCCGTTCAATAGCTCTATTTAGGTAGCAAGATAATTATTCGACTTCAATTTTCTATTTTATAAAAATAATGTCTTCCGGAAATGAGAATCGCAACTGTGACTTTTTATATTAATTCGGATGACTTCGTTATCCGATGCAATCAATTTAGTTTAAGGCAGAACAGACTCGAGTCATTATAACAAGTATACAGCATGGTGATTTGTAGACTCGCGGTATTCACATAAGTTGCTGTATTGTTAAGACCATGAAGCTTTTAATTAAGCTTCTTGATTGACACCAAAGAGAAAACTATATCAAAAAAAAAGAGAAATGAAAATTTGCAGTTTATTTATTTATTTAAAAAGATACACCGTCAGCATTATCACTGAATCATTCAAAATGTATACAATACACGAATTTACGACTAAAGCGAAACACAATTATCGGTGTATTCTCAATAAATTTTGGCGTATAATCAAAATAAAGAGCAAACTAATTAATATAAAATTAAAAATGTAACAAACATTTGGCACATACTGATAATAACTCAAAGAATGGCTCTGGAAATAACAAAATATTAAAATGACAAAGTAAATTTGAAGAAATTAAATAATTACAAGTTCAGTAACTTAAACTAATAATAAAAAAAATAAAAATTAATTTTTTTAACGAAAGAATTAAGATAATTGTGGAAAATATCAATGCTGTCGGAATTTATTTCATTGTAAGAACGCATGAGACGATTTAATGGTGAGAACTTTCCAAGGTTAGTATTAGAGAAAGCTATATTAAATTGGTTTTTAATTTGTGTCTGAGGTATAGTTCGAGGTACAGTTAAGTTGATTTCGCTTAAAATATTAGGTATGTTAAGAAAACCATTTACAAATTTATATAAAGTTATTAAGTCTGCAGATTTACGTCGTCTAGTGTGTCTAAACTAAGATTCGATAATCGTGTAAAGTAATCAGCACGATGTGAACCCTCCCTTTTTTGTAGGCTAAAAAGTTTGAATACTTTTGTTGAATGCGTTCAAGGCGATTTATATGAACTGCATAATAATGGATCAATGTTGTCTACGCGAATAAATGAATTATTATTATTATATTGTGGGTTCCATACGGCTGAAGCATATTTAAGGTTGCTGCGAATGAGACTGATATATAAGCATCTAGTGACGTGAGTTTTTAAAATCTTTACATACACGTTTAACAAACCCAGATATTTTCCAGACTTTCAAAGCTATATGGTCAATATGTTGTCTGAAGCTCAATTTTTGATCTAAAATGAATCAAAGATCCCGTACCTCAGTAACTTCTTTGAGAGTAATTTCCTCAATGTTATATTTAGAAGGAATAACATTACGATTTCTAGTCAATTTTATGTATACACATTTGTTGGGGTTTAATATAATTTTATTCTTATGACACCACGATTGGAGTTTAAACCAAGAAGTAAGCGTACGTCATCTGGACCTGTTATAGGCTTATATCATTTTAAATCATCTGCGAAAATCGAGTAATTACTGAATTTTATACATTAGGTAATATCATTTATAAGAAGCAGAAATAGTATCGGGCCAAAATATGAACCTTTGGGGGCTCCAGATGTGGCTCTAACAATTTTAGAAAAAAAAATTTTTATCACTACCTTTTGGGATCGATTTTGAAGATAGGACTCAAACCAATATGAAAGATGTCTACATATACCGTAACGTTGTAATAACACCATCATGCCTATATTCCCCAAGCGGGGGTGGCAGAGGTGTACTGAGTACACCCACGTTTCGCCGACGATGTTAGGTCCCATGTAATAGGGAGAGAGCCTATTGCCATATACCGGGCACAATTCCAGACACCGAACTCATACTGGGAATTTTTCGTTAGAAAAATTACATTGTTCGACCTAGAATTTGAACCCAGGACCTCGTGATCACAAAGCGATGTGCTTCACCACCAGACCAACGAGGTAGTCAAACCGTAACGTTGTAAATTAATTATTAATCATTTATGATCCACTTTATTAAATGCAGAACTAAAATCTGTATATACTGCGTCAACTTGTACTCTATTGTCTAAGAATACTGCTAAGTGCATACTAATTGTTGGTATAATTTAAAAGGTTGGTCGTTGTAGATCTATTTTTACAAAATGAATGCTGAAATCCGTGCTGAAAATCTGATATATAACTAGATGTGTAAGCTGTAATAACAGGGTAAACAAGGCATTCAAATATTTTAGAAAAAATACTTAAAATTGAGACTGAAATTTATATTTACGACATTATTTTTGTCACTCTTTTAAAAGATCGGAATGATATTGCCGGTTTTCCATAGAATTGGAAATGTTGAATTTTGTATATGTATTTTTAATAAAAACTGGTGGTATGCCAGTTTTTCAAAAGATTTCAAAAGATTAGCAATGGTGTTTTCACTGATTTTAATATTGCAAAGAGAAATTTGAGGGTATGAACTATCTAGGATATCATATTCGGAGTGTGCTTGAGAAAATACGGAAGAAAATTGAGCTGCAAACAAATTACATATATATTCACCTGAGCAAGCTGTTTCGTCATTAAAGTTGATTTCGATTGGTATGCCTGACCACGATTTGCTTTAACATATGACCAGAATTTTTTGGGATTCTTAGTAACTGAGTTTTTAATTTAGGTAATATAGTGAAAATAACAAGATTTTATTAATTTCCTTATTTTTTTATTGGAAATTTTGAGCTCAATTAAAATCACTAGGATTTTTATATTTTTTATAACGTTTTCTGAGTTTTACTTTTTCTGCGATAATTTTTATAAGGGAAGGTGTATACCAGGAGGGGAATTTACTATACCGTTGTTTTGTTTTAGATATTGTAGTATCAATGATAGTGTCAGATTTCATAAAATTTCGACAGCATATCATTTACATTGCAATTTTATTGAAGTTCTATTTGCCAGTCTACATGACTCAATTTATTAATCATCTCAGCCTATGCTGAACATAGGCCTCTCCAATCGCTTTCCAGCGTAACTGGTGCGACGCCACCTGCATCCAACGCCTTCCTGCGATTATCACAAGGACGTCGGCCTATCTGGCAGGCGGTCGTTCTACGCTGCGCTTGCTAATACGTGGTCTCCACTCTAGTATCTTTCTGCCCCAACGCCCGTCCGATCTTCGCGCTATGTGGCCCGCCCATTGCCTTTTCAGCTTGCTAATCTTAAGGGCTATGTCAGTGATCTTGGTTCTTCTACGAATCTCCTCATTCCTGATTCGATCATGCAGAGAAACGCCGAGCATTGCTCTCTCCATAGCTCGCTGAGCAACTCTGAGCTTTTTTATGAGACCTATTGTAAGAGACCGTCTCTGATCCGTATGTCATCACTGGCAACACACATTGACTAAAAACGTTAGTCTTGAGGCAATGAGGTATTTTGGACGAGAAGATGTTGCGCAGTTTTCCGAACGCTACCCAGCCGAGTTGGATTCGATGATCGATCTCTCTCTCAAACTTGGATCTACCTAACCGGACTGTCTGTCCCAGGTAAATGTATTCGTCGACAACTTCAAGGGTACAACATGGGCATAAAACATTATTTTCGTTTTGTCCATGTTCATTTTAAGACCCACTTGTTGGTATACTCTGTTGAGGTCACCAAGCATTCGTCCTAGATCTTCCAACGACTCCGCCATGACCACAATGTCGTCGGTAAATCGAAGGTGAGTGATGTATTCGCCATTGATGTTGATGCCAAGTCCTTGCCATTCCAAGAGCTTGAAGGCGTCCTCTTAGGTGGCTGTAAATAGTTTCGGAGAAATGACGTCTCCCTGTCTTACTTCTCTTTTTATGGGGATCGCATCGTGCACTGCCCCTGTACTCGAACTCACATGGTGGCGTTATTATACAAGCACTTCAACACTTCGATGTACCGATAGTCGATGCGGCATCGCTGGAGAGATCTAAGAACCGCCCAAGTATCGATCGAATCTAAGGCTTTCTTATAGTCCACAAACGCCAAGCATAGGGGGCGATTATACTCCTCAGTCTTTTGTATAATCTGCCGCAGCGTATGAATGTGGTCTATGGTGCTAAAGCCTTTCCGGAAACCGGCTTGTTCGGGAGTCTGGAAGTCATCAAGCCTGAGTTCGAGACGATTCGCGATAACTCTCTAAAACAACTTATAAACATGGCTCAGCAGTGTGATGGGCCTATAGTTTTTCAAAGAGGTGTTATTACCTTTTTTGAAAAATAGTTCCACCACACCCGTATTCCATGCTTCCAGCGTTTTCCCTTCCAGTAAGACAGAATTTAACAGCTTCTGAAGGACTTTAAGTACCAGCGTTCCACCCGCTTAAAGAAGTTCTGCGATAATTCCGTCTTCACCCGACGCTTTGTTGTTTTTGAGTGGTTTTAGAGCCATCCTAATCTCGTACAGGTTGATGTCCGGGATATCTTTAGTATAGTGTCGGGTTAGCTTGGCTCTTGGGTCTTTTACCGAGTCAACAACAGGTTCAGCTACTAAGGTATATAACTGCCCATAGAACCTCTCTATCTCCCTGAGTACCTCTGACCTATTCGACGTTACTATTTCATCCTCCGTCTTCAGCTTCGTCAACTGACTTTGCCGAATAGACGCGTTTCTTGCAAACACTTTGGAGCCCTTGTTCTGCTCTATGGTCTCCTCAATACGCCTTGTATTGAAGAACCGTAAATCATGTCGCAAGGACTTTAATATCTGTCCATTGAGCTGCCTATAGGACTTAGCATCATCGGAGGTTTGGAGCGTCAAGGAACGTTGCTCAGCTATGAGGTTCCGGGTGTAGTCAGATAGTTTTTGAGGCCTATTTTTACGGTGGCCCCACCGTAAAAATAGGCCTCAAAAATACTTGGACCCGACCGTATGGACAGTCTCTACCAGCCTGTTGTTGATTTCGTCCATTGATGCGCTGCTGTCTAGCAATTTGAAGCGGTTTGACAATTCAAGTTGGAAGTTCTCGGGGTTTTGGATATGTACATAAGAAGGTTGGAGCGCAGACTTCATCAGACGCGATCTTTCCATTTTGACATTAATATTTAATGTGTCTCTGACTATTCGGTGTTCACTGCCGGTTTTTATCCTGTGAATCACGGATACATCATTAAATACGCGTCGCTTGGTGCTCATGATGAAGTCTATCTCAATTTATTATTAACAGCTGTATCTATAGTCGGCTTTACGAAAGTTTTGAGTAGCAAAAGTATTGTACTTCAAAGGAACAGAATTGTTGAAATTAAAATGGATTTCAAGCGCGGGATGATGTGCGTCAATTTTACTATAATAGGACTCTCTTCAACTGTTATATCATTAAAATTAGCCATTACGAAATAGTAAGATTATTTTCGGACATAAAATCAATCAATAATAAACCAAGAGTATTATTACATTTAGGTATTGTTGTATTAATGTTACAGTTAGTATTCCAATCAATTGAGCCTATATTAAAGTTACCAAGTATCACAGTTTCAAATTCATCAGATTGCATTACAGCACTAGAAATTAGAAAATATAATCGACCGATAATAATCGATTATTTTCTCTAGGGTGATAATAGACACCGAGGGCGGTAAATATAAGGCACAAAAGTTAATGTTCAGTCTACATATGTATGCACGTACCGTCTGAAGTGATGTTTTCTGCTTGAATTACATGTTAAAAATATAGGGCAAAAACAAGCATAGCACGCTTGCTTTAAGTAATGCAGAATAATAAAGTACTCGGTCTATTACATATTTAATAAATTTCGCAAGAATGGAAATAAACAGCCTGTATATCACATGGTCTAACTTACCCATACAAATATTAAAATACACTTTATACTTAACACCACAGGTCTCATTATCTACCAAAACTTCACCGAAATAAAGCAGAAATTCCACGAACTTAATGAAGAGTACAGTTATAATTTCACTGCAAATGATTTTTACATTAACATCTGGCGGGAAAGGGGACAATTATAGCGAATGCTCAGTCGAGTAAAGCTGTTAATTGTTCCGATTAATTCCATTATGGTCCCAAAACAAGTTTGGCTTGGAGCCCCCAAGTTTCGCTGTGGGAATTTTGTTCGAACCATTTTATCGAGTTGGATTATTTATTGAATGTACATTACCTATTAAAAGTTGTCGAATAAGGACAAGGCAGTCACTTTTGACAAAAAGTGGTGCGAATATCGAACCCGCGACTTTTATTGACCCGTCACCATAATGCATGTATGATACACTAGTTTTTGCCCGCGCCTTCATCCGTGTTGTCTTTAGACAGGGACCTACATATTTCCGGTATAAAATGTATTCCATGTGCTAATCCAGGAAATAACCTATCTGTGTACCAAATTTCATTCAAATCTGTTTGCGTGATTGAGTAACAAACATCTACACATACAAACCTTCACATTTATCATATATTTAGGATACCTACTTATCATTCGCTACGTATGTATTGTCATATCTTTGTACTCATCTCAAGAATAAGATGCTTTTATTCCTTTCTTTCTACTCGCAGATGAAATAAATAGACGAGTTTCTAGATTAAAATACTGGTTACAAGGTAGAAAAAGGTGTGTATAACACAAAGCCTGTCGTCATGGCGAAGCAAATACGCACTTATGTTAGAAAAGTTCCGAAAGTCTTTTCTAAGATATCTGTATAAACGGCGCTACATACAATCCATACGTTTACCCGACTAAGTTTCTATTGGGATGTCTCGGTTACAACTCGCTCGAAGTTCGTAGGAACAACGATCAGATGATCACTATCTGCAAGATTCTTCGCGGGCTATCTGATGCGCCCGACCTGCATATGCCGACCTGCGACCGGCTTGGTTTTTCGCCCCGAGCAATTACAGTTGCGCCAGGCACAGGTTTTTCGTGGTGCCCTCGAGCCGCACCGTCACCCGTGCCAACGCCCTGATACCAGCCGCACCATCGCCCGTGCCAACGCTCTGATACCTCGCGCGCTCGCCGCGCTCAATCGTCTCCTGGATTTTATCCTAACTGTGATGTGCTTGCTGATGGATGGTCGAAAATTTTGTATGGATGTCAGAGTTTTTGTGAGAAGGATGAATTGTTTAGATATATTACTGTAACTGGTGTTTTGTTAATTAGTGTAAATCGTATATAACCTTACTAATTAAATAAATAAATGAGGGAAAAATTTATTCTGTAGTGTACATCATTCGGCTGATAAAGGTTATTATTGCTGTTCTAAAAAAAATCTCAAAAGGTCCAGAGTCTGGAATTGTTATCAGTGGCAGACTCGTCCCTTATCACATCGTCGGTAACATAATATCATCGGTAAAATGTTGGTATAAACAGTACACTTCTGCCACTTCCGCTTTAGCGATGTAGGCATGACTGTGCTCTTTTATAATACTAAAGTCTGCTCTTGATTCTTCTTGAATGGTTATTAGCAGACGCAAAAAATACAATAATAAAGTATTATGGTTTTCTTTAAAAACCAAGATCAACTTCAGTAGGTATATAAATGTGACAAGTATTTGATATTTCTCTCAAAAAATCATGATGCAAAATACTTTTGAACTGAGTAACTTAATATCAGATTTATACACATTGTAATATAATCGTTACATATTACTGACACACTTGCAGAACATTAGAAAATTGAACTTTAAGCTGTTAACAAAAAGAGAGGGAGTCCAGTAGTCATACTCGTGAACGGGTGCTGCCTGTGGAGACTGGTCCCTCTGGAATCCTTTAGACACTCTTGATAAATAACATCATTAGTATCATACCTCGGTCGTAAGGCATCACACGGGAGACAGATTTAATTGTAACCTAAACATTGTATCCACACAATTAGATTGAAAAAAATAGAAAAGGAAAAAGAGAATTCAATAAAAAAGGCAATCCCGCTGAGTTTCTTCGCCAGATCTTTTCAATGGAGGCCGCGTTCCGATCCCGTGATAGATTAGTAGTAAAATTGATTAAAAAGAAATGTAAATAGACTATTTGTGAGCGCCCGCACAGGGCTTATACAAAATATATTATGAGATTGAGTGGAACCTAAGGACTTAGCACGAAAAGCGAGTTGATATGTCAGTGTTGTTACACTACAAATTGATTACATGATGATGATTGAGACTGATACCATGAGTTTAAGTACTTACACTTAGTAACTTTACGTTTAATCTATACTTGAACACTTATTCAGCTCGTTCTGTAATGTTCTGCCATATCCGATGAACGCAATGTATACAGAATTGTGTAAACTCTCATTTTCAAAACAGTAACTGTAAAGTTTTTTGCCTTCTTCTCCACAAGAATAACATTCCGAACGGGTGGTAGGATTTTAAGTAACCAATAACTTTTTTCTTTTGTGATTATTCACAAGTGAATTTTGGTCTACATTAAACATAACAAAACTTTTGATTTTGGAATAAATAAAACAGCCACACAAGGATCTTTTGGCCCGCGGCCAAAATCGAAACTAACGCTGTCATCAAGTGAAATGTCAATTCATGACAGTCGCAGAGTTGCCGTTTGCTATGAAATTTACCCAAAACCTTTTTTTAATTAGTAACCGTGCGGGCCCACTTATTGAAATATTTCCCTGAAAGTGTTCCTACATTATTCTAAATTGTAACTCTTATTTCAGACCAAAACCCTCCTGTCAATGTTATCCACGGGCCAAAAGATCCTTGTCACACTTTAAACATGAACGTGAGAGCTTACTTACTCACTAGCGTCACGCTAACCTCAATCTTTTTGTGCTAAGCACTTTGTTTTCTCAATCGATCTACAATCACACACAAATTATGTTACACAAACAATTTGAAAAGGCAAATAAGGGACTGAACAACACCTCTGAGATACAAACACTACACTCAGTTTATGTAAATAGGAAAGTGATTCAGCTAAACGAGTCGGACGATACACTGGCGAACTCGTAAAAGTCGCTACGTACTGACTCAGGAAAACGTTTAACGTGGAAAATATTGGTTCCCAGTAACGTATATTGAAATTGTATGCATTCCAACTTGCATTGATTTTATATTGAATATGCTGGGTGGGAAGGAGCACTCCTAACATATTTAAATATCTTGGTAACCTGCTTATATCCTTAATACAAAAGTTGGTTGATAATCTGTTGAAAGAGTTTGTAGCACTGTATGGTATGATTAATATCTGGCATACTATGTCATGGTGATTTGTAGCAATTGTGCAGATTTTTGCAACCTACTGGTTAAGAATCTTTTTGGTCGATTCGCCTATAATAAAACACGCTAAGGGGCGCCGGGACGTGATGGTCCCATCACGTCCCGGCTACCATTTCATATGATAGTGGTTAAGCTAAATTAGATGCCTTGTGGTCGGCTTGAGTTCCAACAGGAGCCTCCTCCCATTAATCCGCACAATATATTATCTCGATTTGTGAGAGAAATCCTTTTCTAGCAGTGGTGGTTAGTGGCATTCCTATTTTAGGCAGACTCTGTGATTTGAAAAGCACGTTACATTCTTGTTCTCGATTTCTATGTCTGCCTCCTCTGCCTACGGTGACCACAAATCTACGTAAAGTTAGTAAATATGTGAGAGAAGGTCTTTACCCAGAAGGAGAACTGATACTCCTTGACTAGAATCCGTGACTACTCACACACAGAATTATGGCTGATCAATTATTTTTTATTTGTTCAATAGTACCCCCAGACATAATAAACGAAGAGACATCAGCTGACGTATCGGCTCATGAGTTGGATAACGTGACGTTGACGTGCACAGCAACAGGCCATCCACCACCGAAGATTACCTGGAGGAGGGAAGACCATGAGCCTATGTTGTTGAAGAAGACCGGCAATAGAGATTATTATAAAGGTAATTAAGACAGGTTTCCATATATCTAGGTACAAATTTGTCGACAATTAGGTGCTGTGCATTCGCGATCTCGATACTCATATAGGACAAATTTTTGTGCGGGCTCCAAATGTTTGTTTCGGTCTGGGCTTCATGTTTGTAAACTCACCTATAGCTATGGCCAGAATAATTTCTCGTATAGAGCTACTAAAACAATTTTGATCACTCGCAAAAGTGTTGGCCAGAGTTGCTCCGAATACCGTAGTATTTTATAGAGATATATAGTTGCAAATGGAATGTTGTGCGAGGCACAAGGGGGTTTCAGGTCTGGAAGAGGATGTTCGGATCAAGTCTTCTCACTCCGCAACATCGTAGAGAAGCATCTGGCAGTGGGCCGGAAGGTTTTCTGCGGTTTTGTAGATCTGGAGAAGGCATTTGACAGAGTTGTGCGAAAGAGACTTTGGGACATTTTGCCAGAGTATGGTATAGATGGCACTCTGTTGCGAGCCGTCCAGTCCACTTATGTGGACTGCAAGGCATGCGTACGGGTGGGTGGTAACAGGTCACCCTGGTTTGACGTTAAAATCGGCGTCAAGCAGGGTTGCGTGTTGTCCGCTAGACTGTTTATAATATATCTGGACAAAAGTCTTCAAAGACTGAAAGCGATGAATGAAGGTGTACAAATGGGTGACTTAGTGGTAAACCATCTACTTTATGCAGATGACGCGGTTTTAATAGCGCCAACAGCCACTGATCTGCAAACACTAGTCACAGTTATGAAAGACGACTGCATGATCAATGGCTTACACTTGAATGTGAAGAAAACCAAGATTATGGTTTTTGAAAGGGAAGAAACCAGAACGAATGTAAGGATTGTGGTTGGTAACGATGTGCTGGAGCAAGTGAATGAGTTTGTATATCTTGGATGCGCCTTCAGTAAGGATGGGAAATACACCGCTGACATAGAGAGAAGAGTGAGTGCAGGGAACAGAGTGAATGGTGCGATGGGAAAGCTACTCGGGAGCCGGCACTTAAGCCATAAGGCGCAGCTGGCCATACATAACGGAGTTCTTGTCCCAACGCTGTTATATGGTAGCGAGAGCTGGGTATGTAAGAAGGAGAATGAAAGTAGGATAAATGCGGTAGAAATGCGAGCTCTGCGGAAGATGTGCGGAGTGAAGCTGACCGACCGCATTAGCAACAGCATAGTAAGACAGCGAGTAGGTATGAAAGATAGTATCGGTGTAAAGATGAGAAAGGGCATGCTCCGTTGGTTCGGGCATATAGAAAGAATGCCAGAGAAAAGAATGACAAAACAGATATACAATGTGAAAGTGGAAGGATGCAGGTACCGGGGAAGACCTAGACTATCTTACCACGACCAAATAAACCGAGTCTTATCTGATGGAAAAGTCAAGAGTCTCCGTAACCGGCGAGCGTGTATGAGACGGACTATGAGAGTCGAGGAAGCCAGAGAGGTATGTAAGGAAAGAACCTGTTGGAACTCTGTACTCTCTGCCTACCCCGCAAGGGATCTGGCGTGAGGTTATAGATAGATAGATAGATAGATAGATAGTTGCAGTTTCAATTCCCTTATGGGTCTGATTGTTTGTAAGTAGAAGTATTTATTAATGCATCCATGAAACAGAATAAATTCATAGTGTGGGGCAATTTTCTGGCACTGATCTATAGACTCACCTGCCTACCACTAGTGTCGTCCTGTATCTTTACCATTACTTACGATTTATTTTATTTCTTTAGGTTCACCAGACTCCTACTGTATTATCAACAAAATTTGAGCATTCCGTTCCTATTCAGAATCTTATAGAAAATTCCATGATAATTCATATCGATCCTTAATTTATCGAGTTCGCCGCACAAAAAGGCTACTTACAAAAAAAAAAACGTTATATGAATTGGAATAGGGAAATCTCGAAGGCTAGTGTTCCGGAACAATGAACACTTGAGAGCCTTCATGTCACCAGAAATGGAAAAACAAAGGAATCATTTGTCACAATACTGCGAAGAAAGTTTCTGATGCGAGAACAACTTTGATCACACAAACGGTTTCGATTAGGGATGTTTTTTCTGGTATTATAAAACGAAACTTTAATGGAAGAATGTATAGTACGGTGACAGGATTTTTTAATTCTCATTCTGATTTGATTTCTCATTCTGATTGAAATAAATTCAAGACTTATTATGTTGATTGTCTGAGTATACAAATATTATTGGTCTTATCTTGTATTTTTGGCATAAAAATTAGTATTTTTATTTAATTTAAAAATTAAACAAGAATGTAACAAAATTACTCATTTTGGTCCTAAAACCCTATTTTAAATATGTGCTGTTTTTGTGTGTATCTTGGCCTCGTGGGCCTTTACAGCTTCAACTGGCAAGAGGGCGAAGCTGCAACAACTGCGCTCCGGCAGAAAGGGCGAGGTGGCAACTAACTTAAGAGTACCTCGAGATTACGTCTCGTCTGTCGGTTACTTTAATAACAAACTCTAGAAAAACTGAGTATATGATAAACGCCTGCTATGGATTCTTGTCGGATAGTTGAATTTGAGGCGTCATTCTGGTATGGGAATAGATTATAAAATTGTAGAAGTTTTTATTGTATAATGATAAACCCTTTCTTTGTTGTTTAGTGGATAGCTACATGGGCAGTTCGCTGACGCTGTTGCGGGTGGACCGAAGACAGATGGGCGCTTTCCTGTGCATAGCAGCCAACGATGTACCACCTGCAGTCAGCAAGCGGATCATACTTAGTGTCAATTGTGAGTATATACTCTTGCAACTGAGCGCATGAACTAGTGACACGTTACTAAACGTAGCGCCTAAGACTGCCCCCCTTGTCAGTAGCGACAAATACAGTTTCAACTGTGAGTACTAACTCTTACCGCTATGGTGCCTGTTGGACCGATTCATCGAGCCAAGAGAAATAACGAACTCTTATTGCCCAAGAAGGGCTATAAGAATTTGTTGTTTGTTGTTTCTATTGATATGATTAAGCAGACGGATTGCACGGTCAAAGGGCACAATTCCTGCCTAGTGTCAGTATGCAAATCATTTTAATTTAGTTACATATTGTCTGCCGTCAACAGGTAGATCATACTCAGCGCCTACATACCATGAGTATATTCTCTAGTCGCTGAGCGCGAGGAGCATAGTACATAGCATATCACATATAGTCATAGTCTTGGGCGTTATAGACATAATTCACCCGCCATCAGTAACTGCATCAAACTTTGATACAACTTTGAGTAAATAGTCTCGTTTTCATTTATTTCGTTCAATACCTCCAAAGTAAATAAATACATAACAAATTGTTATTATAACAAATATAAAGACTACTCAACGTTTTTCTGTAAATAAGGTACAAATCAAACAAATTGAGCGGCTCTCACCTTGCTTCCAATACAATTAGACGATTATTCCTCTTGCCTATCTCCGTATAACTAAGCTGATGGCATAAGTTTAAAGATTTGGGCGGCTTACTGCTAAGTTTTATTTTTGTGATTGCATTTTATTTAATGGTGAGACGAGCTGAACTCCTATCATAAGAATTGGCATCAACTTGCCAGGGACCGGGATAGGTGGCAGAAAGGAAGGGAGGCTTTCACCTCGCTGTGGGACAGTATAGGATTATTATAACAATAATTTTATTTATAGCGGCAGTGATATTTTAGTAGGTTGGGCGCACACATTGTAATTATTACAAAGTTTTCAGGCCCCTTTTACAGGCATTAGTATAATTAATGAAAGATTTGATTAGACACCTACAGTTGCCATGATTGGACAACGAATTAGTTTTCGATGGATGTAAATCATTATGAAGTACTCGTATTACGTACATTATATTAGCCACAATGTCCAAAAGAGTGTCGGAAGAAAGAATGACAAAACAAATACAAAATGCGAAAATGGAAGGATTTAGGTACCGGGGAGGACCTAGACTATCTTACCATGACCATATAGACCGTGTCCTATCTGAATGGCAAGGCAAGAGTCTCCGTAACCGGCGAGCGTGTATGCGGCGAACTTTGAGAGTGGAGGAAGCCAGAGAGGTCTGTAAGGAAAGAACCTGTTAGAACCTCGAACTTTGAACTCTCTGCCTACACCGCAAGAAATCTGGCTTAATAATATAGGAGATAAAGAGACATTGTCTAAAATCGAAAAGTACTCGGATTGCAGAATATATACCGAAACCTATGCCTTATTTATCCTCCTTTTAATAGCCTCATTAGGTTCGAAATGTGATATTGTGCTCAGTCAGTAATAAGTTTCCTTTAGGACGCAATATCATCTAGTGTTTATTATATTACAAAGAAACTTATTGTTAATTATTCATAGTAATAGGAGTCAATCGCTTTTACCTTGTGACCCCCCAAAGTCGTGATAAAGCCGAATTGATCTCCCTCTTGTAAGCCGGTCTTGCGTATAATTGACTCTTCCCTGTCATTGGTTGCCGGATCCTCACTAAGCTGATATAGAGATCATATACTAGGAATATTTAGTGGTTACCCCAATTCTTGGTTGAAATATACCTTGAATATTCTTTGTTCACATTTATACGGAGCTATTGTTATATGAGAAGGTTACTTTTGATTCTTGTCGGTTAATATTTGAACGTATTTGCCAGCAATGAAAGTGCTAGTTTTAAAACCAATTTTCCTGTATTTAGTAGCTGGCCTGCTCGCTAAAATTGTGTTATTCCTTCTTTCCTTATAAGACAGACGTTACACGACTAGTCTGACTTTCAGTCTGAAAGAGACACCGTTTCATGTCGAAGTGATTAGTTGTAATCAAATTACAAAATTACAAATACAAATCATGTAGTAATTCATGTTTTCGTTAACGTATAACAGTACTCTCTGACTTTCAGTGTAACCTTATGCTAAGATAAATGATGTAAAAGGCGACTAATGACTTCAACAGAATTTTTTACATTAGCGACAGATTTCGAATTAATTTTAACACACTACCTACTTTGAACTGTGTACATGGCTCTCACGCCGGGTTCAAATCCTAGGATTCGTACGAAGTATTTTTAATGGTTTTCTATAGATAAATTTCTCTAGCAGTAAAAAGTTCGTGTTTGGAAAGATAGGAATAGGCTTGCCTCCTATCACCTACCTGATATTGTCAGTGAAATGTGGATGTACCTACACAGTACAAATCTTTCACCCCCAAAACCTGGAATCCAGGTATAATAGTATTATTTATTAGTCTATTTTCGATCTATCTATAGAGCATACCACATCCACCACCACCACATATTCACACACCCATATACACACGCAAACACACACACACCACACACACACTCACACATACATACACATACATACACGCACACATACATTCAACCACACACGAATATAAAAGTAACTTACACAATATTTCTAGCTTCACTAATCATCTTGTAACAATGTCTTAGTTGGGGGCCTGGTAATCTGTCGGACAGGATAACTTTCCTCGTGCAGTTACCAATCTCTCACAAAGGTGCTATTTGAATCGCTAAGAAATAGACCCGAATTAGATTGTAAGTACCTTTTGTGAAGAGAAATAAATAAACTATTATTATTATATCATCACGGACGGAGTACAGAGTTCCAACAAGTTCTTTCCTTACATACCTCTCTGGCTTCCTCCACTCTTATAGTTTACCTCATACACGCTCGCCGGTTACGGAGACTCTTGACTTCGTCTATTTAACTCTTTAATAAAACTTTTCATCAATTTTATTTCGGTAAAGCTAAATTCTCTTTGAACACATTTCCTTGATTTGTATTTCTACTAAACATTAAATTTGGGGCCTGACTACATTCGTTTCCTCGTATATACTCTTGTATTTAAAGATATTTATGAATGATTTTATCAGTTATTTGCGTGTTTTCAGTTCACGCTTTTGAACACGACTAAGTTATCAAGATGCAATCAATGGAAATGTTATTCAGGAATGTGTGATGGTTGATTTTTCGTTTTCGTAAATAAAGAAAATTAGTTTCATTAATCTTTCGTTATTATTTTTGCTAAAATAATTTATCTAAAGTCTTTTCTTTTTAGTATTTTTAGATAGATCACACAGACCAACTCGGTGGTCTAATGTCATATGGTGTGGGTGTCTATCACTAGGTCCTAGGTTTGAATCATAGGACAGTATTTTTTAGGTTTTTAAACAATAAATTTATTTTTTATGTACAAGGTGTATCATAAATAACGCAAGACCTGAAAGTAGTTTCTTCTAAATTGATAACTGATTTGATTCCAATAATTTATAATGTATGTTACATTTCTTTTCATTTGCAAAATACGTTACTCCTTCAGTGCGCTATAACGAATTAAATTTCTTCTTAATTCAAAGCAATACGGAGATTTCAAATGCATTTCTAAAACGTATTTCTCAATACGCACACATACACGTACAAGTTTTATTATTAATTGAGGTTTAAAGCTGCTTTTATATTTTACAGTGGTTTTATATTTTACAGTCATTGATGAGGAACTTTATGTTATGATTTATGGTATGACTGTTTGAAAAAGAAAAACGAATGGCATGTGAAAATTTATACAAGAAAGGAAAAAAGAAAGACCTAAGAAATAGACTTTTAATGTCGTTTCTTTGGTTCACAAACGTAAAAGTCTATTTAAAAAAAAGGTAATTAATATTATAAAACGACATTACTAGTTGTAAAATTCGATTAACAATAGATAAACTTCGTTTTGAATTTTCAATACTGCCTGGCAGTGATGGAAAAACAAACATCTGCTCTAAAACCTCAATAGCTACAACTGACGATAAAGTATATGTAATACCAGAAGAGCTACAATCAGTTGGTTATCATAAAGAAATAATGAAAACAGGTGTTTTAAATAAAGTAAAATAGTTTAACAAAAAGGTACCAGACTAGAAGAGTCTGAATAATAATGACAGAAGAACTTCTAAAAAATTATATAGATGAGGATGGTAATTTACAATTTGAAGATCAATTTCTGGAAGAATTGAATCAAGAACGACTTTTTGCTTCATCTCAAAGAAAAACATGTACTTTGGAAAGATGATTTGAAAGGTTAGTTAAAAATACACGGGCAAATGGACAGCAAAACATAAAACAGATAGCAGATTGAAGATTTGTGATTGAAAAATTTACAAGCAAACATTCCAATGCAAACCAATGGATGATACTTTTGAAAAAGGAATGCAGTCGTTTTGATGTGACAATAAATTAAAATAAAATCGAAATACTTAGATTGTTTATGGATAAGTCTTGTGTAGATTGGTACAGCTCAATGATTATAAAGCTAAAAATTAATTCGGAATGGGCAACATGGAAAAATATATTCTGTGAATCATTTGCAAATAAAGGATGGAACCCAGTTCCACATGCAGTATAATTAAAATATAAAGATGGTTCATTGCTAGATTATGCTATCAGAAAAGAGAAACTTTTATTAGATATGAGAAGATCAATTGACATAAGTACCTTGATAGATATTATTGCAGCTGGATTACCAGAATTCATTCTTAATAAAATTGATAGAGAAACATTAAACGATACAGTATATTTCATTTGTTTAATTAAATGCACAAGTATGAACATATGGTTACTAAAAAGAAATTTTTAGGAGATAAAATACATACATGAGAACTTACACTAAGAATGAATACAAAAATCCCTGTAAAATTTGTGAAAGCTTAAATAAAGGTGTTCGCTATCACTCTGAAGATGCATGCTGGTTTAGAACAAACGAAAACAACCAGGTTAAGGAAAGCTTCATTAATTATGTAAACAATTCTGTAATTGAAGTCGAACTAAATCAAACTGATCAAAAAAACGAATAGTAACCCCATTAATAAATGTCAAACTATTATTGAATGATACATTAAAAATATATGGAGTTTATGATTCAGGTTCAAATGTTTCTTTAATTAATTCTAAGTTATTAAAATTAAAAAGAAAAGGAAACAACTTGAATTAAACAGATTTAGTTACGATTAATGGTGTTAATAAACGGCCGCGTGGTTCCCGGCTTAGAATAGGACCAACCCATCTCATCCCATCGGGTGTCGTACAAGGCGACTAAGGGAAAACTAGGGAATGGGCAGCAGCGTTCCCTTAACACTTCTACCATCAAAAACTGCGCTCGCCAACCCGCCTGCCAAGCGTGGCGAGTATGGCAAACCCCCCCAATTTATTAAAATGGAAGAAAAAGATAAAACCAGGCCCCTAGTCCCCGGCGGTCCTGTTCGTCCTGGCCACGGTAGCAGCTATGGTAACGACAGGACAAGGGGTGCTAAGAATCTCCGGCAGAGATTCGGCTACCACCAACTATGAAAATTGGCCCTGGTGACATACAACGCACGCACGTTAAGGACAGATGAGAAGCTTCTTGAGCTGGAAGAAGAGATAAACAAGTTGCGGTGGAATATTGTTGGTTTATCGGAGGTCCGAAGAAAGGGCGAGGACACGATAACCTTAAAATCCGGCAACTTGTTTTACTACCGGGAGGGCGATCAGCAGTCCCAAGGTGGTGTCGGATTTATCGTCCACAAGTCACTCATAGATAACGTTGTGTCCATCACTAGTGTGTCGAGCAGAGTAGCGTACCTGATACTCAGAATATCCAAAAGATATTCGCTGAAGGTCATACAGGTCTACGCACCGACCTCGGCATACTCAGATGATGACGTCGAAGTAATGTATGAGGACATTAGTAGAGCCATACATACTTCCAAAGCACACTTTACAGTGGTTATGGGTGACTTCAATGCGCGGCTGGGCAAACGGGGCGATGATGAATTGAGAGTGGGGCAATTTGGATATGGGCAGCGCAACCCCAGGGGTCAGAGGCTGGCTGAATATCTGGAGAAGGAGGGACTCTTTATGATGAACTCTTTCTTCCGGAAGCCGCCTCATAGGAAATGGACCTGGATGAGCCCTGATGGTTCCACAAAAAATGAGATAGACTTCATCATGAGCACCAAGCGACAAATATTTAATGATGTCTCCGTGATTCACAGGGTAAAAACCGGCAGTGATCACCGAATGGTCAGAGGCACATTAAATATTAATTTCAAAATGGAAAGATCGCGTCTGATGAAGTCTACGCTCCGACCTTCTTATGCACATATCCAAAACCCCGAGAACTTTCAACTCGAATTGTCAAACCGCTTCGAATTGCTAGACAGCAGCGCATCAGTGGACGAAATCAACAACAGGCTGGTAGAGACTGTCCATACGGTCGGGTCCAAGTATTTTAAGCCCCACCGTAAAAATAGACCTCAAAAACTATCCAACTACACCCGAAACCTCATGGCTGAGCGACGTTCCATGACGCTCCAAACCTCCGATGATGCTAAGTCCTATAGGCAGCTCAATGGACAGATACTGAAGTCCTTGCGACACGATTTACGGTCCTTCAATACAAGGCGTATTGAGGAGACCATAGCACAGAACAAGGGCTCCAAAGTGTTCGCAAGAGACGCGTCTATTGGGCAAAGCCAGTTGACGAAGCTGAAGACGGAGGACGGAAACGTAACGTCGAATAGGTCAGAGGTGCTCAGGGAGATAGAGAGGTTCTATGGACAGTTGTACACCTCAGTAGCTGAACCTGTTGTTGACTTGGTAAAAGACCCAAGAGCCAAGCTAACCCGACACTACACTGAAGATATCCCGGACATCAGCCTGTACGAGATTAGGATGGCTCTCAAACAACTCATAATAATAACAAAGCGCCGGGCGAAGACGGAATTACCGCAGAGCTTCTGAAAGCGGGCGGAACGCCGGTACTTAAAGTCCTTCAGAGGCTTTTTAATTCCGTCTTGCTCGAAGAGAAAACGCCGGAAGCATGGAACAGGGGTGTGGTGGTACTGTTTTTCAAGAAAGGTGATAACACTTTACTGAAGAATTATAGGCCCATCACACTGCTGAGCCATGTTTATAAGTTGTTTTCGAGAGTCATCGCGAATCGTCTCGAACGAAGGCTTGATGACTTCCAGCCTCCCGAACAAGCCGGTTTCCGGAAAGGCTTTAGTACCATAGACCACATACATACGCTGCGGCAGATTATACAGAAGACCGAGGAGTATAATCGGCCACTATGCTTGGCGTTTGTGGACTATGAGAAAGCCTTCGATTCGATCGAGACTTGGGCGGTTCTTAGATCTCTCCAGCGATGCCGCATTGACTATCGGTACATTGAAGTGTTGAAGTGCTTGTATAATAACGCCACCATGTCAGTCCGAGTACAGGGGCAGTGCACGAAGGCGATCCCCATAAAAAGAGGAGTAAGGCAGGGAGACGTCATTTCTCCGAAACTGTTTACGGCCACCTTAGAGGACGCCTTCAAGCTCTTGGAATGGCAAGGACTTGGCATCAATATCAATGGCGAATACATCACTCACCTTCGATTTGCCAACGACATTGTGGTCGTGGCGGAGTCGCTGAAAGATCTAGGACGAATGCTCGGTGACCTCAACAGAGTATCTCAACAAGTGGGTCTTAAAATGAACATGGACAAAACGAAAATAATGTCTAACGTCCATGTCGTACCCACCGCACTCACCGTTGGGAACTCTACTCTTGAAGTTGTCGACGAATACATTTACCTGGGACAGGTAGTCCGGTTAGGTAGGTCCAACTTTGAGAGAGAGGTCAATCGACGAATCCAACTCGGCTGGGCAGCGTTCGGGAAACTGCGCAACATCTTCTCATTCAAAATACCTCAGTGCCTAAAGACTAAAGTTTTTAGTCAATGTGTGTTACCAGTGATGATATATGGATCAGAGACGTGGTCTCTTACAATAGGTCTCATAAAAAAGCTCAGAGTTGCTCAGCGAGCTATGGAGAGAGCTATGCTCGGCGTTTCTCTACGCGATCGAATCAGGAATGAGGAGATTCGTAGAAGAACCAAGGTCACCGACATAGCCGTTAAGATTAGCAAGCTGAAGTGGCAATGGGCGGGCCACATAGCGCGTAGATCGGACGGGCGTTGGGGCAGAAAGATTCTAGAGTGGAGACCACGTATTGGCAAGCGCAGCGTGGGACGACCGCCTGCCAGATGGACCGACGATCTTGTGAAAATCGCAGGAAGTCGTTGGATGCAGGTGGCATCGGACCGGTTACGCTGGAAAGCGATTGGGGAGGCCTATGTTCAGCAGTGGACAAGTATAGGCTGAGATGATGAATGGTGTTAAGAAAACAAATGGTTTGACAACTTTAAAGATAAAAATCATTGAATTAGAAGAGAGTGTTGTATATATTATTGATGAAGAAAATTTCAAATTTGATTTTTTGATTGGACTAGACTTGATAAAAAGTTCAAACTAATACAAAATGAGGATTTAGAGATAACACAAAAACAGAATACGAAAAATGAAAATAAAAATGAGATAAAAAATATTTCTTCTAATGAAAACACAAACAATGAGGTAAAAAACAAAGAAAATAATAATAACACTATAAATAATTACAAAATAAATTTCAATGAGCATGTAAAAGAAGAAGATTTTGAAATATAAATTAACTATTTGAATCAGTATCAACAATCTGAGATAAATGCACTGATTTGCAAATATGAATCAGTTTTTGCGAAAAATAAATGTGATATTGGTTTGGTTAATGGATATGCATCGAGGATAGACTTGCTAATGGACAAATACTGTTGTAAAAGCCCTTATAGATGCACTATGGAGGATAAAAAAGAAATAAATGAACAAATAGCAAAATTATTAGGTAATAAACTGATAGAAGAATCCTACAGCCTATTTGCTGCACCTGTTACATTGGCATTTAAGAAAGAGGAAAATCAAAAGTCTAGACTATGTATAGACTTTAAAAATAGTTGTACCTCAAGCACAACCATTTCTGTTAATTGAGGATTTAATGGTAAAGACGAGGAATGGTAATTTTTTTTCAACTCTAGATATAAACTCTGCATTTTGGTCAATTCCTCTACGAGTCAGAGTAAGACAGGAGAAAGGTGGGATTTGTTAAACAAGAAGGACACTTTATTTATACAGATGCTTCTTTAGAAGGTGTTGGAGCCATTTTGAAGCAGGTACAGCCTGATAGTAAAGAAAAATCGGTGGCTTGTTTTTCGAAAAAACTAAATGAAACACAAAAGAAGAAAAAAGCAATATACTTGGAATGTTTAGCTATTAAAGAAGCTGTGAGATACGGGCAGTATTGGTTGATAGGTAAATCATTTACAGTTTATACTGACCACAAACCATTGGAAAACATGAATTTAAAATCTAGGACCGATGAAAAGCTGGGTGATTTAACATACATAATCTATCGCAATATGAATTTAAAATAAAGTATGCTGCAGGGGAAAAAAAAAGAAGCAGACTGTCTTAGCAGGAATCCAGTATTAGAATCGGATGACAACACAAATAAACAATTAAAAATAGTGAACTTAATAAAGTTGGTAGATATCCAAAAAGATCAAAATGGAAATGCAAAAATACAAAATAATATGAACAAATTGATTGAGAATCATATATTTAAGAAAAGTTAGGAATAAAGAAAAAATAGTTCTATCTGAAGAGTTAAATATCAAATTTTTAAAAAGTATACTTATAAATCTGTGCCATATTGGAAACACAAATGCAGAAGACGATTAGTCCGCTCTACTCAGCCAAAAATTTGACAACAAATATCAAAAAGATATGTAAATGCCGTGAAATTTGCAGGAAAAATAAATCCGGAGGATATAACAAATTAGGCTTGATGTCTCATCTATGCCCGGCTACAAGGCCCTTCGAAATAATATCTATAGATACATTTGGAGGTTTTGGAGGCTCTAAATCAACGAAAAAATATTTACATTTATTAGTAGATCACTACACAAAATATGCATTTATTCTAACATCAAAAACTCAGAGTACACATTCTCGAGCTATTGATGTCCTCGCTCTTTTTTCTCCTGTTTCATTAATTTTGCATCTGATTTTGATCACCAATGTTTGGTTCAGTTCCTCATTTAGACCATTTGAGAATGGCATATTTACTACTGTGAAGACCATTGATATTTGTCTGTCATTTAAGAATCCCGTGTATTCTTTCGAATTGATTCCCGGGTATTGATCGGTGAGAAGCATTCCAATGTTTGCCATTTCTGATATGATCATGACGAGCTTTACAAAATCTAATGATTTTGTATCAGATGCAAAATTAATGAAAAAGGAGAAAAAAGAACGTGAACATCAATAGTTCTAGAATGTGTAACTAAATATAATGACACCATTCACTTAGTCACAGGCTTTAAACCAAATTATCTTCTATATGGTACGGATGTCACAGATTTACCGAAGGGATTAAAACAAGAAAAATCAAATAGTGACTGGATCATAGACAGGAAAATATCACTTGTGAATACAATAAAACCACATATCTACAGCAAAAAGTTATTCGATAAAAATCGAGAATACAATGAATTTAATGTGGGAAGCCTAGTGTATGTGGAAAATGGAAACAAGTTAAATAGGAAAAAAATAGATTATTTGAAAATTGGGCCTTAAAAGATTCTTCACAAAATTTCTAACTCCATATACAGAATAGTGCAGTGAATGAAGTACAGTGATAGCCTAGTGGTTAGACCGTTGGACTGCAAAGTCAAAGGTTTCGGGTTCAAACCCAGGCACGCACCTCTGTCTTTTCGAAAACATGTGCGTATTAAAAAATAATTATCACTTACTTTAACGGTGAAGGAAAACATCGTGAGGAAACCTGCATGCCTAAGAGTTTCTCGAAGGTGTGTGAAGTTCGCCAACCCGCACTGGGCCAGCGTGGTGGACTATGGCCTAAACCCTCTCAGTTTGAGAGGAGGCCCGTGTCCAACAGTGGGGCAGTTTCTTAACAGGGCTAATATTATTATATACAGAATAGAAACAGGTCATAATAAGACAGAATCAAATTATTTCTATACGACGAAGAGAGAAGAGAGTTAGTTTATTTAGCGAAAATTTAATTATAAATTTTCTTCCCAAAGTTGTAAAGAAAATGTATTTTCTATCTGCAGAGCTCGGCGAAGGTTTTATATAACTTTAGGTTATGATTTAATGTCTGTTTGAAAAAGAAAAACGAATATATATATATATATATATATATATATATACATATATAACACAACACAATTGTACACAAAAAACTAGCAACATATAATTAGACCACAGATAAAATTAATATAAAAGGCGAGTTTAACTCCACCATATAGACGGGAGACGGGAGCGCGGCGGTGGCGCTGCTTGGGGAGTTGTAATGCACTGAAATGTACGGGAGACGCCACACAGCGCAACCCGCTCGGCGCGACGGCATACGTCACGACCGAACGTACCCGAGCGCGTCCGTCGCGCTCCCGTCGCGCTCCGTCGGCAATTTGACCAAACCTTAACAGCAAACCTTCGAGTAATAAAGAAACAAATCACTAAAATCGTCACGCCTAAAATTCCCCAAGCAAAACTGGACTCTGCCACACAGTGTACATACAATTTTTACCGACCATGTTACATCCCATGTCTCCGGATTGATATTGGGATTTTTTGATAGAAAAAACTACATTTGTCCAACTTAAAAGTTAAACCCAGGACCTATATATATATATATATATATATATATATACATATAATAAAACAGTAAGGAAGTCATCGCCAATTCTACAATTTTTGGCTTTGGTGTCTGTTTGTCTGTCTGTCGGAGGGTATGAACCGGCATCACGCAAAAACTACCATGCGGATTTTGATATAACTTTGCATGCGGATACCTTAAAATTTTGGCTAACGTATTGTATAGTATTTATCCCGGAAAATTAATTGCAAAACATTGAATTTCTAAAAATTCACTTTATTCATAACTTGTTTGATGGATTTCAATGAAATTTTGTGTAATTTTAACCTGCACAAAAGGTGACAACTCTGTATACTTATATTTTCGTAAAACTTAAAAGTTTTTGAGGAAAGAGAAAAAAGTCGATATTGATTTATAATTCATTGTTCCAAAACTACTCTTCAGATGTCAGTGAAACTTAGCATGTAGATATTTCATATGACATACAATATGGTTATTATTTATGTTTTCAGGAAATCTAACAGTTTGTAGCGAAAAGTAAAACATCTGTATCTCTACATACTATACATACAATAAAACTGTAAGGATGTCAGGGCTGTGTATATTTTTTGGAAAAAACAACCCACGGATATCATTCTATTGATGTAAAAGCCAATTCTACAATTTTTGCCTTCCGTGCCTGTTTGTCTGTCTATCTATTTGTCCAAGGGTATGAACCATCATAACGCAAAAACTACCAGGCGGATTTTGATGAAACTTCGCACGCGGATATCTTAAAATGTTAGACATATTGAATGGTATTTATCCCGGAAAATCAATAGATTTTCTTCAGAAAATACAAAAATATGAGAAACTTTAAATTTATAAAAAGTCACTTTACTCCATACCTGTTTGATGGATTTCAATGAAATTTTGGAAAGTTGTAGCCTGTACTAAGGGTCATAACTCTGTATGCGCATATTTTCGAAAAATTTAACAGTTTCTGAGGAAAGAAAAAGAGAGTTGATTTTGATAAATCATTCATTGTTGCAAAACAACTGAAGCTAGACTAGATTGTCGCGGGATAAACCACAAAACTTTATTACTATTTGTCTCGAACTGCAATGTTACGACGTAAACTATGTGATTTTGCCTACACATGAATTCCTTCATGAATTGATATTGGACTCAGGTTTGTCTCCTCACGAAAAACTTTTCAGCAGTTAAAAGCACTCACTGGAAAATGTTCATACACGTTTGATTTAAACACTCAAACATGATTTCGTGCATGAACTGATGATGTATTCAGGATTATTTCTTCCAGAGAGAACTCTAACGATGAATGGGCCGGATACGAAACTTTAACGACGATTAATATCTTACGAGAAGACTAACGAAAACTGAACTGATAAAACTTTGCTGCATACTTAACTAGCAATGTACAGTTTTAAAATATTATTGAGCAAGATTACACTCTTTATCAGGGTAGGTAAAGAAGGTTTAAATCAGAAATATAGTAATAAAAAAAACTATATAAAGATAAACTGATAACCCTTCTTAAAAAGGAAGGTATTGTATGTTTTTTTTTGATAAGGTGTTAATTATATGTGTTGAATAAGATCGCACTATAGTTAAGTTTATATTTTACAAAGAACACTTACAAGTCGGGTGGGTGAACCCGGTGATAGAGATAGTTGATAGAGAAATAAGTCTGGTGGAAGTTGATACAATATACAATATGTTCACATACGGTTCTTCCGGGATAGCCATTATTTCTTCATACCAAAATAGCAGAATGGATCTTACTAACACTTCCAAGGTGTTTTAGGTCTCGAAATAATATTTGAGATACTTTTTATCCCCTGAATTTAAACTTTATATAAAGGAGTCTTACATCATAAAATAAAACAAAACACTTTTTGTCTCGAAAACGATATAGCATAGCAATATATACAATAGCATGACTTCTGCGGAATATCTATTATTTCTTTACTAAAACGGCTGAACGGATTATAAAGAAACTTAATATGAAAGGAACTACACAGATATAAAATTGAAAATAGAAAAGATTGGACGAGAGGCTAGGTCGTTCAGGGATAGGACGTGTCGCTCGGCGTTGTGCATGAACTGTGTTGAGTTTCTTGTTGTTTTCGCAAAATTAATTTGTTGTGATGAAATGTTAAAAGTGTCAGAAAGTTCTTTCGAAAAAAGGATCACATTTTTCATGTCAAGGACCATGTTAAGGTATCTTTCATAGGTCATGCGTAAAAGGACTCGCGGCGGACATAAAATCGGGAAAGAATCGGATTTACTGTAATAACTGTGAAGACGAGGGTTCTGATGAGGATGAACCTTACGAGGGAGTACAAGACGTGCAAAAAATCTTAAAGGATATTCATACAAAGGTTAGCGCAATCCCCGTATTAAAAAAGCATTTAGATTCAATTCAACAAAGTATCAGTGTGCTCTCAGATAAATACGATACACTATTAGTAGAACATGAGCTAGCGAAGGATAAAATATCGAAGTTAGAGAAGAATGTGTGTAATATCAACAATAAGTGTATCTATTTAGAGAAGTGCAACCTTGCTCTTGAATAAAAAGTTTTTAACCAAGAGCAGGCGTCACGTCAGCATAATCTGGAGGTAGTTGGAGTTGAATGTTTACCCGCAGAAAACATAAAGGAGGTAATGGCAAAAATTTCCAATTGTATCGGTGCAAGCACTAACAATATTGAATGGGTACGGCGCAATAGATCACTAAAGCAAGAAATGAAACCGCCTTCCATAGTCGTAGGACCTAAGAAGTCGTAGCCTTTAAGACATTGGGTATAGAATGCAGAGATAGCTGGCTTGCTAAACGTCATAAGCTGAACGAAATCACAAGTAACACAATCACCGGCGGATCAAGAACCACAAAATTTATATAAATGAGGATCTTACAAAGACTACAAAAGCTATATTGTGGAATGCTAAAAAACAACTTCGCGGTATTTATAAATACGTATGGGTATCAAATGGAAAAGTTCTGGTGAAGAAAGATGAAGGAGACAAAGTCATATGGTTGCGATCTGAAAGCGAAAAAACTAATTTATTAAAAATAAAGTAGTTTAATTTCATTCACATACTGTAACTACTTCAATTTCATTTATGTTTTTATAAAACTTAATTTCTATTTGTTTATTCTATTTTTTAGTTAATAATACTTTTTAAAATTCGCGGACACTACTTTTGATTTTATAATTGATAATGATGGTAACTATACCAGTGTTAATAACATGAATGACTGCTTGGATACATTTGGAAACAAAGAAGCTTTGAGCATTTTGCATGTAAACATTCGTAGTTTAAAAAAACATTTTAGTGAATTACTTGTAATATTAAATGATAGTATAAAGCATTTAGACATTATAGTTATAATAGAACCTAATATAGATTACTCATTATTATCAATGTTTAAAATAAATGGCTATGATATTAACAACTATATACGAGCGGGCCGTTCCGGTGGGGGAGTCTTAGTGCATTGATGATGTTACGCGAAGAGAAATTTTATTAGGAAATGTAGTACAATCTTGTTTAGACCACATTTACGTTAGAGCAAGTAACACACGTATTCACTCAGTGGTAAAAAAGCATAAATTATCTGACCAGTATTTCGTCACGGCTGGAATGTTTCCATTCCGCCGAAACAGCTGTCCCACTCCAGTGCGGCCCGACTTGTGCGTTCATCTGCGCCACAATTCCCTATTACGAAGCGAGTTCTAGACAATAGAATGGTCAGGGACAAATTATTAAATACAGACTTTGAGAGGTTCTTATCGATTAATTGTCCAACTGAATTATATAACTCCTTTACACAATTATTTAATGATATTTATAATAATTGTTATACAAATAAAACTGTCAATATCTGTCAATTCTTCAGTGTGAATGTTTGGCATATGCTGACGACATTAAGATCTATCGGGCTATAAATTCACTTGACGATTGTCTGATACTGCAAAATGACATGGATGTTCTTTTGAAGTGGTGCGGATATAATCGTATGTCACTGAATGCTAAGAAATGTCATTACATTACCTTCACTAACAAGAAGAAATACGTTGATTATGAGTATAAAATTGGACAGGAAATATTGAAGAGGGTATATTCAGTTCGTGATCTGGGAGTGATATTTGACTCGGCAATGTCTTTCCGTAACCATTGTGAACAAACAGTCCTGAGGGCAAACAGAATGTTAGGTTTTATCATAAGAGTATCTATGCCATTTAAGAATCCTTCCAGCACAATTCTATTATACAATGCTCTTGTTAGGAGTTTGCTGGAGTATGGTGCTTGCATTTGGTCACCATATTATGCCAAATATATAGGACGGATTGAATCAGTGCAATCTAGATTTGTTAGATACCTAAGTTCACGATCAGGAGTCAGAAAAGTTATTTCTGGATATGATGACAGATTGTGCTACTTCAACATGATCAGCTTAGAAGTTCGACGTAAGATTTTTGATTTTTTAATGGTATATAAAATCGTAAACGGTATGATAGACGCCAATTTAATTGAATACTGCAAATTTAAAATAAATAATCGCGTTCAAAGATATCCTAGACTTTTTGAGTTGCCTAGTTCCACGCTTAACACAGTATTCAATAACCCACTTACTCGTATGTCCCGACTATTTAATGAACTCCAACCTGCTGTTATTGACATTTTTAACCCAAATTATTTTTCATTCAAACATTCCTTATATTCACACTTTACTCAATCCTGATTCTAAGTTTCAATAACATTAACGAAGTATTGTTCTTTAGTAACGTCAACTGTGTGCCGTTTATATAATTTTTCACAATTTTTCAAATTTCAGTTTGATATTTAATTGTTTTATTTAGTTTTGTTTTTTAATTTTGGTGTGACATTTTTTTTCTCTTGTTTTTCATTATTATTATTTCACTCAACTACAATTTATATACTTTATTTTCATTATTATTTTATATGTGAGACGATGTTTGAACTACTAGGTGTATGTTGTACTCACCTGTAATTGATGCACATACTATTATAAGTTGTTTCTTCTATTGATATATTGTTCCTATGTTTTGTATGTGTATTGTTGGTGTGGCTATTTAATAAAAAAAAAAAAAAAAAAAAAAAAAAAAAAAAATATTAGTAATAGAAATAACAAAGGATGGATAAATAATGGTTTGAAGAATATGGTAAGAGAAAAAGACAAACTTTTTGAATTATGGAGTAACGACCCAAAAAATATGGTAAAGCGTCTTACACTAAATATAGAAATAAGTGCCAGAAAGCTATGAATAAAAGTAAAAATGATTATGATCAGAATAGCATATTAGAATGTCATAAGAATATTAAACAGGTATGGGAAAAAATTAAAGAACTATTAGGAAATAACAAACAGACCATAGACGCACATATTCTGTCAAATATGAAAACGCAAGGAAACGTCAGAGATATAACTAATTATTTTGCGACAGCTATTTTAGATGAAGTTAATAATATAATACATAATTGTAAAGAAAATTGGTTACCTAGAGCAACTTATGTAAAACCAGTGACGAGTTTAGACATTAAAAATACAATTAAAAACATGGATATTAACAAGTCACTGGGTAGCGATCTAGTGCGTATGTCCGATTTAAAACTAGTTTGTGATAAGATGCTCAGTCCTGGCTAGACTTGTAAATTTATCTGTGAAAAATTATGAGTTCCCTATGAAGTTAAAAGAGGCAATAGTTCGCCCAGTTCATAAAAAAGGAGACCCGAAAAATATATCCAACTACAGACCTATATCCATATTGTCAAGCATAGATAAACTATTTGAGCATTGTGTAGTTAAGCAGTTAGGGGACTATCTAAAGGCTAATAATGTATTAAACAAGTGTCAATACGGTGTTCAAAAGGGCAAAAGTACAAACACTTTACTGGCAAATTTCACAGATGAAATTAATAATTATTTAGGTGATAAAAATTTGTAGTAGCAACATTTTTTGATTATAAAAAAAGCGTTTGACACTTTACAAACAGAAACCCTACTTAGTGCATTGACTGAGTGCGGAGTGAGAGAGCCGCTAAATCATTGGTTCCGCGACTATCTCACAGCACGCTCTTATCGTGTGAAAGTGGGCGAGACGTACAGTGACAGTATAACAGTGCAGTGCGGCGTACCACAGGGATCGGGGTGTGGGCCTGTCTGCTACCTTATACACGTGAATAGCTTGTATTTATTTATTTATTTATTTAAAGTAGCTACACCATCAACTTAACACTAAACATTTAAAATAAAATAAAAAATACAACAGGAATGAGACAGAGTGCTAAATCTCTACAGGTGTATACAACATTGTACGGTGTACTAAGGCACTGCTCGGCATTTATGTATGCAGATGATCTTTGCGTGCTGCGCGCGGGCACTGACATCAATGGCAGTTGCAGATTAGTGCAACAAGATATAGATGCAGTAGTAAAATAGTCGCATGACAATGGTATCGTGTTAAACGCAGACAAAACAAAATTAATGATTATACACTCACCTTATTTACACTCATCCTTAGAACCCCCCCTCAATTCACTCACGACTATTCATGTATCCATAACAATCTAACCAATTTTAATTGTAAACCTATCGAACAGGTTAAATGTATAACTTATTTAGGTATGAAAATTGATGAAAACTTCTCTTGGTCTCACCACGTAGACTATGTTTGCAATAAATTAAGAATATTACTAGGTAAATTTTACCATCTTAGTTACATAGTTCCTATTAATACTCTAAGATGTTTATATATGTCTCTAGTAGACTCGATATTTAGTTATGCTCTCCATAGTTACGGTCTTACATTTAAAACAAACCTGGATAAATTAGAAACGCTTCAAATTAGATTCCTAAAACTACTTGTCAATAAGAAGATTAAAAATAACTGTAAGGATAACTATAGAAAATTATTTCAAATTTGTAAAATTCTTCCAATCAGTTTAAAACACAAATTTCTTTTGATTGTTAGCAATCGTGACCGTCGAGAGTTTTTAACTCCAGTGAGCAATGTGTACAGTACGCGCTTGGTGACCGACGGCAGATACAATGTTCCAAGGGTGACCAACTACTTCGGTGACAGGGCGCTAAAAAAACGCATCCCAAACATTTTGAATAGTCTGCCGGCGGCCATAAGAGGCGAGACAAATATAAAAAAAATTAAACGTAATCTGAAAAAACATTACCTAAGTTTGTGTTAAGTTAGTGTTACCATTACATTAAGTTTGTAGATTCAAATGACCCCACAGCAAACTGGTTGCACAGTTTTGTGGGGCGATGATTTTTATATTGTGCATTATGTTGTAATCGTAAATAAATAAATAATACATTGCGAAAGTGGAAAGATGTAGATATTGGAGAAGACCTAGACTATCTTACCAAATATACCGTATCTGATTCGAAGGGCAAGTCAAGAGTCTCCGTAACCGGCGAGCGTGCATAAGACGAACTATGAGAGTGGAGGAAGACAAAGGTTTGTAAGGAAAGAACCTGTTGAAACTCTGTACTATCTGCCTACTGTCGCAAGGGAGCTGACGTTATGATATAGTTCCATGGATATATATAGGGATTAAAGTATTTAAGTCGTGAAATAATAATATGAAATTGGTAACTTTGTTTAAACACTAGATCATGCCGATATGATCCGTCTAAGTAGTATATAAAATCACACCAAGACGACTTGGTTTAAGCGATAAAACTAAGACTACTTAATTTACTTTATCAAATAGTCGCAGGTACGATTCCCGCACGACTCACAGGGATAATAATATGGGATTTGTGATTTTAAAATAAAGAAGAAATTTTAAGCGCATACGGGATCAATAAAAAATATGTTCTTTTGTCCGTGTTAATAACCAGAACGGCAAAATTGATTTTAAATAGACTATCACTAAAGAATGGAGCAAATTTCAGATATTGTTTAAGACTACTTTTTAGGTCGGTAAATGCAAGGTTCCTGGGGGATAGTTGTTTTTCTATCTCCATATTAACACGGCTTAACAGATTAAAAAGAACTAAATATAGAGGTGTCTCTTCAGTCTTGGAATAATGCCATCCAAAAAGTCCTAAATACCTATGTCAAGTTACAAAAGGAACGCGTGCGAAGCCGCGGGTTACGGTTAGTATGAAATAAAATCATGCCACCTTTTTGGCGATGTTAGGATTTACCAATCGATTAACGCACGCAAGGCAAGTCTCCGATAACCGGTTGGTGATCCCGGCAGCGGGATCGTGGCATCCCGGAATTCAAAGATCCCGAGATCCGAGACTCGCCTCCGATGGGCTGTAAAATACACTCCGCACTTTGGCTCGATCGTCGTAGACTAATACCTATTGATTTCTTCTCGAAAATTGGAAATGTTGGAGACATTTCATTGCGTAGCGGAAATAAAAATTTGTATGTTTCTGTTTTATAACTATCTATGTATCTATATCATCACGCCAGATCCCTTGCGGGGTAGGCAAAAAGTACATAATGTTAACAGATTCTTTCCGTACACTTCTCTGGTTTCTCCACTATCTATTCGTCTGTAGAGAAACGAGTACTAATGGCTTAACATGCCTTCCAAAGGATGGAGACGCTACAAAGAGCCACCCATTTTAGACTGTCTGTTATATGCGCTGCTTAACCTTGGTGATCGTAGCACCTTCGTAGTATCATAGCACAACAAACACTGTTATGTAGAGGCCTACACATTCCAATATATGAAACAAATAATAATCGAATTTTCCCCGATGTAATGGCAATAGCCTCGCCCCGTATTTCATTCAGACCTAACATTGCTAGCGAAAAGTGGGTGTACATAGTACACCTATGCTACCGCTTAGGTAATAGGCATGATGGTGTTTAAATAAAATTTACTGCGATATTAAACTTTAAACATAAGATTTTACAGTGCCGCATTGTAACAAAAGCGCAGTTAAACCTTTAACTATTTATATTTGTTAAACGCCATTTCGCATGCACCATTAGAACTAATGCCTTGTTAACACGAGAATAGTTCTGGCAAATGACCTCTTTCATGGGAATATCAATGGATAGGTTTAATAGCCTGTTTTAATATCAGTGGAGTTTGAGTTTACTTAGTGTTGAATTAGTCGATAGTGATTTGGTACTAGACAATAATTTTATATTAAAAAGACCTTTTTAAATACAAGCTTTTATAGCAAAAACCCAACGAAGATATGTTGCTTAGTTAAAAGTTTATATGCCTTCTTTCCGGCTCCATCATCAGACCCTGGACACCATCCGGGTGTAAAGTATTTGCCAAGACACATCCATCGAGCCCAAACACGGCGGGGTTATATTGAGTAGTTGTGTGGTTCCGATGAAGCCGAAAGGTGGCACTATCTGGTTGTATAGTACTTGTTAGTACCAATCTAATAAGCCTAAATAAGAGGGGGTTACGTTGTATATTTCAAATGTTCCTATGGCCAACTTCCGACTCCATCATCAGATCAGCTCCATAGTACATTAATATTGCATTGTCATCAAACTTACATACGTATGCCAAATTTCAGCTCAATCGGATACCCACAAACAGATAGACAGATAGACAGACACACAAACACTGCAAGTTAAATAAAATCTTGTAAAAGTATAACCATAGCACACCACGTTAATGGGAGTACAGTCTTTGGCATAACGAGCGTAACATTATGTTAGAGAGTTTGCAAAATACTTCTGGGGTCATCTACTTCAATGACTTTGTAGAAACTCTGGATTATTTCCGAGCGTTTAAGCATTTTTGCCATATGTATTACTGAAAATCAAATATATGGACCCAAATAGGCCCTGTTAAGATTTTTGTTGTATCCTTACTTACTTCACGGTACTTTAGGACTGGGTTTATCCTAATTGTTTTCTATGACTGATTTTTGTGTCTCCCGCTTTCTTTATCTTGCTCCTCCTATGTTCTTTTCTTTCTAAATAAATTAGTTGCGGGTTCTAAGACAATTGAAGTGCTCACCGTAATACCCGAAGGTTAAAACCTAGGTGTCATCTAAAGAGATCATTGTGGATGCCAATTTACAGGAGTTACAATGTTGATAAACTGTGAAAAAAATATGTTAGACACTACTTTAGACATTATTCCTGAGTCGGTCGTGGATGCATTTATGAACATGAAGTTCATTTTTTTTTGTTCAACAAAACAGATTGCTATCAAAGACTTAATTAAGTAAGATAGTGGAAAGGAATATAAACTAGACTCTAATCCTAAATATGTTAACACATTAAGATAAGTAGGTTAATCTTGTGACACAAAAAGAGCTAGAAAGCAAAAAAGTAAAACACACACATCGTCACGCCTATATTCATCAAAGGGGGTGGCAGAGGTTTACTGAGTACACCCACGTTTCGCCGACGATGTTAGGTCCCATGTAATAGGGAGCGAGCCTATTGCCATATACCGGGCACAATTCCAGACTCCGGACGCATACTGGGAATTTTTCGTTAGAAAAACTACATTTGTCCGACCTAGGATGAACTCAAGATGAACCAAGGACCTCGTGATCACAAAGCGATGCGCTTTGCCACCAGACCAACGAGGCAGTCAAATAAGTAGAAATGATAAAAGAAAACATCATAAGTTTAGTACTAAGAAGTGATGTAAGCCTGATGAAGGATCTGTCTGGCAGTATTTCTAAAAGAAGTTCGTCTGTTGTTAAAGACATCGAAGTAGTTAGATTTCATGGATAACTCGTTGTAAAGGTGACACATTCTTGTAATTAGATTAATACAAAGATTTGCTTGTGCGGAGATCTAACCTGCGTCTACTTGATCCAGTGAATGTTACACTTAAATATATTTCCCAAGCGGGTATGGCAGCCATGTACTATGTACGCCCACATGTTGTCCGTGATCTTATGTCCTTATGTGATAGGGGGCGAGCCTATTGCTAATACATCGGCTACAATACCAAATTCCGGACTGCTACTGGACCTTAAAATCTTTGGTAATCAGGTGCCGGTAGTCTTCCGACGCAGTAACAGGTTTTTTTTCTTCAATCAGGAAGTATTATTTTACTCATTAACATCACTCAACTGATTACCACGCGTCTCTTTACGAGCGCTATCTTCCTTACCATAAAACAAAAAGGCACCTAATTATTTTTAAATGACTCTGTAGGTATTGCCAATTTTAAAATCTCAATCGCCAGCTCATCGATATCCCTGTTCTCTCTAGGGTGTGTTCCGGCACGGTTGGAAGAACAAATCTCTGCTTCCCACGTTTAACTACCTACCCCCTTACCTCGTTATTAATTACTGGCGATGCTTAGAGAATTGAAGATCCCGTCAATTTGTGATGTAGATAATTACCCACAGTATTCTTTCGATTACGATTACAGTTTAATACAAATTGAATTATCATGGAATTGTAATCTATATCGAAAATTTTGGATACTTATATATATATTTATTTTTATAGTTAGGTGAGTGGTAATGATGTTTATACCATTGATAGAGTATTCGTAGACATATGTTAATATTGTATACTCCATATTTACTTTTTTTAACGTTGATGATCCTCCCTTCAAGAAGATAGGCCAGGGAGAAATTTGCCCAGCAGCGTGATAACTGATTAGGTTAACAAGAAAATATATTTATTTTGCTATGGATCAAGTACTCCGCGGAGGATTCAGGGAGATAAGTATGTCACCTTGTTTAATATTAAGGTTTCCTAAACTTATGATCGTCAAGCCGAGGATATGAAGCGGGTGTACTTCTTCTATATCCTATCTAATTAACCCTATCACTGGGTTTCCTCAAGGTGCTTACTCGGACCTGTTTTACTATTAGTTGACTGGAATTAATAGATTAAGGCCCACTTGCACGAACCAAGGTGAGCGTTACTTGTTGACTAACTCGAGTTTAGTGGAAGGCAATTTAACGTTATAACCTTGAGTTACCCAATAGGTAATGATAACCCTGTTTCGTGCAAATGAGCCTAATATCTATAGGTAAAAGCGTGGGTTTTTTTGCAAGGTGCATTTTTAGGTCTCAATAAAAATGCGGCCAGCCTGTTAACATTCCTCTGGCACAACATATGCTATGTCATTCGGAATTATTTTGGGTTTTCTTGGACTTAAGTTTTACTATTAATAAGGTGGCAATATATTATTGTTATTTTTTTATACTTACTTCAATTATTTTTTTACACAGTTTCACCGACGGTGATAGTGCCAAACCAGCTGCTGGGCGCTCCACTAGGTACCGATGTGCTGCTGGAGTGCACAATCGAAGCCTACCCTAACACTATCAATTACTGGCTTAAGAACCGAGGGGAGATGTTGCTTGATGGGTAAGTTTATAATAACATTGGTTTAATCTACGAACATGCATTACATACAATTCAGGTTCAGGTTTAAAGAATTTATTCTTAGAAAGCCACTTATATGAAAATAAAGAATAGCGTAATACTTTAGACTTAATTTCAGGTAATGTTCACCGAATGACACTGGAAAACAAAGAAAAGTTCGGTTGCTCAATGCCATTGTTCAATGCCAATGGATGACAGTTTGCTCCAGTGGTCAAAAGTAAAAGCCATTCAGTCCACTGGATTGAGTAGTCGCGGGTTCAATCCCCTAAGGGACTCTCTATGTGGTCCATAAATGTTTGATCTGGCCTGTGTGTTTGTACATGTGATATCACATAAGGCATTATTTCTGTCGTGAGTAAGTTTACAAACGGTGTTCTCACCGATTACCAAGGTTAAGCAGCGTTCGACTCGGTCGGCCCGAGATGGGTGACCGTTTGTGGCATTTCCATATTCGAGCGTCTCCGTGCTTCGGAAGGCACGTTAAGCCGTTGGTCCCAGCTACCACTTAATGTGGTAGTCGTTAAGCCGAGTTGGAAGCCTTAAAGGCGGCTTGATAAGTTCCAACAGCAGGTGGCCACAAACCTGCCTCCATCAATCCGCACTGGGTCCGCGTGGTGGATTATGACCTAATCTCTCTCATCCCGATTAGTGAGAGAAGGCCTTTGTCCAGCAGTGGGCAGTATAGGCTGATATCATCATCAAGTTTACAAACATAAAATTCACATACAAGAATGCCCAGACCGACACAAATATTTGTGGATCACACAAAAAATTTACTACTTGACCCATTAGGCGGATTGGCTTAAACAACCACATGACCAACCCATCCGTTAATTATATTATCACTATGCAAATTATTATTGACCTTTTTACCTTGAATCCTTAAATACATAAATCCTATCTATGATTGAATATTAAACTTGAGTACATTATCTCTTGGACCCTCTAACAGGGTACTTGGATGGTTATTGCACCCATACAGGCCGGTACTTATGCTAACGAGAAGGCCCACTTAACTGTATAATGCAAAGTTTAAGCACCAATAAGTGGTTATACGCTTGTGGCTTTAGAAACAGCGGTTATCCCGTTATATGTTTTCGTTATGGAGAGATTTTTTTTATTTAGATTTATTTGGAGATAACGTACATACTAATGTACGAAGATTGCTATAGAGGAATTAATCTTGTAAGGATCTTTAGAGTACAGCCTTACTACAGAGGACAGAGTTTCAACAGGTAACTGTTGATGAAAAGAGTAACTTTCATTGAAAATTAAACATATATTGAGAGAAAATTAGGATCAGATAATTTATGGTAACTACTATGGTATTTGTATACTGTGGTATTTTCCAAAGTGGGGATGGCATAGACTCACCCAGTATACCTACGCACATTTCGCTGTCAAGGTTAGGTTCCAAAGTAATAGAAGACAGATCTATCGTCATTATACCGAGCAAATTTCCGGACTGGGAACTGCTAGCGAGAGGTTTCGTTCGTTATCTAGAATTCGAACCTAATCCCTCGTGGTTGGCAGCTTGGCTTGCACTGGACCAACAAGGCATATAAACATAACTATTAAGTATTTTTCAATTTCTGTCTTTGCAAACCCGCACTGGAATAGCGTGATGGAATATGACTAATGGTCTATATTTGCTTAGTACTGTTAGTAAAAATTTTGACATATTTTCCATACAAAATATGTCAAAATTCTATTCGTGATACGCAAATCTATCCTTGAGTTAAACATTGAAACCGGCCGTTTATCTCTCTCACCTAGTTTTATGAGAAAAGGCGTTTGCCCAGCAGAGAAGCAGTATACAGTCTCATTGCTGGGCAAACACCAAGTCGATAAGATGACTTATTAATCGCTATTTCTAAGGCTCTAACAGAGGACAACCTCCCATATCCATAGTACATCTGAACAACCGCCGTAATAAAGAGTTCATTTGAGGGGATGATTGATTCCTACCCCATTGTGATCACAGCATCGCAATAATGGCCAGCGTGAATTGTACTCCTATTGTTGCTGGAAGACTATTTGTGTTGGTCAAGTGGAATGTATGAGTTGGATTACAGTGCGGTTTTTTATTTATAAGTATTATGTTATGAATGACTGATTCGTTGATCGAGTGGAATTCGAATAATTCGAGCAGCAATCTTGAGGTCCTCAGGACCTCAAGATTGCTGCTCGAATTATTCGAATTTGTGTACTAGGTCGGCAAGAATATAATTTATTGGATAAAAAAAATCCAGCTACGGAGTCTGGCATCGGACCCAGTAAAATGGTAATAGGCTCGCCTCCTATTGCATGAGACCTCACATCGTCGACGAATAGTGTAAACAGCACACCTCTGCCACCCCCACTTGGGGATGGGTCGATGTCTTGTATTTTTTATTCTTCTATTTGGCAGGCCTAAATACGAGATAACAGAAGAGCGGTCTTCGTACAGAGTGGCAATGAAGCTCATCATCAGGCAATTTGTCAGAACTGACATCGGCACCTATAACTGCGTAAGCACCAACTCGCTTGGAAAGGGTGAAGGCACGCTTAGACTTTACGGTATGTATACAATGAGGTTACCTGGAAGAGATTGCTTTTTATCGGTAAGGCCGCTCTTTGTGATACTTTTAGTATTTTTTTCTTCTATCTTTGTCTTCTGTATATCATTATCATTACGCTAAATCCCTTGAGGGGCAGGCAGAGATTACAGAGGACCGGTCCAATTTTTTGGAAAATATTCTTAAGTAATCTCAAGTCAAGAGTCTCCGTAACCGGCGAGTGTGTATGAGACGAACTATGAGAGTGGAGGAAGCCAGGGAGGTATGTAAGGAAAGAACCTGTTGGAACTCTGTACTCTCTGCCTACCCCGCGAGGGAGCTGGCGTGATGATATAGATAGATAGATAGATAGATAATCTCAAGTAATAATTTAACATGAATTTTGGCGTAATTAAGTATTTCATAAAATTATAGACATGAAATTCGACTCAAAGACGTGATCTGATTATTTTTTTCAATATCCTTATTACTTAGAAAATCTATTAGAATAAAATGCGCGAGAATGATTATCTGAATACACTGATATTATAATTAGCAGAGAGGAAAAAAAATCTGATCTGATCCCCCTTTTATTGATGAACTTAAAGGAATCTATTCTACATTTATTGCGAACAATTTGCACAAATATATTTTTTTCAATAGTGATTTACTTTTCACCATAACTTTTTGTAACTTTTTTTTCTCTCTATGAATATAAAATAAATCCTACCTACAATCTCCATCAGACAAATTTAGAAAAAATGCATTAATACTGAAGTTGAACGCCCAAGGGACAGAACAACCAATCTTGTAACTATATCGCTTTTTTACAGAGATTACATACTAAACATGAATTAGTTGGTAATATTATTATTACTTAGAAAATCTATTAGAATAAAATACGCCAGGATAATTAACCAAAGACGCTTATGTTTTAAATGGCATTAAAGAAAAAAAACTCTTGATTGTATATTTATATCATCTCTCTTTTTTATTGATAAAGTTAAAGCTCTATTAGAAATATTGTACATTTATTGCGAACAGTTTGGACGAATATAAATTTTTCATCAATCACTTTTCATTTGGACTTTTTATTTCTTTCCTTCTCTCTATAAATATTAAAGAAATCACCTACAATCTCCATCAGGTAAATTTAGAAAAATTGCATTAATACTGAACCTGAACGCCCGAGGGACAAAACGACCTATCTCGTAACTTTATCTCTTTTTTTACAGAAATAAAACTGTACCCGAGCTCCCAGGCTGCCGAAGTTAATGTAGGCGGTGAGTAAATAAGATTTTATCCCATTGGGGTTATAACGATATGAATAAATACGAGGATACTTCAGTAATGTTGGAATAAAAGAAATTGAAACATGTATGGTTCCTAGAAGTAGTGATATGGATCGTATTGGGATTTGAGTTTTTTGGAGTTGTGCGTTTTTTGTTTTTGGCGTATATTAAGATTGGGTATTGATATCAGAACGTGACGTAACCGACACGTATGTTTCAACGCAACGCGTAACTTTTTCAACGCGAGCTTTGGAAGCGTTGTAAGCACTTTAAATAAAATGTGGCGTTGAAAAAGCGCTAGTGCCAATACGGGGCCAAAGTTAGATATTTTGATAAATCATTAATTCTTTTGATGAATTAAAGGTAGAGAGAGGTAGAGGAAGACAAAGTAAGAGAGATAATATCATGGCCAAAGACCAGAACCGTCAGATCTATGTAATTGTAAAAAAGCCTATTGGTTTGTGGCGATATTCTGTAACACCGGCATGCATACTTTAACGTAGGTTAGTAAGGTTTATATGTTCCTTTGAACCTTATGTACCTGCTGCCTCTAAAGGATCTGTTCCCAAGCTAGCAGGTATGCATTCGTTCTTCACTAAGTGCACATTATAGTATTTATTTCCAATTTTTAGCTTTCTTAAACTAACGTCCATACATCTAGCGGCTCAAGGAACTTACTTTTTAGTTAGATCAATGTAAAGCAAATGCTTAATATTATATATATATATATATATATATATATATATATATATATATATATATATATATGTCTGTTAGTTTCAAAACAAAAAAGGTTGTGATTATATTTTTTTGTAAGCAAAAAACGCAAGGGAATGGTTTTTGCTCAACCTATAAAATATTTAAATTTGAACCTTATTTTATAAGTAACTTTTGTGTTTTCAAAAATACAGGTCTGACTGAAGGATCGATTAAGCAAAAAACTATTTACTCATCAACAGGTAATTTAACATGTAAATCAAATAGTCGATAAGATGACTTATTAATCGCTATTTCTAAGGCTCTAACAGAGGACAACCTCCCATATCCATAGTACATCTGAACAACCGCCGTAATAAAGAGTTCATTTGAGGGGATGATTGATTCCTACCCCATTGTGATCACAGCATCGCAATAATGGCCAGCGTGAATTGTACTCCTATTGTTGCTGGAAGACTATTTGTGTTGGTCAAGTGGAATGTATGAGTTGGATTACAGTGCGGTTTTTTATTTATAAGTATTATGTTATGAATGACTGATTCGTTGATCGAGTGGAATTCGAATAATTCGAGCAGCAATCTTGAGGTCCTCAGGACCTCAAGATTGCTGCTCGAATTATTCGAATTTGTGTACTAGGTCGGCAAGAATATAATTTATTGGATAAAAAAAATCCAGCTACGGAGTCTGGCATCGGACCCAGTAAAATGGTAATAGGCTCGCCTCCTATTGCATGAGACCTCACATCGTCGACGAATAGTGTAAACAGCACACCTCTGCCACCCCCACTTGGGGATGGGTCGATGTCTTGTATTTTTTATTCTTCTATTTGGCAGGCCTAAATACGAGATAACAGAAGAGCGGTCTTCGTACAGAGTGGCAATGAAGCTCATCATCAGGCAATTTGTCAGAACTGACATCGGCACCTATAACTGCGTAAGCACCAACTCGCTTGGAAAGGGTGAAGGCACGCTTAGACTTTACGGTATGTATACAATGAGGTTACCTGGAAGAGATTGCTTTTTATCGGTAAGGCCGCTCTTTGTGATACTTTTAGTATTTTTTTCTTCTATCTTTGTCTTCTGTATATCATTATCATTACGCTAAATCCCTTGAGGGGCAGGCAGAGATTACAGAGGACCGGTCCAATTTTTTGGAAAATATTCTTAAGTAATCTCAAGTCAAGAGTCTCCGTAACCGGCGAGTGTGTATGAGACGAACTATGAGAGTGGAGGAAGCCAGGGAGGTATGTAAGGAAAGAACCTGTTGGAACTCTGTACTCTCTGCCTACCCCGCGAGGGAGCTGGCGTGATGATATAGATAGATAGATAGATAGATAATCTCAAGTAATAATTTAACATGAATTTTGGCGTAATTAAGTATTTCATAAAATTATAGACATGAAATTCGACTCAAAGACGTGATCTGATTATTTTTTTCAATATCCTTATTACTTAGAAAATCTATTAGAATAAAATGCGCGAGAATGATTATCTGAATACACTGATATTATAATTAGCAGAGAGGAAAAAAAATCTGATCTGATCCCCCTTTTATTGATGAACTTAAAGGAATCTATTCTACATTTATTGCGAACAATTTGCACAAATATATTTTTTTCAATAGTGATTTACTTTTCACCATAACTTTTTGTAACTTTTTTTTCTCTCTATGAATATAAAATAAATCCTACCTACAATCTCCATCAGACAAATTTAGAAAAAATGCATTAATACTGAAGTTGAACGCCCAAGGGACAGAACAACCAATCTTGTAACTATATCGCTTTTTTACAGAGATTACATACTAAACATGAATTAGTTGGTAATATTATTATTACTTAGAAAATCTATTAGAATAAAATACGCCAGGATAATTAACCAAAGACGCTTATGTTTTAAATGGCATTAAAGAAAAAAAACTCTTGATTGTATATTTATATCATCTCTCTTTTTTATTGATAAAGTTAAAGCTCTATTAGAAATATTGTACATTTATTGCGAACAGTTTGGACGAATATAAATTTTTCATCAATCACTTTTCATTTGGACTTTTTATTTCTTTCCTTCTCTCTATAAATATTAAAGAAATCACCTACAATCTCCATCAGGTAAATTTAGAAAAATTGCATTAATACTGAACCTGAACGCCCGAGGGACAAAACGACCTATCTCGTAACTTTATCTCTTTTTTTACAGAAATAAAACTGTACCCGAGCTCCCAGGCTGCCGAAGTTAATGTAGGCGGTGAGTAAATAAGATTTTATCCCATTGGGGTTATAACGATATGAATAAATACGAGGATACTTCAGTAATGTTGGAATAAAAGAAATTGAAACATGTATGGTTCCTAGAAGTAGTGATATGGATCGTATTGGGATTTGAGTTTTTTGGAGTTGTGCGTTTTTTGTTTTTGGCGTATATTAAGATTGGGTATTGATATCAGAACGTGACGTAACCGACACGTATGTTTCAACGCAACGCGTAACTTTTTCAACGCGAGCTTTGGAAGCGTTGTAAGCACTTTAAATAAAATGTGGCGTTGAAAAAGCGCTAGTGCCAATACGGGGCCAAAGTTAGATATTTTGATAAATCATTAATTCTTTTGATGAATTAAAGGTAGAGAGAGGTAGAGGAAGACAAAGTAAGAGAGATAATATCATGGCCAAAGACCAGAACCGTCAGATCTATGTAATTGTAAAAAAGCCTATTGGTTTGTGGCGATATTCTGTAACACCGGCATGCATACTTTAACGTAGGTTAGTAAGGTTTATATGTTCCTTTGAACCTTATGTACCTGCTGCCTCTAAAGGATCTGTTCCCAAGCTAGCAGGTATGCATTCGTTCTTCACTAAGTGCACATTATAGTATTTATTTCCAATTTTTAGCTTTCTTAAACTAACGTCCATACATCTAGCGGCTCAAGGAACTTACTTTTTAGTTAGATCAATGTAAAGCAAATGCTTAATATTATATATATATATATATATATATATATATATATATATATATATATATATATGTCTGTTAGTTTCAAAACAAAAAAGGTTGTGATTATATTTTTTTGTAAGCAAAAAACGCAAGGGAATGGTTTTTGCTCAACCTATAAAATATTTAAATTTGAACCTTATTTTATAAGTAACTTTTGTGTTTTCAAAAATACAGGTCTGACTGAAGGATCGATTAAGCAAAAAACTATTTACTCATCAACAGGTAATTTAACATGTAAATCAAATATTTTATTGTTACTATTGATATACTGTTTCATTCATTGTATCAAGTATTAAAACGTTATTATATTAATTTGTATATAAAAAATGTTATTTGTTAAGAAAATCATACCCCAATATTTTAAACTATTTTGTTCGAGATTGTATTTAAAGAGAATGAGAATATAGCATGTAGTTGAAAATAGAATTGTATTGTTCCCACATAAATATTATTATATAATAGAAAACCTGAATACTGTAAAAATGGGCCTCATACATAATAAATAATTCAAACCTAATAATTCTGTTTTTAATTTCCTTTACTATATTCTTCCGATTGATAGAAAAAGTCATTTTTCTCATTTTTTGTTACTTATAAATAAAATCCCAATAAAATTTATTACGCACATCGAAGTAAGATTAACTAGGTAGATAGGGATAAAGTGAGCATCTTTTTATTATTTGTCAAAACTATCCCAATCATAAGTTACAAAAAAAAAAATACCCGTTTAATAATTACATGATGTTGCTCTGACTTTTGTGTACTTTTTTGGTTTACTCTGTGCTTCCAGACCCTACCTAACCTAGCCTACCCCACAAGGGGTTTGACGTAATGATGTAGATAGATTATTAGTTTAAAGCTATAAATGTTTAATTAGGCCAATGTTGAAGGTTACACAGCAACGATCAGTCATAGACGAACATTTTCATAGTTGATTTAATTAACGATCATTTTCATTAACAAAGTTGTTTCAATATTTGCTCAAATTTTGTGGTTCAAAAGTTAGACACGGATATGAGAAGTACAAAATATAAAAAAGCCGGAGTTGTGAAAGCTGGAGAGGCCTGTAAGGAAATAATCTGTTCGAAATCTGAAGATATTCTTTGCCTACCCTGGAAGGGATCTGACGTGATGATATAGATGCAATAGAACTTTGCTTCTAAACATTTATTCTAAGGAATTTTCTCGAATCCTTTAAATTTTAATAATGATACTGTTTTTTAGGAACTTTACTAAGTTAGCTAAAAATGTTTATCAAAAAGCATAAAAATGATAATTATAACGGATCGAACGTGGTCGTTTAGTTCACATTGCATACACACACGTTAGCGGCCTGTGTTACAACCCGACCAAATAAAATTAACGTCGGAAAATATATAAAAATTCCATTAAAGCCTAATATATGCTACAGCGATAGAATTTATTATAGCTGACCAGAGGCTAGCTCCCGGTGTATAACGGAGGCGTTAGCCACCTATCCCTTCCTAAGTAGCGGCCGAAGCCAGCTCCTGGATCATAACGGAGGTGTCAGCCGTGAGGCAGTCAACCACCCGTCCTGCGGCATAGATACCGCCCTACCAAGGCAGCGGCCAGAGGCCAACTCCTGGTGTATAACAGAGGGGGCTAGCCACCCGTCCCTTCCTAGGCAGCAATCGAAGCCAGCGCCAGGATTAATAGCGAAAGCGTTTTCGACAGCTTAAAGCCGTCCGCTAACCGCCCTAAACTACCACCTAGGATCCTACCGGAATCTGGCTCCTCGAAGGACCATGAATGAAAGTTTACGGGAGTTCCGTGTACTAAGAAGTAAACTCAACTGTTCCAGTGTAGCAAGTTTGACGCTACACTGACTCTGACCGGTAGTTATTAATCTTCTGGAATACTCAAACTCGGGCAACTTTTCTTTATTAATTATTTATTTTTGGTGCATCGGCATCTATCGAGGTAAGTCGTAAACTATTGAATTATATAAAACTATTTTCATAAGAAGTATACAATATTTTTTCCAACATAATGAAAATGTTTGTTGGTTCTCTTGTTATGTTATTATTAGAATTCCAGATAGTAGGCGAAATAGCTGAGACTAAGATTAATCTGGTATAAAGACATGATATAGATGCTGAGATTTTCTTTAGATATTATACGCGTAAGTATAAAAAGAAATGTTTTTATTTATTTATTCCAACGGCTGATTTCTCAATTATCAGATAATATTCATAGGATAAATTGCAACATAAACAAATTAAATAATACATTTGGGGGGATAAAATAAATTATTTTTATTACCTACCTCTACCAGGTTATAATTTAATTAGAAAACTGTTGTCTGATATCTATCTACCTATATCATCACGCCAGATCCCTTGCAGGGTAGGCAGAGATAGACAGTCAGTACAGAGTTCTAACAGGTTATTTTCTTACATACCTCTCTGGCTTCGTCCACGCTTATAGTTCATCTCAAACACGCTCACCGGTTGCGGAGACTCTTGACTCGTCTTTTAGATAAGAGTCGGTCTATTTGGTCATGATAAGATAGTTTAGGCCTTCCCCGGTCCGGACCTACATCTTTCCACTACTGCATTGTATATCTGTTTTGTCATTATTTCTTCTGACATTCTTTCTATATGCCCGAACTAACTGAGCATACCCTTTTTCATCTTTACACTGATACTATCTTTCATACCTGCTCACTTTCTTACCACGCTGTTGCGAATACGGTTAGTTAGGTGGACTCCGCACATTTTCCGCAAAGCTCGCATTTCGATCGCATTTATCATACTTTCATTCTCTTTCTTACATACCCAGCTCTCGCTCCCTTATAACGGCGTTCGAACAAGCACTCCGTTATGTATATATGCCAGCTGCACCTTTTGACTTAAATGCCGGCTCCCAAGTAGCTTTCCCATCGCACTATTCACTCTGTTCCCTGCACCCACTTTTCTTGCTATGTCAGCGGTATATTTCCCATCCTTACTGAAGGCGCATGCAAGATATACAAACTAATTCACTTGTTCCAGCACATCGTTACCAACCGCAATCCTTGCATTCGTTCTGGTTTCTTCCCGTTCAAAAACCATAATCTTGGTTTTCTTTATATTCAAATGTAAGCCATTATTCATGCAGTCGTCTTTCATAACAGTGACTAGTGTTTGCATCAGTGATCAGTGGCTGTTGGCGCTATTATAATCACGTCATCTGAAAATAGTAGATGGTTTACCACTATATCACCCATTTGTACACTACTTCATTCACCGCTTTCAGTCTTTGAAGACTTTTATCCAAATATGCTATAAAAAGTCTAGCGGACAACATGCGACCCTGCTTGACGCCGAACCTACCAGGTGGACTGGACAGCTCGCAACAGAGTGCCATTTATACCATACTCAGGTAAAATGACCCGAAGTCTTTTTCGCACAACTCTGTCAAACGCCTTCTCCAGATCCACAAAACCACAGAAAACCTTCCGGCCCACTGCCATATGCTTCTCTACGATATTGCGGAGGGAGAAAACTTGATCCTATCATCCTCTTCCAGGTCTGAAACGCCCCCTGTGCCTCGCATAGCATTCCATCGGACTTCTCGCGCATTCTTCGTTCAATAATTTTACTGTACAACTTAGCTGCAAAGCTGATCAAACTGATAGCTCTGTAATTTTGTGAGCCCTTGCTTTTATGCTGACTGCGTGGCGCCAGTATCCGGAGCATTCCCGTAAATTTATGCAAAAAATATTCACTTCACCGATTTAGCACAGCTTGTGTGTTTGCAAGAATGTCACCATCCTTAGATTTTATCCTTTTCATTCTGGAGCCTAACGAATTACCCTTTTTGCACCTTGCTCTAAAAGAGTTTAGTGTTGTTCTCGAAGTTTTTCGCCAGCCTCTCACACTAGCTCTTTCACTAACGTTTTAGTGGCATTCCTGCATTGCCCGTATATTTTTATCTTCATCTCTGTCATATTGGCATTCAGATTCAAAGAAGAAACCTAATAATTAGAACTGTTTGATCATAATTGGAAAATTAGGTTTAAATATAACTCGATAAAAGGACTAAAATAACTTTTTTTATATATATTCTAGTATTCATAAACTGTTTTTAGGGATGCAGGTCTATATGCATACTTACGCGAAAAGTTCCGGAAAAGCATCATACTATATTTGTTTTTAAATTTCGTCTATAAAAGAATCAATAAAATGAGTTGACTTTTGCCCACAATAAGCTTTTCCGATTATTGTAGGCACACGTCGTTATTTTCATACTGGTCTATTTGATTATATTCACTAGATCTTTATGGTAGAAAACTCAAGAACAAAAACTCTAACCTAGCTTCATCCACAAACTGGGTATATTTTCATGAATATGATATAACCCAAAAAATCTATTTCATTATACAAGACCGTTTGTGATTTCCGCCCTAACCTAACTCGTAAAACTGGACACAATGTCATTCAGTTCTTTATCTACAGAGATAATTCTTAAGTGGTGTCCTGTTCGGTTTACGAGCTTGTAAAGCCAACTTGTTTGGATAGTAAAAGATATATCATACCGTTTTAAATTTTAATTATTCTTTATATATTTAATAAAATAGGCATAGTTTCTCATTTATTTGTTGACCGATTCATTGTAGTTGGCACGCCAGGTGTACCACAAAATGGCGCTATTGTGTGACACGCAATGGACGTCAATACATTTAATGAATATTTCCATAATACCAAAAGTCTAAAAATGATGCAAATATAGTAAATACATACAATATGTTAAAGCTTTGGCTAATGACGCTGCTGTTGTGCCAACAAGTTCAAAGGAACGGCTCCTATGCCCGGTTTCTGAAGTGCTTAATTAAATTCTCAATACTTATTGAACCAATAACCATATGCATAAGATAAACGTCGGTTAGCAGTCACTGTGTTTCCGAATACACAACAAGCCATGCAATAATTGAGGAACCAATAATCAGTTGCTTTTTGCCACTATAACAATTTTTGTTTGTCATTATTACTAGTTTTATCAATTAAAAGTATTTTTATCCAAGGTTAATAAGTGCACAAGTACTTTTTAGTTAAAAAATATGTCACATGTCTAGAGATTATCGATCATTTTATTCGTAGCCATAAGGTCTATTTTTGGATAGAATCTAATACAATGAATCTGTTAAGTAAAGTATTTTTTTCTAATTCCGGAGCTAAACAGAATCAGAATATTTTTTATTCATGTAAACCATTACAGTATTTATGAATCGTCAGAAAAGTAACAAAGACTCCATTTTTGTAAGCTAATTTACGGAAGTACAATCTCTACCACGAGTTAATAATTCATTAATTGTTTTTCTATTATCGTTATCATTATGACTACCTCGTGCCACTAGATCAGTGTCAAAGCGCGTCCCTTGGTGATAACGAGGTCCTGTTTCGGTCCTTTAAATCCTAGGTCGGACGAATGAAGTTTTTCTAACAAAAAACTTCCCAATATGAATCCGGAGTCCGGAATTGTCTGGAGTTGTGTGGTATATGGCAATAGGCTCGCCTCCTATTACATGGGATCTAACATCGTCGGCGAAGAGTGGGTGTACTCAGTACACCTCTGCCTCCCCCGATTGGGGAATATAGGCGTGATAGTGTGTTATTACTTATAGATTTAAGTTTAATTAACGAATAGCTAAACTATACTATACTTAATTATACCTTTCTTTCATTCATTCATGATCTGCATACAAGTTTGTATGAAAATAAATGAATTTTTATCCACTTAGAATAGCATAGCCTAATAAGTCACTGGAGCGACAAAGATTATTTAAAAAGATAACAGCATTTCACCCCTTTAAATCATATTTACGGCTAAACTTCCAGACGATTTAAAAACCCTAGTCCCAACAATAGAATGACTTAAAAAGAAAGAAAGTATGAAGGATATTGTCGTAAGAAATAAATGCTCGAGACATGGCAACTCGCGTTCACAAAGTTTATTTTTATCTGGGCAACACCGGACCTTCGCAAAACAAATTTCATGAATATATTTTCCTTTGTAAACAAATCGAGCAGGCCATATTAAATTAAGGCCCTCTTGTGGCCTGGAATGCAATAAAAAGCCGAATTTAAGAGTGCGCCTTAACGGGCCTTGTTTTATCGGGGGCTTGCGAGGTGGAAAATGGAAGCTTAAGTAAGTAAGTACACAGTTTTAATAAAGATATTTACGTACTATTTCTTACTTTAAGAAGTACTAAATATGCATTTGATGACGGCCTGTATCCTAACAAAAAATTGCCAGACTTTAAAATTAAGTCTACATAATTACTTTTATTTAAAAAAAATGTTTCAGGCCATTTTATATTCTTGCTTTCCTATGTTTATTTAATGGATCAGCCTCGATTTAATTCTAAATCTCTTTATGTACACAATTTTTTAAAGATAACCTACCTACAATTGTAGTCGGTTAATATTCTGATTAGTTATATGTTCGGAAACCTATAGAATTCACAAAATACCTATAAAAGCACAATCTACAGAATCGTATAATTTGCCGTTAAGGAGTTACCTGCTGTATCTTTAAAGTCAAAAGTCCAGTACCGCTGTAATTAAAATGGGACCTCCCGCTATACTGAATCCAATGCAAAAAGAAATCATCAAAAACGGTCACCATTGACGGAAATATCGGTGAACATACATTAAAAAAAAGAATACATACAGCCGAACATAGAACCTCCGAAAATTGCAAAATGTCTTCAAACTGGCAACACTGACTGAGCAAGTGAGTGCAGTTTAATCACTCGACTGCCTTTACGTTGTGTTCTTTGACTCCCACAAAAAGTGTCAAAGGGGCAGCTGGGTAGTATCGGATAGGGAAGGGAGAACAGTGCGTGTAACGGTTTTACGTGACTGCTTGTCCTCGCTTCCCGTGCGAGTCAGCAGAGGGCTTAGCACGAAAACGTTAGCGTAACGCTAGTGAGTAATTGTGCAGTCACGTTCATTTTATTTAGTAAATTTGCAGTGTGACAAGGATGGCACATCGACTTAATGACCTAGTAAAATGGCAAGCATTTTGTTTCTATTTTCTAGCCGCAATTAAACCATCCATTGCGGCTAGAAGAATAGCATTGTTCTGAATACGTGACTTTTTGTCTTCAAATGTCATTCCCGTACATTTTTTCGTTTTCTATAAGCGTTAAAGGCTATAAAAGGTCCACATGGCTACAGGCATCGGTATTAAATGCAAGTTTTAACTAAGAGCAGGCGGAGCATACTTGTCGAATACATTATGAAAGATAGGTTAGTCGCCACTCCATGGGTACTTTAGACTCGTGAAGTCACAAATATGTACCTGCCAAGGTCGCCTACCTTAAACTCGTGAAGTTACAAATTTTTGCTCCCGCGGAAACGACTATTTTATCGGTTGGGGGCAATTCGGTTCGGTCCGGGGCAGCCTAAGTAATAATGTTGATGTGAGAATATGGCTACGTTTCAAAAAGATTACCCAAATAATCACGAATCTACTTGGAATATTATGGGAGGGCTCTTTATCCAGCAGTAGGTTAATGTACGTTAAGAGAAAACCTTCCTAGATTTTAGCAGCTAAAACCGAAAAAGGCCTAGAATGAAATATATTACAACAACAAAAAGGTTTCATAAATTAACGCTGAAAGAGTTATGTGGATTTTTTTTCGGCTCCAGGGTTAAGCATTCGTCTGCCTTACATATGGGCAGAGAAATAAGATTTTTAAGGTAAAAATATAGAATAAACGAGATGATATCACTCAGTTTTATCACAGCTTAAGTAAAACAGCTCACTCATTTTGCGAACGTATTCGTACAACGTGACTGTTTGTGCACGTATGCAACAAATTCAATAAGACTGGTTGAACAACAGGATGCAAAGATAATATAGGGAGTTGGGCTCTCTAAACAAATACTTATAATCAAAAAACATGACCGTCCTTCTGGAGTCGTCCGATAAAATAAGATCGCTTAGAAAAATACGTTTCCCAATATTCTTGTTGGTATTATTAATGGACTTTTTTCAAACTGCTGTTCACCTTATTTTTACGTATTACTTTTAAAATAATAACCGAATACGAATCACTGATCTTCACGAATATCCTTCTATTCCCGACTTCTTGCTGTACTCCAATATCTTAGAATCAGAATCAGAATATTTTTATTCATGTATACCATTATAATATTTATGAATCGTCAGAAAATTAACAAAGACTCCACCACCACTTTGGAATGTCATACATTACATTTTACATCACATTACACATTTCAATCGTCCAGTCATACTTTACGAGTATATATAAGGGGTAAGGTGATGGGATAAAGTTGTGTGCTAGCCGTTTGTCAAGCTGTGGATATATGGCGTGCGGTGAGTTTGTTTCATTTATAATAGGTACCGAACAAACTGAATTGAATAAAAAAGATAACATATTTTCTGAATAGTCTACCACGGAATTGGATTATAAAAATATTTTTGTTCAGCAGAACTGTATAGATTAAATTAATGTTTTTAATTTAATACGCCAGCTGAACTGAAATTAAATGAATCTTTGAACTTTTAACTAACACACCTACTTTCCCCGAAGCGGGGTGGCAGAGATGCATATATCACCGACAATGTTAGATCTCAGTATAATAGGGGTCAAGCCCCCTATTGTACATAGGTCCTGGTGCTATTATACCGGGATATATACACAATTACAGATTCGACTGTTACCGAGAATTGTTCGAAAAGAATACCAAATTCGTCCTACCCAGGATTTGGATACAACCTCATGATTGCCGGCCACAGCATATACCACTAGAGCAAAGGGTCAGTCCTATAAGCGTACCTTAATCATGTTATCCGCAAATTTTGTTTCAATAATAATTTTATTTTAAAAATACTCTCTAAGAACAAGCTTTAAAGTAGCAGGTAATGGTGTAATTTAAAACGACCAATCAATATTAAATGTGTATACTAAATTACGTGTCTATGCTGTCGACCGTTAAGGAATTCCTTCGTTTGAAGACAATCCTAGGTATACAGTCAGGTTATACTTACCATAAAAATGCATTGCCTGACTGCCTCGTTGGTCTGGCGGCAAAGCGCATCGCTCTATGATCACGAGGTCCTGGCCTCAAATCCTAGGTCGGACAAATGTAGTTTTTCTAACGCAAAATTCCCAGTATGAGTCCGGAGTCTGGAAATTTGTGTCCGGTATATGTATGGCAATAGGCTCGCCTCCTATTGCATGGGACCTAACATCGTCGGCGAAAAGTGGATGTACTCAGTACAGTAGCGGTGTTTTTAAAAATGCATTGGTTTCGGAACTCAAGCACCATACCATATTTCAACTCGGGGAGGAAATGGTTCTAATTCAGCTTGCTAGTTTTAACCTAAACCTTCCACCGCGAGCGCTTATTGGTCAAATCACACAGCGCGCGCTTCCCCGGTTTCCTGTAACACATTTCCGCCCCTTTTCCAAAATCACTCCCACAAAAAATATCAACTGTAACAATGTGTAACATCTTTCCTCCCAGCTATCGGGAGGAAAGATGTTACACATCAAAAGCTTGTAAAACGTTCCGTATTGGCTGAATATTGCAATTCTGTCATCAGCCAAAAGATGTCCACTGCATAACAAAGGTTCTCTAAAGTTCTTCATAACAACCAGCGTTGTGTTGTACGGTATCCACCTTGCAATTATTTGCACAATACCAGTTGAAATCCATTTCGAGATCACTGTAGGGAACTATAAACAGTAATCTCCAGACAGGGTGAGTAGGTAGGGTAGGACCATAACACGGTATACAGAGCCAGATAACGTCAGCCATTTGGCAGTGAACACAACAGTACAATCTGTTCAATTCAGGAATCTAGAATGATAAATATTTCAACATTTTAGTACTGTAAATTGGTTATCTAAACGGGTTTTTTCCAGTTGTAGACGGTATAAAATTTATTGACACTAGCTTTGGATATTATCTAACTTAATAGTTGATTATTTTCAAGTTTTGTTTGTTATCAATACTGTTTTTAAAACTTTAAGTATGCTTCTACAATTTATAACTATGGACACCTTCACAACTATATTACCCAAGTGGGGGAGACACAGATGTACTAAGTACACCCACTTTTCGCAGACGATGTTAGATCTTATCCAATAGGGGGCCAGCCTGTTGCCCTATACCGGGCATAATTCCAGATTGCGGACTCACACTGGGAAGTTTTTCTTAGAAAATCTTTATTTGTCCGACCTATGATTTGAACCCAGGACCTCGTGATCACCAAGCAAGGCGCTGTGAAAACCATACAATTAGTCTACCTGCAATAAAATGAAATTAATAGTATAAGTTTAATAGGGGTACCTTTTCTATATTTTAAATAGGTTTTATTAACCGTATGACTAATGAGGTCTCGAAATTTTTTTAACCCCCTTTGAGGATGAATTTTCAAGAATCTTTTCTTAGCGTACACCTAAGCTATATAAGATCCGGAGATAGACAACGTACAAATTAAACATGAAATTATATATAGGGGTTCTTATATAATAACTTACATGCACTGGCATTTTCTATTCGCATTATAAGTCTGGGACTATTTAATATATATATTGTTTGAAGCAGCTTAATCAGCCCGACATTTTAACATGCTTTTCCGACGCATTTTCATAGAAAATTTTTAAACTTTTCATACAAACAACATTTTTGGTACTTTAAAAACTCGATTTTTCAAAATTTTTTTATAGACGTGTACTTTGTTTTACATACCGTTGCGAACGCCTCGACGAGACCTATCTCTGGACATCACATTTGTGGGGCTAGCGCGAAAAATCGACAAAACAGACTGTATTAGTCGCAAATTATATTGTAAGTTTTAAAATCTTAGTCAAATCATTATACAAATTTTAACAACATTTTATTATACACCAATTTAGACCCTAATTAAAATTAATTATAGATTTTTAAATATCTAATATACACAGCCCCTATACAGCTAATAAATTCCAGAAACCAGAGTACACCCCTAATATGTTAGGCTTCCGAACTCCAGTCAAGACACAAGAGCCAAAGGGACATCAGACGTCCCCTAAGCCAACAGGGCCGACGCAGACCACCAGCGTCAGGCGGAGCGAATGGGAGATGGCCACCGATGCAAAAGTGGGGACGCCTGAAAAGACACACCCGACTAAAGTAGCCGAGGCCAAGGCCTGCCTTAACCGTGCCAAGCTTCATCTTGGCAATTCGAGGAATCTGAAGACGGAGATTAAAGCCGCCGTTACGCAGGCCGTGGATCGGCTATATCAACTAGTAAAGGAGTCGAAAGCTGAATTAAAAAAGTCTAAAAAAGACGCAAACGTGGAAAAGATCGTCCTGGAGGGAGACTCCGCTACAATATCAGAAAGCGAGGAAATCCGCGAAGTCAAAGATAAAAATATAGCCTTAGAACTGCAGCTAGAGAAATTGAAGAGCGGAAAAGATGAAGAGGAAGATACTCGAAAAATCTTGAAGGAACACACAAAACAAATCACTCATCTGATAGACACAATAAAAAAGGCAAACAGTAGTGCGCCAGTAGTGGAAGTCCTCCAAATATCAAATGGCATACGGGACTCGATATCTTATGATTTGTTGGAAAAGATATCCAATATAGCAAAGGACGTGGAAAATAGTGACAAACAGAAACATACAGACGACTTAATAGGCGAAATGCGGGAGCTGCGTCAGGTCTCGGAGGAAACCGGCAGACAGGTAGCGGCCCTAAGGGAAAAAACACCTATGCCGACGTACGCCGAGATCCTGACCGCCGCTAGACCTCCGCCGGTGAAGCCCCACCACTCCATTCTGGTGTCCTCCACACAAGTGGAGGTCAGCAGTGAGGATGTTGTTCTGAAACTAAGGACCACCCTGCAGGCGAAAGACACCGGCTTACAAATCCAATCACTACGAAAGGTCAAAGAACAAAAGGTGGTCCTTAGTCTCAGAACAAGGGAGGATGCGGCCAAGACAACAGCCAAGTTACAGACCAACAAACTGCTCAGGGTAGAGGAAGCAAAGAATAAGAACCCTCAAGTCATTTTAAAGTATATGATGGCCTACAACACCGACGAAGAGGTGTTGAAGGCCATCGTAAACCAAAATGCTGAGTTGACGCGGGGTCTGTCCGCCGAGGATATCGCTGCCACCGTGGTAAAGTACCGCAGAAAGGTGAGGAACCAACTGCAGTGCTATATTGTACTGCAGGTGGCACCTCAACTGTGGCAGCGTATGACGGCGGCGGGCAGAATCCACGTCGACCTACAGTGCTTACAGGTCGAAGACCAGTCGCCGCTAGTACAATGTACGAAATGCCTGGCGTTTGGTCACGGCCGTAGGGCATGTAAGGAGAGAAGGATTCATGCACCTACTGCGGTGACCAACACGTCAGGGCGGACTGCCCCTGGCCTGTAAGAACTGTACAAATGAAAAGCTAAGGGAAACAGAGCATTGGGTATTCAGCAATGAATGCCCCATTGGGAAGAAATGGGACAACCTTGCAAGGTCAAGCGTTGCGTATTGCTGAGGACACCACTCTGAGCAGGGAAAAGACAAAAGTCCCAGCGAGCGATCGGGGGCTGGTGTGGAGGGACAGACCGGAAAAATATAAAAATAAAATACCTACCATGCAGCCGAAAACTCCGCACAAACTCCGATCTGCCGCTCCCCATCATCGCCGCCGCACGCTCGCCTCGAGCCTGAAATCTAAACACAAATATAAAGTCAGATGTCGCATGCCCAATGCCTTCACATATAAGGATTTTTTTTTTAAAAATTAAGCACAAAAAATTTAATAGTAATAATCAAGGAATACGATAGAGGCAGAAATGAAACGAAGGCACGCAAATAGACCTGCAGGCGTTGATCGAAAACCCGGATAGATATTTTGAAGATGAATATAAAATTCTATCTATCTATCTATAACCTCACGCCAGATCCCTTGCGGGGTAGGCAGAGAGTACAGAGTTCCAACAGGTTCTTTCGGCACTCTGCACCCCACGACTCGCCAGTTCGGGCCCGGCGTGATGGGTGGCGGCCCCCATCGCCGCTTCCACCTATATTCGTACCGACGGGGGCGGGCCGGTACGCGTCGCCTCGGGGGGACGCCCTAGCCCGCACTGCGGTACGTCTTCGGTCCAAGATTGCAGCCATAATGACTGGCAGGGGTCGCGACGAGCACGCTCTTGGACAGATTATGAATATAAAATTCATAATAAAAATAAGGTAATGGCCGAGGAATCCGCCAGCAGGACTTTTCCGCCATCGTTTCAAAGGAAGGGTATTATTCACCCCCTTGCATTAGCTATGCATAGTTGCATAGCTAAATTAATGGGAAGAGGGTGTACACCAACAAGTAAGTTAAATCAGGCACGACCTCGAGTCGCTTGCCAACATAATGTCGACATAATAGCATCATATAAGATGTCATTATATAGGGAATCGAGGTCGTGCCTAAAGGAATGAGGTACTGAGAATCAAGTATAAAGCACCAAAATCAAAAGTAGCCAACAATGACCTCAGTACCTAAAAACGAATATGGAAGGAAGAAACAAAAATTCTTTGGGAATAAATAACAACAGTATCAAAATGAAACACTCAAATAAAAAAAGCAAACTCATCAATGGAAAACATAAATAGCATAAATAAAACATAAAATCAAAAAGGAAAACAAACAGCATAAAAATAACATAAACATAATTGGTAAAAGACAAAGTAGAAATATCGTAAAAACATTAATAACCACAAAAAAAATACCTAATGGTACAGTCGTTTAAAAAGATCATACAAATAAGGGCCCTGACACATATTAGGGGAAACTCTGAGACTAATTTTCAAAATAAAAAAAAACTTACATGCACTCGGAATGGATTTTTAAAATCAAATAAGTGGATAGCTACCTCTGTACTCTCTGCCTACCCCGCTAAGGGATCTGGCGTGATACAACTTCAATGATCAAAAATATTTATGAATTTCATGGAATGAGAGTGAAGGAAGCCAGAGAGGTATGTAAGGAAAGAACCTGTTGGATCTCTGTACTCTCTGCCTACCCCGCAAGGGATCTGGCGTGATGATATAGATAGATAGATGAATTTAATTTATTTGGACTGACTTGTTGGTAAAGTGGTACTTAGTAGAGATGGTAATCATGAGGTCCTGGTTTTCAATCATAGATGATTAACACAAACTGTTCTTTTTAACCGACTTGATTTTATCAAAAAATCTTTTTCTATTCTCAGTCGCAATAGGTTTGAATTGATTATCCAGTTGAATGACCATAGTTAGCATCGTTGGAGAAATGTGGGCTTAACCTCCGCTCGTGGAATAGGCGTGACGGTCTATTTTTATTTAATCCCCAGAGGGGTTGAACATTCAATCAATCAATCAGCCTATCGTAGTCCACTGCTGGACATAGGCCTCTCCTAACACGCGCCATTGCACACGGTCCTCCGCCTTCCGCATCCAGTCTGTCCCAGCGACCTTTTTGAGGTCGTCGGTCCATCTAGCTGGGGGCCGTCCTACCTTACGCTTACCAAGTCGCGGTCTCCACTCTAGGACACGCTTGCTCCATCGGCCGTCGGTCCTTCTGCAGATGTGACCAGCCCATTGCCACTTTAGCTTACTGAGTCTGCGAGCTATGTCGGTAACTTTGGTTCTTTGTCGGATTACCTCGTTACGAATTTTATCCTTCAAGGAGACGCCGAGCATAGCTCGCTCCATAGCCCGCTGTGCGACTTTGAATGAACATTTATAATAACAAAATATTTATCTAGTAAATAAAAAAGTATGATTCGCTATTTCACTGCTATCTAGAACAAATAGTACAATATCATAAAACAAAAGGAAACTAAACTTGATGAAATATTTTCACTTTTTCCCAAGGCCCACGTGACTTGCCACTATTACCGTAATACCTAAAACTTTGCGAGCGAAATGTAGCTATAGCGGGACCATAAATTCTCACACAGAACTCACGCACTACTGTATAGCCCAGGAGCAGTATACTTACTCATAAAAAAATGATTTATTTACAAAGAAGGAACACCGTCACGTCTTAATTACCCAAGCGGGGGTGGCAGAGATGTATTGTGTACACCCACGTTGTACGACGACGATTTAGGTCCCATGTAATAGGGAGCGAATTGATTTCCATTTTACCAGGCATAATCTTAACTCCGGCCTTATACTGGGAATTTTTCGATAGAGAAACTACGCTATGTCCGACCTAGGATTTGAACTCAGGACCTCGTATAATATCATAAAACATTGTTCGTGACCATTATGCGCCTTATAGGCCATTAGACCATCAAGGTATTTTTTTCTAATAGAAATACTTAGTGGGTTTCATGCAGGTTGCTTTTTTGTTTCTCTTTTGCATTTTTGTGTGGAGTACTTAATAATTCTACACTACATAAAACTGGTTATCTTTGTTTTGAGGCCATTTTATTACTACTAGTGGCCGCCCATTGGTCGAAATTCGACCATAATTAATTTAAATTATAAGTTCGTACTTTTCTAAGGTTATATTGTCAAAGACTATACTTCTATAATCATAGATTTCGGCAAAGGTATACTTTTAATTTGCCTATTTTTTTCAAACAAAGTATATGAAATTTAAATAAAAAAAATGCGAATGCGATAAGGAAATGCTGTCTATTGAACTTGACTTGATAATGAACTAGACTTGGCTTGATAATTTAATGAATGATACAAAACATCTTTGTAAGCGATGTTTTTTGTAAAAACTCTTTCATCGTTTGCTGGTTATGTTTGACATTCAGTAAGACTATAGACAAATAATACTATAGACAAACAATATTAATATATTCTCAATTTCAAATGTATTGTGTCAAATTCATAGTAATGTGTGTAATGTTTTTTTTAAAGATTTAACGTATTTTTAATGCATAATATAAAAAAAATATTAGCATTCTGCATTTCTTCTCCTTATAAACTATCTATCTATATTATCACGCCAGCTCCCTCGCGGGGTAGGCAGAGAGTACAGAGTTCCAACAGGTTCTTTCCTTACATACCTCTCTGGCTTCCCCCACTCTCATAGTTCGTCTCATACACACTCGCCGGTTACGGAGACTCTTGACTTGCCCTTCAGCTAAGACACGGTCTATTTGGTCATGGTAAGATAGTCTAGGTCTTCCCCGGCACCCACATCCTTCGCATTGTATATCTGTTTTGTCATTCTTTCTTCTGGCATCCTTTCTATATGCCCGAACCAACGGAGCATACCCTTTCTCATCTTTACACCGATACTATCTTTCATACCTACTCGCTTTCTTACTACGCTGTTGCGAATACGGTCGGTCAGCGTGACTCCGCACATCTTCCGCAGAGATCGCATTTCGACCGCATTTATCCTGCTTTCGTTCTTCTTCTTACATACCCGACTCTCACTGCCATATAACAGCGTTGGGACAAGCACTCCCAATATAAACTATAAGTGTGGGAAATTTCATACTCCTCCGTCCGCGCAATTTTCGTAAAAAGGGGTACAAAGTGTTTGCTTCACGTAATAATATAATGATTACTAATTCGATATCAAATCAGAATAGCCTTAGTTGAATTAAAGAGTATTGAATATTAAACCTTGGATGCATTGAATATTACCAGGTGGTAGATATGTATTTTTCTTGGCTCGCACCACAGAGTGGGCAACAGGACAAAATTTTATGTAAATCTATAATTAATAAAAGAAACACTATAATAACAATATTTTTTGTCTCTCGTTTATTTATGAATTTATGTGCAGTATCATCAGTACAACTACTTCTTTAAGACCATAAAAAAGAATAATCTGTACATAAAAAAAAAATAACGAAATATAAATTCACTTCAGGTCAGCTGTCTCCTAGACTAATAGCAAAGTTGCAGAACTTAATAACATCCTCGACTAAAGCCCGCTCGAGGTTGCCAGCTAAATGAAATATCTTATATAACATGTATGTTGTCGAAATTGGTCAAGCAGAGAATATGTTTAGAAAAATATTGTCTAGTTTTCTTGAGTTGCTTAACTTTGAAATTTTTAGTGGGTTTCTTGGGTAGGTATTTACAGAGATCGGTTTGTACAATAGCGTCATTTGTTTGTCTTGGGTGTCGTGAAAGACAAATAAGTTTACGAAAGAAAATACCTTCATAATTAGTTATTATTATTATATTAGCCCTGTTAAGAAACTCTCCCACTGTTGGGCACGGGCCTCCTCTCAAACTGAGAAGGTTTAGGCCATAGTCCACCACGCTGGCCCAGTGCGGGTTGGCGAACTTCACACACCTTCGAGAAACTCTTAGGCATGCAGGTTTCCTCACGATGTTTTCCTTCACTGTTAAAGCAAGTGATAATTATTTTTTTAATACGCACATGCTTTCGAAAGGACAGAGGTGCGTGCCTGGGTTTGAACCTGAGACCTTTGACTTTGCAGTCCAACGGTCTAACCACTAGGCTATCACTGCTTTTCTTTCTTTTATCATAATTAGTACGTAACATAATTTTTTTCATTAACCCTCAAATATTTTTAAACTAAAAAAGTTTATCAAGGACAATAGCAAGCTCCCATACATGGTTTTGCCTGATATCGATTTGAAGCGTCTATGTATGAAAAAATATGTAAGTAAGTAAGTAGATTTTCGTTACTTAAACATATACACCAAGCATTTTTATTAGATATATCGAAAAATAAGATATTTTCGTTTTAAGTTTTAAGGTTATGTCAATATGAAAATACATGCAATAGTTAGAAATAATGTGCTAATTATAACTTTGAGGCTTCTAAAACACTCAACGGTAACTATAAGAACTTATAATAGTACCTAAACATTTATTTACAAATGTTTATTAGTTTCTACTATTCACATTACTTTTTTCAAATGTGGCAATTAGGGTGATTTAAATAAAATGGATGAACATGAATTTAATCAAATAATAGTAATATTAGCCCTGGTAAGAAACATAATAATAATAGTAATATTAGCCCTGTTAAGAAACTGTCCCACCGTAGGGTACGGGCCTCCTCTTAAACTAAGAGGGCTTAGGCCAAAGTCCACCACGCTGGCCCAGTGCGGGTTGGCAAACTTCACACACCTTCGAAAAACTCTTAGGCATGCAGGTTTCCTCACGATGTTTTCCTTCACCTCACCGTCACCAACATTAATTTTTAATACTAACATGCTTTTGAAAAGACAGAGGTGCGTGCCTGGGTATGAACCCGAGACCTCTGACATTGCAGTCCAACGGTCTAACCACTAGGCTATCACTGCTATTAATCAAATAACTTACGTTAATTTAAAAAATATTATCCTGCGCGTTTACATACAGAATTATTTTTTGTGTAAAAACTGACCGAATTATATTACTAATATTTGCACGTGTCGTATTTTAAGACACTTCATAAAACATTCAGGTATGATCTCGCCATTGTTCTTTAATGGTAAAAAATACCTTCACATTAAATAACACGGTACAGTCTTGCTATCGTGTAGTACAATTTTCCGTAACTGCTTATTCAAAAGATTAACATTATAATAAGCAGTTAGGGCAAATTGTCGGTTTAATGAGTTGTTGAACAGTGTATAGTGCTAGTTAATGCGTTAATAAATGCATCATTGTGAGACACAGATTAAATAATAGAAAGAAAGTCATATAAAATAAGGAATATAAAACAAAAAAAGGGATATTTTGGCTCGCGGCCAAAATCAGGAAAGCTGTCATCAACAGAAATGTCCCTTCATGACAATCGCAGAATCGCCGTTTGATCGCTATGAAATTTTCCTAAGTTCTCTTTTTAATAAGTAACCGTGCGGACCACGCTGATGACGAAATATTTCCCTGAAAGTAAGAAAATGGTAACCCTAATTTCACACCAAATGTAAATATTATCCACGGGCCAAAATATCCTTGTCGCCCTATAGACATCACAAAAAATAGTTCAGAATTTTACACAAATTGTACATAAGAGAATTAACATAAATTTACTTAATTACTAAGATTTTTATGAATGGATGAGCCTGTATTCTTTGACAACTATGAACGCACGCTTTTTCGGTTATCTATTTTTAGCAGAAAGACGTCTTCTGAGTTTCGGCGGGAAATCGAAGAGCGATGTCGTCAATTTGTTCTAATTTCCAAAACGTATGTTATTTCGAAATGTGCAATGTTGGTGGAATATTAACCATTATGTATTCTTATATGTACATGAGTAAAGGTAATTGTAACAAAGTGATAAAATGTGATTTTTCGATTTTCCTCAAAACGGGTGTCGCAATTGGTATGTAAAGTATCCATCGCTTTACTGTCCAGGGTGGGGCATTTCATCAATTTTATATTTATCGTTGTCATCAAGTTTATCGGGGAGATGAATTAATTTAGGAATGAATAGTTATATTCGTAATACTTGACATAGTCAAAATACGCGTCGTCGTGATGCCATAAAAATAAAAAAAAACGACTTCTGGGGGACAAGATACATAATGCACGTATGTGGACATATCACTATAAAGATAGATAATAATAATAAACCCTTTACTTAAATTAAGCTTACCTTAAGAAATTTCAAGTAAATTCCACATTTTCAAGTGAATTCGTCTGATACTCGTATTATACTGCAGCGTAGAGAACGGCTCTTAAAATAATATCATGCACAGCATTTTGCTCGCTAGTCCGTATACTCATACAAGATGACTTCTCAAGCTGTGTATGCTCTTGTTTAGGTAGTGAGTAGGTAGATTGTGTGTGCGGTTAGCAATATTAGTGATGATAGAGAACATAAGTGTAAAATAATCATGAAAGAAAACTATTTTGTTTTTATTATTTATTTATTTTTTGAGGGTCGGCTTGGTGTAGTTGTTTAGAGCTAAAGCCGCTCCACTATCTGGATAGCGTAGTCATGAGTTTATCGGGTATTAGGGACAAATCCTTGTGACCCACAAATATTTGTTTCGGCCTGGGTGTGTGTGCATGTGAATTTCAACTCTCCATTCCGATCTGGATCTCGAACCTATTCGCGCCTTTATTAAAAAGGCGACAACCCGATATTTCGCGAACGCATCCAATCATAGAAATCCGCTAATCGTAGCCGTCGCTGACTACGAACCTAACTTCCCTTCTATCAGCCGCTACCGCCGTCTGCGGCATGTTCTCACCGACCATCCCGATGCCCATACATCCCTTCTTTCGGAAACAGATACCGCACACAGAATCAGACACCAACCTCGCCAGTGAAGTCGAAGAATCCCTTGCCCGCCGGCCCGTGCAGAGCACCACGGCTAGACACCTAGTATACGCCCTCCCCCATAGCGACTTTCCAAGCCGAGGCCGTTCCTCCTTGAGGTGCCCTTGAGCTAGTTGCCCCCTTGTCCTTCTCGCCCGAGCGTAGTGGTTGCACGCTTGCCCTCTTGTCCGGTGAAGCTGTAAAGCCCTTGCGGCCAACAGCGTAGATCATTCACACACACACACACACACACACACCCCCCCCCACACACACACACATACACAAAAGATGAATTTCAATGCTATAGTAGAAAGCTCGACCCCTTACATGTGGACCTAATATAATCGCAATAACTGGGTGTATACATAACATGGCAAAGGTGTTCGTTTCTGTAAAGAACGTTATATTAATTTATTTCATGTTCATATTTTTGCCCTTTACAAAGCCATGGCTTAAAAGTAGAGTATCCAAAAGCTTATAGCCCACCTTAACTCAGCAAATACTTTTAAAAGGCTCTACCAGAGACCAGTTCAATTGAATAGATTTACAATGCCGTACAAAATATCGTAACGTGTTTTCGTCACGCCATCTGTCAACACATAAAGGCAGTAAATTAAATAACTCAGTTTAAATTACTGTTACGAAAGTTATCCGACTACGAGACAGCGCCATCTATGCATAGCGTGGGATTCTGTGAGATGTAATTAATAATTTGTTACCTATGTTACTCCTCACAATAGATAGCACGCATCCTCTTTTCTGTAATACTCTTTGTTGGTTTGAATATAGAAGTATAGTTTGCCAAGGATCGTTTGGCACGTAGCCAATATCGGATCTAACGCCCTCATCAAGTGAAATCTTACTACATTTCAGTTCACTGGAGTTGCCGTTTGCTATGAACTTTGTCCTAGTTTTTTTTTGAGAGGAATGTTTTAATAAAATATATATTTTTCTTGAACTTTAATTCAATTTAGTTTAACGTGTCCACATGGTGCAGCTTGATTAAGTTTATTGAGTCACGTCAACTCTTGAGTTAGTTACGGATCCACATCAACCCCCTTTCAGTGGCATGCAAGTGCCAAAAGACTTTAAAATGTTAATATTACCATAGGCGACTTTTTGTTGTTTCTGACAGACGACGCTATGCAAGATCGATTAAAATATACGTTTGCAGAATACCTAAAAAAATAGGATGCCAATCCTATTTTTTTAGGTATTCTGCTTCTGACTTTTAAAATGCATACTGTTTTTTATAATCTATTTATCTATCCGCCAGATCCCTTGCGGAGTAGGTAGAGAATACAGTATGCCAGTGGATTCTTTCCTCAAGGACCTCTATATGGCTCGCTAATAGCACTGGCAGTCTAAATTTAAACTGGTCTGTGGCTCTACATAACAGTGGCAGGAGATTTAAGGGCAAAGGAACAATGGGTCGGACCCCTCTCGACCTTTATCACCTCACCTCGTGTTTGATATGGGCTAAATAATTTCTGCTGGCTACTTTAAAGATTTTATGTTATAAAATGAGGGCAGAAATTTTGAGGGATAGTTGTTATTTTGAATTGGAGCTTACACTAAGCTTCTTTAGCGCCGTCGTTCTGCATTTATAAGTGATTACCAAGGTTAAGCAGCATTTAACTGGGTCAGTCTGAGATGGGTGACCGTGGAGGGATTTCCGTTTTGGAGTATCTTCATAATTAGCCTCTGTACTTGTAATACTGTGGTTCCGTGTTTAAAGCGTTCACCGATGTTAAGCTGCGTTCGACTGGGCGGTCTGAGATTGGTGACCGTGGCATTTCCATTTTTGAGTGTCTTCATATTTCGTACCTGTACGAGTAATCCTATGGTACCGAGTTTATAGCGATCACCAATGTTAAGCAGCGTTTCGCTAGGTCAGATTGAGATGGGTGACCGTGGCTGTTCCGTTTATGAGCATCTTCATACTTTGCGCCTTTACTAGTGTTCTGGGGTACCGCATTTAAAGCTGTCCCGCAGGTTAAGCAACGTTTGCATTGGTCACTCTAAGATGGGTGACCGTGGCATTTCGTGGCAAGGCACGTTGAGCTGTTGGTCCCAGTTACCCTTTTATGTAGATGTCGTTAAGGTTAGGGTATTGCTGCTTTGTAGACACAATCTGGCTACCGTCTTTGGGGGTCTGGTTTGGTCATGCTCACTATAATGTCTTTGCATGCGGTCGCTGTCTGGCGCGGGTCACTCCCTTCCCTCTAATATGGTCGAGGGGAGTGATGGCTGTTCCAGCAGTCATACTCGGGTGCTGCTTGTGGGAACCGGTCCATCTGGAATCCTTTAGACACTCTTTACTGATAACACAATTAGATTCAGATCTCGATCGTAAGACATCACACTGGAGCTAGATCGTAAACTATTTAATTGTCACCTAAACATTGTATCCACACAAAATGATTGAAAAAAAGAGAATGAAAAGTAAATAAAAAAGACAAGCCCGCTGAATTTCTTCGCCGGATCTTCTCAGTGGAGGCCGCGTTCCGATCTGGTGGTAGATTAGTAGTTAAATTAGATTTGATTTGTTTGAGTTTGTAGCCATGTTGGAAGATTTATGGGGCAGCTTGATAAAGTTTAACACCAGTTGTCCAAAAACTTCCACCAAAGCTTCCACTAATCCACACTGGGTCAGCAGGGTGGGGTGGGACGTCTCCCGTATATTTCAGTACATTACAACTCCTCAAGCCGCGCCACCGTCGCGCTTCCGTCGTGCTGCGTCGATGTAGCGAAACTTTTAACCATCACTGGATCAAGTCATCCATCCGTTAAATGGTTTGTACTCTGTTGTGCAACTATTCTTAACGACACCAGTTACTCCTTACACTCTGCGCCATGAAGGTTTTTGTACTATCCAATGCAAATAGCCTACCATTTATTTTTTAAAGTACGTAACCCCACACTAGGCTTTATTCCAATGCCATGGGTGCGTTTACAAACATGAAATCTACATACCCAAACAGTCATAGCGAAACAAATATATGTAGGTCACATAAAGATTTGTCCCGAGCGGGGATCGAACCCGCGACTTTTCGATCCAGTGGGCGGAGCGGCTTAAGCTCTTAACTACTGCAACAAGTCGTCCGTCATATATTTAATAATTTTAAGTCAAACCAAAAAACTTTTTCAATTTCGAATAATTATTATACCTCAAACAAACCAGTATGAAGCAGATATTTTATTATTCGAGAATTATGTTTTTCTTATACATAATACAGTTAGATCTGTACGAGATTTCAAAATTGGTACTTATTTTTATTGGAAAACTTTCGCCGATAGAATCTATTTAACCTTCCAATACTTAAAAACTTTGATAGTTTTTGATTCAGTTGCTTTATCGAGTACTTTTTTTTGTAATTCATATTACTTAGATATTATTTTATTTCAGTTAACATAAATATTGTAGAGTATTCATTTCGGGTTTTTCTTTGTGTATTTTATTGTAATTTATAAAATTACGGCAAGAACTTATTCTTTTATTTCAGTTAATATAAGTATTGTTGAGCTTTCATTTCATTATTTATGATTCATATTCTCTTTTATAATAATTTATTATAAAAATATTATTATTTCTTAGTAATGGTAAAGAAATAAATTACGGGACCGTAATGTCTTACCAAAAAATAAAATTAAACGTTTGACAAATTATTCATTTATAACCATAGTTTTATCCATTCTTAAATAGATTAATCATGTCGAATACCCATATCGCTCCCACTCCTGTGAAGGTTAGAGATTACACTCGAAATTGTAGGCCTTTATGTATACCTGGGACAAGCAGTTCAACTTCGAGAAAGAGGTCCATTCTCGAATCCAAGTGGGCTGGGCAACGTTCGGGAAGCTACGTAATATATTTTCGTCCCGTATACCGCAGTGTCTCAAGACTAAAGTCTTCCACCAGTGTGTGTGTAGCCAGTAATGACTAACGGCCCCGAAACATAGTCGCTCACGATGGGACTCATAAGGAGGCTTAAGGTCCCCCAAAGAACAATGGAAAGAGCTAAGCTCGGAGTTTCTCTGTCAGATCGAATTAGAAATGAGGAGATCCGCAGAAGAACCAAAGTCACCGATATAGCTCTCAAAATTGCCAAAATTAAGTGTTAGTAGACGGGGCACATCGCTCGTAGAACTGACGGCCATTGGGACAGAAAGATTCTCGAGTGGCGACCTCGTACCGGAAGACGTGGAGTGGGCAGGCCCCCAACAAGGTGAACCAATGACCTGGTGAAGGTTGCGGGTAAGAGCTGGATGCGTACAGTACAGGGCCGGTACTTGTGGCGATCTTTGCAGGAGGCCTTTGTCCTTAGTGGACGTCTTTCGGTTAATGATGATGAGATGAGATAAAGGTTTGGTCAAATAGCCGACGGAGCGCGACGGGAGCGCGGCGGAAGCGCTCTGCTACGCTCGATCGGCGGTCGGCAGCGCGGTGCTCACGTCACACTGCGGGAACGACGTCGCACCGGCTGGGCCCACGTCCAACACTAGCGACCCGCTTGCACGCGTATTGGCGTTTAGCTCTCCCCGTGCTTAGCTTATAATCGCGTCGAGCGCGACGGCGGCGGGTCGTGACGTTTGCCGTCGTGCCGAGCCGTGCTGCGCTATGTGGCGTCTCGCATACATTTCAGTACATTACGAGTACAACTCCCCAAACCGCGGTACCGTGGCGCTCCCGTCGCGAAACTTTAACTCCTTTGTAGAACGAGTAATTGAGAAAATTATTATTAGTCATTGAGGAACTTTGTGTTCTCTGCCTACCCCACAATGGATCTAACGTGATGATAAAGATAGATAGATTATTAGTCAATCGTTAATACCAGCCTTCAAAGGGCATGATAAGCCCTTGGTTTTAGTTACTTGCAGTCCTTAAGCCAAATCGCAAGACTTATTACCGGCTTGATAAGTTCTTACAGCAGGTGACCATAAACCTGGCTCCACCAACTCGTACTAGATCGGCAGAAACTGGATTATTATACCGGCATTGGAATATGACTTAATCTTTCTCACTTCGATTTGAGACAGGCTTTTTCCCAGTAGCAAGACAGTGTAGGCTGATTTCAAATTGTAATATACAGTTTTCTTGGTGAACGCGCCCTTAAATAAAAAAAAATACCAACTTAAAGTACTGAACATGCAGGTCCTTATTCGATAAAACCAATTTATACATTACGCGGCGAGTCACGACAAGCCCGTGAAATGATCGTTTAATGGTACGATCAGCAACTTAACATTGTCAAAGCCAAATCATTCGCAACATATTCAAATATATTGAGACCAAGAAAAATAAGAATATGAAGCTAAACCAAAGTGTACAAGTGATTTAAAAAACTGAGAATGTTAAGCTACGTTATTTTTGGGACTAAGCCCGCCACACATTACCACCATTGATGACGGATGATTTAGCGCAGTGGTTAAGAGCTTAAGCCGCTCCGCCCATTGTGTCTAATAGTCGCGGGTTCGATTCCCGCACAGGACAAATCTTTGTGTGATCCACAATTATTTGTTCCGGTCTGGGTATTTGTGCATGTGAATTTTCATGTTTGTAAATCGACCCATGACACAGGAATAAATCCTAGTATGGGACTACGTTTAAAAAAAAAAAAAAAAATGTCGCTCCAGTAAGCCAGGATCCACAATGGTCTCCGTAGATGACGCCAAGATTTGAACCTTGTCTTAAAACCCTTAACAAATTTAATTAGAAATAATAACAGGAAAAATAAACTTCCAATAAATTGCAAAGCGGGAGACACACTAGACTACAACTAGGATAAGCTCGGTTGAAAAGCACTACGGATACGAAAAAATATTAACACTATTATGTTCAGCTACATATGTTGCTGACTGTACTCCATTGTAATATATTACATGACTATTTCACAAAGTTATCGTAACGTGCCGCGTTTTGTAAAGCCAATAACGACTTTGAAACGAAATAAACTAAATTATGCGTCAGCTTAAAAGCGTTTATCGGTTGATGTCATTTATGAGGGGAGGCCTCGGAGGTGTTAATAAAATCGTAAATGAGTATTCAGTATGAACGGTTACTTGGTATAACGTTATTTTGGAGTTATAATGGGTCTTACAAAGAATAACAAAACAGATATACAATGCAAAAGTAGAAGGATGTAGGTACCGGGAAGACCTAGACTATCTGACTATGACCAATTAGACCGTGTCTTATCTGAAAGGCAAGTCAAGAATGTTCGTAACCGGCGATCGTGTAAGAGACGAACCAGATAGTGGAGGAAGCCAGAGAGGAAGGAGTCTGTCAAGGAAGAATCTTTTGGAACTCTGTACTCTCTGCCTTCCCCGCAAGGGAGCTGGTGTATCGTAAATAATGCAAGACCTCGGACACCCCGATTAGCTTATCGCTTCACAAATTCAATACGAAAACCAAATTTCCAAATTAAAAGTTTTTTACCCTATTTTAAGCACTTTATACCCCAATTAACAATGAAACTTGTATGTGTATGTGTGCATATTGAGAAACACATTTTATAAATGCATTTGAAATCTCCGTATTGCTTGAATCAATAATAAATTTAGTTTAGTATGGCGCCCTGAAGGAGTAACAGCATTTTTTGCAAATTTTGAAAAGATAAAATACATTGGAATAAATTCAGTTACCGATTGAGAACAAACTACTTTCAGGTCTTGGGGTTATTATGTTACACCTTGTAGATAGATAATGTGTGTTATATATCAGTTACACTGTCAGGCCTATATTCCCCAAAAGCGGTACGGTAGAAGTAGAGTACATTTACTTTTCATCAATGATAGGCCCCATAATTTAGGGGGCGAGCCTATTACCATTATACCGGGCTCTATTCCTGACTCCGTACTGGTGCGGGGCTTTTTTTATCGAAAACTACACTTCATCAGACCTAGAATTCGAACCCATGATCTCGTGATCGCTACGCGCATTTTTCGCTACTTTATCAACGAGGCAGTCTTTGGAGTTATAATGGCTGCTATATATAACAGTTATTTATTAATAGTAATATAATAAAAAGTACACCTGTGCTATCCCCACTTGGGCCATATAGACGTGATGGTGTTTTTTTATATAATAAAAAAGTGTGTTACTCCGCTAACAACTTTCCTCACAGACCTCCTTGGCTTTCTCCACTCTCGAAGTTCGTTTCATACATGATTGCTTGTTACAGAGACTTATGCTAGATCCTTCAGCTTAAAGTTTCCATAATAATAAATCAAATATTTAAGTTTCTTATAGTCCTAACACTATCTCATGCATAATTTTTAAACATTTTTTCTCTGAAGCTGTCAAGATCCTTATCCAAACAGCGCACTCATTCACAACCACACACAAAACAAGTCGTTTACAAACATAAACAGCACCATTTTATTTCTTATATTCAACCTAAAAACAGTCCTTATCTGTGCTCAAACTCACGTCCAAACGCAGCGACCCGCCATTGTCGCCGACAAAAAGCTTAAAAATGTCCGCATTTCTTGACAAAAGTCCTTCCGAGTCGTTATCAAGCGAAACTTGTTTGAACGTAATCGTTTTCAATTCGTTTCTTTTCCGTTTTCGCCTTTTGTTTGGTGGGGAACGTTGAAAAAATACTGAAATTACGTGAAAGAATACGTTTGAGTGTAATTCATTATCGGGCTCGAAGGACCGTGAGATTTTCGGAGTAATGATTTTAGAAAGTAATTGTGCGTTTATTGTTTTGACAGTTATTAGTAATTAGTAGTTTGACAGGTATATTTGTTCACTCTCTCCTTAGACTAGTGGGTTGGTGTGTACCATAGTATACCCCTATGGTACACCCCTACTACACCTCAGCGATATATTGGTGTACATATACACCGACATATCGCTAACGATGTAAGAGTTAAATATAGTAGGAAACGAGACGATTGCCAAAGCACCCGCCGCAATTCCAAGCTCCGGACTACTACTGAGATTTTTTTGATAGAATAGTAATACATTGTTTGACTTAGGGTTGAAACCCAGGAGCGCATAATCGCAAATTTATCAGCTAAGAACCACTATTTTATGAAGCTATATTTATCTACTTAATATAGTTTAAATCTGTTGTTGTTTGTTGTTGTTAAGTACATTAGCACATACATACTCTGCAATAAAGTCTCTTCACACAGACGGGTTCGAAGAATAGTAAAAAAATTGGTCGTAGTTATTTGACCTATCTAAACTATCACTTTAGATCCCATACGGGATAGTCTGAGGGTACAGAGTTTTAACAGATTCTTTTCCTACAGACTTTCTTTCTCTTCCTCCACAATCTGGCAATACACGGTCTATTTGGTAATTTTGCCTGTTATCCATCTTCTTGTAAAACATGTCACATTGTAAGGAACATTACAATGTTATTTGATTTTATTATTTATGTACTTCTCAGTCCCGTTTAAGGTAGAAGTGTACATAGTATACTCATATTTTATTGAGGTAGGTTTAGTCCTGATAACACTGGGGAGGAGAATCTTTTCGCGATTTCTCGAAAGTCTTTTGAGCTCAGACATGGAGGTTTCTTTAGAATGTTTTGGAAAAATAAATCTAATATCAAAGTGCTAAAAATTTTGTTTTAAATATAATCAGTATCTGTTATACTTTTCAAGCTAGTCCGTGTGAATGGACGCAATACACACTCGTATTGGAAAGTAATCGAAAAAGCAATAACTGGCCCCGTACTGATTGTGCGAAGGATATTATAAGTTGTTCCATTGGCTTTTAATCGAAATGCAGTGGCTGTTAAAAAGTAATTGTACCAAGTTACTATTGTAATGCACAGACATAAGGATAATTCTCGTTACTCGGTGACCATAATCCATGGACTGTGGCCAATGAGCTTATACTCATACCATCGCATTGCTTAGCAAAGTCCATCTCTCACAAATTGACAGAGAGGAAATAGATCATAGTCTACAATGCCGACCCAGTGTGGATTGGTAGAGCGGTGACTACAGTGGTCTATCAATGACAGTGGTAATGTTGGTAATTAGGCAATGTAAAATTAAGCAAGCTATTTTTTGTAACTCATAAATAGCACTATGTTTAGGTCACATTTACGTAGCAGTACGCAGGAAAGTAGACATGGAAACAAGCAATGCGAGAAGGTGAATTTTATATGAGATATCCGCGCTGCTCATGTACCCAAGCACATGTTGCACTTTACTCCTAAAAATTGATTAAAAGATAAACGCTATTGACATTCGATTTTACTTGTTATATAAACAATCCATTACCAAAGCAAAAAACATAAATGTCAACGTATACGAGCTGTCACTTATAAAACAAGAAAAAAATAACGGCATTAACGCTGCCTCATATAAAAAAAGTTTATTAAAGTTTCAATACCTCAGATTAAAATTAAAAATGACCAAGCCCACAAAATATGAAATATGAAAATGATGACTACTACAAATGTGAAATAAAAAACAATAAAAAGGAAATTACGACAAAATTAACACATAAAATTCACACTCAGTTCATCAACCCTCGAAATATTTTCGCTTGCCAGAAGGCTCACTCGCCACTGCGGAATTAACAAACAAATAAAACATTAAATTCCACAACATTTACACTTTTACACAAAAAATTTGTAGGGTGCTTACATACTAAATCACTTGCGGCGGACGTTCGGCGTTCGAATATAACGCGCGTAAGAAATAAAAACTATCAAAGATATAAACTGCTGTAACGATTAACTTGTTACGTATTTAGTTTATGAAGCTTTTTAAACGATAGTTCTGAACATGTCAATGTATAGAATAATTGAAATAATATAACCGCCATTTTGTCAATTTAAAATTAAGTAATAAGTATCATCTTTGCACACACCGTCAACTTTTAACAATTTCGTTTTTATACAATCGCTTCCTTAGTTTTGTTTCGCATGGTTCGGCTTTCGATTACGAGGTTCTGGGTTCGAATCTTGGCTAATTCCGGTTCGCTAACTGGGTTCCAAATTTATTTGCTAATGTGGTGTATTTGAAGAAAATGTCCGAATATGTTAAGCTACTTGATCAATGACAAATTGTTATTTATTAGTCAATTTTATACGCTTTCTCTGTATCTTTTCCAGTGAGAATATAGTATACAATGAAAATAATAAAGATTCATAGCATATCTAAATATTTTTTTGTGAGTTAATCTATTCCCACCTTTAAACAAATCGGAAATGAAAGAGCATAAATAATCCATTCTGGCAGTTATGTTCGCACAATAAATTTAATTATGGCAACATTCAGAGATTCGCGACAAAGCCGCGGCGGATGGGCGAGGGGGGAACATCGCATTATGTTTTTGTACCAACTCATTTTTGTTCCGGATTTAGTGTTGCCAACGTAGCACAAAAATTTAATTTACGTTATATGAATGACACGGACTTTTATATGACACGTTGGGTAGAAAGAGAACAAATAGGCAAAAAATATTTTTAAAACCACTTCAGTGCCGTAACAAATAATGCGCGCGGCGATCAAAGAGTACAGGTTTATTCCTTACAATCTTTACTGACTTCCTTCATTCTCATAGTTCATCTTATACATGCACCTAGTTAGGGAGACTTTTGACCTTCTCTACATATAAAACATGCGCTATTTGGTCATGGTAAGATAGTCTAGGTCTTCCCAGGCTGTACATGTATTTTGTTATTATATCTTCTGAAATTCTTTCTATATTCATACAAAAATTATATTAAAGTACTACATATCGTGTCTAAAGCCTAAATTTGGACGCCATAAAAGGCGCTTTTTCATGTTAGCTTTTATAAACGTTTCAGTGAATGCAATCTTTGTATAGAACAACAGACGAGCGAGCAATGGCATTGTAAAACCCCTTTTCTAAAGGGACTCGAGCTGTGTGAAAATAAAAAGGCGGACATGTATTTTTTCACGTACAGTAAGTGTTCAGTATGTTTTATTTTAATTTGTGAGAAAATAAGCTACACAATATGATAATAGAAGGATATAGATATTCCGGGGAAGAGCTAGACAATCTTACCCTGATCAGTTGATTTTGTCTTAATTCTTTTAAATGTAGAAATTGGCGTGTCGAAGTTATAACATTTTCTGAATAAATGTCGTAATGAAAACATTGCCTTGGATATTTATGTAACAGCTCCATAAGAATAACGGTAAAATTATTTAATTTCCTTTTATGGGTCCCTGATTAGTTTGCTATTTGGTACCAAATACGTGTGTGTCTTACGTATCTACTAAAACATTTAATTAATTCTCATCTTTTTAGCTAATGAGGCCACATGTAGAGTAAACAAATTTAATTTGTAAAGAAGATGGAATTTCCTTTTATCAATTTTCATTAACGAGACTATAGAAAAAGTACATTATTATTTTGTTTTCTTTTAGCATACCTACGTAGTTTAACATGTTCATAAAATACTAGCATAGATTGGTTTTAGTTGTAGTGTCACTATTTTAACTGGACACTAACGGATCCCTAAAAACTGCGATGGAAATTAGATTACACGCTCGGTGCATACTCTTATGTCATTATTACTTTTTTTCTGGAGAAAATGGACGCAAAGTGTGTCTAAATTGTAAATAATATTTTCACAGTTTCACAAGTCGGTGCATACTCGTATTTTAGTAATTTTTTTTTTCTTTCTTTGACATTGGAAATATAAATATTACTGAATTTTATGAGTTGCAAAGCTATTTTTTAAAGTATGGTTAATGTATAAAAAGTAAATTTTTGGCTTGTTTTGACAATGGCAATTTTAAGACTTCAAATTAAACTAGGATAACATTTTAGAAAATAGTAATCCGACTGAATTGTTTTTCTGTTGCTTGGTAAATTTTATACTTAATACTAGTTTCTACCTGCAACTTTGTCCACTTAGTTTTTAGACAGGAATCTAACATTTTTCCAGGATAAAAAGTATCCTATGTGTTAATCCAGGTAATAAATTATCTGTGTGCCATATACCACCCAAATCTGTTCAGCCGTTTTGTGTGATTAAGAAGCATCCAAACGTACAAACTTTGACAATTAGAATATTAGTAGGATTGTATACAAGGTGTAACATAATGAACGCAAGACCTCAGACACGCCAATTAGAGAATTGCTTCATAAATTCAAAACGAAAACCAAATTTTCATATTTAAAGGTTTTTACCCTTTTTTTAAGCACTTTTATACCCTAATTAACAATAAAACTTGTATGTGTACGTGTGCGTTTTGAGAAATACGTTTTAGGAATGCATTTGGAATCTTTTTCTTGATATGAATCAAGAATAAATTTAATTTTTATAGCGCACTGAAGGAGTAAAAGCAATTTTTGCAAATTTAAAAAAAATGTAGAATCAATTCAGTTACCGATTTAGAACAAATTACTTTCAGGTCTTGCGTTTATTATGTTACACCTTGTATATATTTGAACGAACTCAGAATTATCTCCTCTTTCATTTGATATTCCACTCATTACTATAGCTATATGAAACCAAAGGCCTCCACTTTTATTAAAACTTGTATTCGACTTGCAATGTTCGTATGTCTGTCAGTGTCTTTCTGGTTTAAAACTTGTGATCCATTTTTCAAGCACCTGCAAGCTGAAATTTTGCATGCGTGTTTAAATTCGGTGACAATGCAATAATATGCCATAGAGCTGGTCTGATGATGAGGTCGCAAGGTGGCCATAGTGTGTGAAATAGACAATTGACTCCCGAGTATTTAGGCTTGTTAGATTGGTATTGACAGGTACTATACAACCAGATAGAGTTCAAAGGTCAAAAACCAAAAGGTGGCCTATGGAACCACCCAACTACACTAACCCCGCCATGTTTGGACTCGTTAGATTTGTCTTGACGAGTACCTTAGACTCGGATGGTGTCCAGAATCTGATAATGTAGCCGGAAAAAAACGATAGGAACTCCTCAACTTAGCAAGATATCTTCATCGTATTTTTGGTATAAAAGCTTGTTTTTAAAAAGGTCTTTTTAAATTAAAATTATTTTAATGTAACAACCTTTATATTCATTGTTTCGTAAATGTACCCTAATATAAAAAATGTACCCAAGACCACTCGGATCATAATAATAAAATGATTGAGACCTCATTCTTCAATATTAATAATAATAATAATAGGACTCTCGGCTCTGGCTAGCCTTAATTGGCCGTCCAGAGAGGAGCCGTGAGAGCTATATCGACGTAGGAAGATAATGCGTTCCTACATCGATGTACTCCAGGGGTGGAAGTGTTAAAGGGCATAACGCCGCGAGTAACTTCGGAGAAAGCGCAGCACACCTCTCTACACCTCTGAGCCGCTCACACCGGTGTTGCCCTCAGTTGTCCTAGGACGACCGTTTGAGGGCCCATCTAGTAAGCGGCGAGTCACCGCCGGCCACGGGTATTTAGGTATAACTAATTATGGCCGGTGTCCGTCCTCTTTGAAATAGTCCAGTTTTTGTCCATCAAGCCTCATTTGCATAGCCCTTGTTTTCTTTCCATAATTTACAATAGTCCTTGCACCTGCCGGGGTCAGTTCGCTGGTTATGTTTCTTCATTTTCAGCAAGTGATCTCAGCAGGTGGCTTACATAACATTAACTTCTCGCAAAGGGCCTCTACGTGTTGGACCCATGTCCCCATGCAAGCCTTTCAAAGGTCCGGGTAAAGCCCGTGAATCTCAGTAAAAAAATAATAATAGTAATAAGCCCGTAGGGCAGCTTGTGGCGAGCTGTTGGTGAGTAACGACACCACGGACCCGAGTGCTTCAGAGAGTCGGTCAGGGCCCCCAACTCGGCGTGTCTTCGTCGGTCGAGTGGAAACCGAAGGGTGCCCGCAGGACTCTCGGCTCTGGCTAGCCTTAATTGGCCGTCCAGAGAGGAGCCGTGAGAGCTATATCGACGTAGGAAGATAATGCGTTCCTACATCGATGTACTCCAGGGATGGAAGTGTTAAAGGGCATAACGCCGCGAGTAACTTCGGAGAAAGCGCAGCACACCTCTCTACACCCCTGAGCCGCTCACACCGTTGTTGCCCTCAGTTGTCCTAGGACGACCGTTTGAGGGCCCATCTAGTAAGCGGCGAGTCACCGCCGGCCACGGGTAATTAGGTATAACTAATTATGGCCGGTGTCCGTCCTCTTTAAAATAGTCCAGTTTTTGTCCATCAAGCCTCATTTGCATAGCCCTTGTTTTCTTTCCATAATCTACAATAGTCCTTGCACCTTCCGGGGTCAGTTTGCTGGTTATGTTTCTTCATTTTCAGACAGTGATCTCAGCAGGTGGCTTACATAACATGAACTTCTCGCAAAGGGCCTCTACGTGTTGGACCCATGTCCCCATGCAAGCCTTTCAAAGGTCCGGGTAAAGCCCGTGAATCTCAGCGAGATACATATATAGTAATAATAATTTATTCGGTACCAGTAATAAGGGATCACAATACAAAGATTCCTAGTGGCTAAATACAGACTGGTAATTAATGACATACATTTTGGTAACCTCTGCCTTCCAAACTAGGTAACAACCTGTGTTTTGGGAGTCAGTGTTCCTTCACAGGTTACATAACACTAATTAAAGTTACGGTAAGGAATCCTTTTTTTAACTTGTCTGAGTTTTTTATGTGTGGTGGTGTGTGATGTGTGTATGTTATGTTACGTGTGTGATGTGTGTATTGTGTTACGTGTGTGAGATGTGAGTTTATGTAGATGTGGTATTGATAGTGATATGTAGGTTAATATAGGAGTGCAATTCTTTACATAATCAAATGTGCTTAAAGCATATTGTTAAGCAGCATTTCGGTATGACTATAGTTTAAAGTTTTCAGCCATTTTGTAACCTTGCATTTTACTTCCCTATAATTTAAAGAGTAAATATCCAAAGTTTTGTGGACTTTGTTGTATATTCGGGCATGTAAGACGTAGTATTAGTGACTCGCCGAGGTCGTTCTGTGTTTTACCATATTACACACTGGATGATTTCTGCGTTTACTTTTAATCAATTGCGGCCTAAAGATTAGTGACTTATGTTTTTTTAATATTGTTCGGAGTATATAAAGTTGCCTTACAGTGAGAACTTGGCACTCATGGTAGAGATCAGTAGTTGGGTACCTAAACGGTTTCGAGGTCATTACCTTTAGGATAATGGATGAGTTGTTTACATGTTACGGTTGATTCTGTGTTAATACTAAAATACATACCTAGAAAGACTGCTAAAAATATAACCTTTCCTTTTAGTTATGCCGTAGTCGGGTAAAAAATCTATAGCATTCCTTCTATACTTCCACACTTCCTTACTTCCATACTAATATTATAAATTCGCAAGTAACTCTGTTTTTCTGTTTGTCTGTTGGTCTGTTAAATTTCCATGTCTAAACCGCTGAACAGATGTTGATCAAATTTGGCATGGAAATACATATTAGGTGGCAGAAGGACAAAGCCTACTATTTTAAAAAAAAAAAACACTTAAGGGTGTGAAATAATGAAAGTTTGTATAGGATTACCATTATTCAATTATCATTATTCAAGTTAGGCATATGAAAATTACATAGAGTTTTGGTAAGAAACAAACGACTACGTGTTACAGCGTTTTTGAAAAATCATCCCTCAGGAAGATAATACTTATATCTATCTATCTATCTATAACCTCACGCCAGATCCCTTGCGGGGTAGGCAGAGAGTACAGAGTTTCAACAGGTTCTTTCCTTACATACCTTTCTGGCTTCCTCGACTCTCATAGTTCGTCTTATACACGCTCGCCGGTTACGGAGACTCTACTTTTCTATCAGATAAGACTCGGTTTATTTGGTCGTGGTAAGATAGTCTAGGTCTTCCCCGGTACCTGCATCCTTCCACTTTCACATTGTATATCTGTTTTGTCATTCTTTCCTCTGGCATTCTTTCTATATGCCCGAACCAACGGAGCATGCCCTTTCTCATCTTTACACCGATACTATCTTTCATACCTACTCGCTGTCTTACTATGCTGTTGCTGATGCGGTCGGTCAGCTTCACTCCGCACATCTTCCGCAGAGCTCGCATTTCTACCGCATTTATCCTACTTTCATTCTCCTTCTTACATACCCAGCTCTCGCTACCATATAACAGCGTTGGGACAAGAACTCCGTTATGTATGGCCAGCTGCGCCTTATGGCTTAAGTGCCGGCTCCCGAGTAGCTTTCCCATCGCACCATTCACTCTGTTCCCTGCACTCACTCTTCTCTCTATGTCAGCGGTGTATTTCCCATCCTTACTGAAGGCGCATCCAAGATATACAAACTCATTCACTTGCTCCAGCACATCGTTACCAACCACAATCCTTACATTCGTTCTGGTTTCTTCCCTTTCAAAAACCATAATCTTGGTTTTCTTCACATTCAAGTGTAAGCCATTGATCATGCAGTCGTCTTTCATAACTGTGACTAGTGTTTGCAGATCAGTGGCTTTTGGCGCTATTAAAACCGCGTCATCTGCATAAAGTAGATGGTTTACAACTAAGTCACCCATTTGTACACCTTCATTCATCGCTTTCAGTCTTTCAAGACTTTTGTCCAGATAAACAGTCTAGCGGACAACACGCAACCCTGCTTGACGCCGATTTTAACGTCAAACCAGGGTGACCTGTTACCACCCACCCGTACGTATGCCTTGCAGTCCACATAAGTGGACTGGACGGCTCGCAACAGAGTGCCATCTATACCATGCTCTGGCAAAATGTCCCAAAGTCTCTTTCGCACAACTCTGTCAAATGCCTTCTCCAGATCTACAAAACCGCAGAAAACCTTCCGGCCCACTGCCAGATGCTTCTCTACGATGTTGCGGAGTGAGAAGACTTGATCCGAACATCCTCTTCCAGACCTGAAACCCCCTTGTGCCTCGCACAACATTCCATCGGACTTCACGCGCATTCTCCGTTCAATAATTTTACTGTACACCTTGGCTGCCAAACTGATCAAACTGATGGCTCTGTAGTTGGCGCAGTCATATTGTGAACCCTTGCCTTTATACAAGGGTACTATGACTGCGCGACGCCAATCTGTAGGGACTCTACCGGTCCTCCAGCAAAGGTTTGCAAGGGCCCGGAAAGCGTCCCGGACGCAAGTTCCACCATATTTGATCATCTCGGCAGATATCATGTCTACTCCCGCAGCTTTACCGTTTTTCATACTTCCTATCGCCCATTCAACTTCTTCCATAGTGATGTCCTCCATTGATTCTGGTGCCGCAATCTCGCCTTTAGGTACGTCTGCGGCATCAGCATCCGGGTCATCTCCATACATTTCTCCAAAATATTCACTCCACCGGTTTAGCACAGCTTGTGTGTCTGCAAGACATTCATGTTTATTTTTTATATATATTACATATATTCCATTATTAAAATAATGTTTGTTGTTTTAAGACAACATTGCGCACTTACAATATTATACGATGTATGGTGAACTATGCATGATAATATATGTTTCTAGAAAGAATTATTGTGATGTTTATAAAAACATTGTTCTACTTTGGATTACAGAGGGATACTTTACACATTGAACAAAATTACAGCATATTTTTAGGTACATTTTTATGGTTTTCATTGAAATGTATGAAGCATTTTTTTATGTTTATGGTATAGGTGGGCATTTTGGAAATTTGGACGACATGGGTCGGTCATCTCCATACATTTCTCCAAAATATTCACTCCACCGGTTTAGCACAGCTTGTGTGTCCGCAAGAATGTCAACATCTTTAGATTTTATCCTTTCCATTCTGGAGCCTGACGAATCACCTCGAGCCTTTCTCACCTTGCTCCAAAAGAGTTTGGTGTTGTTCTCGAAGTTCTTCGCCAGCCTCTCCTCCTCAATCATACTGGCTCTTTCACGCTTTTCTTTCACTAAAGTTTTAGTGGTATTCTTGCATTGCCGGTATATTTCTTTCCTCATCTCTGTCATACTGGCATTCAGGTTCAAAGAAGATACATAGTCCTGCCACGCTTTCTTCTTACTTTCTACAGAGCTTTGCAACTCCGCATCCCACCATGCATCACCTTTTGCTGTAATATGCTTCTTTGAGCAACCAAATACTTCTTTCGCGGATTCCACCAAACTCTCTTTCAGGCTATTCCAGCATTCATCTACATTTGAGTCCGAAGAGCCTGCTGTCAAAAGCTTGTCCCGGACTCTGTCTTCATACATTCTCCTCACGCTCTCATCTTGCAACTTTTCAACCTTGAATCTTTCAAGGTCTCCGAAGGGGATACGTTCTCGCCAGTGCCTCCACTTCCTGAACAGACCACTAAACCGCGCAACTACGAGATAGTGGTCTGATTCCAGAGTGGGGCCTCTATACGCACGCGTATCTTGTAGTTTGCTTCGGAGACGGTTATCAACCAGGATCAGATCTATCATGCTTTTTTGTTCATTCCTTCACCACGTATACATATGTATGTCCTTGTGCTGGAATATCGTGTTAGACATAAGGATACCCCTTTCCAAACAAACATCTACAATGAGCTTATAATATTTATACCTATGTCAAATTACAAAATATCCGCAGGCGCAGCCGCGAGCAACAACTAGTTTGTAATATAAACTGTAAAAAATAAGTAACAATCATTATAAAATAGTAGTCCTATCTAGAATAATTTATTATTCACTTTAAACTAAATGCTTAAAGTAAATAATAAATTACTGCCAAAGAAAACGATATATTTTCGAAACCAATCATTTAAATTCTATTGTTAAGTAGATAAAAAAACTGAATGGACCAAAGATAATTCAAATAGATTAAATGCACTACTAAACAGCTTGCAACTATTACAACGAATAAACGCCATTGGTCAATATTTATTTTGTTTCCCTAAAGATAGAGTTCCAGTAAATACTATATAATAACATTAGCCCTGTTAAGAAACTGTCCCATCGTTGGACACGGGCCTCCTCTTATACTGAGAGGGTTTAGGCCATAGTCCATCACGCTGGCCCAATGCGGGTTGGTGAACTTCACACACCTTCGAGAAACTCTTAGGGATGCAGGTTTCCGCACGATGTTTTCCTTCACCGTTACAACAAGTGATATTTAATTATTAATACGCACATGCTTTCAAAAAGACGGAGGTGCGTGCCTGGGTTTGAACCTGAGACCTGACTTTGCAGTCCAACGGTCTAACCACTAGGCTATCACTGCTTTTTAAATACTATATTTTACGATAATTACTGGAAAATGCCTCGTTGGTCTAGTGACAAAGCACATCGCTTTGTGATCACGAGACCCTGGGTTCAAGTCCTAGGTCGGACAAATGTATTTTTACTAACGAAAAATTCCCAGTATGAGTCCGGAGTCTGGAATTGTGTCTAGTATTTGGCAATAGGCTCGCCCCCTATTACATGGGACCTAACATCGTCGGCGAAAAGGGGGTGTACTCAGTATACCTTTGCCGATCACCAAGGTTAAGCAGCGTTCGACTCGGTTGGACTGAGATGGGTGACCGTTTGTGGCATTTTCATATTTGAGCGTCTCCGTGCTTCGAAACCACGTTAAGCCGTTGGTTCCGGTTACCACCTAATGTGGTAATCGTGAAGCTGAGTTGGAAGCCTTATAGGCTTGATGAGTTCCACGCACCTCTGTATTTTCGGAAGTATGCGCGTATTAAAAATTAATTATCATTTGCTTTAATGGTGAAAAACATCGTGATGAAACCTGCATGCCTAAGAGTTTTTCGAAGGTGTGTGAATTTAGCCAACCCGCACTGGGCCAGCGTGTTTGAGAGGAGCCCGTGCCTAACGGTGGGGCAGTTTCTTAACAAGGCTAATATTATAATAGCATTCAACTGTTACATCAGAATCAGAAGATGCAAATGCAATAAGTAAATACATTTATAGGTAGGTTAGTATAAATAGTTTTCTCTATTTTTTCTTCTAGAAGCATACAAATATAGTAAAAAATCGTAATTTATGCATTCAATAAACCTAAAACATACTCTGGCCTGTCTTTAATAAAAATGACGAGAGCTTAATTAAAAGTTTTATGTCAATATTAACAATTTTTGAGTCAGAATTGTGCAATATTAGCCCTATTAAGAAACTGTCCCAGCGTAGGTCACGGGCCTCCTCTCAAACTGAAAGGGCTTCACAGTTATATCACAGTTCACAGCGTCACAGTTATGTTATACACAAAAATCGTTGTAATAAGCTCATATCATAGCAAAGATTGATTTACCATGATTCTATAGAACTTCAATTTCAAATTAAACCAACATCGTTTGTTCTTCCAGCTTAAAACACAATAACACACTCGTTTTACAAAGCATTTACAACAGATAGAAAGAAAAACTCATCTTGAACTCTCTCAACAAATTCGCTTGCATTTCGCGTTCCTAGTTTCGCTTTAACTGTACATCTGCCTTAACGTTTACGACGTGCCCAGACACATTCGACGAAATTGAAATCTAGATTGGTTTTGGAAATTTTCAAACGCAGACTTACTACAAGAAGAATACAAGTTTTATTATAGCAAATTACCTGTCATCGTCAATGTGATGAGAAGAGCTTGTTAGGATGAATTACAAGATATATTCGAGAAGGATTGTATTAATGGGGTTGATATCTTAAATTTTCTATTAATGGGGTAGGTATCTTACGATTTTTTATTTTGAGCCTAAAATACTAAAAAACAGTCTACAGTTAAAGTTTGAATATTGATAAATGTAGCCGACAGGTTTTAATAGAAAATTTTTGGGGATTAAAATATATTTAAAACCTGCTTACTGCATTTATTGTTTCAAGAGGTTATGTTGCTCTTTGAATAAAAGGTTGATTGGTTAAAAATCATAGCGATGGACGGAAGTACATTGCATATTTTATGAACTTAGTGAGACATCCAAGCCTCTATAAAGCATCTGGCTATATTAAAACCTCAGAAGCGAATGGAGTATAATCACATAGGTGATTTTCCGAAAAGTGTTAATTGGGAACTCGGTAGTTGCATTTGAACACCCAGGTGATTAAAGAAGAAGAAACCCATCATGTAATCGATATTGTATTACCTTCATTCTGTTTCTAAATCAGTTGAGGTTTGGAGCACAAAACCGGAACTGATAGACAAAAAGAACAACAGGTCTTTTTATCTATTTTTAGCCGAAAGACTAATACTGGTCATATAATACATGACGACTGCCTTTCACCTGTAACTTCACCAAATCATCGGTCTATCTCGTAGGGGGTACCCACCCCACGTCTTTTTATGTGTTTAAACAACTGGACCGAGACTAAATAGGGAGACTAAAACATGCAGGAGCAAGAACGAGACGAGCAAGAAACGGCAACCTTCACGATTTTAGGCAAGAGCTTCTTAGCGAGAGTCTAGATACGCTGTAACCGATCCCAACTTAAACCGACAAGTTTTTTACGTCGCTTAGAAAAACAGGTGGAGACTTAATGGAGAAAGGCAAACACGAGAAAGGCACGGGCAACAAACGGTAACATCACGTTTATGGGAATTCTGAGGGCTCCTAGGTGAGTTTAGATATTCTATAACTGGTCAAACTCATTCCGACAAGTTTTTTCACTGCTTAAACACCAAATGGAGAACAGGCAATAACAAAAGGTAACATTCAGGCTGTTGATAATTTTGAGTATACTTGGCGAGTAGGAATACGTCATAACTGGTCCAAACTCAATCCGACAATTTTTTTTTCACTTAGGAAAAATGTCTGAAACCAAATGAGGAACTAGCAAAAACATAAACTATATATGATATAACACAATTAACGCAAGACCTCAAAGTAGTTTGTTCTAGATTGGCAACTGAACTGATTCCAACTATTTTTAAAGTATGTTATATTTTTTTTGTAATTTAGAAAAAAATGTTGTCAAACGTCCAACAAAACTTATTTGTGATTGAAAGTAGTACAGAGATTTTAAATGCATATCTAAAACATATACCTTAATATTCACACAAAACTACAATTTACAAAAGTGCCCCAAAAATGGTCGAAAACTCTTTAAAATTAGAAGTTTGATTTTCCTGTTGAATTTGTAAAGCAATATTCTAATAGGGGTCTGTGAGATCTTGTGTTATGTATGTTTTACCTTGTATAGGCAAGAGTTAATATTCAGGCTCTACGGAATTACAGGCTTTCTCGTCGAGAGTCTAGATATGTCATAACTAGTCCAAACTCAATACAACATGTTTCTTTCGTCCAATATTCAATCAATAAGAATTCCATTGTCATAAACAAATCACAGCCAGCCAATATGATTTTCTAACAGAATTGGACCCAAAACTCTACAATAGACCGAACTTATAAAAAATCCTTTCAGACGAAAGCAAAATGTGTTTATTTGGAATCTATCAAATAGTTTTATGAAGCACGTATACAAATAATGTGTTTAAGTTCCCTGTGTAGGGTGAATAGTTGAATTGAGGTACCGACAGGGAAGGTTCTTGGAACATGGATGTTGTTCACATTCTGCCTATATCTGTACGAAGCTGTGCGTGCGTGAAAAATACTTGACCTGCTAACTACAAAATGGAGTGGGTAGGTCTTTTATAAGGTTAACTGATAACCTGGTGATGTTTGCGGGTTATTTTCTATAACAAACGAGTAGGGGAAGGAAAGCAGATTGGACTACTTAATGTAGAAAAATGATATAAATCTGGATTTAGTACTTGAAGGGTCCGTTTTACTTGCCTAACCCAAAAATATAACGGTGTAACTAGCAGCCGAACACGAAATTCCGCGGTGAATCTCCCCAACCCACAGCGGCCCGTAACTCGTGAAAACGTTCCTGAACTAGTAAAAACTTGTAAGAACTTGTATGTAGTAGCGCCGAATGAAATAAATCTTAGCCACAGAGTCGCAGGTTCTGCTTTAAAAGAATCCAACTGGTTGAATAGGTACATGTTCTTCACGGAGTAATATACAAGGCGTAATAAAAAAAACGTAAGACTTAAAAGTAGATTGTTCTAAATCAATAATTGAATTGATTTCAACAATTTTAAAAAAAAATTTAACTTGCAAATAATGCTGTTACTCTTTTAGTGCGCTATAAACTGAATTTATTCTTGATTCAAAGCAATACGGAGGACACATACACGTACAAGTTTCATTGTTAATTAGGGTATAAAAGTGCTTAAAAACGGGGTAATTTTTTTTAAATTTCGTTTTCCGTATTGAATTTGTGAAGAAATTATCTACTCGGGTTGTCTGAGGTCTTGTGTTATTTACAATACACCTTGTATAGAGGTCTCTTGTTTAGTTTAGTAGCTCGTAGTGTGGGTGACGATAACGAGGTCTTGGGTACAATGTGTATTTCTTAAGGAGAAATTGTGTTCGAATTGTGACCGGTGTGGTGGCAATAGGATCTCTAAGAAGAGATACCACAATGTATATATTGTTAAGCGATTACATGTTTTGTGAGTGTAGAGTACAATTTTGTTGACGTGACATAGGGACCTAACGTTAGTGATGATAGATGTACAGTGAAATGTACACGGTGTACACCGCCGCTTGGGAAATATAGGCGTGAAAGTATTTTTTTTTTGAAATTCAAATTACCAGAGATTTTTAGGTTAAACCAGTTTCTACAATAAAAAAATAACACAGGTTTACATGAAAAATTCTCTCTGTATCGTGGGTGATTTGAGACACATGAAATATAGACACACAAACTCAGAGCGAACGACAAACATTTCTGTAGGTCACATAATCGAAATAGATTGTAAATAATACACCTATCTACCCATGTTAGCTTAAATAATATTGTAGTTCAAAATTAATAACACATTTTATCACACGTTACTCCATTGAAAACAATTTCGAAGCAAATTTAATTGGAAAACGTAATTATCAAATTGCAAAACGCTTCGCTTAATTGTTTTTGGCGTATAAAATAAGTGTTTTGTACTCATTAATTTACTGAAGAGTGCTTCATAAGTACATCGTTTGTGTCAATAAATGTTTTCACTAGAGGAGTTCTATCCATTTATCACGCCAGATCCCCTGCGGGATAGATGAACAGTACAACGTTCTAACAGGTTCTTTTCTTACAGACCTTTCTCGGATCCTCTACACTCATAGTTCGTTTCATACGCACTCATCATCATCATCATCATCTCAGCCTATACTTGTCCACTGCTGAACATAGGCCTCCCCAATCGCTTTCCAGCGTAACTGGTCCGATGCCACCTGCATCCAACGACTTCCTGCGATTTTCACAAGATCGTCGGTCCATCTGGCAGGTGGTCGTCCCACGCTGCGCTTGCCAATACGTGGTCTCCACTCTAGAATCTTTCTGCCCCAACGCCCGTCCGATCTTCGCGCTATGTGGCCCGCCCATTGCCACTTCAGCTTGCTAATCTTAACGGCTATGTCGGTGACCTTGGTTCTTCTACGCACTCGCCTGTTATAAATACACTTGACTTGACCATCAGTTAAGACACGGTCTGTTTTAAAATGGTAAGATAGTCTAGATGGTGGTGATTTTAGCGGTTACCAAGGTTGACGGACGATTTAGCGAAGTGGTTAAGAGCTTACTGCCCGTTGCCCGGTGGGCCGCTTTGCCCACTGTGCCAAATACTCGCGGTTTCATTTTCCGAACGGGACAAATCTTTGTGTGACCGACACCGTCACTCCTATATTCTCCAAGCGGGGGTGGCAGAGGTGTACTAAGTACACCCATGTTTCGCCGACGATGTTAGGTCCCATGTAATAGGAAGCGAGCCAACATATACCGGGCACAATTCCAGACTCCGTACTCATACTGGGAAGTTTTTTCGTTAGAAAAGCTTCATTTGTCCGACCTAGGTATTGAACCCAGGACCTCGTGATCACCAAGCGATGTGCTTTGCCAATAGACCAAGGAGGCAATCAAACACAAAAAAAAGTGTGACCGACAATTATTTGTTTCGCTCTGAAGATTTGTGTATGTGAATTTTCATGTTTGTAAACACACCCACGGAAATCCTGTGTGGATTAGTGTGAGGCTACGTTTTTAAAGAGGCCTAGTGTGAGTCTATGATTTTTGATAAAAAAAAAAAATATAGGTTAAGCTCGGCTTGGTAAGTTTTTTTATGGGTGGCCTTTTGTGGTATTTCTAAGTGTTAATAGACGTGCTTACCCATTTGTAGTGGTTACCACTGTTCATGTAGTAATCATTTAACCCAATTAGAAGCTTATGACTATCTTACCATGACCAATTAGACCGTGTCTTATCCAAAAATCAAGTTAAGAGTCTCCATTACCGGTAAGCGTGTATGAGACGAACTATGATAGTGGAATAAACCAGAGAGGTGTGTAAGGAAAGAACCTGTTTGAACTCTTTACTCTCTGTCTACCCCGCAAGGGATCTGGCGTGATGATATAGATAGATAGGTAGAGAAATGACTGACAAGTTCTAACACTAGGTAATTACAAAGGCTCCATCAATCCGCACTTGGTACGCGTGGTCAAATACAACCTTTTCTCTCTCACCTCTCACAAACAGAGGTGTATTTGTGAGAGGAGGCTTTTACACAGCATATATGTATATGAATATCACGCCGTGTTGATTGAATTCCGAGGCCGTACTACCAGTCATGCTCGTGAATGGGTGCTGCTTGTGGGGACTGGTCCATCTGGAATCCTTTAGACACTCATTACAGATAACACCATTACATTTATATTTCGATCGTAAAGCATCACACTGGAGCTAGATCATAAACTATTTAATTGTAACCTAAACATAGTGTCCACACAATATAATTGAAAAAATAGAAAAGAAAAAGAGAAATAAAAAAAAGACAAGCCCGCTGAGTTTCTTGGCTGGATCATCTTAATGGAGGCTTCGTTCCGATCCAGTGGTAGATTAGTAGCTAATTAGATTAAAAAAATGTAAATTGATTATTTGTAAGCGCCCCCGCAGGACTTATACAAAATAAATTATTTTAGTTTGAGCATAGTTGGTAGTAGCTATAAGAACAGTTAATTTAACTATTCTTAGTCAACGGGCAACAGAATCAAAGATTTTAAGTTATTTATTTATTCCCCGTAGGTTCACAAGATTTATAAGGTAAACTGTGAATTCACCTGTTTTGTGTCACACTGTACTTCTTAAATTTGTTTGTCAAGTCATAAGATGAAGCGTTTGCAGACAATTTAAATGCTTTATTCCGAGAGATTAAATTTGTAGGATTTCTTAAAAATTATGTATGTGTTATTGCCACTTGTTATCGGTGACAGAAAATATTAGAAAGATGACTCCATATGCATGAGAACTTAAAAAAAATTGAAGTCATATGAAGTGATGTGTAAAATGAATGGTGACGCTAACTATTACATTGAGACCAAAAATAAAATGTGGGTGTAGTATGAACATGTTTATCTTCACGTATCAGAGAAAACAGACGTATGTAACATAACATACATACTTACCTGAGTAATATAACTTACGTCTATTCTCTCTCATGCGGCAAGCTAAAGACTAAGCAGCGTAAATAAGTTCTTAAGATTATAATTACTGTTAAAACACGTGCATCTCTTTGTTAAAGCCGAGGTCTGCCGTTAAATAGTTATAAAATATTATCTTTTCTACATCTAAATCACGTCCAAAATTAGATAAGGAATTTAAACTTCCCCTAATGCTAACAATTATTTTGTTGAAAAGTAATACTTAATAAATTTTATTGCTAGTCATACCTTTGGCCTTTCTTTAAAATGTATTTTTTATGATATTTCAATTAATCTTTCACCCCTCATACCCGACACCACCGTACAACCCAGGAACAGTTTAAATTGCTTTTTCAGACACAGCGCGTCTACCCAGCAAGTCCCAACAATAGTTCCTCTAGAATAGTCTTAGATCAAGGCTTCGCTTTCCGCTTAGCGATTCGTAGAAGATACTTTAGTAAATGAGCTGAAATTAAAGGAAAAGCTCTTGCTCGGAACATTTAAAGGCCTTTTAAAAGAGGGGTTTGTTTAGTATTTTCTGTTAGAATTACTGTTACTGTAACCAATCGCGTTTTTATTCCTTAAAAAGAAGTGGTAGAGGACGTTTACACACTCAATTTGTCGATAACTCCCAGTGTAATAGCGGACGAACCTGCTCTCATATCAAGCATAAGTCCAGACCCCGGACTGCCTTTAACTGAAACTTTTTCGACTTTACTTAACTTAGGATTCAAACCAAGGACCTCGTGTTACCCGCATGCGCCACTAGACGTTTTGGAATATCTTCATTATGATAGGTCATACTCCACCACGAAAATTATTTATAGGCACCAGCCTATAAATAATAAGTTCCAACTTAAGGTGGGTATAAACCTTTATAGCCACCTGCAGTAGGAACTTATTAAGCCGCGCATAAGACTTATAAGCTTATTAACTACTCGTACCACATGAAGGGGTAATCAAGACCAACGTGCTTCGTAAAGCGCGAAAAATCCCAAAGAAAACAGAGGCAGAGGCGTACTTTCTGCCCCATATACCGCTGACTATGTTAGGCTCTAACGTTACAGGGGGGAATTTGTTGTCATTACCCCGACAACAATTCCGGATGAACTGCGGCTGTGAAAATTTCGTTAGAAGAAGAAAATTGCCCGAATTAGGATTTGAAACCTAGACCTCGTGATTGCCATTCACACGAGGCAGTCACAGTATTTTATAATTATATTTGAAATCCAGGTACTTACATTGTGAAAGTATACACCGATTTAACGAGCCTCACCAAATCGCGATTTATTTAACCAACTTCAATAAGGACCAGGTTCTATGTTCGTCTGTATGTATGCTTTTTATATGTACGTTCACCGATATTTCCGTCAATTCTTGACCGATTATAATGATTCTTTTTGCATTGGGTTAAATATAGCTCCACGATGGTTCCATTTTAATTTCATTGGTATTGGATCTCGGACTTTGAAGATAGACCAGAGAACTCCTTAACGACAAACAGCACGAATGTATAGATTCCGTTAATATGGGTATTAAATCAGTCTTGTAGATTTCTTGCTGTAGAACCAAACAAAATACTATAAAATAGATATATAAATATTATTCATTAATTCACTGATCACTTAAAAATGTAAAATAATAAACTTTTTTATAAAGAGGGAAACCGTCTTCCAAAAGCAATAAATAAATATTTTAAGTCGATGCAAAGTAATCGACTGCACTAACCGGCACCGACTTCAAATATTTCTTTATTGCTACTAGAAGTTAATTTACCTTTTTTTAAAAAAGTTATTTTATTTACAATAAATCTACCCTATTTCAACAAAACCAAATAATCAAGGAGTACATTTCTCAAAGTTCACGGGGTTTTGTCCAATACTTAAAAGTTTTAGGCCCCCTCTAAAAGGACTGGCCTCACAGCGGTCCCAACGAACGGTGGAACTTTAAAGCACTACGCTAAAAACCGAGGGGAGAAACTATATGAGTGTTGCCAGCTGTGTAATATAATTATATATTTTTTTTAGTATTGAACTTATATCGTGAGGAATTGAAGATTTTGTATAAAAATACTTAGAAGCAGTTCGGAGGCATTGGCAATTTAATAAATTTGTTCACAAATCATTCAACTTGTATCAGGGTTAAAGTGCTCAGTAAAATGTGTGGTTACTATGTCCATCTCTGCTCCTCTTTCGCAAACAACCCTCAAAGTCCGATGAGTTGAACTATAAGAATTTGTAATTCCTCTTTTTGCTACTGATCGGACTATGAGAAATCGTGATTCTTCTTTGTCCCACGAATTGAACCGATACGAAAAAAAGTTCACGCATGACTGCGTGATAGGTATTGATTGTCATTAATTCTCTTTCTTAAACAACCATCTATTGCAATAAACCAATCCCATTACCATTAAATTTAAGAGTATTATGTTTGCGAAATTAAAACAACAGTAGTTGTTGACATATTTGTTGTATTGTGTATGTGACTTATCTACGCTGTTGGCCGGGGGGCCTTTACAACTTCACCGAGCTTGCAACCACTACGTTTGAGCCAGAAAGGGAAGCGGGCAACTAGCCCAAGGGCGCCTCAAGGAGGAACGGCCTCAGCTTGGGCAGTCGCTATGGGGGAGAGCATATACTAGGTATCTCACCGTTGTGTTCTGCACCGACCGGCGGGCAAGGAATTCTTCGACTTCGCCAGTAAGGTCGGTGTGTGACCCTGAGTGCGGTATCTGTATTCGAAAACAGGGAATTAAGGGCATCGGGAGGGAGAAGTGGTGGTAAATTAAACCCACATCGTAAGCTTAATATAACCCACTGCAAGGCATAAACCACTTACCTTTTATACCAACTATAAGCCTATGCCAATAAAATAAATAGGCTAAGAAAATTGTATTTTTCGTCCGAATTAGGTCTGGCAACACTCAAAGGTCAACGTCTCCACATTCGGTAAAAAGCGGCAGGTGTGCGGTGGACGCGATTCATGCGAGGTATTTCTTCCGCAACTTAGAAAGAAACGAGTCCTCTACTATTTGTTTTGATTTTATGTTCTTGTCTGCTATTAGCGAATATAAACATGCAGTTAAGAAACCAATGTGACATTTATTTTTTCTATTAACAGAACGTAGTCCTACACTAGGAGTTATTCCTGTATCGTGGATGCGGTTACAAACATAAAATTCACATTATGGCAGGAACGTTGTGGCAGGATTTGTTAAAGGGAAGATCTTCCAGCCAGACTGGTGTTGTGTCTGGCGGGGCCTGCCACTCTCCCCGAGAGTTGTTGTCGGGGGCGTGTATATATGTTACACGTCGTGCGCACTCTAATATCGCGTTATAGACATGTATAGCGAATCGTCAGCACCATCTAATAGCAGGAAGTCGCAGCTATGTAGCGATGTATAGGGGTCGCTACAACTTGCACAAACATCCAGACCGAAATGAATATTTGTAGGTCACACAAAGATTTGACGCTTGCGCGAATCGAACCCACAACTACTCGAACCAGTGGGCGGAGCAGCTTAAGCTCTTAACCATTGAACTTAGCTTTCTTTCAAATTTCCTCGTGTCACTGTTCCGTCTTAAAGATATAAATCAACTTATGCTGTCCCAATTATGGACAATCTAAGAGAGCAGAGACGAACTATGAGAGTGGAGGAAACCAGAGAGGTGTGTTAGGAAAGAACCTGTGTGAACTCTGTACTCTCTGACTACCCTGCAAGGGATGTGGGGGTGATGATATAAATAGAAGATAGCAATAATAAGTCATACTCTACGAGATGAATTTGTGGAGGCAGTTTTTTGGCTACACACTCTTGGAAGTTATCAAGACGCCCAAAAGGCCTCTCACTAAGCTTAACGTTTATAATAAAAGAAACGGTCCCCCATCTCAGAATGACCGAACCCAACGCTGCTCAATTTTGGTGCTTGTTAAGAATACTGCGGTCCCGTATCACTACGAACGCCTTTGTTGATCGTCATAGAAATTAACGCCACTGTTTTAGACACAGAAATCTTATAAATAAGACAATTGATATAAAATAGTGCACAATTTTGTCCGAGACCACTGTTGCCACACACACTTACATACAGGATCAGACACCGACCTTGCTGGCAAGGTCGAAGGATCCCTTGCCCGCCGGCGTAGAACACGGCGAGACACCTAGTATACGCCCTCCCCCATAGCGACTGCCCAAGCCGAAGCCGTTCCTTCTTGAGGCCCCCTTAAGCTAGGTTCTGGTTTAAGCGTAGTGGTTCCACGCTGGCCATCTTGTCTGGTGAAGCTGTAAAGGCCACGGGGCAGCAGCATAGATCACTCACACACACAATAACACATTATTGCTATAAAAATATTCTTTCTACTTCGTAATGGTGTATTACTTGCCCATTAGTAGGGGCTACGTTTGCAGCGAGTGTGCACTCTGCACAAATGCTTGTAAGCTTTGAAGACGTTTGTACACCTCTTAGGCGGTGAAAAGCCACGGTTGAATTTCATTTCAATTGGATATTAATATTATAATTACCAAACGTTTGTAACCTAAGGCAATGTTTGTATAATGAAGACAATATGATTAGGTTCCGAGCCTAAGTCAGTGTTACTAGAATAAAAAACAGCCTATACTTGGATAGACTAAACTGAATTGTTAGTCTAGTGGGGAATGATGCGCGTAGCAATCACAAAGTCTTGGGTCAAATCCTAGGCAGGACAAATTGTAATTTTTCGATGGGATAATTCCTAGTAACAGTCCGTAGTCTAGAATTGTACCCGGTATAGAGAACAGAGTCTTCGGCAGCCAGGTTGATAGAAAAATACGTACGTGGCTGACTGACTGGGGACCTCAAGAGTCCGCGCGCGCGCCCCGTTGACTTCGGCCAGCGCGCGTCCTGATGGTACCGCACATCAGGACGCGCGCTGGCCGACATAAAAACAATAAATGACATCCGATGCCACCTGCATCCAATAACTTCCTGCGATTTTCACAAGATCGTCGGTCCATCTGGCAGGCGGCCGTCCTACGCTGCGCTTGCCAATACGTGGTCTCCACTCTAAAAACTTTCTGCCCTAACGCCCGTCCGATCTTCGCGCTATGTGGCCTGCCCCTGAGGGCTATGTCGGTGGCATTGATTCTTTTACGTGTGGCAAATACCCGTCTGTTATAGGTAAAAAGCCAAATCTCATTTATACTAACCATAGATCTTTCATAGGATTCCCCAAGTGAAAACACAACCGTCTGTTATTACATATACAAGCTGTAACATAATAAACGCAAGACCTGAAAGTAGTTTATTCTAAATCGGTAACTGAATCGATTCCAATAATTTTTAATGTGTTTTACATATTTTTTTAAATTTGCAAAAAATTCGCAACGCCTTCCTAAAACGTATTTCTCAAAACGCATACATACACGTACAAGTTTCATTGCTAATTGGGGTATAAAAGTGCTTTAAAAAGGGTAAAAACCATTAAATTTGAAAATTTGGTTTTCGTTTTGACTTTATGAAGCAATTCTCAAATCTGGATGTCTGAGGTGTGCGTTTATTATGTTACACCTTGTATATTACCTTATGATAATTTTGTCGCAGACTGAACTAGCATAATAATTCTCTAAGACAAGAATAATATTTGAAATTATTAATTACCTCTATATTCGCAAATCATCGCCAATAACTTCACTAATAATCACTCCACCGTTTACCGTGCCGACCAAGACTGCCCGCCCATTCTACCCGCCATTTTTAAATCGCCTCGTATTTCAGAGTTGCCAGAAAAATATTAGTAATTATTAATTTATGGTAAAATTTAAACTAAAGAAACTAAATGTGTTATATTAGACTAAAACCTAACATACGTATCTCCTCATTCCTGATTCGATCACGCCGAGCATAGCTCTTTCCATAGCTAGCTGAGCAACTCTGAGCTTTTTTATGAGACCTATTGTAAAAGACCACGTCTCTGATCCGTATGTCATCACTGGCAACACACATTGACTAAAAACTTTAGTCTTGAGGCACTGAGGTATTTTGGATCAGAAGATTTAGCGCAGTTTCCTGAACGCTGCCCAGCCAAGTTGGATTCGTCAATTGGCCTCTCTTTCAAAGTTCATCATCATCGTCATCATTATTAGCCTATAGCAGTCCATTGCTGGACATAGGCCTCTCCACGTGCACGCCACTGGGTACGATCCTCGGCTACTCGCATCCAGTTTCTGCCAGCCGCCCTACGAAGGTCATCGCTCCACCTAGCCTGAGGGCATCCTGCATTACGTTTGCCAGTCCGTGGTCTCCACTCAAGAACTCGTTTGTCCCAGCAGTTATCGGTTGTTCGGCTAATGTGACCGGCCCATTGCCACTTTAGCTTACTAATCCGGTGGGCTATGTCGATTCATTGAAGACTTTTGTCTTTAGGCTTTGTGAAATGGGCAATGGGCGATGTAAATACTTGACGTAATTTCCCAAATTATCTGTCAAAGTTGGACCTACCTAACCGGACTGCCTGTCCCAGGTAAGTGTATTCCTTGACAACTTCAAGAGTAGAGTTCCCAACGCTGAGTGTGGTGGGTACGACATCGACGTTAAACATTATTTTCGTTTTGTCCATGTTCATTTTAAGACCCACTTGTTGAGATACTCTGTTGAGGTCACCCAGCATTCGTCCTAGATCTTCCAGCGACTCCACCATGACATATAATATCGTCGGCAAATCAAAGGTGAGTGATTTATTCGCCATTGATGTTGATGCCAAGTCCTCGCTATTCCAAGAGCTTGAAGGCGTCCTCTAAGGTGGCCGTAAACAGTTTCGGAGAAATGATGTCTCCCTGTGTTACTCCTCTTTTTATGGGGATTGTCTTCGTGCACTGCCCCTGTACTCAGACTGATATGGTGGCGTTATTATACAAGCACATCAACACTTCGATGTACCGATAGTTAATGCGGCATCGCTGGAGAGATCTAAGAACCGCCCAAGTCTCGATCGAATCGAAGGCTTTCTCATAGTCCACAAACGCCAAGCATAGTAGCCGATTATACTCCTCCGTTTTCTGTATAATCTGCCGCGGCGTATGCATGTGTTTTATGGTACTAAAGCCTTACCGGCAACCGGCTTGTTCAGGAGGCTGGAAGTCATCAAGCCTGCGTTCGAGACGATTCGTGATGACTTTCGAAAACAACTTATATACATGGCTCAGCAGTGTGATGGGCCTATAGTTCTTCAAGAAGGTGTTATCTATACCTTTCTTGAAAAACAGTACCACCACACGCCTGTTCCATGCTTCCGGCGTTTTCTCTTCGAGTGAGACGGAATTAAACAGCCTCTGAAGGACCTTCAGAATCTCTGCGGTAATACCGTCTTCGCCCGGCGCTTTGTTGTTTTTGAGTTTTTTGAGAGCCATTCTAATCCCGAACAGGCTGCTGTCCGGGATATTTTCAGTGTAACCGAGTCAACAACAGGTTCAGCTACTGAGGTATATAACTACCCCGAGAACCCTGAGCACCTCTGACCTATTCGACGTTACGTTTCCGTCCTCCATCTTCAGCTTCGTCAACTGGCTCTGCCCAATAGACGTGTCTCTTGCGAACACTTTGGAGCCCTTGTGCTGCTCTATGGTCTCCTCAATACGTCTTGTATTGAGCTGCCTATAGGACTTAGCATTATCGGAGGTTTGGAGTGTCATGGAACGTTGCTTAGCCATGAGGTTTCGGGTGTAGTCAGATACTTTTTAAGGCCTATTTTTACGGTGGTTCTTAAAATACTTGGGCCCGACCGTATGGACATTCTCTACCAGCTTGTTGTTGATCTCGTCCACTGATGCGCTGCTGTCTAGCAATTCGAAGCAGTTTAACAATTCGAGTTGAAAGTTCTCGAGGTTTTGGATATGTGCATAAGCGTGTGCGGAGCGTAGACTTCATCAGACACTATCTTTCCATTTTTTTATTAATATTTAATGTGCCTCTGACCATTCAGTGATCACTGCCGGTTTTTACCCCGTATCACGGAGACATAATTAAATATTTGTCGCTTGGTGCTCATGATGAAGTCTTATCTCATTTTTGTGTAACCATCAGGGCTCATCAAGGTCCAATTCCTATGAGGCGGCTTCTGGAAGAAAGAGTTCATAATAAAGTGTCCCTCTTTCTCCAGAAATTGGGCCAGCCTCTGACACTTTCAACTCATCATCGCCCCATTTGCATCAGCCGCGCATTGAAGTCACTCATAACCACTGTAAAGTAAGCTTTGGAAGTATGTATGGCTCTACTTCCGTTTTATTCAGTTAAAATATTATTAAAATTAATGATTTTCATAAGTAAACGAGTCTAAATTTAGATGTTTTGGAACGCCTACGCTTAAAAATTGTAAAAAGGCAAATACGTGGGTTTGATTTTATAGAAGTATATCAATCAATGCCCTCGAGTATTCTTGAAAATTATTGCGTAGCACTGATTAAAGCGTAGGCTGGTCTGCTTACTAGGTTAAATAATCTTAAATTTCCATGGAGCAAAAATAAATATACTGAGCAACTTTTTTTTGAAATTTGGTGTGGGTAGGTCGAGATTTGATGCTACCCACAGTAAGCGTAATAATAAGGCATAAGAAGTAATTTAGTCGAGCGACCAGGCGACAAGGTTATATGATATATGGAAAAAATATTACAAATGCACATTATGTGGTTCAGTACTCCGTGGTATAGTATCAAATGATGATACCTATATGTCTGTTCAAATCATCACGTCAGAGTATTTTTTGTATTAGCATTTTGAAGCTTATTCAAGTACGGAAGTGCTTCGGAAAGTTGCACCTATACTTATAAGCAGAGAAGCTAGGGTGGGGCTGCGCTTTTATTTAAAAAAAAGAAAACGAATTAAATTGTGACTTGACTGCCTCGTTGGTCTAGTGGCAAAGCGCATCGCTTTATGATCACGACGTCCTGGGTTTAAATCCTAAGTCGGACAAATGTACTTTTTCTAACGAAAAATTCCGAGTATGAGTCCGGAGTCTGGAATTATGCCCGGTGTATGGCAATAGGCTCACCCATATTACATGGGACCTAACATCGTCGGCAAAAAGTGGGTGTACACAGTACACCTCTGCCACTACCGCTTGGGGAATATAGGAGTAACGGTGATTTTTTTTGTTTAATTTAAATAAAGTGTATGCATAACTGGGTTTATGTTTCAAACAGTGCATGTGCGACGAGGTTTTTGGACAACAAATGTGTGGACTATTTAATTTATAGTCCTTGTTATTACAATATTTTGTGAGTTTTACTCATTAAATATAGAATACTTGGTCCACTAGTATTTTTTTTTGTTAAACCGTAGCCCCAAATTTGACTTTATTCCTGTGTGTCGTGACTGCGTTTACATACATGAAGTTACATGTTTACAGACTGAAACAATTACTTGTAGACACAACACATAAAGATTAGTTCCATACAGGGATCGAACCCGCGACTACTTGATCCAGTGGGCGGAGCGGCTTAAGCTCAAGGTAGTGAACTATGTCGTCGGTAAGTATGGCATCCATTATACAACTTACAAATCGAAGTAATTTTTTCTTTCCTCTTCTTTTTTCTGAAACCTTAGCTCCACACTAGAATTTATTCCCGTGTCGTGGGTGAGTTTACAAAAAAATATTCATATACACAAATACCCAGACCGAAAAAAATAATTTTGGATCACACAAAGATTTGTCCTGTGCGGGAATCGAACCCGTGACTATTAGTAGCAGTGGGCGGAGCGGCTTAAGCTCTTAACCATTGCCCTAAATCTTCCGTGCGCTAAATTTAGTATTGTTGTTTTTAATGTACAGCTTAATAACGCTATAACGATACTAATCCAAGACGTACACGATTCTAATCGATACTGCAGACACTCGCCATCGTAGGGAGTGAATAACAGATTAACCACCAATTAAAAGGGGCATACGGCAGCATTTGAGTGTGGCTGTTCCGTGGTCGTGTACGGCCGGTGGCTTCATTAACAACGGCAATGAGTGCAGGGTGTATAGGAAGATTTGTATCTCCATTATTGTATCTCTTGTAGAAGTGAAGATTTGTATCTCCAGAGACGTAAAGGTTGTAATGGGGAAGCTATGGGACTGGAAGAACTCCATGTGTGGCTTGATCAGACTATCTTTCCAAAAAGATTGGCATATAATTAGATACACTTAATATGTGCAGTATTGTTCTTGATAACTGTTACCTCATACTAACCACCAATAACATGCTCCTGTGGCTTCAGTAACAAGGGCTATGGGTGTAAAGGAAGATATTTGCATCGTCTGAAAGGTTGTACGAAGGAAGGTATGAGATTAGAAGGCACTTCTGCATATATTGGACAATCAGACTATTTAATACTTAGGCTATATAGTAGCTAAAGATATTGGCCTATTATTAGAAACATCGGATGTGTCTTCTTTTTAGTTTTTAATCACTGGTACCCCATACTAACCAGTTAAAGGTAAAGACGGCAGCTCTTAAGTGTGATTGCTTTGTGGTTGTGTAGCCTGTGGCTTCACGAACAGCGGCTTTGGGTACAGGATGTATATTGCATTGCAGAAATTTTTATCTTCGTATACGGTAAGTTGTACTAAAAAGCTATGAGATTGGCAGGTTTTTTTCCATGTGTCAGTTATTCAGACTATACCTAAGTTAGCGAACCTTATTTATTTATTAAGAAAAAAACCAACAACATCACAAAAAGATAGAAAAAAGTTGACCGGAAGCAATCGCTGGTACATTGATCGGTGACAGAGTAATGTTCTTTTTATTAGCTTCATTAAAGTACTTATTTGGTATAGTATAAATTTGACATGTAAGTGAAGTGCATGATAAAGAAGTAAAATATGAGTATATTTGGAGGTACCTTAAGCTAAGGAGATTGGCCTATAATTGGTTACATCTAATGTATCTCCGGTTTTGTTCTTGATCACTAGTACCACATACTAACCACCAATTAAAGGCACAGACGGCAGTTCTTGAGTGTGGCTGCTTCGTAGTTATGTAGCCTGTGGCTTCACTAACAGCGGCCATGGGTGCAGGATGTATAGGAAGATATTTACATCAACGGGAAGTTTGTACGAAGAAAGCTATGAGATTGGAAGACACTTCTCCGTGTCAGGCAATCAGACTATGCAATACCTTAGTTATAATAGTTGCTAAAGAGATAGGCCTATAATTTAAAGCATCGGATGTGTCTCCGGTTTTGTTCTTAGCTGGTACTTCACATCATCATCTCAGCCTATACTTGTCCACTGCTGAATATAAGCCTCCCCAATTGCTTTCCAGCGTAACAGGTTCGATGCCGCCTGGTACCACATAACCACCAATTAAAGACGCATACGGCAGCTCTTCAGTGTGGCTGCTACGAGGTTGTGCACGGCCTGTGGCTTCTCTGATAGCGTGTATGGATACAGGGTGTAAAGGAAGAGATTCGCATCTTCGTAAACCGGAAGGGTGTACTATAATAAGAGCTAAGGAGATTTGCTTGTAATAAGAAACATCAAATGTGTCTCTGGATTTATTCTTGCCTAGTTTCTGCCCGCGGATTCCTCCGCGTCGACTTTAGACAGGAACTTTACATCTTTCCGGGATAAAAATTATATGTGTGTTAATCCAGGTAATAAACTATCCGTGTGTCAAATTTCATCTAAGCTCGTTTAGCCGTTTTTTCGTGATTGAGCAACAAACATCCAAACATCTAAAAAACTTTCACATTTCTAATATTAGCAGGATTATTAGGATTAGTAGAATTACTGGGACCAGCATCGTAATTTCTGAAGATAGTAAGTACAACTTAGGCATAGGCCATTTGAGCAGATTAGGTCCCGATAAATAGATACTGATGCCGGAACAGAAGCATAGCACTATGACTTTGACGGTTATGAAGAGGGATAGTCTGAAATGGCCAAGGATTGTGAAGGGTGTAGTATAAGAGTGAACTTTGCCCAGCTATGGGGCGAAATAAGTTATTCAACAAGATAGCCAACAAAAAAGACGACTTAAATGATGATGATCCTGAAAATCTACCATCAAATCCATTTGATGGTAAGTCCACTTAATGTCACAGATAGAAATTTCAATGTGATTGTTCTACTAACCGCCTAAATACGAACGTAGTTGCAAGCCTGCGTATATCCCTCAAACAACCACCCTGTACAAATAGATGCATCAATTCCTTCGCTAAATCGAATTCTCGGGTTGTCGATTGGTGATTTGTCTCTACATCTTGGAATCCACGTTGTTTACGCAGGATCCGTATTTGCTATAAAATAACGCGGTGCGTTACGATAACTTTACGATATTTTTGTATAATGGAATAACTATTACAAGATCGCTGCATACAGAATACTGTATGCAACTGGTACCTAACAAAAAAAGAATAAACAGTCACGCCTATATTCCTCAAGCTGATGTGGCAGAGATATACTGTGTACACTCACTTTTTGCTAACAAAGGTCCCAATATAATAATACTGGGTGTGGCCTGTTGCCGTTATACCGGGCACGATACCAGACTCCGGACTGATACTGCGAAATTTTCTATGGAAAAATTACGCTATTAATTGTCCGGCCTAGAATTCAAACCTAAGACTTTGTGATCGCTATATGCATCATTTTGACGTGTCCAACGAACAAAGTCCTATAAATCAGTACCTATTTATATTTGGCATAAATAACTTTATCAACGGACACGAGAGTTTTAAATACCATATTTGTTTGGCATATGTAACTTTGTTCAATGGGACCGTCGAATTGTCACGAGACTACCTATTCACTGGAGCATCGCTTAACAATCATTTCACGAAGTTATCGTGACGTGCCACGTTAAGAGCTTAATTGGACATAGCGAATAATAACCCAGTACGATAAACATGTGGATGTAAATAAGTTCATGGAATTTAAGCTCGATATATCTGTCTACAGATTATTAAGGACTTTTGGGGACTTTCGGGATTTTTGCTCTATTGCTGGACACTTTATTTTAAGATGATTTTTTTATTTTTGTAATTCGCAAACGTTTAGATGACAAGTTAAGACGCTGCATTGATAAAAAAACTAGTTTTTCTAGTTCATGTATTTCAATAAGTATATGGATTAGAGACTTAATAAATATGTCTTTGGATTCTGTATTTTAGAATCTGGTAAAAGGAATACACCATCGTCAAAATTATCACAGTCTATACCCGTTAACTATTGAATATAGACCTCCCTAATCGCTCCCCAACGCAACGACGGAATACACGATTAAAATATACATTATGTAGTGTCGCGTTTTTTATGAATTTGTGTTCAGTGTCACCAGTACGGATACTTCTTACTCAAATTCCGCGCGGATACAAAACTATACCCTGTATCATCATCTCAGCCTATAGTTGTCTACAGCTGAATATAGGTTTCCTCAAACGCTCTCCAGCCAAATCGGTACGTTTGCCACCTAAATCCAACGACTTCCTGCGATCTTCATGAGATCGTCGGTCCATGTGGCAGTAGCCATCCCATGCTGCACTTGCGAATACTTCATCTTCACCCTTCGTATTTAACATTACAAATTTTTTGTAGTTTGGTAAGCCGTGTTCTTCCTTCACCAAGTCGTGGTTAGTGGGAGCTTTATACGGACTGCTAAATTTTGTCCTAACATTAAAATTAATTGGTCGTCAGGGCGATTTTTGAGGAGGCTTTTAACCTATAATGGAAGTGTTTGGAATGATGATGACAATATTGAACTGACAATCATAAAAGAAAACTCGAAACTGAAATTAATTATATTTCTAAGCTGAAAATAACTTTCGTGTATTCTCGTCCCGCGTGTTGTGACCCAACCACACGGCCGATCCGAGCGATCCACACGAGTGTTTACCTACCGCGTGGATCTAGCATTTTACAGTGATATCTATGTGAGTATATACTCTATATCTCTGTCATCCCCAGGAATAGATGTAAGGGTATTTTTTTATTTATTAGCAAATCCCGTTTCGTTACTGGAAGGTAGTTGGTAAACCGACAATTAAACGGCAGCTCTTCACAGTACGGCGGTTGGATTGTGGCTTGTTTGTGGTCGAGCGATTGCAGTCTGTAATTAGATTAATGGCAACTGCGCGAATTACGTTAATTGATTCCTTCACCGTGTGGTTACCGGGAGCTCTATAAATACTGTTGATTGGTGTATACCACTCTACATACTAACAAAAACTAAAATTAATTTATTCCTGACTGTCTCGTTGGTCTAGTGGCAAAGCGCGGTCGGACAAATGAAGGTTTTCTAAAGAAAAACTTTCCAGTATGAGTGTGGAGTTTGGAATTGTGCCCGGTATATTGCAATAGGCTCGCCCCCTATTAAATGGGACCTAGCATCATCGGCAAAAAGTGGGTGTATACAGTACACTTCTGCTGCCCCCGCTTGGGGTGTGTGTCTGTGTATGAGTGTGTGTGTGTGTGTGTGTGTGTGTGTGTGTGTGTGTGTGTGTGTGTGTGTGTGTGTGTGTGTAATTTATTCCTAAATAAAAAAATACCCTGCGTGTGTGATGACTTGCCCGCACGGTCAGACCGATGAAGCACAAGTCTACGCACCTACCGCCTGAAACTAGCACTATGCAGTGACATTAGGGTACACACTTTATACTGAAAAAAACAAAAAAACTTAAAATAATTTATTCCTTTAATATAAAAAATATAAGTGTATTTGCCGCGTGTGTGTGGTGACCCAACCGCACGGTTGTACCAAATGAGAGATAAGACTACATATCTACCACGTGGACTTCGCATTACCTAATGAAAAGTAGATATATCTCTACCACCCTCAGGAATATACGTGTGACGGTATATATTTTTTTACAAAACCCGTTTCGCGGTTGAAAGGTAGTTGGTAAACCGATAATTTAACGGCAGCTCTTCACAGTTCGGCGGTTGGATTGCGGCTGGTTTGTGGTCGAGCGATTGCGGTCTGTAATTCGATTAATAGCAACTGCACGGATTACGTTAATTATTTCCTTCACCGTGTGGTTACCGGGAGCTCTATACAGACTGTTAGTTTTTGTACTCTTGAAAATTACAGAAGTTAATGCACTGCTGATATTGGACGTAATGTTATCAGTCGTCATAGCGATCTTTGGAAAGGCCTTTCCTTTGCAATGGGCGGGTATCGGATGACGATAATAATATTGAACACAAAACCATAAAATTAACATAAATGTACTTATGCTCCTAAGGTGCTGAAGAGTTTGTACGAAAACGCTACTATGTCAGTCCGCCTTCAGGACCAGAGCTCGAAACCTATTCAACTGCAGCGTGGTGTGAGACAGGGAGACGTTATATCCCTGAAACTGTTCTTCGCCGCGCTGGAAGATGTCTTCAAGCTTCTGGACTGGAGAGGACTAGGTATCAACATCAACGGCGAGTACATCTCTCACCTTCGATTTGTCGATGATATCGTGCTCATGGCTGATACCCTGGAAGACCTCAGTACCATGCTCGACGACCTCAGTAGAGTCTCTCAACAAGTAGGTCTTAAAATGAACATGGAAAAGACGAAGATCATGTCAAACGTCCATGTAGTACCAACTCCTATAAAGGTTGGAGACTCTACACTCGAAGTTGTTGACGATTATATATACCTGGGACAAAGAATCCAATTAGGTAGGTCCAACTTCGAGAAAGAGGTCAATCGTTGAATCCAGCTCGGTTCGGCGGCGTTCGGGAAGCTACGTAACATTTTCTCGTCCAAAATTCCGCAGTGTCTCAAGACAAAAGTCTTTGACCAGTGTGTGTTGCCAGTGATGACTTACGGCACTGAGACATGGTCGCTTACGAAAGGCCTCATAAGAAGGCTCAAGGTCACCCAAAGGGCGATGGAGAGAGCTATGCTCGGAGTTACCCTGCGGAATCGAATCAGAAACGAGGAGATCCGCAGGAGGACGAAAGTCACTGACATAGCACTCAGAATTGCTAAACTTAAATGGCAGTGGGCGGGGCACATCGCTCGTAGAACTGACGGCCGCTGGGGCAAAAAGGTTCTCGAATGGCGACCACGTACCGGAAGACGTGGAGTGGGTAGGCCCCCTACAAGATGGACCGATGACCTGGTGAAGGTGGCGGGTAGAAGTTGGATGCGTACAGCACAAAGCCGGTCGTTGTGGCGGTCTTTAGGGGAGGCCTTTGTCCTGTAGTGGACGTTTTTCGGCTGAAGAAGAAGAATGCTCCTAAGGTAAATAAAAAACATTTTTATATGTTTTTGCGCCTGCGTGTGTGGTGATCCAGCCGCGCAGTCGGGCCGAGATAAGCACACGATTACATACCTACCGCGTGGAACTAGCAATATCCAGTAATATATGGGTATACACTGTATACCTCTGCCACTCCCGAGGATATAGTAGGTGATATGGTGTTTATTTTTGTTGAAAGGAAGTTGGTAAACTGACAATTTAATGGTTCTTCACAGTCCGGTAGTTGGATTGTGGCTGGCTTGTTGTCGAGCAATTGCGGTCTGTAATTCGATTAATGGCAATTGCGCGAATTACGTTAATTGATTCCTTCACCGTGTGGTTACCGGGAGATTTGTTGATTTGTATCCTCATGGAATTTACAGAAATTAATGATAACATTTAACAAAAGTTATAAAAAAAAAACTAGTAATTAAAATTATGTACTACCAGGAACTAATTTTAATTAAAAAAGCCTTGTAAGAAAGAACCTATTGGAACTCTGTATTATAGGCTTATCTCGCAAGTCATCTGGCGTTGTTATATTGATCGATAGATAAATAAAAAAGCTTAGTGCTTTTGCTTTGTGTGTGTTGGTGATTATGCCACGCGGTCGGGCTTTGCGAATCACACAATTACATACTTACCATGAGCTAGGTATTCGTTACGTTGACTTTTAGTTAACTTTGATTATCATTATTAGTGGACCTGTATGTATCAAAAAAATACCTTTATAAACGTTAATGGGCCATTCAAAGATCCCGTGTGGAGATCGAACCTATATGCTCAAACCCCTAGTTTAAGTCATCGTCCAATTACTTTAACAGACACTCATTAGGTTTACTGTAAACGCACCCATGACACAGGTTTAATAACGGAGTAACGTTTGTAAGACAGCCAGCAGATTCAGCAGCAAAAAATTGATATTTCTGATTTTTCCTTTTATTTATATTTGTCCGATAAGTGTAGGGCACCCTATAGCTAGGTGGGGCGACGATATTCGTAAGGCAACGGGCAGGGATTGGAGAAGGAGAGCTGAAGATCGAGCTCAGTGGCGTACCATGGGAGAGGCCTACGTCCAGCAGTGGACACACGGGCTTATGATGATGAACACTTTATATCACAATTAACTACACACGCACTTTAAACACATTATCACTTTTTCAACCGTCTTTCCTGTCCACCGTTCACCAAACAAATCGTCGTCCAACCGTCCACATTTATGCCCTTCCCTCAAAACTACAAAGTCATTTCACCATCTTAATTATGTGTCATCATTAAGTATTTATTGATATAACAACCTATTTATTTATATAATATTCATGTTTATTTTTAATTTAACTGTAGGCATATGTAACTAGTCTATTTATTTTATATTGAGTGGTAAACGGTTAAATATAAATAATTAAATACGTTTTCGTGTATCAAATAATTTATAAATACCGATAAAAATGTTTTATAACCAGATAATTATTACAAAATATGGTAAACCTTACCGCGGCGCTCGTAGCGCTGTGAGGCGCTCGTAGCGCTGTGCGACCGCGGTGTTCTTACCGATCACTAAGGTTAAGCAGCGTTCGACTCGGTCGGCCTGAGATGGGTGACCGTTTGTGGCATTTTCATATTCGAGCGTCTCCGTGCTTCGGAAGGCACGCTAAGCCGTTGGTCCTGGTTACCACTTAATGTGGTAGTCGTTAAGCCGAGTTGGAAGCCTTGAAGGCGGCTTGATAAAGTCTAACAGTAGGTGGCCACAAACCTGCCTCCACCAATCCGCACTGGGTCCGCGTGGTGGAGTATGACCTAATCTCTCTCACCTCGATTTGTGAGAGAAGGCCTTTGCCCAGCAGTGGGCAGTATAGGCTGATATTGTTGTTGGTAAACCTTACACTCGTCCATCCTGAACTCGTGTATGGCCCCATACACATATCAGGTAAAACTTAGCCTTTCATACTATGAATTTATTGACAAGAACACAATACCAATCACAAATAATTAATTTATACAATTCACGTCTGTCATCTAATGTATACATGACTTTTACTACTTGCTCCACCTCGAAAGGTTCAATCTAAGAACTAATAACTAATTTTTTTAAAGTTCACTCCAAAAATGTGTCACTACACTTATCCTGAATATTTTATACCAGGGACTTAAAATAAAGTTACCTCGAAAAGTTCACTTCGAGAACCACTAGTAATAATCCTTAAAAAATTCACTCTAAGGACCTCGAAAAATTCACACCGAGGGTTTTCTAGTACCTTGGAAAGTTCACTCAAAGAACTAATCTACATATACGCACTTAAAGCACTTATTTTTACATACTATGCTTACGACATATAACTTCAGGTTTCTTTAATTATATTTTTTTTACAAGATGTATCAATAATGTTGACTATAACAATTGAATATACGTAATGATGTACGTAACACTTGCTTAGCGAATATAATAGCAATTTCATTAATGAAAATAGTTTTAATAACTCAACCAAAATTATTACTAAAATAAGTATAAAACAAAAATATTATATATGCATATACAAGGTGTATCGTAAATAACCCAAGACCTCAGCCACCCCGATTAGATAATTGCTTCACAAATTCAATACCAAAACCAAACTTACAAATTTAAAGTTTATTTTTACCCCTTTTTGAAGCACTCTTATACCCCAATTAACAATGAAACTTGTTCGTGCGCGAACAATGAAACGGGTGCGAATTTAGAATTTTGTTTTAGAAATGCATTTCGAATCTCCATTTTGCTTTGAAACAAGAATAAATTTAGTTTGTTATAGCGCACTGAAGGAGGAACAGCATATTCTGCAAATTAAAAAAAATATATATATTAAAAATTGTCGGAATAAATTCAGTTACCCATTTAAAATAAACCACTTTCAGGTCATGCGTTAATCACGCCACATCCTGCATACATATTTTTACACTATACATCACAGTTTGTATCAAACAAAAATCACTTGAATCTACTATTCAGTTATTGTAGCATTTCCTCATAATTACTCGTAGGACCCATATTTTACTCATCATCGCGTTCTTCATCGACTTTTAATGTGAATCCACAGTTTCATTCTATTAGTGGCTACAGCAGTCCTACGCCTACTTCTGATTTCCTTGAATCCAGGCATTGGAGTCCCTTTTGTAACGATATTTACCAAGAACCTTTAACACTTTGTAATGTTCCTCATAAAATGGAAGTAGCTTAGAGCTCTTTTCCTGGTTCCGAAATGCTGTCTTGGTGATTTTCACCAAATCACCCTGACTTTGTCATAATATTGTTTTCGTATTAGCTGTCGCTCATCTACCCTACTCTTAACTTAATTTTGTATAGTTGCCAAAGCCTCAAATTCCCGACCGGAACCGCCTGATATCTTGTTCATCTTTGGGCTAACTTTGCTTGCCATTGAGCGGACAAAAATTACTTCAAACGGGGCCCTACCAGTTGTCTTTTGTATGGTATTGCGTAAAGCAGTATCAATCTGTGAGGAGTTTGGAACGTGTCAAAAATTGTTTCCAAATTCTTGATCATATTTTGTGTCCCGGTATTCCTAACAGGTTTAATAAAAACAAACTAGTTAAAGAGACCAAGACCACAAGAATGTGAGTATACTTCAGCTTAGACTTAACAAATGACCCGAGGTGGTCAATGTGTAGCGTGGGAAATGGCTTATCAACTTTAGCTATAGGGTGCAAAAAACCGTCGCAAGTATTATTACTTTTGGCGGAAGCGCATTCAATACACGTACCCACATATTGTTTTACAAACCACCATCTTAGAAATAGAAAACCAGTAATTTTTCTTAATTCTGTCTAGTCTTTTCGAAGCCTACACGACCTATCGTGATTTAGCTTGCACACTTGCCACCTCGCACACTTCAGAACCACTATATTATCGCGTATGACCAACAAACAAGTTGGAGCGTCAGCAACCGATCCTGAACACTAGTCGTCATAACTGCCGGAACTAATTCTAGACTGAGGAAGAATGTCAGAAACTGGGTTCTTAGATAAAACATATACATGCGACATTTTTTTATTCCACCCATCCTATATTCAACCGGACAATCAAACTATTGTAGTGTTAGCCAACCACCATCCTATTCGCGGTACTAAATCACGTTTCTGGAGAGTTGGCCGAAGAGCACTGCAATCTGTGACTATTTTAATGATTCCTAATAGAAAAATTCTAAACTTTTTAACCTCGGCAAAAACTGCTAAGGGCAACAACTTCTATGAGCAAAAATTCTTTTCCTCTGCAGTTGTCTGTCAGCTATAATATGCCTCTTCTTTATAAGATTCACTCCCCTACAATTTTTACAGTATGATTCCGCCGTCACCAATCCTACTGGCGTCATTATGGAGTTCGGTCTCTACCCCATGATTAGAAATGACTAACACTGGCCTACCAATTGGACTATCTTCAAAGTCTACAAAAACATTCTCTTGGGAATTTTTCCATTCTCAAGGTGTATCTTTCTATAGTAACTTAGTAAGGGGAGACGCTGATTGTGCAAACCCACCTACAAACTTTTTGAAACCTCACGAGGCTCATGAATTGGCGGACCCTATGTACGTTGTCAGGGCGAGGAAACTCAAAATCCGCCTGGATTTGTCGTGCCAGGTCTTATATCCTCCTAACTTACTTGAATCCATATAGGCAACTATATGTGGTTGTTCCGAAAAAGATTGGCCAATTAATAAGGGTTTCTTTAAAAGATGATCCTTCACTACACTACAAGAAATGGTTGCACTAACATAATCGGTTTTCAAGTTTAATGGCACGGAGCTTGGAATTCGAGATACACATTGTCTTTTGTGCATTATCGGTAATGATTTATGTATCCATCGCGAAGCATGCTCATGCTTTATGTCCAATTTCAGTAACTATTTTGGGCACTGCTGGTAAAATGTCCTTTATCCTTACAATAAAAACAATATTTGCCCACGTGCAATGCTGTTTTCGGCTGTGATCAATTACTTTCCTCAACGCTAAACTAACTATTTCTATTTTTCAACGGCAACTATTATAACTTTCTTTATTGCTTAATAAAAACCGTAATTATTGGTCCTGTTCAGTGCACCTCAAAGTTAACGCACTTGATTTCGTAGTTTTATCACCGATACCGTGGATTATACAGTCAACATCATGTTTTAGATGGTTATAAAACACCTTTAATTAAAGCAATCGGGCCTTTTATTCTTGAGCCTCTCACTTTTATTTGTAATCTAAGTATGGCTACGGGAGTTTTTCCGGAAAGATGGAAGGTTGCATCGGTAACCCCTATTTACAAAACTGGTGCAAAAGAATGTCCCGATAATTACAGGCCAATATCTCTTCTTAGCATTTTCTCAAAGATCTTGGAAAAACTAGTAAATAAACGCATTGTGAACTATCTAGAAAAAAATGGCCTACTTTCAGAAAGACAATTCGGCTTTAGATTAGGCAAAAGCACCCAAAATGCAGTAGAATTACTTATAGATCTTGCATCTGGGCACATAGATAAAGGTCAACATTGTCTTGGCATATTTGTCGACCTTGCTAAAGCTTTCGATACTGTGTCAATTCCAATACTGCTGAACAAACTAGAATCTCTTGGCATAAGAGGCACAGTATTGAGCTGGTTTTCTAGCTACCTTAGCAACCGGAGACAATGTGTAAAGATAGCGGACCATATTAGTAATGAGCTAACTATTTGCTTTGGTGTACCACAGGGTAGCTTACTTGGCCCAGTTTTATTTACAATCTATATGGATGGTATACTTAGACTTAATATACCTAATGCAGATATAATATGTTACGCAGATGATACGCTTATTCTGTTTCACGGTATGAACTGGAATGAAGTATACACAAAAGCACAGTCTGGAATTTTAAGTATCGCCAGTTGGCTTGACCTAAATTTGCTCACTCTTAATACTATGAAAACCCAATACATAGTCTTCAGGAAAACTCAAGCTACTAAACTGCCGAACTATATTATCAGTTTGCATACCAACTGTTGCGAACATAACTTGACCTCTATGTGCACTTGTCCTACACTCCAAAGGACTGATTATTTAAAATATTTAGGTGTTACGATTGATCAATACCTATCCTTTAAGCATCATATAATAGAATTGACAAAGCGTGTTCGAAAGTTCATCTACGTAATGAAACTGCTTCGCGAAAGTGCACCTGTAAACACAAGAAAACTGGTGTACTTAACTCTGTGTCAATCCATTTTACAATATTGTATTGTTACATGGGGTGGGGCAGCAAAAACCTACATGTTAGATCTAGAGAGAGCACAACGAGCAGTTTTAAAAGTTATGCTGCACAAACCTTATCGCTTTCCAACTGATGAGCTATATGCAGAGGCGTCTATTCTTAGTGTCCGCAAAATATACATTACTAATGTCACTACTAAGATTCATATAAAGACTTCACAAAGAGACGACCTAGAAATGCTAAAAAGTAAGCGAAATTTTAGGGTACCGACTGTAGCTGTTAACTCTACTTTTGCTCAACGTCATCCAAGTTTCCTTCACTCACATATTTACAACATAATAAACAAAAACCACAACATCAGGAACGCTACAAACTATCAAATAAAACATATACTCAAAAAATGGCTTATTACTTTGACCTACACACAAACAGAAAATTTGTTAACCATAAGTAGATAAATCTATCACTTGGGTTTTGTACACACACATACACACACAAGCACACACACACACACACACAAACACGCACACACACAAACACGCACACACATACACACACAGGCAAAATTGTGTATTTATGCTACATGTTTCTGTATATTTTAATAATTTTCTTTATAATTTCTTTCTTTTTTTTATTGTTTTTAGCTGTAAGAATGTTCTATAATCTCAGATAACTTGTTATGACAACCCACTATATGTATATGAAGCACGGTGCCCAAGATACAGGCTTAGCCTAGTTTGGGACCGACGGTAACCTCATTTGTATGTATTTTTATTGGCAAATAAAGAATTTATTATTTATTATTTATTTATTATTATTTATTTTGCCGGTAGTCTGGCATTGATTCAACAGAGGGAGGTTTACATAAAAATGACACTTAAGTTGGTTCGCCAAACTTACTACGACATTTAAGCATTTCCTCCAGAGCCTGACCACAAATTCGTTTTCAGGGAAAATCGTCAAGTTTTCCACGCCATTCCGCCAATGTAAACAAAATAGAATGTATGTCTTCATACCAGGTTTTGGCCAGTCCCTGCAGCTGCATCGCAAAATGTATGATTGTCCTTTCGTCCCAACCGTAGACAGAAATATATTCATTGACCCCATTATTCCAAACATTGATACGTTATGAAATAAAACTATTTTTCGGATTTCAACGCGGTTTACTTTTGATTTTTAAGTTCCCGACGTTTCGAGTGCTTTGCAGCATCCATGGTCACGGGAGGGACTGAGGTGTTAGACGTCCAAAAGGCATAGTTATGTCGGGGTACCCTCAAACTTCTTTTTGTAGGTGCGATTTCCGCAGAATGAGCTCACGGTGTCTTGAGGTCTTGTGTCGTGCAGTGTTATGCTTGGTTTTGGAGTTGATTATATTAATTACCGGATCCCAAGTCGATGGAAGCATCCAGCCATCTTCACTATTGATAAAATAATCGATAAAATCCAAAAAATAGTTTTATTTCATGTGTAATAATCGCATAAATCTAAGAACTTAGTATTGATACGTTAATTCTTTTTGGAAGTTTATTTTCCTCGTAAACACAAGAGGAGTTTGGTTAGTCATTAAATCGAAATTCATCAACACCCTAATTAAGTTTATTTTATCCATATAGTAAGTAGTAATAATAAGTTAAGAAATATATATATATATATATATATATATATATATATATATATATATATATATATATACACGAACCCAGCATGTTATGGACCATAAAAGTATTCATTCTGAAATAAATTACTATCCTGTCTCATGTCATGTATCTGCATACGGGCCAATGCATATGGATACCATTTTTCACTAGGTGTATAACTCATTAAATTATGAGCTCGTATAAAATATGTATTTGTGAGAGTATACCACGTGGAGTATTGGTATTTTCAGCATCGCGGTGTATTATTCCACCCACGATTGTCGAAATTCAACAACTTACATACTCGTTAAAATAAAAGATTAAAATATAGGATTCTACGTCATTTATATAGGACTTGTTAGCAATCAACGGTTAATTTTGCTCGCTTTTACCTCGCTAATATTAAATTAATCATGCTGATTACTAGCTTAGGCTTATCCATAATGACAAAAATAAATAAATAATGATAATATGGGCGGGTAATTACGCGTTTTAACGCTTTCGATCCCACTTCTGACTTGTAAGGCAGCCAGCAGGGTCAGCAGCGGAACACTTGATAGTTCTGATTTTTCCTTTTATTTATATTTGTCCGATATAACACTTTTTATCACAATTAACTACACACGCACTTTAAACACATTATCACTTCTTCAACCGTCTTTCCTGTCCACCGTTCACCAAACAAATCGTCGTCCAACTGTCCGTCTTCCACTTTTATGCCCTTCCCTCAAAACTACAAAGCCATTTCACCATCTTATTATGTGTCATCATTAAGTATTTATTGATATAGCAACCTATTTATTTATATAATATTTGTGTTTATTTTTAATTTAACTGTAGGTATATGTAACTGTAGTCAATTAAATTTGTTTGAGTGGTAAACGGTTACCGGAAATACGTTTTCATGTATCAAATAATTTATAAATACTGAATAAAATGTTTTATAACAAGATAATTATTACAAAATATGGTAAACCTTACACGTTTTTATTTTTTAAGTGTTAATGTTTCATGCATGTATATAATACAATGGATTGAGAACTCTGCGAAAAAAACGGGATGACAAGAATACTTACTGAGAGCCCTACGTCTCTTTCTAAGTAGGGTGACCAAACATTTATACGAATATGGACTTGTTGACATAAAATAAACGTATAATTCCCGGGCACTGTTAATTGCCGTAATTCTTTCTTTCTACGCATATGCCACATCTAAAATGAGTAGTAGTTAAAGTTTTTGATTAAATTTCTTTTTCATTCATTTTCTTACTGACTGTACATTTTTTTCAGAATCTGTAAATTCAGCTTCAATATCTCAAAAATTTAGAATAGTCCCCTAAAGCCGTTTTTCTGTATCTACAAGGGTTGAGATAGCTGCCTTTACTGCCCTATCTTAATCCATTCTGTATATAAAGACGAATTGAGAAACTTGTTCGTTTTAAACTCGGTAATAAATGGTTGACAGCGTATTTAAACCACATGATAAATGGTGCATGGTCACCGTACTGGATCGTAATGGGTGCGAGCGTGACACCGGGCTTCTGGTTATTGCTCTGACTCATAATAGTTTCTCGAGTTTTTTAAATCATAGAAAATTCAATGTTGTGTCTGTGAGTAAGAGTTTAATTTTCTTTGGCAATTTTTTGACAGTACTCAATGCTTTGTTTTATATCCATGGTTTCATGTGAAGTTTGCAAGTTTTTCTTTTTAAAAACAAACGTGGGGATACCCTCCCTAGGAATTATTTATGCGTCATGAATGCGTTTACAAAGATGAAATTCAATTATACAACCTTGGTCGACACAAATAATTTTTGGGTTACACAAAGATTTATGTTGTACGAAACCGTGTGATTATTCGATCCAGTGGGCATGGCTTAAGCTGTTCATCATGGACCATTGGAACATGGACCATTCACTTACAAAGTCTTCTTTCTAAATATTTCCGCAGCTAAAAAAAAGACACATTTCGTTTCGGTAGGAACTAGTTAAAATAGGAAAATTACAAATATGTCGTCGATATAGCTCGAACAATTTCCAACGCCTTAATCCGAATAAAAGCATAATCCGTATATTAATATAGTTTTAAATTATACCGTAACAAAGTTGGTACAAAACATAATTAAACACGGCTATCAGTGAATCACGGATAAACTGGCTCCAGCGGGGAGTTTTAAATTTTAAACCGGATTATCTGCATGGACGGATTTTGCTGCGGCGCTAATGTGCATCACAACATGTATCCGATATTGTGTTGTTTAAACTTCTTATTAAGGATGAAAGGGTGCTTTTATGATGTGTAGGTATTGTTCCAGGTATATTGTGATAGGATTTGGCAAAGGAAGATCCTCTAGCTATACGTGACGGCCTGCCACTTCCCCGAGAGTTGGTTGTCGAGGGTTTCAATATAAGTAACATCTCGTACAAACTCTCATATCGCGTTCTAGACATTAATAGCGAAACGCAGGCCTATGTTTAACGCCATCTATTGGTGAATAGTCGCACGTTTGTAGCGATATATAGGGTCGTTCAAAGTATGCAGATTACCTTATATGATGCTTAGAATGACCTAACTATACCTGCGGAAAGACTGCATGATATGAACTCTAGAAAGATCGTCACAACGACAGGTTTTGTGCTTTTCGCATCTTTTTACGTGACTTTTGTCAGATCATCGATACATCTTGTAAGGGGCCTACCCACTTCACGTCTTTTAGTACCTGGTCGCCACTCGAGAACCTTTCAGCCCTAATGGCCATCAGTTCTACGAACGACATGTTCCGCCTACTACCGTTTAAGTTTGGTAATTTTGAGCGATATGTCGGTGACTTCAGTTCCTCTGCCGATCTACTCATTTCCCTAGACGACCATCACAATAAAGTGTTCTTGTTGGATAGATTCATGCATATTTCACTATACGCATCATCGTACAACTAAGGTGGTAAGCTAGCCTTATATCGCAGGTTGCACTTCAAGACCAAAAACAAAATATTGAACAGTCTATTTTTAATAATACTTATTTTTTCCCCACAGGGTGGTACCCCAAGCCCCGCTTTATTACATCTGTCAGAAGCAAAAACATTTTGAAAAAGTAACGAGAAACACCACAATGGGCGGGAGTCTAAAAAATACAATTTCGCTTGTCGAGGGAGCCTTTGGAAGAACAAAAGACCGCGGGGTTTTGTTACCAAGATAGGTCCACTTTGATTCAATAGGTACATATTTTTTTGTATTAAGTGTATAAAAAAATTAAGCTATTGTTTAATTAATAACTCTTTTAATCGGGGGCACATGTTGGAAAACATTACAGTTAAATTATTAAAATCGTAGGGCGGAAAAAATTGTAATTATTATAATGCACAATTCTCTGTAGTTGTTACGACAATAGACTCGTTGCCCATTATATTAGGACGTAAAATCATCTCTAGAATGTAGGTGTGTATATTATCCTATCCCTTCTACCTCGCTCCTACTTCTTCATATCGTTTCGACGTCAAATATGTTGAATTAATATAGAAACGACCCATAACGCGGCCACTTCGACCGCATTTATTAAGGCATTTATTAGGTCCTGCTGCATGCAGGTGTTGGGGAATTACAGAGCACAATGTAAGGTGGGCCATCGTTTGGGTGACACTTGAGATTGGTATTGTCTGAGTCTCCACCTGACTATGTTTTCATTGCTTCCAAATCGGCCATGGTAATTTATATCTAGGTGGGAGACTCTCAGCAAGTAGTACAAATGGATTTAGAAGGGACAGTCCATCCCTCCAAAGGTTGCACCTCGCTTTTGATGGCTCCAAAGTTAATAGGTCGACACACTTGGCAAATCTTTTATGGTTCTTCAACCGTTGCTGTACTGGGGTGTGGCCATGCGTGGGGTGCCGTGGGCCGTTTTCTACCCCGCTTGGGAATATAAATTATAAAGTGTGTTCTTGTTAAGTTTCCTTTTGTGTGAAAATAAATATTTTTGAACAGAAAATTTACGTCAGCTTCTACTTTTGCCATCATTCAACAAGCCAAGAAGATAAAACACTATTTTTATAATGGTCTTTGCAACTACACAAATTATTTAAATCTCACTTCACGCCTTTATTTTTACTTTAGTATTTAAACACAGCCTTATTTTAGGTAGTTTTTTTTAATGGCCGATATGATACCCATATTATCGTCGCTGATACAGACATACCAAAATCGGGGTACCGGAAAAGCGTATAAAATACGCTCTACATATTTCATTTAGTTGGAAAATGCAATATGATAATGCTCTTACATACCGTTATATCGTCTCGATATCAATATATCGTATCAGAGACAATATCATTGTTATCATAGTAGTTCATTAAAAAAAACTCTTACTCTAGACTCTAGAATTTCTTTTTATTGACTGCTAAAGTAGAGCATTTTTTCATCAGTTACAGCGAGGTGGATATGTATTCAGAAGTTTTCCCCATTCCATGCCTCAAAAATCCGCGCAACCAAACAGGCCATTTAAATTCTTTTAGCCAACAAAGGGCTAAGAATCAGCAAACATTTGTAATCCGCGGAGCAATTTATCAACCGGTATTGTTACAGCCACGCGGATATATTTCATCTGTCTGCCACCTTACAGGGAGTCGTAATGATAGCTATTTGAAGACGGCTGATAGCCCGTGCGACTACACGACCCTTTTATAAATCGTATGTTATTATGGTTGGAAATAAAAGTGGGAATAGTTTTCTTCATGGAATTGTAGGGGATAGCCTGGAAATATTTTTTTTTTGTATATTGTGTAGTAGAGGATTTTTTTCTTAGTTTTAAATGAAAGAAGGTTCTTTGTCAAATGGACTAGTTCGCAATATAGTTTAATGAACATTTTAAAATTTTAAAATCGGTAGGTATAATACTCTTTATTGATGATAAAAATCGATTTATATTACGATATCGATTCTTTTATGTCAGGATATATAATACGAGTAATAATAATAATAACTCATTTAATTCAGACAACAGAAATTGACATAAATATATTTATACAACTTACTGGCCCATAGAATGTATACCTTACAGACTAACTTACATATAATAATATATGGAATTTATCTATCTATATCATCACGCCAGCTCCCTCGCGGGGTAGGCAGAGAGTACAAAGTTTCAACAGGTCCTTTCCTTATATACCTCTCTGGCTTGGTCGGTCAGCGTGACTCCGCACATCTTCCGCAGAGATTGCATTTCGACCGCATTTATCCTGCTATCGTTCTCCTTCTTACATACCCAACTCTCACTTCCATATAGCAGCGTTGGGACAAGCACTCCGTTATACATGGCCAGCTGCGCCTTTTGGCTTAAGTGCCGGCTCCCAAGTAGCCTTCCCATCGCACCATTAACTCTATTCCCTGCATTCACTCTTCTCTCCATATCAGCGGTGTATTTCCCATCCTTACTGAAGGCGCCTCCAAGATATACAAACTTAGTCACTTGCTCCAGCACATCGTTACCAACCACAATCCTTGCATTCGTTCTGGTTTATTCCCTTTAAAAAACCATGGAACTTCTAATCTAAATAACATGTATTTTCGGCGACATGTTGCGCTGTACAGGGGTGTCTCTCAGTCTTCCATGAAATCTTCTGAGTACGTCACCCCTCGGCCAGAAGTCCTTGCTCATGAAGGTCTCCAGCTTGGCAGTGGGAACTCGCACCACAAAGGAGTCGAAAGCCGCATTGTGTTTCGAATTCAACTTTTCGACCCTCAGCGTATACAAGGACTTCTTGCGGGCATACTCCACAATGTCATTGGCTTTGGTGGTGTAGTGTAGCCGTGACACGTACAGCAGCGTCGTCGGTACCACTGAATGCAGGAGTGTGCCATCATCGACTGGTGCAGACCCACACCAGTTTCTTCGAGGAGGCCTCTTTTTCTTCTCCACCTTAATGAAGCCTTCCTCATCAACTTGACCCTTAGTGGAGGTCCGAGGCACTTTAGGTGCCTTCCCCGTTGTCCCCTCTGGTGCGCGGGCAGCAGCGGCAACGTAATCACGACGAGGAGAAGCCGTGTTTAATTTTGACGTCACCGGCGCCGCCACTGCTGGTGCTGCGGATCTGGCGGCGGGGCGCAGTGTACTGCGGATGGCGGGGCGCGGTGTGCTGCGGGTGGCGGAACGCGGAGCATCGCGACTCATCGGCCGACTCAAAACTGCAATATGCAATATGCATGCATATATGCAGGAATTTATTTTACGAATCCCTAGAAAAGTTTAATAGTCTAAACGACATTACACTTATTAAAAACCATGATGTTAATATAAATTTAACATTAAAGCCAAAATTTCAATGAGATATAGATATGATTTTCATATATCCGATCGCTACAAAATGATTTTTCCGGTTTTAATCATTTTAATGACACAGCCACGCCTGTATTCCCCAAGCGGTTTAATCATTTTAATAGCGATGAAAAATCGTTTTACCGATTGAAACATAGATTATTACGGACTCCGAGTGCCAGGATAGCATAAATATTAAGAAGTAATTACACTTTCAGTGTTCCTCCATGCCACGGCTGGTTCACTACAATTAGCAGACGTCATAAATTCTACTGTTACCAGGATAACATAAACAACTATAAAGTAACACTGTACCTAATGAGATGAGGGTTCGAGTACACTCCTTTGCATAAATGGGAAACAGTATTTTCATACTTCCTTGTTCTTGGTTTTACACAGTATATATATCTACCACTTAGATCTACCAGCAGTATTGGCCATGGTGTCCAATATCTATGCCTCGATAGGCATCATAGGTGTACCTTCATTGAAACTGTGGTAACCTATCCCAGCCTCAAAACTGCATAAACATAATTCGATACGTCAGAATACTATAAGAAAGCTCCACGAATTCCCGACAAAAGTACTAGGAAAGCATAAACAGCTTAGAAGTAACCATTCTTAGTATCCCGGAGCACACCGTTCCAATGTCACTGTTCCTGCTTCTAGTTTTAGTCGGCGTCATTAAATAGCTGTTGGAAAACTTTTCTAATTAGGAGCGGGGCATTAATCTTCGTGACGTCTCGCGATCCGTTGTGACTGGCACAAGTTGCCGAATTATAGAAATAATTATGCTGGAAATTGTATTGATTGCTGCCCCGAGGTCGAAGTCGTTTTATTCAAACTTTGAACTCCTATTTTTAGTTTAAAAGGCCCAGTATGATTTTGCATAAAATAAATTATGGTTGAGAAAACCTGTATGAGTTAAGATATGATTATGAATTGGTAGATAGTACACATTAACGTTCTCGAATATTGTTGAGTGGACAGCTGTCTAATATTTTCTACTGAATAATGATACCAGTTACTTTGGTCCTTCTACGGATTTCCTACTTACTTATTTGATGTAGCGGGGACACTCCAAAAATAGCTCTCTTCATTACCTTTTACATGATCCAAAGCTTTCTTATAATACCCATCGTGAACCGCCATGTATCGACATCATCACATCCAGGCAAATCAGAGTATATACCTCCTCCATCTTATTCTATATTCCCCAATCGCTTGATTATTGGCCAGGATACTGTACAGGATACAGTTTTTGGTCACAGTACTTATTCTGCTAATTATAACATCATTTTGCCACATATCCTACCCGTTTCTATTGAGTTAAAACTATTTGGCGTATTTATATATATATATATATATATATATATATATATATATATATATACTTACTGACTTACTGATTGTCATAAAGCGAGATAGTTTGACTAGTTATTCTTTATTTAATTTAATATAATTTCTTTTAAATTTAACGTTGTTAAAATTATTGTGTAAGCATCCTATTTTTTATTTCCTGAGCAGTCCTTGAGAGGAGTCGAGGCGCCATCTTGGCAGTTGCCGGGTAGGGAGATTGTTATAAAGGTGGTTGATCGAGGTGGATCAAGGAGTGTTGTTGTGATTTTGGCGAAGCTAGATCGGTGCCGCGAACCCGCTGATCGACTTTAAATTATTTTAAAAGTTATTTAAAATTTATTATAGAATCAGTGAAAGAGAATAGTGATTATAACGAAATTATTTGCAATACTGTGAAATTGTGATTAAATTGTACCTACGGGTACTTATGTATATATATATATATATATATATGTTTGGTGTTTGTAAGAGACACTCGCCCATGTTTTAGCTTATTGTAGCAGCTAGTACGCCCTAAGCTAAATAGCTAAAAGGATGACGCAAATGCCAGCCAATCGGCAACACCAGCTGGTGGCTATTCATTCACACGAAACGCCGTAAAACTCAAATCTTAATTAGAGCAGTAATTAGTTTAGGTAGCTGTCTCTCTGCTAAAATAGTTAATAGTATAGAAATGTAATATACAAGGTGTAACATAATAAACGCAAGACCTCAGACACCCCGATTAGAGAATTGCTTCATAAAGTCAAAACGAAAACCAAATTTTCAAATTTAAAGGCTTCTACCCTTTTTTAAAGCACTTTTATACCTTAATTAACAATGAAACTTGTACGTGTATGTGTGCGTTTACTACGTTTTAGGAATGCGTTTAAAATCTTCTTCTTGCTATGAACCAAGAATAAATTTAATTTTGTATAGGGCACTGAAGGAGTGAGAGCATTTTTTGCAAGTTTAAAAAAAATGTTAAATACATTAAAAATTGTTGGAATCGATTCACTTACCGATTTAGAATAAACTACTTTTAGGTCTTGCGTTTATTATGTTACAGCTTGTAGTTATCGGACAGAATATTAAAGTATTAGCTATCTCTCTATTCTGATAGAATACGAAAACAGCTAAAAGTCTTTTATCGGCGCTGGTTAAATTTCTGGGATATTAGTAGTTAAATTGGGCACCAGGTCAAATACCATTATATGTTTTTATTATATTTATATTATAATGTATACAGTAAGATAGACTTTGGTCTCTTCAATAATTTTAATATTTATATTATCATGCCAGATTCCTTTTACAAGTAACCAATATCTTGTTATGCTTCTTGACTGTATTATCCTACCATTTTACCTAGATTATAATTTTCATAACTGGCTGTATATCAAAAAATATAAAATAAAAAAATAAACAATAAAATATAATAAATCCAATAGACGACACCAGCCGGACCAAGTATTATCATATTCAGCCAGTTGGCGTTAGACCACTACTATTAGTATTAGAGTAAGTCAGCTGTTATTGTAAGCTGTACTTTCGATTACTCAGTAAATGCAAACGTTTTGAAAAACGTAATAATACATTTTATTCTTTATTTTTATTTGATACTAGCTATTTTTCGGGGCTTCGCACGCGTTTGTTTTGTAATTTGACATAGGTAGGTAGGACTTTTTAGGATAGTATTGTTCCAAGACTTAAGAAGAGACACCTCCATATTAAGTTTCTTTTAAATCTGTTCAGTCGTGTGAATATGGAGAAATAAAAACAACTATCTACTATTAGAGCAAGTCCCCAGCCTTCCAGTCGCCTGTGAAAAGAAAGAAGGAAATCGAAAGATTGCCAGGCTTTTCTTTAGCCAAAATATGATTAATATCTTTGGGCCTTCATAGAAGCCGGTTAAAACCCACCAAATTCATTTAATGCAGGATAATATCGGCATGATCTAATGTGTAAACAAAGTAACCTATTTCATATTATTATTTTACGACTCAAGATACTTTAATACTATCTAGCAATCTATATCATCACGTCAGATATCTTGCGGAGAAGGCAGAGAGTACAGAGTTCCAACATGTTCTTTCCTTACAGACCTGTCCAGCTTTTTGCACTCTCATAGTTCGTCTAATACGCTTGCCGGTTACGGAAACTTTTGAATTGCTCTTCGGATAAGACATGGTCTATTTAGTCATGGTAAGATAGTCTAGGTCTTCTCTGATATCTACGTCCTGTTCTAGGTACACTACCAACTGACAGCGGCGTGGAACCATTTGACCCTTTGTTAATATGTATATATTTTATTTTTTTACTACCGTTTTTTTATGAAATATGTAAATGGTTGTTGTTCTACGTCTTTACACTTTTGCATTGTATATATATGTGGTTTCTTTCATATTAAGTTTCTTTATAATCCGTTCAGTATGAAGAGATAATAGATATTCCGCAGTAGTCGTGCCATTGTTCGAGATAAAAAGTGTTTTGTTTTATTTTACGATGAATGACACCTTCATATAACGTTCCAGTTAAATTCGTTTAGCCATTTTAAAATGAATAAATACCAGCGACGTCGCAAGAACCGCGATTCTTTCTGGGATCAAAAGACCTAAGAGACCTCGAGACCTAAATCACCTTGAAAGTGTTAGTAAGATCCATTCTATAATTTTAGTATGAAGAATTAACAGCTAGATATCGCGGAAGAACCTTGTAGGGAAAATATTGTTCATTTTGTCAACTTCCACCAGACTAATTTTTATATCAACTATCACTATTACCGGGTTCAGTCTTAGCCCCACTTAGCCCGCACAGGTGGTCTTTGTAAAATATAAACTAAACAAAAGCGCGATCTTATTCAAAACACAACACAAACACAGTCTCATAAAGAAACATATACAATACCTTCATTTTCAAGAAGGATTATCAGTACATCTATTTATTTTTAAATTATCGGCTAAATATATCTGATTTAAATCTTCTCTTCCTACCCTGCCAAAGATTATAATCATGCGCAATAATATCTAAAAACGGTACGTTGTCAGCTAAGTATGTACCAAAGTTTTGTCAGTACATTTTGTGTTAGTCTTCTTGTAAGATATTAATCGTCATTAAAGTATCGTTAGAGTTCTCTCCAGAAGAAACAATCCTGAATGCATCATCGGTTTATGCACAAAACCATATTTAAGTGTTTAAATCAAACGTGTATGAACAATTTCGAGTGAGTGTTTTAAACCACTGAAAAGTTTTTCATGAGGAGACGAACCTGAGTCCAATATCAATTCATGGATGAATTCATGTGTAGGCAAAGTCACACATTTTACATCGTAATATTGCAGTTCGGGACAAACAGTAGTAAAGGTGTATGGTTTAATCCGCGGCAATCTAGTAGCTAAGTAGATTTAGAAACAATGAATGATTCATCAAAATCGGCTTTCATTTTCTTTCCTCAAAAACTTTTGAATTTTTCGAAAATATAAGTAAATGTATTTGTAATCTTTAGTACAAGCTACAACTATACAACATTTCATTAAAATCCATTAAACAGGTTTGGAGTAGTTTCTTTTAGAAATCCAATGTTTCGCTTATTTTCGTCTTTTCTGGAGAAACCTTTTGATTTTTCGAGATAAATACCTTGTTAGAATGATATCCTTTCCTTGGGTTCTTATTTCCTAAAAGTTACTTTTCCCCAACAAACCATTTGATTACCTGAAAACTTAAATATTAACTTTCTGTTTTTCTATTAATTATCTGTCATATGAAATATATCCGTGCTAAGTTTCACTGACATCTGAAAAGTAGTTTTGGAAAAATAAATGACTTATCAAAATCGACTTTTTTGTACTTACCCCAGAAACTGTAAAATTTTTCGAAAATATAAGTATACTGAGTTATGATCTTTTGTATAGTGTTTAGCTTAAATTTTAAGGTATCCGCATGCAAAATTTTATCAAAATCCATTTGGTAGTGTTTGCGTGATGATGGTTTATACCCTTGGCCAGACTGACAAACAGACAGCAAAGGCAAAAATTGTAGAATCGGCGTCCACTTTGTTAGAATGATATCCTTTCCTTGGGTTCTTATTTCCTGAAAGTTACTTTTCCCCAACAAACCATTTGATTACCTGAAAACTTAAATATTAAATTTCTGTTTTTCTATTAATTATCTGTTATATGAAATATATCCGTGCTAAGTTTCACTGACATCTGAAAAGTAGTTTTGGAAAAATAAATTATTTATCAAAATGGACTTTTTTGTACTTACCCCAGAAACTGTTAAATTTTTCGAAAATATAAGTATACTGAGTTGTGATCTTTTGTATAGGCTATAATTACACAAAATTTCATTGAAAACCATTAAACAGGTTTGAAGTAAAGTGTCTATTTAGAAATCCAATGTTTCGCTTATTTTCGTCTTATCCGGAGTAACCTTTTAATTTTCCAGATAAATACTATACAACATGTAAGCCAACATTGTAAGGTACCCGCATGCAAAGTTTTATCAAAATCCGCCTGGTAGTTTTTGCGTGATGATGGTTCATACCCTTCGACAGACGGACACATCGATAGTATGATTGTTATTTCCTAAAAATATTCCATGTACAGACACGACTTCCTTACAGTTTTATTAGATGTATAGATTCTAAGATACAATACTAAAGCAGCTATCTGCACATTAAATTTATTTAAACCAAATATTTGAGATTTATCCTATCCTAAATTACTTTAGGTACTATAACAACGGTTTTCTTATACCTTCTTTTACCTATGGAAAATCCTACATAGGACATTTTCGGATCCTCGTGGTAAGCTCGCGAGGCATGTCGGATTCCGCAGACTAAAAAGCCCCGGGTGGCCCGCATCAGTATTTTGGAGGAGCTCCGGGATCTCCATATAGAACGATAGGTGCTTCTTTCTACCGTACTCCGAAGAGCCCGCCATCGGTGGAGACTTGGCAATACGTTCCCCCCTGCACCGACGCAGTGCTCACGGCGACGTGGGCGATACCACGTTGCAGTCCTCTTTGAGCCAAATATTACGGGGACACGAGTTAGCCCGTATTCTTAAGTCCCAGGCTATTGGGCTGAATGCGATTCTTATCCTATCTCAACCAGAAGAACAAGATATAATAGTCCTTAGCCATATTATGTCCTTTTAACCTTTGTACTAGCGCTTAATGTAAGGATTTTAGCGATTTCACTAACATCTGAATCGGTGCCGGCATTTAGGAGTTATGGTGGAATAAAAAACACACACACACACATACATATATAAATGAAACCTGTAAAAGTAACACTCCCTTATTTGAATATTCGTGTAGAAAGGTTATCTATTTATCTATATCATCACGCCAGAGGGCTCAGCACGAAAACTTTGACGTAAGCGTGACGCGAGTAATCGTGATATCACGTTCGTGTTTATGTAGTATATTTTAAGTGTGACATATTGACTCGTTAGCGTCCCGTTAATGTAAATCTTTTTATGCTAAGCTCTCCGATATCTTGTAAAAAGGTTATAATGTGTATATTTACACGTGTGTGTGATAAAGTGCAGCCATTTTTATCCATAATTTAGTATTTCACTTCTAGGGTTGTTAGATTGTATAATTGGATACAAAAATTGTATATTTTAGCTATATTATTGTAGTATATTTCTATAGAGAACGTCAAGGTTTAGCAGTGTGTGACTCGGACGGCCTGAGATGGGTGACGGGTGAACTGTGGCGTTTCATATTCAAGCATCTTCGTGCTTCGGAAAGCACGCGCAGCCGTTGGTCCTGGTTACCACGTATTGTGGTGGTCGTTAAGCCGAGTTTGAAGCATATAGCTTCCAACTCGGCTTGGCGTCTTGATAAGTTCCAACAGCAGGTGGCCACAAACCAGCCTTCGCCAATCCGCACTGGGTGGCGTGGTGGAGTATGACCTTATCTCTCTCACCTCGATGTGAGGAAAAGCCTTTTCCCGGCATTGGCAATGTCCCACACATTAAAGGCTGATATTATGACACGTTCTTGTATAAAAAAATGAAATAGTGTAGTAATAAAACGCGTTCAGGCGCGGCCGCGGTGGCATGCACGGTGGCGATCAGCTCCTGCAGTAATATTTGTATGGAAATGTTCACACCGACGCGTCCTGCGCCCTGCACATATTATCAGGGGCGGCGTCAGCACGTGCAATCATAGGGAAATACTGATCGCCATTGTGATTGCCGCCGGGGATGCCACCGCGGCCGCGGCTTAACGCGTTGGTTTGGATGTATCTTAACTGTCTTCATATTACATTGCGATCTAATATCATCGGCGACATGTGCATGTACTAGGGGTCTGGTGGCAAAGCGCATCGCTTTGTGATCACAAGGCCCTGGGTTCAAATCCTAAGTCGGATAAATGTAGTTTTTCTGACAAAGAATTGCCAGTATGAGTCCGGAGTCTGGAATTGTGCCCGGTATATGGCAAAAGGCACTCAGTACACCTCTGGCCACCATCGCTTGGGGATTATAGGCGTGACGGTAATTATAATTACGTTTGTTCTGAGAATTTTTAATTGTAGCAAAAAAATAAAGCTCAGACGTGGTTTCTCCAAGTGTGCAAAACTTACCCTCAAAAATTATTCATTAGTAACAATAACCTTGTAGATACCTGTTTGTGTTTATATAATTATGACGACCGATTTGGTGCAGTTGTTATTCCCGCACAGGATAAATCTTTGTGTGACCTACAATTATTTGGTTCGAATTATAAGTGTTAATTCGGTGGAAAAATATCCAGTATTAGTCCAGAGTCTGGCATTGCCATTATACCAATTTAAATAAGATTTAACCCCGCGAGGGAGCTGCAGTAATGATATAGATAGATAAATAAATATAAGATCTAACGTCGTTGGCAAAAAGTGGGTATACACAGTACACCTCTGCCACCCCCGCTTAAAGGTGTAGGCGGTCGTAGCGGTGTTATTTTTTTAATCATAAAATTTTGAGTATTTATACAAGCTGTAACATAATAAACGCAAGACCTGAAAGTAGTTTGTTCTAAATCGATAACTGAATTGATTCCAACTACTCTTAATGTACGTTACATTTTTTTTTTAATTTGCAAAAAATGCTTTTACTCCTTCAGTGCGGTATAAAAAACTAAATTTATTCTTGATTCATAGCAATAAGGAGATTACAAATGCATCCCTAAACCGTATGTCTCAAAATGCCGACATACACATACAAGTTTCATTGGTAATTGGGGTATAAAAGTGCTTAAAAAAGGGGTAAAACCTTTAAATTTGGAAATTTGGTTTTCGTTTTGGATTTATGAAGCAATTCTCTAATCGGGGTGTCTGAAGTCTTGCGTTTATTATGTTACACCTTGTATAAAATGAGTCATGTTTACAAGCTTTTATTAAACTTGCAATGTTCTTATGTCTTTCTGCCTGTATGTCTATCTTTCCGGTTCAAATTTTGGAATACATTTTTCAAGCACTTGCGGGTATCCGATTGAGCTAAAATTTGGCATACGTATGTAAGTTTGGTGACAATGAAATATTACAGTACCATGGAGCTGGAGTCGGAAGGTGGCCAAAGGAACATGTAAGCTATACAAAGTAAACCCCTCGTGTTTAGGCTTGTCAGATTGGTATTGACAAGTACTATACAATCAGATGATGTTCAGGGTCTGATAATGAAGCCGAAATGTAATCCATGGAACCACCCATCTACTCAATATAGTCCCGCCGTGCTTGGGCCCGTTGGATTTATCTTGACAAATACTTTAGACCTTTAGATTTATTTTATTTATTATCTCGTTAGATTTATGGCTGGTTTTGATTTCAGGAAAATAGCGATATGAAGTTAGTTACTTCTTCCGGCACCCCTATACTCCACGTAAGGATCGTAACCCCCATAACGTAACGTCATTGATGGGGCCAGGGCGTTGAACCCCCATTGTTATATTGATTAATGGCGCAAGGGCGAGCCTCAAGTGCTTCAGAACAAGTTATGAAATCCGTAGAGTTTAGCTGCCGTGATGAGGGAGTTAGGAACGAAAGGTTGTATATTATAGGATTTTTTGGTCAGCAATTGACGCTCAATGTAAAAAAAAAATTATTTGATTCTCATCTTGATTATTGGTGATTTTTGTATTAATGTAGTTTTGTATTTAAAAAACAACTTAGCCCGACTCTAGGAATTATTGCTGTGGTGGGTGCGCTTAGAAACATGAAAAACATATGCTTTGTGCAGGCCCAGACCAAACTAGACATTTGTCCCGTGCGGGCATCGAACCTGTGACTACTCAAGTTAGTGGGTAGATCGCTCAAGCTCTTAGCTATCGGACCCAAGTCGTCCGTTAATTAATTAATGTACTGTCTTATGCGTGACAACTATATGCTTTAAATGTATGCTTTCTTTAGCTAAATAATAATTGATTGCCTCGTTGGTCTAATGGCAAAGCACATCGCTTTGTGATCACGAGGTCCTGGGTTCAAATCCTAGGTCAGACAAATGTAGTTTTTCGAACGAAAAACTTTCCAGTACACCCACGTTTCGCCGACGATGTAATGTCCCATGTAATAGGGGGCGAGCCTATTGCCATATAGCGGGCACATTATTTATATATTTATTTCAGATATACTATATCCATATTATGACGTTAATTACAATATTATTATTTAATTAAAACTTTGAAGATAAAAATACAGAAAGAAATATATATATATATATATATATATATATATATATGTATTATAACATACTGGAGCCAATTTTACTTCGTTACTTTTACAATTAAGAATTTTGCAATTATAAAGCACTTTTGAGCGTGGGGCGACGGTTGAAAGAGGAATATTAAAATTTAGAGACTGAATCGTTGAATGTACGGCAGAGTGTCGAATGTCCGAGTGAACGTCTTGAATGAACGCCTGTTGTGCCTGCAGCGACAATGGGAGCAACGTTGGGCTAGCTTCGCGTGAGCTACAACATCGGCAAGCGTCCAAGCCGGAACATCTTCCCGCCTCGTTGAAAGCTACTTTCAACCCTGAAGATCGTCTGTGTTTAGAAGTGGGCAACGACGAATCAGTGGTCCTTGTGCGACTTCTAGTGCTGTTAAGGTCCAAGACACCTATTGAAGGGTGGTACATGATCCTCTTGAATGAGTACCATATCACCAATATTTAGCTTGTTTGTATTTGTTTTCCATTTAGTTCTCTGCTGCAGCTCTCCGATGTATTCTCCCTGCCATCTGTTCCAGAAGTGCTGGCTTGGTGTTTCTATGCGTTCATATCGCAGATTGCTTTCTTTGCAACTTAAGCTTCCGATAAGAAAGTGTCCTGGGGAGAAAGAAAGGAGGCTGTCAGGAGAGGAAGATATTGGGCACAAGGGACGGCTGTTTAGAATGGCCTCCACTTGCGCAAGCAAAGTATTTTTTTTTTAAGTTAATTGACTATTTGCCATTACTTGCTTAGTATTTGGCGGATTTTACTCCAGCTTCCCAGATACCCCCAAGCGAGGGGCGTAAGTTGGGATAACATTAAATTTTATACCTTATTGATTTGCAGAATCAGATAATACTTTACTGATTTTCGTTAATTACTAATTTTCTTGGCAGCAGCTACAAAATTTCGCAATGTTGAAAAATATTTCCCTTGTGGTAAAATGGTTGAGGTAAACCTCTACGAGACATAAATCTTCGAAGTGTCATCAAGAATGCCCTTTTTGACAAATTGCTAGCTGTTTCGAGATGTAAACATGTATATCGTAGGAAGACAAATAAATATAAATAGTATTTAGTTAGCCGTCTGGCATGGCCGTTTCGATTTAAAATATAGAATAGTGATAGCGATAGTATTTTAGACTTATAGTTATATATATGGCTATACTTATATTAAGGGCTTACTTTTGTCTAATAAATTATATTTGTATTGAAAGATTGACGCTTAAGAAATTATTTGTTGTATTTTTGTATTATGTAGAAATTGTTTCACTTATGTATATTTTAATAATTTTGGATATCAATTATTGATTCAAAATGCTTATTATATGGTATTGTATTAAATCTGATTTTTGGTAATGTTTCAAAGTTAATTTTGTAGATTATCGTATTATTATTTCCTTTTAGAGTAGACTACTCATGCAATCAAAGTTCTACATAAAACTAATCTAGGGATTTTTAAGTTCTTGAGATAAGACATGACATGACTACAAAATGACATCCAACTATTCTGAATGTCTGGTGGCACTGGTTGATCCCAGTCTAACTTCTGTAGTCACAATTCTTGCATTAATATCTTAGGTTGTATAATAAGTGATCAAACGAACTTACCTGAAGTGAAGTTCGATCACTATTATACGAAGTCCTTCGTTCGAAGATATAAACATGCAGCTCTCTCTACTCGCTTGGCAGTCCGCTAACTTTAGAAATGTCAACGCCTCCTCTATGGTATCTGTGGACATAACCTCTGCGACCATTCCTTTTAGAAGTAGTACATTTCAACTTTACCAACGGGCAGGGCGGGTTGGGTACTTATATCTTCGAACAAAGGACTTAGTATAATAATGATCGAACTTCACTTCAGGTAAGTTCGTTTGATCACTTATTTTACTGTGTCCTTCGTTCTCGATATACACATGCAGCTGTTTAGAGCTATAAGGGTAAAGTTGAAGTATACCACATGAATGTCATTTTTAAGCGTGAGCTCTAAAACATAACATGTCATGTACATTTGTATAACACATTCCCGTTGTTTGCATTGCTATACAACACAAATACAACATATATACACAGACGAGTATATATACACATATATTGTTTCTTACAACCAGTCTGTCTAACTTATTCAAAATAAATTTAAATAATCAAATTCTATAACATGTTATGTTATCTAGCGTAGATCCATCCCAACAAAAATCTTTAAAGCACCTGTTATAGCACACCTCTTGTCCATAACTCATTACTACCGGGTAATAATAATCAATCATTACTTATCAGATATCAGTGCATTCTCCATCTGTTATGTCTTCTATATATAGAATTTTTGTTTTCTTTTCTTTTTTTTTTATAGATATGATCTTTATATAACGATAGTTGAGGAATAACCGATCCAGAACTTTATTTATATGAAATTAATCCCTTTATAATAATTCTTGTATCATAGAAAACCCTTCCGAAACGAACTATGAGAGTGGAGGAAGCCAGTAAATAAAGAACCTGTTGGAACCCCGCACCCCTCGCCTACCCCGCAAGGGGTCTCGCGTGACGATATAGATAGAGATAGATAGAAAACTCATACTGTGTACTAGATCTGGAAACAAAGTATGTTAGTACCCAATCTATAACAATATAAGACAAATAAGACAGGGAAACCTGTTTCCCCACTAAAGTGTCTTCCAAGTGGAATGTGGGGCTTTATTTTTTATTGTCAAATTATCTATGATGATGATAAAGTATTTTCCTTTATGGTCAAAGTTTGGTTATATTTAATGTTAGTTATATTTATAATCTTTAAAGATGTACATATACCAAAATTTAACATTTTTACTAGAGGCCTTTGTACTAATGTCCTTATCTAGAGCTATTCCACACATAAGGCTATGTACTTTAACTATATGATCTCGCTATATCAACTATAGCATGTCAACCTAATATCGTTAAATTTTTAAATTATAAAGGTATTATTATTAAGTCATTTGCATGACTTTATTTTCTTTTTATATATAGATACATTAATAAGATACATGTAACATGTGGATGTAATAATTTAAATGTAACATTATGAAAAATGCAAATTTTTATATGACATCTCCAATCCAATATTTTTACACTGAACCACCTTCAAATAAATAACAGCATGTATAGTGCTCTAAAACCACCTGTTTTCATAATGGTAGCAGGTTGTGTTTGTGTCATATCTCCGATATCCTAACTGTACCAGAAACATCACTGGTGCTCAATATAAATATATTATGGTTTATTTGTAACAGCCATGTTGTATTCCTGAATGTTTAACTGATTTTTTCAGTAACATAAAAAAACCCAAAACAAGCCTTTATGTAAAAAGCCTAGCAAGCTTTTCTTACCTCACATTCTCTGGTAGGAGACTTCCAATGTCCATTGTGATTTGTTTTTGGTGGGCTGATAGGTACACTGTGGGTTAATATTTTTACACATCGGATGAGGATTGTTGTTCTATATTGGTTACAACACTGGTAGTTTTTTGAAATTTAAACTACTGCTTATGAATAGATAGTTATAATTCCATATTGGTACTCCACTATATTAAAACTCATTTAATACAAAATATATACTGCTGACCACAAAGGTTCTTATCCCAATCAATGTTTCATGACTGTATTGTTAGGACTCATCTTCCCTGGCTACCCTGCAAGGGGCCTGGGCTGATAATATTGATAATTATTAGTTTTATGTTAACTGGATAGACCAGGTATTCTATATTATATTTTAAGGATGTATGTGTGTAACACAAATTATTGCACAACTTGCCTGTCTCAGCATCGGTAGGCTGAGATATTATATTTGGAATATTTCCACAATTCTGTTGCTTGTCAGTTATAACAGGCATTGTTATAAGTAGAGAATACTTTGGCTCATCTGTTTATAAACCCTGTTCAGCGATAAATATTGCAAGGTTTACCTTTTTTAATACAAGTGCTCATAATATTGCACAATTCTTTGTGTAATAAGCTCCACTTTGGGCTATTTCAGGATTATTATACAAGTATGTCTAATAATGAAATCAATGCAAAACATTATGTTTCTGCAAATGAGTGGCTTATCTATCTATCTATCTATAACCTCACGCCAGATCCCTTGCGGGGTAGGCAGAGAGGCTTATGTTATTAATAATGTATTGTTATTCATAAATTCATAAACAATGTCCCTTTAATTACCCTTTCAGAAAGTCTCCTTTAGGAGATATAATATCACAAATTGCTTATGGTTTATAGCAATAGTCTTTGTATTTACTGTTTAAGGTATATATGTTGGGTAACATTTTAGATTCTTACCATTGTAGAAATGTGAACTGCACAGGAGCACCTCATGGGTGCAACCTATGAGTAGTATGACCTTCAGCACATATCTCGTATGGGCCCCAAGTCTTGCGGATCACGCCGATGCATCTCGTACACCACTCGTGTCCTTGAATTACCGTTAAGTCTTGCGGACCACGTCAATGCATCTCGTACATCGCCCGTGTCCTTAAATTGGCATCGATCCTTAACAATCATCATTATTGATCAATGTCCCCCCTAATTTCTCTCATTAGAGGTATTACATTGCCAATTTATAGACGGTTAATAATTGTTTGCAGGTATATTGCGTGTTAAACTGTTTTTACACGAAGAGGGACATGAGACTTCGTAAGTTTACTTTTCGAGTGAAGACTTTACAAGTCTTAATATGACAAAACTCACGTCTCCAAATATTCGATATTATATACATAAACAAGTTAAGCTGAAAACGCCACAAATAAACAACTATCAGTTGATCTTTTTAGAATGTACTTTTTTGTCTAGACGTAAAATATTTCTGAATTTGCCTATACGATGTTTTAAATTTATTTCACAACATCACTTGAGTATATAAAAACCTTTTGTTATATAATTTCACTGCTACGACTATATGATTAAATTAAATGTCGACCAAAACTTTATTACAAGGTATCGGCTGCCGCGCTAAATGAAAGAATGGTCGCAGAGGTTATGTCAACAGATACCATAGAGGAGGCGTTGACATTTCTAAAGTTAGCGGCCTGCCAAGCGAGTAGAGAGAGAGCTGCATGTTTATATCGAGAACGAAGGACACAGTATAATACAAGTGTGTGTGTAAATATATTGTGACATTATAAATCTTTTGTAATAGGTATATCTTGTGGAATGTCTTGTGTTGGGAGGTGTAAACAATCATTGGATGGTTTCCACCCCAATCTAAGATTATTAGAAGATTCACTTCACTAAAGTAAAATCATCCTAATTGTTAGATGTGTCTAATTATAGAAAAATACCACAAATGTTATTGTATTATATATCCTGAACTTAATATTTAATAAAATATATTTTGTATGTAAAGTCACTCGTCTTCATCGTTACTTCCCGTTATAAGTCATCAACATAAAAGTCATGCTTTATTATATTTTTGATTAATTTGTCATCACACTTCTCCCCTAGCTGATACATTTGGTACTTAAATGACTCGCACTTGCTGTACCGTAAGTAAGAGTATTAAGCCTCAATATTTTGATCGGTTGTAACTCCTCATCTCTCCACAATATGAGTTGTAAATTACGATCTGATTCGGAGACCTCCACTTGACGGTACATCTTTTCTATGTCTCCTCTCAAAATGTATTTGTACTGCCTAGCTCTAATTAAAATGGAAAAAGGGAGCCTTGTATATTAGGTCCGGAGATCAAAATATCATTATGTGAATAACCGGAAGAGGATGCTGCGGAGCCATCAATAACGAACCTAAGTTTAGTGGACTCGCTAGTCTCCCTTAGAGCAGCATGATGACATAAAAGTAAAAATATTAGGTTTGGTAGAAGATTCGGAAAGATTTAGAGCTGAATTTTGCTTGAATCTCCTTTTTGAATTTAGAAAACGTTTTTTGGCTAACTGGTAGGCAGGTATCGCCTATACCGTCAGGTGAATCATGCAAGGGTAATTTCACACGAAATTTACCGCTGTCAAGCCTTCTTGTCTTGTATTTTGTATTTGTATTTTGTATAAAATGTCCCTCGCTTATCATACTTGCTTAGGATAGAATTTTTGAGAATCCTTTCAAGATTTACAGATATAGGAAGCATTTTGTCTACTTCCGTTTTAGTATTTTGACAGCTAATGGCATGATTACATTGTAGTCAATCAGTAGGATATTTTGTGTATATAGGACCGGATATCAACCACCTTAACTTAGAATTATGCAATTTAGGATACTCTGGGCCAAGTGAGTGCTGCTCATTTAGTAGGATGTCCCAGAATACATCGGCCCCGATCAAAACATCGAACGGGGCAGGTTGGTTGAAAGTAGGATCAGCCAATTTTATATCGGAAGTGAGCTTTAGGGCTCGAATATCGACACGAGTTTTAGGAATCTCGCTTGTGAGTTCATTCAGTACAAGACACTGCAGTCGTACACTGAATGATGTATTTAGTGAATTTATTTGGGTGGTACAAACTTCTACCACGTGATTAGAACAATTGTTGCCTATTCCTATAATTTTAAGAGAATCCAAAGGTGCTGACTTTAGGGCCAACTTGTCCTTTAGAGACTTAGTTATAAAAGAAGACTGGCTCCCACTATCTAATAGTGCACGAACCTTTATTGTTTGTTTTGTGATGGGATTTAATACTTCAATTAAGGCTGTCGATAATAATACTTGGTTTAAACCTTGTGCAGAACAACTGGCTATGGATTCGGACTTAGGGTTACTGACATGAGCGCTATTGGATACGCTAGTGGTGGGACTATGCAATAGAGTATTGTGTCTCCTTTTGCACTCACGACACGGTCCCATACGACACTCACTTAATGAATGCCCTTGACGTAAGCAGTTTTGGCATAATCTGTATTTCTTGACGTCAGCAAGTCTATCCTGTATGCCTTTAGCCTTAAAGGTCGGACAATCATAAATTCTATGATTTTCACCACAGATAATACAAACAAATATACTAGATTTTTGCTCGTTTACGCTAGTTAATACTTTAGTATAGGTTGTAGGTTTATAATTATTATTTTTTGTGACATCGCGATTACGCGGCGTGTTGAGATAAATTTTGTAACACTTATTGCTATTGTAATATTTATTTCTATTTATGGACTCTACAACATCTGCACGGTCAGTTATGAATTTATAAAATTGTATTAATGTTGGCATTCTTTCCAAAGTATTTCTATATTCCTCCCACTTAGCTAGAGTTTGACTATCCAATTTTGAGGACAGCATAAAAATAAGTAACGTCCCATTTGTCTATGGGCTGGCCTAATGTAGACAAAGCGCGTAAATTTTTGGTCACGTGATCAACTAGGAAACGTAGTGACGTCTCGGATTATTGTGTGAGCGGTTGTATATTAAGCAAGGAATTAAGATGGTGATTAGTCAACAATCGTTTATTATTGTACCGCTCACAGAGAAGGTTCCACGCTTCTGTATAGTTGGTGGATGACATTTCGAGATTTGATATTATCCTAGCCGCTTCGCCTTCCAAATAACTCACAAGATAGTGAAACTTGTGAATATCTGATATATGCTTGTTTTTATGTATCAAACTTTCAAATGTATCATGAAACTCTAGCCAGCGGAAATATGTTCCATCAAATATTGCGATTTGAATTTGAGGCAATTTGAAACCGATACTATTGTTGCAGGAATCTGAAGAGCAAAGCACACTTGTGTCGTAAAACGATTCACGTCTGAATTGAACATCAGCCTTATTCTGATTGTCAATGATTTTCTTACAAGTAGCAATGTTTATTATAAATTCGTACTCAATAATCTCACGCTCATCAATTTCCTTTTCTAAATTTTCTGGATTAAGAACTTCTATTTGAGTTTGCAAATCATCAAATCTTAAGGACAATACTTCAAATTTACTGAGTTTTAGCGTTAACTCAGTCAATTCTAAGTCAGTCAATTTATCCTTTTGATTTACATTTTTTAAATGACCGAACTTCTTTTTACATTTAATTGATTTAATTCGAACAACCCTTTGTTTTCCCCTTTAGCTTCTACTTCTGAACCTGGATTAAGCATGATGAAATGAAATTGTATACATTCGAATGTAAATTAAGTAGATAATTAATCTTAATGTAAATAAGTAGGTAGTAGTGGTTAATGTAAATCGGCCAGATACAATAAATATAGGTAGGTATAAAAAAAAACGTACACCCCTCGCTTCGTTGAGATTAGCTGCAGCTGGAAACCGATAGTGAACAGCTGGCTATGCGGCAGCACCAAACCTAGCAATGGATTGGCCGGTCCGCCTGAAATGTTATGCAATCAATAAGCAATTACGTAATGACTACAATTGTAATTATTATATAGATGGGCCACCAAACTAGGTATAATGATATTGCGAAATTAAGATTGAATACCAAGTTAATACAAAATTAATTAAACTTGAGGGTATGTAGATAATTATATGAATATATATATATATATATATATATATATATATATATATATTTCGCCGACGATGTTAGGTTCCATGTAATAGGGGGCGAGCCTATTGCCAATAAGAAAATTTTGCTAATTTGATTAAGTTTGTCCATCCGCTTAGGATGAAGGATTTCGTGAAGATTGAATTTTAAGCGAGATTACCGATATTTTATTTAAAATTACAAAGTTCCAATTGTAGATCTTCGCAACCTTACACACTTATTGTGTGATTGATTTATTTTTATGAGCGGGTAGATTTCAATATTAATTCTGTCGTATTATCACTGTTTATTAAAATTATGCTTGCGCAATTAGAATTGCGGTGAGATTAAAAATAAACTAGAAGAAATTTTGTTGGAAATGGATTGTAGGTAGATATGGATGACAAGGAAAAATTTGGAATCGGGACACTTATCTCGTATATTCCGTTGACGCCGTGATGATTTGACCGCTGCGACTTCGTGGAATACGCTGATGATGGCTTTGGCTGCTGCACCTTCTTTGAATCCGCAGACGATGTGAAACTTTGGCTGTTTCGCTGATCGCGCTGATGACGCAGTAGTCGTAGGTTCCCCTCATGGGCCACCAAAATATGTATTATGGTATACTGGAGCCAATGAAACTCAAAATTGAGATTTAGATGTATTTTACTTCGTTACTTTTACAATTAAGAATTTTGCAATTATGAAGCACTTTTGAGCGTGGGGCGACTGTTGGAAGAGGAATATTAAAATTTAGAGACTGAATCGTTGAATGTACGGCTGAGAGAATGTCCGAGTAAACGTCTTGAATGAATGCCTGTTGTGCCTGCAGCGACGATGGGAGCAACGTTAGGCTAGCTTCGCGTGAGCTACAACATCGGCATGCGTCCAAGCCGGAACAATATATATTAGTTATATTACCTGTCCCATTCCAATATACATCCACTTGTATTGGATGGAACAGTCCAGGCGAGCAGCAATCATCTGCAAGATGCCGTTACGGCTGCTTCTCACTCGCTGTCGTAGGAATACAACTTTCTTGCGAATAATCTCATGAAAGCCGTCCTTGTGCGCCTCAGCAAACATCTTAGATGCGCTGCAAAGCGAGGGAGCCGCAACAGCACCCTAAAGATATCATTGTATTGGACACGTAGATCACTGACAGCCCGGCAGGTATAGTTCATTCAGAGGCTGCTCGAATAAAACGACTGTCAATAAGCCTTGAACAGGGTGATCTTTACATCTTTCGAGCAGCGAACAAACCGGCGAGCGATCAGATTTCCCCGGACCGCCAGTGCTCTACGGTCCCTCTCTATGTCAGTGTCATCTTTCATACCTCAGTAACAATGTGCCCCAAATATTTAAAGCTGCTAACCACCCGCAGAGACTCGCCATTAAGCATAATAGGCGGAACATGGATGGGTACAGTATTCCCGCTCCTAAATATATGCACTTCGCTTTTCTTGGAGTTATACCTCAGTCCATGTTGAGCCGCATACGCCGACCCCACCGACGGCCCCAGCAGCACCATATCATCTGCGTATCTGATATTATTGACGCTTACTCCATCTATTAATAACGTAATACCTGAAAGTAGTTCGTCCGAAATCGGCAACTGAATCGATTCCAACTATTTTCTTAGAAAGTTATGTTATTTTTATTTTAAAATAGTTTTTAATCGTCCTCTCTGCTGTATTAAACAAACTTTAATCATTATTCAAAGATTTATAGCTATTTTAGATGCATTTCTAATACATATACCTCAATATGCACACAAAAGTACATGTTCCGTGGTTCATTTGGGAAACAAAGAGCTTGAAAAAAGGTGGGGAACTTCTTAAAATTCTTATTGAATTCGTAAAGCAATAATCTAATTGGGTGTCTGAAGTTCGCGTTATATATGTTACACCTTGTACAATCTTTTTTTAAATTTAATACCTAATTCGCGCAACTGTTCTATTCCCAGGAGGCGCGGTTAAGCTTAGTATACTGATGGAAGTTCTAATTAGTGGGAAACTAATTAGAGGTATATTGTTTGCAGGCTTTGCTGTGTGCGCAGGTAATTTACTGAAGCTTCAGATGGAGGTAATAAAGTTTATTTTGGTAAATGCCTCCACCTACCTCTTCAAAGATAAAGTTTGTATCTTTGAAGATGTAGGCAGAGGCATACAACACTCTGATCATTTATTTATTTTTTATGAAAAGATACACCATCGACTGATCACACACAATAGTTAACAACGTAAGATACAGATACAGTCTGAGACAAGGTAGCAAGCCCTAATAGACGTACTAGTTTCTGTCCGCGCCTTTGCTGCTCGTTGACTCTAGACAGGAACCTTATATTAGGATAAAAAGTGTGTGTTAATTCAGGTTATAAACTGTTTGCCAAATTTCAGCCAAATCTGTTGAGCCATTTTTGGGTGATTGAGTAACATACATCCAAACATCTGAACAAACAAACTTTCACATTTATAATATTATATAGCAGGAAGTACGATAGACCATTTAAAGATTAATAGTCAGTTCGAATAATACAAATCAAGGAAGGAATGAAATACAGTGAAAGAAAATAACATCAACATCACAATAAGAATTAAATAGATATATATACACCGTCACGCCTATATTTCCCAAGCGGGGGTGGCAGAGGTGTACTGAGTACACCCAATTTTCGCAGACGATGTTCGATCCCATTTAATAGGGTCGGCTCTATTGCCACATACCGGGCACAATTCCAGACTCCGGACTCAAACTGAGAAGTTTTTTGTTAGAATATCTTTATTTGTCCGACCTAGGATTTGAACCCAGGACCTCATGATGCGCTTTGCCACTAGACCAATAAGCTAGTCAGAAATAGGCATATAAATTGTGAATTTCAATTAATTAACAAATAGCAATTAATAACTATATTAAAGTATTTTTCACATAGGATCAGTCAGTACCCGACAGTTCTAATTGCCAAACGAAATTAATATTTAATTCGATCGCGTTAAGGCATAAAACCCTAAGTACAGAAATGGGTGATGCCTCTTATTGCCATTGAATAAAGTATAATTTCGTTTGGCAATTAGAACTGTCACCACCCATCCTATGCATGGAATGATCCTATGCGAAAAATACTATAGGAATACATTCAAAACAATACACCAATTTTAACATCGAATATTAATGAGACTGGGAAGATAAATATAAATCATAATCAAAGCACATAAGCATAAGCAGTTATAGCCTAGTGGTTAGACTGTTGGACTGCGAAGTCAGAGATCTCGGGTTCAACCCAGGCACGCACCTCGTGTCTTTTCGAAAGCATGTGCGTATTAAAAATTAATTATCACTTGCTTTAACGGTGATGGAAAACATCGTGAGGAAACCTGCATGCCTAAGAGTTTCTCGAATGTGTGTGATGTTCGCCAACCCGCACTGGGCCAGCGTGGAGGACTATGGCCTAAACCCTCTCAGTTTGAGAGGAGGCCCGTGTCCAACGGTGGGACAGTTTCTTAACCGGGCTAATATTTTTATATTATATAATCAAAGTACATATAGCGGGACAAGAATCTTTTGGCCTTTGGATGACACTTACAGGGGGGTGTTGGTGGGAAATTAAGGTTATCGTAAACTTTTCCTGCTTTGAAGGAGATATATCAAGGTAATAAGTTTAAGGTAAGGTACGGTAGGTGCATTATTCTAGAATGTAGCGGAGGTGGCAGAAGTCCTACAACTGTATACGGCCACCCACAATTACGCCAACAATGCGTTCTTGGATTAGTGTTTAGTGTGTATTTATTAACACACACCGTCACGCCTATATTTCCCAAGCGGGGGTGGCAGAGGTGTACTGAGTACACCTATGTTTCGCCGAAGATATCAGGTCAAATTTAATAAGGGATGAGCCTATTGCCATATACCAGGCACAATTCCAGACTCCGGACTCATACTAGGAATTTTTCGTTAGAAAAACTACATTTGTCCGACCTAGGATTTGAACCCAAGACATCGTGATCACAAAGCGCGTGTGTGTGTGTGTGTGAATGATCTACGCTGTCGGCCGCGGGACCTTTACAGCTTCACCGGACAAGATGGCGAGCGTGCAACCACTACGCTCGAGCCAGATGGGCAAGGGGGCAACTAGCTCAAGGGGGCCTCAAGGACGAACGGCCTCGGCTTGGGCAGTCGCTATGGGGGAGGGCGTATACTAAGTGTCTCGCCGTGGTGCTCTGCACCGGCCGGCGGGCAAGGGATTCTTTGACCTCACCGGATCACAAAGCGCTGTGCTTTGCCTCCAGACCAACGAGGCAGTCAAGTGTATGTCTTATTAGAAAAATAATAAGGCCACCAAAAAACCAACCGTTCGAACTTAGGAAACCGTTATTTACAGTGTTCGTCACTTGAACTAAGTCCATTACATTTTTCATTTCAATAAAAAAGAACTGCCTGCTCCGCAAGGGATCTGGCGAGACGATAGAGTTAGTTTGTTCAAGAAGGGCGTCAATTCAAGAATTCTAGACCTTTTTATCTTAGTATTATCAGAAAAATATAGTTTTAATAACAAAGTATGTTTAAAAAGAGACCCCTCTTTCCACAAACCCACGCTGCATTTGGATAGTTATAATATCAGCCTATACTGCCCACTACTGAGCAAAGACCTTGTCTCACAAATCGAGGTGAGAGAGGTTAGGTCTTACTCCACCACGCGGACCCAGTGCGGATTGGTGAAGGCAGGTTTGTGGCCACCTGCTGTTGGAACTTATCAAGCCGCCTATAAGGCTTCCAACTCGGCTTAACGACTACCACATTAAGTGGTAACCGGGACCAAAGGCTTAACGTGCCTTCCACGGCACGTTACGGCACGGAGACGCTCAGATATGTAAATGCCACAAACGGTCACCCAACTCAGGCCGACGGAGTCGAACGCTGCTTAACCATCGGTAAGAACACCGCGGTCGCACGAGCGCGCTATGAGCGCCTCGGATAGTTATTATTTAATAAATCATCTTTTACTGTCCCATTCACAAAGGGCCCTATATCATAAACCAAGGTAAGGGAGATTGGGATATTACTTGACCGCGCGGACCTAGTGCGGATTGGTGGAGGCAGGTTTGTGGCCACCTGCCGTCGGAACTTATCATGCCGCTTCCAACTTCGCTTAACGACTACCAGATTAAGTGGTAACCAGGACCAACAGAATAACATGCTTTCAGAATCACGGAGACAATACGAATATAATCCGAATCAAATATGAAAGTATCACAAATAGTCACCTATTCCAGGCCGACCTTTTTTACCTGGTGAAAATCCTGCATAGGACTTCCGCGAACCTCGGGGGAAGCTCGCGGGGCGTGTTGGATTCCTAACGACTAAAAACCCCAGGGTGGCCGACATCAGCACTTTGGAGGGGCTCCGGGATCTCCGTATGGAACGCACTGGTGCCCCTCTTGTGCCGCGCTCAGAGGAGCCCGCCATCGGGGGGAGACTTGTTGACACGCTCCTTCCCATACCAACGCGGTGCTTACGGTAATGTGGGCCACACCCCACCGCCGTCCTCTTCAGGGTCGCTCGTGAAGGACGCCCAGGGCCCTCGCCCCTTTCGTCCGCGACCCCGAAGGCCCCCGTGCTGAATCCCAGAGCCGAACGCGACTTAACCTTAATGATCTCTAGGAACATCGCAGTCATACACTACTACAAGAATAATATTCGATAACTGCTTATCGTAATATCAAAATTCTCTTTATTATTTCCAAAGCAATGTTCTCACCGATTCTTAAAAACAAAGTATCTACTATAAAACCGTTTCTGTGCAAAATGTAAGGTGCAAATGAGTCTGCAGCGGACAGCTTCTCTTTCATTTGAATAAAACGCCAATTCGTTAATACAACACCAGCTGTAATTATACCGAGGAGCACTTCGTGGTTACGCCTTTCTGCGCTGGTTTTTGCATCTCTAAATCTTTGTGTGTGTATTTCAGTTTGGAATTAAGATGTGCATCGTAAATGTATTACAAAAAATAAACGTTGGTGTATAATCTATCTATCTGTCTATATCATCATGCGAGATTCCTTTGCGGGTTAGGCAGAGAGTACATAATTCCAACAGGTTTGTTTATAAAAATGCAAATATTGGGTTTTATTACGTTTATTACGAAAGGATTGTGGTTGGTAACGATATGCAAGTAAATTAGTTTGTATATCTTGGATGCGCCTTCAGTAAGGGTGGGAAATACACCGTTGATATAGAGAGAAGAGTGATTGCAGGCAATAGAGTGAATGGTGTGATGGGAAAGCTACTTGGGAGCCGGCACTTAAGCCAAAAGGCACAGCTGGCCATACATAACGGAGTGCTCGTCCCAACGCTATTATATGCCAGTGAGAGCTGGGTATGTAAGAAGGAGTATGAAAGCAGAATAAATGCTGTAGAAATGCGAGCTCTGCGGAAGATGTGCGGAGTGAAGTGGACCGATCGTATTCGCAACAGCGTAGTAAGAAAGCGTGTAGGTATGAGAGATAGTATCGGTGTAAAGATGAGAATGGGTATGTTCCGTTGGTTACATATAAAAAGAATGTCGGATGGTAGAATGACAAAACAGATATACAATTTGAAAGAAGAAAGATGTAGGTACCAGGGACGACCTACCTATCTTACCAGAACCAAATAGATCATGTCTTATCTGAAGGGCAAGTCAAGAGTCTCTATAACCAGCGAGCGTGTATAACGACTGCGTGAGGGCGAACTATGAGAGTTGAAGAAGCCAGAGAGGTTTGTAAGAAAATAACCTGTTAAAACTCTGTACTCTCTGCCTACCCCGCAATGGATCTGGCGTGATTGTATAGGTAGAGTAATAGATAGATAGACTACGTTTATAATCTGTGATTATACGTATGTCTTGTCACTACTCTGTATATTGGTTAATTTTTATACTTTTAATAATATTATGTATTTAAAACCTATTTTTGAAGCACCATTCGCTTACATTCCCCAAGTAGGGGTTACAAAGGTAGTTTACATAATGCTGACGAAGCTTGGTCTTAAAGCAATAATGGTCCATAGCTTATAAGTATTTTCCGATGAAAAAAAAAATGGTCTGATCTAAAATTTGAACCTAGTGATGGCCAACGAGAAGCAGACAAACAAGGCATATACTTCAGAACATCTATAGCGACACATTGGTATTAATGCACTTCTTGATCACAATGGCCCCAGCTCCATACTCCAAAGGGAGAACAGGTAAATCAGCTTTGTAATTCTTCTAAATCAATTGACACGGACGGCTTGGTCCAGTGGTTAAGAGTTTAGGCCGCTCAGCCCATTAGATCTAGTATTCGCGGGTTCGATTCCCGCAATGGACAAATATTTGTTTCGGTCTGGATGTTTGTACATGTGAATTTCATGTTTTTAACGCACCCACGACTCAGGAATTCATTGTGTGTGGCTACGGTTTTTTGTTTTTTTTTAAAAAAAAAACAATTTGACTTATCACTGCGTTCGACTAGCGATATTTTTTAATGCATACTGGAAATCATTTTAGTATTATTGATTCGTTAACAAACATAAAATTATAATTCACTAATACAAACATTTGTGGGTCACAGAAAGATTTGTCCCGTGTGGGAATCGAACTCGCGACTACTAGAGCCAGTGAGCAAAGTAGCCGACGTTGTAAACTACTCTAAACACAATGACATGGGCAATTATCATTAGCTTACATGACCAAAGTCATACATTACTCTCCCAACACACACATCTAAAATTTCTCTCCCTTCCAAGAAAACGTCAGAATATGGAATATTCCCCGAACTAATTCCCCTACTTGTTTTTGCCGCAAGCAAACTTGAAATTTAACATTCCGTAATTAGTTATGCAAGCCGATTACCATACTGCAAACGATGTATGCGCAAAAAGACAAATATATGGGAGAACTCCTCGCATTAGTCCTACACAGCGCCAACAGTTTAACTTGTATGCTAATATGAGAAGTAAGCAGCTAAAATGTCTACTTCTGAGCCAAGTTGACTTTCCACAGTTGTTAACGTTGATATAAAGTATTGCATTCATTAGGGGCTCAAATGTCTTGCGACTCTTGAAAAGTCGTGCGATACCAGGCGACGTTGTTAACAATTATTTGTTTCGGTCTGGGTATTTGTGTATGTACATTTTTATGTTTGTAAATGCACCCATGACACAGTAATAAATTCTAGTGTAGGTTTTTATAAAAATAAAAAAAACGGGCTCGGGACCTATTTCGTCCACATCTATTAAGTTGGTCGCAGCATGTCGCCCGAAGACGTTTCATATATCGTTTGTCATTATGTTGCGCAATACACATCTACACTCGGTAACTTTTGTTCCTTAATAAAAGCGATACGGTGAAAAGGAAAGATCGTACGATATCGCCAGACTTATTGGGCGACGTAGCCCGACGTCACACGATTTTACGGAACATCACGAGCAACGTGCGTCGCAGAACTTTTGTCCCTTAATTCATATTAAACGACAAATATACCAGAAGGATATTTTACAACGAAAAGTCGCGTGGTCAGACCAAGACGCTGTTAACTATAAAAAGAGAATAAATATAAAAGATTTGAAACTTAGCTTGGATCGCTGATATAGTTAAAGCTGAAAAGGAACTTGATTGGTAATGAAAAATTACTGAAACTTGTGTAATAATAATATTTAGCATGGTGAAGTAAATGCTGAGACCCGTCGTGAAACCGCGTAGAGCGCGAGTCTATGTCCATGATTCTTACTAGGGCGGCCAGTGTTAAGATGTTCTACTGTTTATATATGTTTACTGTAATATCATCTTGTGTTTTCCGACTATTACGTAAAAGCCTTCTCTCACAAATCGAGGTGAGGTCCTCTAACAAATGAATTCAATGGGGATTCGTGAAGGCTGCTTTTATCAAGCCTCCTTAAGGCACCCAAATCGGCTTAACTACTACCACACTGGCACGAAGGGCTTAACGTTCCTTTCTGACTAAAGTTGTACCTGCTATAATGAAAACATGCTCTAACCATGTTACATTGGAATCTTACATAGTCCGCAAAATATGATAGTAATAGAACACCTCTGATCCCCCCCACTATAGAAATTGTTTGATAATATTATCGATTATGACGGTTTTCGATTATATTCGTCAACTTTGCTATCCTTGTAAAGCTGATTCACAATATGAAACAGAATGAATCACAATTTCAGAAATGAGTCCGCAAATATGTAACTTAACCATTCTCGTAAATGTAGGCTTCAATTTGTATAAAAACACGGGAAAAATAAGGGAAAACAAAAGCAAAAGTCACCTATAATAAGGCCCGTTTATTCCCCGTTAAGGGTCAAGCCACACCTGGAGTAAATTGAATTCTATGAATAAATTTCTCCCCGTGCAATGTTGAGGTTCAAGTTATGAGTTGAAAGCGGTATTTTTTAACAAATTGAAAACCGTACTATGACGATTTTAGTTTGGGCATATGCATGACTCAAGTAAGGCTATAAAATACTGCCCTGAAATTGGATGCATTTAAGCAACACATTATATTGAAATTCTTAAATCAAAAGCCTTTCTATCATCAATGTAATATTGATGTGTGGCAGGAACGTTGTGGCAGGATTTGTCATAGGGAAGATCTTCCAGCTGTCTGGGTGTTGTGTCTGACGGGGCTTGCCACTCTTTCCAAGAGTTATTGTCTGGGGGCTTATATATATGTTACACGTCCTGCGCACTCTAATATCGTGTTCTAGACAGATCGTCAGAGGCATCTATTGGTATAAAGAGGACTACATAATGTCTCATTTACTTTCATTATAGTTATTATTCAGCCTTTATTTTCTTACTGCTGAGCAAAAGCCTTCTCTTACAAATGGAGGTAAAACAGTATTAGGTAATACGAACACACGCACCTAGTGCGGCTTGGTCGAGGCAAATATGTGGCCACTTACATTTGGAATTCATATAGTCATATAAAATGGCTCAATACACGCCTTTTTCTAACCACCGTGACATTTCGTTATGAATTATAAATTCTGTACATTTTTTTATTCTCTTATAAGCGTAAATGACTATAGAAAGTCTCGATCTCGCTCAAGACTCTTATTTGCAACGATCAAACGCTTAATCTGGTATTCTGTAAGTACCATTAAACGATAGCTTATTTTCTGTGACACAACTGCTTGTATTGTTGTAAAAACGATTGAGTCGGCTCTTAAATTGAGCACGTCTTCTACATGGTTCAACGCTCGTAAGCGTCGACTCAGCGCTAAATGCTCGACTTCAGGGCTCATTTTTACAACACTAACTGCTTGGCACAACCAGTCGTAAAAAATTATCGTGCCGTCATGACGAATAAGGACCCAGATCTCGACATAGTACGGGAAGTATTTGTTACAACCATTTTTTTTACCTTGGGCCGCACTGGAACGCGTTTCTACGGCCACATTTCATCGGAAACAAGAACTTATTGCCCCACGGCCCGTAAATAACTTAATATTATTAGATTACAAATCAAACGTGAATTCAGCAGCGCCTGTGCCGTATTTTGCGATTTTTTGCTTATTTCAATATTGTATTGATTTTTTGTTTCAAGGTTTGCTTTGCAGTGACCGGGGAATTTAAAATCCAGATTGACTCAGTTGTCCAAACTTCTGTTTTCCCACTTGGCGATTTGGATTCAGTATGCTTACAGTAGGCAGAGAGAGGTGTATTGCCTACCTCGAAAGCAATCTGGCGTGCATATTGCAAATATATACATTACAGTATTGCATGACCTTTCACTTATTTTAGTCTATAAGAATAATTCCCGAAGAGTATTTAAAATTTATTCTAATTTTGTGGATTTTAAGGGCAACTGTTCCAATATAAAATCAGTAACCAACAATCAGATCAATGTGCCCATCGAACAAAATATAAACATTTGCACATGATTTTATATCAAATTTATCAGCCTTTACTATCCCAATGCTGGCCAAAGGTTCTCACAAATCAAGGTGAGAAAGATTAGGTCTCGCAGACCCAATGCGAATTGGTGGAGGCGGATTTGTAGCCTGCTGTTGAAATTTATTAAGTCGCGTAAAAACTTTCAGGTTGGTTTCACTACTATCACATTAAGTGATAACCGAGACCAACGTCTTCCCATGCTATCTAAAGCACGAAGACACTCCGAAACTAAAATGCAACAAACGATCACCCATCTAACTGATCAAGCTCAACGCTGTTTGATCTTGGTGGACGCTAACAACACCGCGGCCTCGCAACATTGTAAACGGCGAGATATTTGCTAGTAAAAAACAAAGTTGAGTTCGTAACCAGATAGTTCTAGATTGCTCACGTTCTGTATAAACGAATGTTCACATTATACAAATGTGGTGGAGCAGTTCAACGCAGACATCTTAAGGTAAGAAACATACGGGCGACATAAATGAGGGCGGGGTCGTCGTATTCACACTTTGACAACAGTTACACCAATTGTTACTCGCGTAGGTTACTCTGGTTTCTAGATTAAGTATAGTTGTAGTTGCCTTATGTTCTAATCAGTACTACCATTTGGTGGCCACACTAAGTTTGTGCTAAGATTCTTAAATTCAAGTTGGTAGATCTCTACCGACTTGAATTCAAACAATACCTATAATACCTACCTACAATCATATTTTGTAGATAATGTTAGGTCTCAATGTAATAGTAAGTGGGATTTAACCCCAATAACACTTCTGTTCTTCTAAATATTTAGGGCTAGAACTTCTTTATCGTCGGCCATACCATACGTAACTAGACCAATGAAGCATTCGAGAACTCGGTCGTGATATTTTTCGTATTAGGTATTCCCAATACTGCTTTTTTGATCTATGACGAAGATATCTATGTTCTCTACTTTTTCTTCAAATCTTTTAACCTAATTCTGTGAATGAAAATGAAATATTCCCAGTAAAGTATTTATTTTCGAAACTTTTCCAAAGCGTAAACGCTCTTTCTTACGCCAGAAGGTTGATGTAAGTTACAGCCTTGGTAAGTGTGAGATATGCATGACCGGCTCGCTCCTATAAACAGTCCCTATGTTTCCACACTTAAACTTCTTACTACTGAACGTTTATATTCGGCAAGTATGCTTTCAGTTTCTTGCTGAAAACGGCGAAGTGGATATAATGACCGTTGGAAAACTTATTATTTTATTTACAACCAAAAACCTTTTCGTCGTTCCAAAATCCTTAATTTAGGAACGCCGCAGCCCCGTTAATTGGCAAAATGAAATACTCCCTAAAATGACTCCGTATTTTTGGCAATGCGGTTCTTTATTAAGTCCTTAAATGCATGCAAGCTTGGTTTGTAGTTTCGGCTAAGCCTGAGAGTTTTAAACGTAATTAATGGTGTTTATTTTGATTTCAAAGAGCAATTTAGTCCTTTACCTTTAAGGTATAAAATACAATGTTGGTTGGCAAGATTGTTTTCAAAGCCTAAATGATATTGTGTGTAAAACGGTTCGTTTATATTTAATTTTGTTACTATATTTATGATAGATCTATGATATTTATTCTAGACTGAAGGTGAAGTCAGCAAGGTTGTAGGACCATGAAAGAAACAGAGGGTAAAGCACAAAAAGGTTGGCGTAAGTGTGACCCTAGCGAGTAAGCGTGCTTTCACGTTTATGTTTATTAAGTTAGTTTTTAGGACAATAAAGATGCCAATCAACTCGGTAACGTCACGTTTACGTCAAAATTTTTCATGCTCAGCCTTCAGGAATTGTTGAGCCAACAATTTCGAGCTTTCTTTAATACGTTTGCAAGATTGTTATCAAACTTCAAAAGCTGCTAAATACTTCCTTTTAGCACATCTTTAGAAGTTCTAAATCTAATATCCACTCTATTTTCCTTCAGGTCTCCATCTACCTAAGTTCTACTGTATTTGAATAATATTCGAAAAATACGTATTATTTTGACGTTCGCCGCTTATTTGAATTCCTACGTGCATCTGTCGCACGCTACCGAAAATTTATTATTTTGTTTGTCGCTGTGACGTTTTCGATGTGGACCACTTTATGTTGAAGTGGATACGCGTGTTTTCATATACGAAGTATTTTCTATAGAATCTAAGGTAGAATTTTACTGATAAAAATAGAGTAAGCTTTGATTTTGGCTTTTGGACGTACTTAAAGAAGAAAAAATCTTTTTTTTAAATTATGACATAGCATCCGACTTCGTCAGAAAAAAGTGAGTGTACACAGTACACCTCTGCCACCCTCGCTTACAGAATATAGACGTGACGGTGTAAATTATAAATTATTTATTTGCTTTGGTAAGTATCCAAGTCAAAATCATTTTTGCTCAGATTATATGGCATCTAAGTTGATTTATTAATTGATTATTGATGATTATTTGCTGGTGATTAATGTTTATTGATTGGTGTTTAGTAACGACATCATTGGTAGAATTTATAATCTCCTCTAAAGTCTTAACACCAAACTTTTTATACCACTAGCAAATGCACATCTAAATTTGATTACTTTTAAGATTGGTAAACATTTATCATTAACATCGTAAATGTAAGCCTAAAGATATCTTTGTATCCTTTTAATAGCTTTTAGAGTTTCTCCAAAAAACTGCAGGTTAATTTAGCCAAAATCAGCATCACCTAAAAACTTCAGATCATAAATAAATAAATAAATAACAGAACTCGTAAAATAGCTTCACGTCCTTCTCAGCGACATAAACGCGTTAGAATTGTTCTAAAATTCTTCAAATAGAAGCTGCAACGAACATCTGCACCTGTGTGATATGAAATATTATCGCAGAATCCAACTGTATGCAAGAAAATAAAATATCTCGGATAAATTGTCAAGAGAGACATCCCGCCCTCCTGTGGGAACCAACACGTTTTGATATATTGGTATTTGACGGCTCTCGGTATATTCTCACGGTGTTATGTCAGTGATGGTGAGCTGAGGGCTGAGAACGTTAAAGTTACGTCGTCTAGCAACCGCGCTGTCACATTCACCCTTATTTAGTAAATTTGTAGTAAAAAAATTATTGAAAAGGATGGCAGATATAACTTTATAGCGTCACGTTAAAGTCAAGTTTGAAAGCTGATGAGAAAATAAAATGTTGAAGAAACATTGCGAAGAGTAACTTGTTTCGTTTAAGAATTGTATCAAGCTTTTACTAGATAGGTACCTACATTGTAACCATTGTACCTATAGGTAATACATTGACGGTATATTTGTTAAGAGAAGAGGTTTATGCAAAAGTGTATGATTATTAAGTTATATATTTATAAAATTAGAACTAAACGGGATCTTTAGTATGGTACGTTTTACAGAAGTTCAAACTAGAGTAGGCGTCAAATTGGAAATATCATCAACCCAAATAATATGATTCTTCAGTCTACCAACTTTACTAACATTTTTCTTGTAATCAACTAACATTCATACCATTTTAAGTTTTCAAACGACATGTTAAATAAGTTAGCAGGAAAATAGAGACAAAGTTAACGAGTGCTTAATTTAAAGCAACATAATGAATTATTTCAGAAAAATGTGAATAAGTTTATTCACATTTTTTGTCCTTCGCAAAAGGCAGAATTACGTATCTTATTTCTTGAACAACAAAATATTTTTCCATTTTGTTACACTAAGCGTTTCAATCAAAGCTTAACCATTAAACTCTTACCTCTCAACTAAATTTTAACAAACACTACGAATAAACCAGTCCAGTTACGAACCACTCACAACAAATTGAAACCGCTTCAAACAACAACGCTTGCCGTTTTCTTTACATTTTTTCCCCCGCAACAAAGTTTTCCTTTCCCGTAGTAATCGCCGCTTAGACTACGTACTTTGCTCACGCCGCGGATCCACCAAATTGAAAAATAACTGAGCGTCCCGACGATAAATTTCACTCGCACAACTTCTCGGTTTTAATCGTTAAAACGGAATTTTGGTCATTTAAAGTACTGTTATTAAAGTCGTAGACATAAATAAGTACGGTTGACTTAAGGCGGGTCTGCGTTGGATTGTGGATGTGCTTGTGAATTGGGTTAGCGAGGAAGTTTTGTGGGTTCTGATTGCGAATACTTCTGGATATCATTATTTCATTTAAGATCGGATGGGCGTTGGGGCAGAAAGATCCTAGAGTGGCCACGTATTGGCAAGCGCAGCATGAGACGGGCGCCTGCCAGCCCGACCGACGATAATGTGAGGATCGCAGGAAGTCTTTGGACGCAGGTGGTATCGGACCGGCTGGTGGTATAGGGCGGCCTATGTTGGGCTTCATAAGTTCAAACAGCAGGTGGCCACAAACCTGCCTCCGCCAATCCGCACTGGGTCCGCGTGGTGGAGTAAGACCTAATCTCTCTCACCTCGATTTGTGAGAGAAGGCCTTTGTCCAGCAGTGGGCAGTATAGGATGCTCTTATTATTATTATTATTATTATTATTATATATTTTAGGTAGTGGGCAAGTATATGATGATGATGATCATTATTTTGGTGCCAAGACTGGATTAAGGGACGACCTCATGTCGAAAGACGTAGATGGGTAAGTCCCCTCCAAGATATAAAGATTATCTGGTGAAGGTTGCAGATAAAAACTGGAGGCCTTCAGCACAGAACCCGTCGTAATCGGCTGATGATAATGATGATGATGACGCAAACACCCATTAGTTGTTAGCGGCGTTTTCTGTGTGTGTGTGTGTGTGTGTGTGAATGGGTCCTTGCAGCTTCACCGGATAAGAAGGCGAGCGTGCAACTAGTACGCTCGAGTCAGAAGGGCAACAAGCTCTAGGGCGCCTTAAGGAGGAACGGTCTCGTCTCGGGCAATCGCTATGGGGGAGGGCGTATACTAGGTGTCTCGCCGTGGTGCTTTGTACTGGCCGGCGGGCAAGGAATTCTTCGAACGCGCCGGCGAGGTCGGTGTCTGATCCTGATTGTTAGTGGCATATAAACCATATGCGTAGAGAGCGTAGAGAGAACCAAAATCAGTCGCCATGGAGGTCTTCAGTGGAGACTTTTATCCTGAAGTAGATGTTTTTCAGCTTAAGCCGCTCCGCCTACGGAGTCGAAAAGTCGCGGGTTCCAATCCCGGAAGGGACAAAACTTTGTGGGATCCACAATTTTTTCGGTCTGCGTATTTGTGTATGTGAATTTTCATGTTTGTAAACGCACCTACGATATAGATACTAGATTGGGGCTACGTTTTTATAAAAAAATAAGACCTCTTAGTTGTTACTGGCTAGTAAAATCGCTACTGTTACAACCTGGAAATGTTGTAGGAGGCAATTTATCATCTTTATCAGCTTTCTAGAAAATTGCGAGACATAAAACTTCTTCCTTTTTAGGACGTGACTAAAAGAGAAAAATGCATCAAAGGGCAGCCAAATAGGCTGTAACAGGAATTTTCTTCTCCTATTACCTAGGTGGAATTTTTAGGACCAAATTAGTAAAATGTGGAAGTTAAGAGCAAGAATGGTGATCCAAACATCTTTGCATATTCTTAAATCTTCTGATACAAAGAAAATAAATATATCAATTTTAGACTCCGGGCTGTAACTGATACTAGGCATGCCTTTTAAGTTCTGTCGTTTCCATATTTCCCGGCAATTTTGAATTTGGAACTGTTCTATATTCGAATGTGCTTAAATTTTGAATCTCAAAACAGTTGAAAGTATTAGGATTAATGCTATTGTTTAGTCACAGCGTCGATTGAAATCTGTCAGGTTACGTACGAAAATGAATCTTTCTAAGGAAAATGTTCGTGCAATAATTTTCTACAACTTTAGAAAAGGCCTTACAGGGCTTCAGTGTTTTGAAGAGCTAACATCTGTGTTCAGTGATGAAGCCCCATGTCTGCGGACTGTCGAACACTGGTATTTAGAATTCCAGCGTGGACATACTAGTGTTAGTGACAAATCTTGCGAAGGACGCCCAAAATCCGCCTTCACTGAAGATAACATCATTGCTGTGAGACAACTAATTCTCGAAGATCGTCACGTGACGTATCGAGAGATAGAGGCTCTATTAGGCATCTCAGGGACAACCATTCAGAAGATGTTGCATGAAGCGCTTGGTGTGTGAAAGCTAGTTTGCCGTTGGATACCGCATCTGCTTTCCGACGATCACAAGGCGGCCCGCGTCAGATGGTGTAAGAAAACTCTGCGAAGGTTCAACCGAGGAGAGTCAAATCACGTCTACGACATCATCAGTGGTGACGAATCTTGGATCTATGCCTACGATACCAAACAACAATCTAAAATCTGGGTCTTTCAAAGACGAGCCAAAGCCGACTAAAGTTGTTCGTTCTCGAAGCACTTCAAAGAAGATGGTGGCCACGTTCGTTGGAAAAACCGGCCATGTTGCGACTATTGCACTTGAAGATCTTAGAATGGTTAAAGCAGAGTGGTATACCACAGTTTGTTTACCACAAGTCATCGCTAAACTTCGAAACTTCGAACTCAAAGCGACGCGTCATCCTGCACCACGACAACGCAAGCTCACACAGCGCTCGTTAAACGATTGAGTATTTGAAGCAGGAAAAAGTAGAAATTCTTGACCATCCTCCATACAGTCCTGACCTAAGCCCTAACGATTTCTTTACATTTCCTAAAATTAAAAAAAGTCTTCGTGGTCAAAGGGTCAGTCCGGTGAAGAAGCAGTCAACGCTTTCAAGTCAGCCATTTTGAACAACTCCACTTTAGAGTGGAATAAATGTTATAATAACTGGTTTGAGCGAATAGAAAAGTGTATTAAGCTACGTGTTAAATACTTTGAAAAACAATAAAAAGTACTAGAAGGTTCTAGTTGTGTTTTTTTCTTCAAACGACAAAACTTAAAAGGCATGCCTCGTAATTCTACTATAGACCGTTTGATTCAAGTGGACGAAAAAGTGCATTAGGACCTATGAATGGATCCCATACAAGTGGACGAAACAAGTTGGTCCGACGTAGGATTTGAACCCAATACCTGTAATCGCCAGCCATACAATCCGCCTTGAGAGTAACGACACATTTATCAATGGAAATACCAATTAGAATCTGTATAATAAATCAACCTATTTCTCTCTCTTTAATATTCAATAGTGATTTCCCATCGATATAAAATTTCAATCATTTCAACGTGAAACCAATTTGAAACAACACAACAAGCTTTATCATGTCGTTTATTTGACAAATTGATAACTGCGTTTGAACGTAGTTGATGGTATTTAGTAGTGCAGAAACACTTTGCCAATTTGGCTCAGAGGGCTTAGCACGAAAAGTTTGACGTTTGCGTGACACTAGCTGGTATGCCATCCTTGTCACACTACAAATTAACTGTTTCTGTTGTATTCATGTTTATTACATGAATGTGACAACACGTAAGCCTTCAGAAACTGTAGACCAATTAGTAGAAAACGGTGTCTAGTAACAGGTGTTACTGTATAACCAGCTCTTTTCTTTAATAAAAGTAAAATAACAGGTGACAATTTGACAAATTTGTAAATAATAAGCCACACAGAACCGCTTTATTAAACAACCTGTCGTGATAACGCGATAATTTTGTAATTTTTTGACAAAAGGTTTTAGGTTGTATCTCAATATTTTATTTCATTTCGGATATTGAAGCTAAAGGAAAACATCGTGAGAAAACCTGCATGCTTAAGAGTTTCTTGAAGGTGTGTAAATTTAGCCGGTTGGGTTCTGCACTGGGCCAGCATAGTGGACTATGGCCTAAACCCTCTCAGTTTAAAAGGAGGCCCGTGCCTTACGGTGTGACAGTTTCTTAACAGGGCTTATATTATTATTTAGCTTATTTTGTTTGTAGAGTTACCGGTTCAAATTCGTAGATCTATTTTTCAAACAGTTGTTGCGTTCAATTAAGCTGTTTTAATACCTATGCATCTTTGGTGACAATGTGATTATCACATCACCTCCATTACCATACTATAATGTGGGTGGTGTAATGATAGAGCCGAAAGGTGATCATAGGAACATCTCAACAAGATAAACAAGATAGCGCCTTCGTGTTTATTCCGATCAAATCTCTCTTGACATGTCTCTTATTCCTAGATAGTATTCATATAACTGTGCACTACTGATAACGGAAGCGGTAGGGGCCTGTAGTAACTCCTCAGCTAAGCAAAATATCTCCGTCGTGTTTTTGCGCTTAAGTTCCTGACGTTTCGAGTGCTTTATAGCACTCATGGTCACAGGGAGTACAAAGGTATTTGACGACAATATTTCATCGTAATTCCGGGATACCTCCAACTTTTTTATTTTTATTAATTTAATCTACGCAGATAACTAATCCGAGACAAAATAAACTGAAAAATCATCATCATCTTAGCCTATACTCGTCCACTGCTGAATATAGACCGGACCTGTCGGATGCTACCTGCGTCCAACGACTTTCTGCGATCCTCACAAGATAGTCCGTTCACCTGGCAGGCGGCCTCTAGAATCTTTCTACCTTAACGCCCGTCCGATCTTTTATAATATAATCACTGAAAAATAGTTTTATTAAATATATAATATTCTCGTTAATCTCAGAATTTAATATATAATCTGATATATTATGTAAAGGTCAAAAATGTCGAAATATTTTTCTTTATCAGACAAAAAACAAACAAATTTTGTAATATTGATGGAGGTACTTTTATATACGTTTCCTCTCAGAGATCTGATGAAACCTAATCCTCTCTTGACAATTTGAAATACGATTTCATTACAGTAAGTGGATAAAAAATTTGTTTCAGTAAAAGGACATCGTATCGAATACGTAAAGTATAATGTTAAAACCATCAGGACTTTTTGGTAAATATTTAACTGACGATTGAGTATTGACATTATGATTATTTAAAATAGTATGGTCAGAATTTTTCGCTGGACTATATTTACGTTGTTAAAAAAATAGTGCGGTTATCTTGAGAATTCTGAGTGCTGTGTTGCTGACTCCGGTTCTCTTGCAGATTTGCTCGTTCCTATATTGTGTAGAAGAAGAACAAGATTTTAGAGTAAAACACAATGAAAATATCTTGCTTAGTTAAGAAGTTCCTATGGCTTCCTCTTGGCTCCATCGTCAGACCTTGGACACCATCCAGGTCTTAAATACTCGTCAAGATAAATCCAACGAGCTCAATCACGACAGGGTTATTGAAGTAGTTGTGTTCCATTAGCTACCTTTTGGCTTCATCATCAGACCCTAAACACTATTCGGTTGTATAGTACTTGTGAATACCAATCAACAAGCCTAAACACGAGAGGGTTACGTTGTGTAGTACACATGTTCCTATGCCCACTTTCCGGCTGCATCGTCACACCATCCATGGTAGCATATTATTTCATTGTCATCAAAACTTACAAACATATCCCAAATTTCAGCTTAATCGGATTTCTATAAGTGCTTAAAAAATGGATCAGATTTGAACCGGAAAAACAGACATACCAACATTGCAAGTTAAACAAAAGCTTGTAAGATTAAATACCGTCATACCTTTATTTTCCAAGCAGAGGTGACAGAGGTGTTGGTACTCTATCTATCTATCTATATCATCACGCCAGACCCCTTACGGGGTAGGCAGAGAGTACAGAGTTCTAACAGGCTCTTTCCTTACATACCTCTCTGACTTCCTCTACTCTCATAGTTCGCCTCATACACTGACTTGTCCTTCAGATAAGACCCGGTCTATTTGGTCATGGTAAGATAGTCTAGGTACTCTGGTAGGTTGGTACTTTGTTCACCCAAATTTTCAAACCACAACCCAAATTCCACAGTGCAAGGACGGCTTGGTCTAGTAGTTAAACCGCTAAGCGCAATGGATCAAGTAGTCGCAGGTTCAATCTCCGCAAGGGACAAATCTCTGTGTGACCCATGAATTATTTTTTTCGGCCTACATGTTTGTGTATGTGAATGTAGGTAAACGCACCCACGACATAGGAATGATTTATAATAAGGGGTACGTACTATCATTTGCTTCAAACGTACCTATCCCAAAAATGACCGATCCTACTGCCATTTACCAGGCACAATTAATAAAACAATACCTACATCAAATTACCATATAACATACATATGCAATATGTTCCGCCAAAGCTCTAAGTCCCCGGGAAATATTCATATTTCCACTAAGTTGAGTTTAAGTCGCATATAATGAAATAAGTTTGAGACTACAGCTTAAACTCTTGGGATTTTTAATACTTTCATATCTTGTCTGTCTAACAGTTTGCGCCGTCTTTGGGTCTTCACAATTGTACCGCAAAGAGGCTTTGTATTTTTTTATGTTTATTTGAACATGGGTTTCAAGGCGTTCGTAGCGCTATGCGATGGCGGTATTCTAAACGGTCGCCTAGGTTAATCAGCCTTCGGTTGGTCTGAGATGGGTGCCTGTTTGAGGCGTTTTTGTATTCGAGGGTCTTAGCGCTTGGGAACATGTTAAGCCGTTGGTCCCGGTTACCGCTTAATTTGGTAGACTTTAAGTCATGTTGGACTTTTTATAGGCGGCTTGATAAGTTTCAACAGCAGGCGGCCTCAAACTTGTCTTCACCAATCCTTACACGCACGCATATGTCCGCGTGGTGGAGTATGACCTAATCTCTCTCACCTCGATTTTTGAGAGAAAGCCTATGCCCAGCATTGGGACGGTGTGGGCTGATATTATTGAAATTTTTAGTTTTTATTAAGATTATTTTTGATTAAGTATTTAAATACTGATAGTGAATTTAATTGGTGTAGGGTTATTTTTTTAATCACCAGGCATAACTTATTGATAGGATAAAATACAACTTAAATAAAAATTACAGTTGTATGTATAAATTAGTACAATTGTTTCAATTTTATATTCAGTCGGGTTACAATATAGTTGATGGATAACTTAGGGTGGTGTTTGAAAAATTAGCTTTTTATGAATATACTCATTTACAGCTTTGAGTTTTGCTTATAGGGTAAGATTTTGTTGCATTTACCTACCCTAATATTAATTACCTAAATATCAAAGAAGAGATCACGGGACAAATCATTGGCTGATCCAAAAAAATGATGTGCATAATTCCTAATGTACATCAACGGCTTAAAATCGATACAAAATCTTCTATGCAATAACTTAAACCAATAAACAACTAACAAATTCTAAAAAGCCAATCTCCAATCTCACTTATCACAATTCAATAAAACTTAACAGGCCGGTATATCGACGTAAACCTTGAAAAAACGAGAAATAAAATTGTTCCAAGTGGAATTAAAGCATAGGTGTCTGAATTTTACTGCGAATAAAACTTTTACACCGTTTCAAAACCGAAGCCGATATAAAAATGGTGGTAGAGTGTTTTGGGCAGCGGTCGTAGGGTTGAACGTTGCATTAAAAAAATTTACAAACACCGTTTTTTCCCCAAGCGGGAGTATACTGTGGATACCAAATTTGCACCGACGTTGTTTGGTCCTATGTAATAGGAGCCGAGTCTAGTCCCAGTATACCCGGCACAATTTTAGACTCCAGACTAATGCTAAAAATTTTCGATACAAAAACTATTTTTGGTAAATCGAAACAAAATATAAGTTTTCTATTGAAACATTTTGTAGCAGTTTGGAATCTGGAATTGTCTATCTATCTATGTCATCACTTCAGATCCCGCGCAGAAAGAACAGAGTCCCAACAGGTTTAACCTGTCTAAGTTAACAGATATAATTCCAGACTCTAGACTTTCTCTCACCTTCGAATTTAGGACCCTAAGACTGCCAGTTTCACCATACCCTACTAGAACAACAAGGCATTTAAAATAATACAAGCCTAAATATATCTACATCCCTAGGTGATTTATGGAGGTACCCTACTGCCAATCTACGTCTGTCTTCAATCATTCCGGTTATCCACTGCGACATCCCATTTCCGAACCGTTGACTTGACCAGTTATAGGATGTCGATTTGAAGCTTACCAACGTTGATTCGTTTATTTTTATACTAATTATAACTTCGATTTAAAGTACTCTTTAATACAAAGTTTGAAAAGAGATGTAATATTGCATAATATTGAAATTAAGCTCCTGAGAAGAAATTTGTGTAATTTTACTACCAAAGTTCTACCACGTTTTTCGATCAAAAGTTATGATGGTTTAACTCTACTGTAATCATATTTTTTTTAACTGAAATTGTTGCCCCTCAATAGGAATTATTCCTGTGTCGTAAGTGCGTTCACAAACATTAAATTTACATGCCCAAACACCAAGACTGACACAAATATTTATGGGTCACACAAAGATTTGTCCCGTGCGGGAGAGTGGCTCAAGCACCACCACCACCACCACCACCACCACCTAACCACCTGACCTAGCTGTCCGTCCGTCCGTCCGTAAGATTAAAGTGTGGTCGGCTTCGTCAGTTAAAGATGGGTGACTCGTGAGGGTCCACTGTCCCTTACAAATATCATACCTACACTCGAACAGGGACGCATTTCTTTTTTAACTACATTGCATTATTCCACGTTTGCTACTTAAAATGCTATTTCGTAAAAGTCTAAAAACCTTTACAAGATAGATATGATTATTATAAGGAGTTAAAATCCTCACCGAAATCGTACCAAATGCGTGATATTTACGTTGAAGTTTATGTGTTGACTATGAGATTATATCTACATACTATCCGCAATCGGAATAACATTTCAATTTAAAAAGATGAGGCCCCATACTATGTATCACAAATTTATATTTTTAAATAAACATTTTTGTATTTTATTTCAATGTAGGCAAAGATCTTTTCTCGCCAATCGAGGTGAGAGAATACCCAATGCGGATTGGTGGAGGGTGTTTTATAATTATGATCCGAAATTTCACAAGTTGCGCTAACCAAACAAATTCCCTAAGTTGCAGCCCTAAGGCTACTGTAAGCGGGTATAAAATTTGTAATTTATGAGTTTGGATAGGCGAGATATACGACTATCGCCCGATAAACCGTACGGATTTGCATTCCGTAATTTTATGCGTAATAATCGATTTGCGCGGCGTAAAATACGCGAAATAAACGGCATATGTTACTGTACAGAACGATTTTAAGACTTCCGTTAAAATAGTATTTATCTATATATATCATCACGTCCGATCCCTTGCGGGGTAAGCAGAGAGTACAGGGTTCCAACAGGTTCTTTCCTTATATACTTCTCTGGCTTCCTACACTCTCATAGTTCGTGTTATACACGCTCGCTGGTTACGGACACTCTTGACTTGTCCTTCAGATAATATCGGTCTTTTCGATCATGGTAATCTTGCCATGATCAAAAAGAAATCGCTAGGAAATTCTATCTACCAATCTATATCATCACGCCAGATTCCTTGCGGGCTAGGTAGTCAGAGAGTACACATTCTTTTTTTAGAATTATGAAAACGTAACCACATTACGATTTATGAAAATTCACATACACACATATCTAGACCGAAATCCGGGAGCATTCGACCTAGTGGGTGGAGCGGCTTAGCGCAGTGGCCAATCCTCCGTCCTCCTCCGTCAATTAGTTTTTCTTTATTTTTACAGGTTTATTTAAACAGGTTCTTTCCTTGCATACCTCTGTGGCTTCCTCCACTCTCAAACTTCATACGAAACTGCTTAAATAAAGAAATTCGATAGCCCCTAAATCAAAATCTTGATAACAAAACCTCCTTAAGTACATTAATTTGCTTGCAAAAGTGTAATATTCTGCAATATTATTCTTCACTTTCCAAACTTTGTATTAAAGAGTACCTTAAATCGAAGGTACAACTAAAAATAAACGGCTCAACGTTAGTAAGCCTCAAACCAACATAACAGGTCGAGTCAAGGGTTCGGAAATGGGATGTCTTGGCGGATTCCCGGAATGATTAAGCCAGACGTAGATTGGAAGTTGGGTACCTCCATAACTCATCTAGGCATGTAGATATAGTTGGATTTATATTATTTGACTGTCCTGTTGGTTTAGTAGTGCATGGTAAAATTGGCGGTTACGAGGGCCTGAGCTCGAATCTTAGGTTAGATCAAGTCTGGCAAGGTCGGGAAGTGTAAATCATGTACTCCCTGCACGTCCCTCAATTAAATGTGCGGAAAGCATTTCCGCTAAAAGTGGATTTCCACAATAGTGGAAAGTCGTCGCGGTTTGCGAATGGTTGCTCAGCCGTTACAGCGATAAGCTGGAGCACGGTAAGGGTTTTACCTGGTTGGAGTTTCCGCATAACCCCTCGCTTTCCCCTATGAAGCGGGGACACTATAAAGGATTTCTCCCATCAACAAAGAAAGTCTTTCTATTGCAAATACTCAGTAGTAGTCTGAAGTCTGGAATTTTGTCCGGCAATCTTTTTTTAACTGCAGTTGCTTTAACAGCGCATAATGAGAGTGGTGCTCTAGGTCCTGCGTTCGGATTTTAGATCGGATGAAGTGTTATTGAGGTATTTTTATCGAAAATTCTCAGAAGTCTGGGGCCTCAAATTGTATAACTCATATTTATATGGTATAACGGCTATTGCCCCATGTTATATTAATAAAACTCAAAGGACCGCACCATTATTTAAAAAACTCGTACAATACACTACACATCATTTACCACTAACGATATTAGGTGCCAATGTTTAAGATGAGCCTATTGTCATATTACTTAGTTAATTTCAAACTGCTATTAAGAATTTTCCAAGGGTAAATAACACTTGGATCCGACCTAGGATTATAATCCAAAATCTCGTGATAGCCAGCCGTACTCTTTACCCCTAGATCAAAGAGGCAGTTCTTGAATATATGTGTAATATTTTCCTGTTGGAACCGTGTACTATCTGCCTACCCTGCAAGGGTTCTGGCGTGATATTATAGATAAATAGAGAAAAATGAAATAATATCGATAGATTTAATCTATAGATATAATGGACTATTTCAGAATATAGCCTCCCAGCTAAATTTCCTCATCTTTTTACCTTATTCGACGTGAATGAGTAACGAAGTGTAATCTGAAATAATCTGGACGTCAAATCGCTAATACCTTTGTGCGCAAAACCACCACAGTTGTATGGGCTCCCAAAAATACATAAAACGAATGCTCCCCTACGTCCAATCGTTAGCCAAATAGACCAACCAACCTACAGAATGGCCAGCACGTAGCGAAAGTGCTTTCGCCACTCAGAGGACACACAAGAGCACATGTTAAGGATTCATACCATTTTGTTAGTGAGATGTAAAATCTACATCTTACTGACAATGAAGCTATGGTCAGTTTCGATGTCCAGTCACTATTCACATGCCTAGCTGTACAAGACTGTGTCGAAATTGTAGAAAGAAAACTAGCGGAGAACAACATGCCAGCGGAATACTTAGAACTATTGAGACACTGCCTTACATCTGGCTACTTACTGTGGAAGGAGCAGTTCTACAAGCAAGTAGATAGGGTGGCCATGGGCTCCCCTGTATCTCCCTTTGTTGCCGATATATTCATGAAAGACTTTGAGGAGACAGCCCTTCATACATCACCCGTAAAGCCAAGTTTCTACAAGCGGTACGTAGATGATAGTTTTACAATATTACCATCTGACAAAATAGAAGTATTCCTTAATCATCTTAACTCCATTAACCCTAAAATTCAGTTTACAATGCAGTTGGAGGCAAACAATTCCCTAGCTTTCCCAGATGTCTTAGTAATCCGTAATCCCAACAACACCTTAGGCCACACGGTTTATAGAAAAAAGACCCATACTGTTAGGTACTTAAACGGTGAATCTCACCACCATCCAACACAGTTAGCTACCGTGGGTAAATCTTTGTTTCAGAGAGCACAAGGGATCTGTGACAAGAAACATGTGGCTGCCGAGGTTCAACATGTCAAGCAAGTCCTGCACGACATTAAGCTTCGAGTTCTACGCCAACGTCACAGTGACCGAGTGAAACCAGCCACTGTCGAGCGTCTCCCTGATGTACTACCTTATATGAGCGGAGTCACGGACAAGATTGGCTACATCTTGAAGCGTGCTTCAATAAAAACATTTTATAAGCCGCCGAAGAAGATCAGTAAATTTTTACCATCTGTCAAGTGTCACATCCCTCTACAATATGCAGGAGTATACAAGCTTGATTGTGAATGTGGACTCTCTTATATAGGACAAACAAAAATACCGGTAACAACTCGGGTTAAAGAACACATAGCTGACCTAAAACACCGTCGCTCAAAGAAGTCTGCAGTCTGTGAACATGTCCTTGACCGCACCCGCCATAACATCAGATTTGATAGACCACAAATCCTCGTGAAAGAACACCGATTTCTACCAGGGATGGTTCGCGTGGCTATTTAAATTAAAAATCATCCTAATTTCAATAGAGAATATGACTGGGTGCTTCCATTGACTTGGGATCCAGTAATTAATATAATCAAATCCAAAACCAAGCATAACACCGTGAGCTCATTCTGCGTAGATCGGACCAACAAAAATAATTAAGAAGTTTGAGGGTACCCCGGAACAACTATGCCTTTTGGACGTCTAACACCTCAGTCCCTTCCGTGACCATGGATGCTGCAAAGCACTCGACACGTCGGGAACTTAAAAATTAAAATAAACCGCGATAAAATCCGAAAAAATAGTTTTATTTCATGTGAAATATTCGCGTTAATCTAAGAACTCAGTAAACAAAGTGTAATATCCAAACATTTAAACTTTCACATTTACTGTATAAATAGGGGTTGGAAATTTGAACAAAAAGTTTCAGTACATTCTTTCGCATAAAGTTTATGTTCTTAAAGTCAGTAAAAAAACAGCATATAGACAGCTAGTCTATATCAATCTTTTATCGTGATGGCGACGTATAGATGAATAAATCGATTTGTGGTCATCGATATACCTATCATAACAAGATACACATTTAAAAGTTACACTAAAAAACGTCCCCAAATCCACGTGAGTAGTTATAGTTATGATATAAACATAAATTAGGGCATATTGTACCTTACTCGTATCCCTTTTAAGTAGTATTTGCAAATATTGTTATTTTATAAATACTTTGAAAATACAAGTTTTTATGCAGCAAGTAATAGTGCGAATCAAAACGACCAATCAATATTAAATGTGAATACAAAATGTTGTATCTATGCTGTTGACCGTTGAGGAATTCCTTCATCTAGAGCCAATCCTGGGTGTAGAATCAGGTCATGCTTGCCATAAAAACACATTACCTATCATCGGAACCGAAATCGTCAGATGAAGAATGAAAATAGGATAAATGCGGTCGAAATGCGAGCTCTGCGGAAGATGGGCGGAGTAAAGCTGACCGACCGTACTCGCAACAGCGTAGTAAGAAAGCGAGTAGGTATGAAAGATAGAATCGGTGTAAAGATGAGAAAGGGTATTGCTTCATTGATTCGGGCATATAGAAATAATGTCAGAAGAAAGAATTACAAAACAGATATACCATGCAAAAGTGGAAGGCTGTGGGTACCGGGGAAGACCTAGACTATCTTGCCATGACCAAATAGACCGTGTCTTATCCGAAAGACAAGTCAAGAGTCTTCGTAATCGGCGAGCGTGTACGAGACGAACTATGAGAGTGGATGAAGCGAGAGAGGTATGTAAGGAAAGAACCTGGTGTAACTCTCTACTCTCTGCCTACCCCCAAGGGATCTGATGATATAGATAGATAGATCGGAACCGATCCACCATGTTAAATTTCAACTCCGTAGGATATGAGGAAGTGGTTCTAATTCAAGTTGCAAATTTGATCTAAACCAACAAACTAACAAACCTTGGAAGCTCAATAAAAGCTTGTGAAAATTTGTGATGATATAATTACGTGTTATAATTTCATAAATTGTAGTGTTATGCGTTGCAAAGGTTTCCGTGCCCCGCCTTTTTAAACAAGTACTTTTATGTTCGAATTGAAAATACTGTTTTTATATTTTTTCTTTATTCAGACACTTTTCTGGAATTTTTCGAATGACCTGCACATACATTCTAGTTTTTAATTAAATATTGCATAACAAGACTGCTTTTACGTAATTATTTGTACCTCGCCCGTAAAGTAGTGTTAAAACTCAAAAGAATAAGAAAGATTGCACACACCGCAGAAGACATAAAAAAAGCCTAGTTAAAACACTATAATGTTACCAGTTACCACACCGGTACTAGTAGGAGTCTGGAACACTTGGACTACTTAACCCTTAAATGCGCATTGTTGTTTTAAAACAACATACCAGAAAACCCCTCAGAATTGTACTTATTTTTATTTAATTTATTAAAAACACGTATATTTTCAAGGACTAATTAGTACTTTTTGAAATTAAAATAATGACAGCATATTATAGAGTATCACTGTAATTTTATTACATGACAAGTTTCAACCCACAATAAATGTTCAAAATTTTGGCTGCCACCACAGCTAATCTTATTACATCGTCGCCTTAGCAAATAAGTCGTTGAAAAAATGTTTTATTTATTGCCAATATCCCCATCTTTCATTTTATGATTGTATTTTATGTAATAACCATTGGCAAAGGCAAATTTTGGGATTATAGATTTTGTTGTATAAAAACAACATGGCGCACTGCTTATTTCATTCCATTTAGATGTAAATGTATGGCTGGCATAGAATTGTTTTTCTTTCTTATAGTAAGTTGAGTATCTTTCTCTTATATAGATAATTAAATATTTGGAGAGCCTAGACTATAATGATGGCTTAAATCAATTAAAGGGAATTAGTATAGTTCGGTTCGTGAACTAATGCAAGATCTTGGAAGACAAAGATGAATAGGATTCTCAGCAAAGCGAAGATCCTCTTCACATCTGGGATCGTAGATAGTGATCCACCCTTTGTATCTAAAGACCTGGCCGCAAATCAGGCTCTAGGTAGTTCTGCAGGTAGCGCCCCGTTGTGTCTTGTTTTGACGAAAGCCCATTGTATAGCGTATAAGAAATTTGACAACAAACTATGACGACTTAGTATTTATAGGTGACACTCAACTACTTGACGTAATAGGTCTAGCTTAGTAATATTCTAGTTTGTTTTCTTGTTTTTTTTTTCTGCTTAGTAACATTCTAGCGAATCAATCTACATCACGGATTAGGCCCAAAATCACCTCTCTCTCTTTCTCAAGATGACTTTCCTAAAATTACTACTTTCCCCGCAATAGATGGGTAGACTATTTCCCCATAATGTTCATTTTCCCATATCGTCCACTCCATATAACGTAGACCTTCCCATCTCGTTCACTTTTCCATATCGTCTTCTTCCCATAACCTTCACACTCCGATATCGTCTTACTTTTCGTCGTACTTTCCGCAAGATTCACTTTCCCAGATGGTACACTTCCCATAACGTCTGCTTTCTCATATCTCGTTAACTTCCCATAACGTCCACTTTCCTATACGTCTACTTCCCATGTCGTCCAAATTTCCAAAATGCCCACCTATACCATAAACATAAAAAAATGCTCCATACATTTCAATGAAAACCATAAAAATGTACCTAAAAATATGCTGTAATTTTGTTCAATGTGTAAAGTATCCCTCTGTAATCCAAAGTAGAACAATGTTTTTATAAACATCACAATAATTCTTTCTAGAAACATATATTATCATGCATAGTTCACCATACATCGTATAATATTGTAAGTGCGCAATGTTGTCTTAAAACAACAAACATTATTTTAATAATGGAATATATGTAATATATATAAAAAATAAACATGAATGTTTTTTTTTCAATGTTTCCTGTATTATATAAATGTTTTACTATTTAAATATTATTTTTAAAAATATAAATTAAAAATCGCGCATTTAAGGGTTAAAATCTTTAATTGTTAAAAAAAACAAGCTTTTATAGTAAACACACAACGAAGATATCTTGCTTAGTTGAGGAGTTCCTATGGCTTCCTTCGGGCTCCATCATTACACCTTGGACACCATACGTATCTAAAGTACTCGTCAAGACAAATCCAATGAGCCCAAATACGGTGAGGCTATATTGAGTAGTCGGTAAGTTCCATTATTCACCTTTTGGCTTTATCATCAGACCCTGAACACTGTTTGGTTGTAAAGTACTCGTCCAACCAACAAGCCTTAACACGAGGGGGTTTCGTTGTATAACTCACATGTTCCTATAGCTACCTTCCGACTTTAACATGAGACTAGCTCTATAGTACCTTATTATTGCATTGTCACCAACTCCACATACGTATGCCAATCGTATACCCATATGCTTTAAAAATGGAAATGGATTTGTACCGCAAAGCCGGACAGACATACAGATAGACAGAGCGACATACGAACATTGTAAGTTAAATAAAAACTGGTAAAAATAAAGAAGATGCGTTATTATATTTTGAAAGTAGTACCTGCGTTGAAAACTATTGTTTTCAATTCATAGCAACATTTATGTTTTTTTTAATCACATAAGATCATATCATAGCAGATCATTGGTGTAAAAGACGGTGGCGCATAAAACCTGAAAAAGGCAACAGTGCGCATATGATAAACTATTTCTATAATTACAAACAGTGAAAATAAAAAAGGTGTTATAGATACGAAATCACGGTATCGATTCCATAAAGTAATATCTCTATTTGTGAAAAAAGAATTTAGAAGGGTATACTAGGATTTAGAACTAGTATTCTATCCAACTATATCATCACGCTAGATCCCTTGGAGGGTAGGCAGAGAGTAAAGAGTTTCAACAGGTTCTTTCCTTACTCATCACTCTGGCTTCCTCCACTCTCATAGTTCGTCTCATACACGCTCACCGGTTACAAAAACTATTGACTTGCCCTTAGATAAGACACGTTCTATTTGATCAAGATAGTTTAGGTCTTCCCTGGTACCTGCATCCTGCATCTTTGCATTGTATATCTGTTTTATAATTCTTTATTCCGACAATTAATCTATGCTCTAAAAATTTATTTTCATCTATTTTTTCCCCGTATTTGAAAGTGATGTTGTTCCAGTAGTTTTATTCGTGAACAACTTTTTGATACTTCTTACTTATTAGAAAAAATATCATTCGCCTCATATCTCGGTCGTAAGGTTACTAAAATATTTATAGACTATTTAATTGTAATACAATTATTGTACCTACATAATCACTAAATATTAGGAAACAAAGTCTGAACTTGATAAACTCGATAACTATCGAACGGATTTCCACCAATGGACGGAATGATTCAAGAAGAAGATTTATGTGTAAAATTCGCCCCTGCAAAGCTGGGGTGGTTTTTTAGTTATACATAAAAATACTTGTAACACTATTCGAGCGAAGATCGTGCGATTTTTGGAGTAAATGAAAGTCACTCATAGTTGTCCTGTCTTAAAAATAGTAAACTATAATTAATTCTCTCTGTAAGTGTAAAAAAGTGACAATTAAGGTCAAATAGCCGACGGAGCGCGAAAGGATCGCGACGGAAGCGGCCGGCTACTTGAGCGGGGCTGCGCTGTGTGGCGTGTCGCGTACATTTCAGTATATTACAACTCCCCAAGCCACGCCACCGTCACGCTCCCATCGCACTGCGTCGGCTATGTGGCGAAATCATACTAGATAGATAAATATCCAATAGGCACTAAAAAAATTGAAAAATATATTTTGTGATCGCTAGTAAATTCTATCTACTTATGTATCTCATGACACCAGATCCCTTGCGGATTAGGTAGTCAGGGAGTAAACATTTTTTTTAAAGTCCTGAAAACGTAGTCCCACACTAGGATTTATGAAAATTCACAAATATTTAGACCGAAAAAAATAATTGTGGGTCACACAAAGATTTTTCCGTGCGGCAATTGAACCCGCGACTATTCGACCCAGTGGACGGAGAGGCTTAACCAATGCGCCAAATCGTCCGTCATTTTTTATTTTTAAAAGTTTATTTAAACAGGTCTTCTTTACACACCTCTGTGGCTTCCTCCACTCTCATAGTTCGTACAAAAATAAAACAATAAAGAAATCCGATAGTCCTTAAATCAAAATCTTGATAAAAAACCTCTTTAAGTACATTAATTTACTTGCAAAAGTTTAATATTCTGCAATATTTTTTTTACTCTCCAAACTCTGTATTAAAGAGTATTTTAAATCGAAGGTACAACTAAAAATAAACGGCTCGACGTTATTAAGCCTCAAACCAACAGCCTATAACAGATCGAGTCAAGGGTTCGAAAATGGGATGTCGCGGCTGATTCCCGGAAAGATTGAAGACAGACGTAGATTGGCAGTTGGGTACCTCCATAACTCACCTAGGTATGTAGATATAGTTGGATTTATATTATTAACTGTCTTGTTGGCTTAGTATGCTGCATGGTAAAATTGGCGGTTATGCAGTCCTGAGTTCAAATCCTAAGTTAAATGAAGACTGAGAAGGTTGAGAAGTGTAAATCATGTATTCCTTCGTGAGGGTCGTGACCCTCATTTAAATATGCGGAAAGCGTTTCCGCTAAAAGTGTATTTCCACAATAGTGGAAGGTCGTCACGGTTTGCGAATGGTTGCTGCCCCGTAATCCGCCCCAGCCACAGCGATAAGCAGAAGCGCGGTAGGGGTTTTACCTGGTTGGAGTATCAGCATAACCCCTCACTTCCCCTATGAAGCGGGGATCCTATAAGGGATTTCTCCCATTAACAAGAAAGTCTTTCCCTAGATAATAATCAGTAGCAGTCCGGGATTATGTCCAGCGATCTTTTTTTTAACTGCTGTTGCATTAGGATGAAGTGTTATTGAGGTGTTTTTATCGAAAATTCTCAGAAGTCTGGGGTCTAAAATTGTATATGGTATAACGTCAATTGCTCCATGTTATATTGATAAAACTCAAAGGATCGCACCAGTATTTAAAAACCTCGTACTATACAAAAGACATCATTTACTACCAAAGATGCTAGGTCCCAATGTAGGAGACGAGCTTTTTGTCATAATACTGAGACAATTTCACATTGCTATTAGGAATTTTCCATTGGAAAACCACACTTGGATCCGACCTAGAATTTTAATCCAAAATTTCGTGATCGCCAGCCGTACTCTTTACCCATAGATCAAAAAGGCAGTTTATGAAAATATATGTAATAATTTAATGTTGGAACTCTGTAATATCTGCCTATCCCGCAAAGGTTCTGGCGTGATTTTATAGAAACATAGATAGATATGAAATATATATTGATCAATTCCATCTACAGATATAATGGATTATTTCACAAAATGACCTTCCAGCTAAATTTCCTAAAAATCCTTTCAGCTAATTCGACGTGATTGAGTAACAAAGTGTTATTTCCAAACATTTAAACTTTCACATTTATTATATAATTAGGGGTTGGAAAACTGAACAAAAGGTTTCAGTACATTCTTTCTCATAAAGTTTATGTTCTCAAAGTCAGTGAAAACACAGCATATAGACAGCTAGTCTATATCAATCTTTAATCGTGATGGCGACGTATAGATGAATAATTCGATTTGTGATCAGCGATATACCTATCTTAACAAGATACACAATTAAAAGTTACACTTAAAAACGTCCCCAAATCCACATGAGTAGTTAAAGTTATGATATAAACATAAATTAGGGCATATTGTGCCTTACTCGTATCACTTTTAAGATGTATTTGCAAATATTGTTATTTTAAAATTACTTTGAAAGAACAAGTCTGTATGTAGCAGGTAAAAGTGCAAATTAAAACGAACAATCAATATTAAAAGTGAATACAAAATTTTGTATCTATGCTGTTGCCCGTTGAGGAATTCCTTCATCTAAAGCCAATACTGGGTGTACAATCAGGTCATGCTTACCATAATAATAATAATAAATTGTCATCGGAACCGAAACCTTAAGAAGAAGAATGAAAGTAGGATAAATGCGGTGGAAATGCGAGCTCTGCGAAAGATGTGCGGAGTGAAGCTGACCGAACGTATTCGTAACAGCGTAGTAAGAAAGCGAGTAGGTATGAAAGATAGTATCGGCGTAAAGATGAGAAAGGTTATGCTCCAATGTTTTGGGAATATAGTAAGAATTATAGAAGAATGAATGACAAAACAGATATACCATGCAAAAGTGGAAGCATGTAGGTACCGGGGAAGACCTATACTATCTTGCCATGACCAAATAGACCACGTCTTATTTGAAGCACAAGTCAAGAGTCTTCGTAACCGACAAGCGTGTATGAGACGAACTATGAGAGTGGATGAAGCCAGAGAGGTATGTAAGGAAAGAACCTGTTGTAACTCTCTACTCTCTGCCTACCCCGCAAGGGATCTTGCGTGATGATATAGATAGATAGATTGGAACCAATCCACCATGCTAAATTTTAACACCGTAGAATATGAGGAAGTGGTTCTAATTCAATTTGCAAAATTTGACCTAATCCAACAAACTAACAAACCTTGTAAGCTGAATGAAAGCTTGTAAAGATTTGTGATGATATAATTACGTGTTATAATTTTATAAATTGTAGTGTTATGCGTTGCAAAGGTTTCCGTGCCCCGCCTTTTAGAACAAGTTATTACTTTTTTTTCTTTTATGTTCGAATTGAAAATACTGTTCTTATATTGTTTCTTTTTTCTGACACTTTTCTGAAATTTTTCGAGTGACTTGCACATAATTCTAGTTTTTAATTAAATATTGTATAACAAGACTGCTTCTACGTAATTATTTGCACCTCGCTAATACAGTAGCATTAAAATATAAAGAAATAAGAATGATTGTACACATCGCAGATGATATCAATAAAGAGTGGTAAAAACACTGTAATATTACCAGTTACCACACCAGTGCCAGTAGTAGTCTAGAACAATAGGTCTAATTGAAATATTAAATTTTAATTTTAGCGTTGCTTCGGACATGTGCCCTAACCACGGGAGCATACCCTTTCTCATCTTAACACCGATACTAGCTTTCATACCTACACGCTTTCTTACTACGCTGTTGCAAATACAGTCGGCCAGCTAACTCCGCACATCTTCCGAAAAGCTCGCATTTCGACCGCATTTATCCTGCTTTCATTCTCGTTCTTACATACCCAACTCTCACCGCAATGTTACAGCCTTGGGGCAAGTACTCTGTTATGCATGACCAGCTGCGCCTCTTGCCGTAAGTGCAGGCTCCCACGTAGCTTTTCCATTTCACCATTCACTATATTTCTTATTATATCCGAGAGTATCATCATTATCATCAGCCTATAGCAGTCCACAGCTGGGCATAAACCTTTGGGTATTACCCTCGGCTACACGCATCCAGTTTCTGCCAGCCACCCTACGAAGGTCATCGCTCCACCTAGCCTGGGGACGTCCTGCATTACGTTTGCCAGTCCGTCTTCTCCACTCAAGAACTCGATATCCCAGCGGTCATCGGTTGTTCGGCTAATGTTGCATTGCAACTTCAGCTTACTAATCCGGTGGGCTATGTTGATAACTTTGGTTCTCTGTCGAATGACTTCGTTCCGGATTCTATCCTTCAGAGAAACTCCGAGCATAGCCCTTTCCATAGCTCGCTGAGAGACTTTAAATTTATGAACCAGTCCAACCGTGAGTGTCCACGTTTCGGCTCTATAAGTTCTAACGGACAGGACGCACTGATTGAAGACTTTTTTCTTTAGGCTTTGTGGAATAGGCGATGCAAATACTCGACGTAATTTCTCATAGGAGAGTATACAATGATTAATAACTAGTATCTATAATAATATATTCGTAAATGGACATAATATCGTTGTCAGTATTGAGTGGACCAGCTTTTTAGCCCAGCTGTGACGAAAGGGTCAAACTTACAACTTCATTTCACACCTCGCCCTTTCAAAGGTACACCTTAGCCCGCTCCCAGAAAGTTTAATAACGCACCGTAATGGCCCATGAATCAAGTAAATCACCGGAATATTACTATATTTTTTGCGTTACACTGCAGGTTTTAAATATGTGCGTTTAGCTTGTGTTTATTTATTGTTTGTTTACAGTCTTACTTTGGTATTTACGTCTAGCTAACAACGTTGCACAAGTAGAAATTTGGCGGTTTCGACTTTGAATGCCATTTGGATGTGGTTTCTTGAGTTTGTATGCGGGCTTCTATCTATTTGTCACATAATCTAAAAGTTATATGATATATTAATTTTATATTATGAATAATAAATATATGTTTTACTTACACACACACGAGCGCGCGCGCTATTTTCATTAATTCAATCAGGTTTCAGATTTTTTATTAATACTACTCTCATATAGGAAGACAGAGAGGTATGTAAGGTAAGAACCTGTTGGAACTCTGTTCCCTCTGCTTACCCCGCAAGGGATCTGGCGTGATGATATAGATAGATAGATAGATAGATACCCTCATATTTTATATTTTATATTGTTTCTTTTTTTATTATTTCTGTTATTTAGAAGTATTTCTGTTACTTAATTTGACATTTTCCGCGAGGTGGAGATCCTAGTGATCTGTAAAATAGGTTTAACGCCTACTTCAGACACCAGTCTCAATATACTAGGAGGTATCAAAAAGTAGTGAGAACGACATACTCCTTGGTAAAAAAAAATACTGGCAGGCATAGCTCAGACAATATATTTGTAATATTAATAAAAAAAAAATCTTCGATTCTCTTTTGCTTTTTTCTGAATGTAGTCATTTGTTTGCTTCGTGTTGGAATGTGTTCTCGAAAATGGAGAAAAACGAAGTGCGAGCCGTTATTAAATACCTCTGTTTAAAAAAGTTAACGACGCAAGAGATTCATTGCGATTTGGAGGTAACATTAGTCTGCTCCGCCGTATTCCACTTTCACAAGGTGGGCTTCTCAATTTCGAGTAGGGAGAACGAGCACGGAAGACGAACATCGTTGCGGCCGTCCATCGACGTCAGTCACCCAAGAAAATGTTGCGAAAGTCGAGAAAATTGTATTGAGCGATCGAAGAGTTACCATCCGATACTTAATTCAAGAAACGGGCATTTCATATGGATGTATTCAATCCATATTGAAACAATCTTTGACTATGAGAAAAGTCTCCGCAAGATGGGTGCCGAGAATGTTAACCGACAGTCAGAAACAAAATCGACTTGACATTTAGAAGATATTGTTGGACAAGTTTCAAGAAGATTCTGCAAACTTTTTGTCTCGTTTCGTAACAATGGACGAAACATGGGTCCATCATTTTGATCCCGAGACAAAACAGCAATCTTCGTAATGGAAACGGCCATCATCACCGACCCCGAAGAAGTTTCGTGTCGTGGCATCGGCTGGCAAGGTTATGGCTTCAATATTTTGGGACTCAGAAGGAATATTGTTGATTAATTACCTGGAGCGTGGAACCACTATTACAGGCCAATATTATGCAGCTTTAATTCCCAAGTTGAGGATTGCCATCAAAGAGAAAAGGAGAGGGAAACTTCGAAGGGGCGTGCTGTTTCATCACGACAACGCACCCGCGCACAGGTCGGCAGTTGCGATGGCTGCCATTCAGCAAGCTGGCTTCGAATTGGTTGACCACCCCCCTTATTCACAAGATCTGGCGGCTAGCGATTTTTATCTGTTCCCCAAATTGAAAAAATACTTACGGGGAAACAGTTACGAAGACGATAACGAGGTGATGGATGCCGTGGAGAGCTTTTTGCAGGACCAAGACAAAACTTTTTTTTTGAAAGGGATTGAAGCCTTGGAAAAGCGCTGGACTCGGTGTGTAGAGAGACTCGGAAACTATGTAGAAAAATTAATTATTAAGTTATCAATAGTCATTATATTCTATCTCATTCTCACTACTTTTTGATCCCTCCTCGTATTATTGTAATTTTTAACATAGTTGTTCTAAATGCTGAGAAAATAAAGATATTTATTATCATTATTACCTTTTAGATTCAAACATGTTAATCAATTAATTGGCGGCTGTTATTTATATTTATGTTTTAATTTTCAATGTTAAGCCCTTTTAAAATCCCAAAAAAATGGGATAAATAATAAAGAAATTTCAAGCTACCTCTTCAAATAATTATCGTCATGGAGATTACGAGAAAGTAATAGTAGTATGAAAGTAAGAAAAATCAACAAAAGATTTATTATTTATGTTCAATAAAAGACTTCTTCCCATTAGGGCTTCCAAGTTAACGACTGTCACACGAAGTGGTAGCCGGGATCAACTTAATATTCCTTCCAAACAGATATTGGCAAAATTTAATCAGATTAATCTATAACATCACGCCGGATTCCTTGCGGGGAAGGCAGAGAGTACAGAGTTCCAACAGGTTCTTTCCTTACATACCTCTCTGGCTTCCTCGACTCTCATAGTTCGTCTCATACACGCTGGCCAATGTCGGAGACTCTTGACTTTTCCGATTCAGAATAATGATTAACGAACAATTACATTTTATAAGCTTGAATGATTACGTTTATATTTTGTAATCTTCAATCATTACTGAAGTACAAAATGTAATCATAAGCATCAATCTGAATATATTTTACCTATTACTGCTTCCAAAGCATGGACACGCTCAAAAAAGGAAATTTCACAAACGATCACCCATCACAAACCGACCGAACCCAACGCTTAAACCTCTATTACTATCTCGCACTAATAAAACTACGGCCCCACATGACAGAACAATAAACTGAATCATCAAACACCATAGACAAACAGAACCACAAAATGTTTGCGCTACAGATAACACAATAACTAAAATTAACCTTCCAAAAGTCAAATAAGGGGCGCAAAGTTTGTGAGAATTAAATTTAATTAAACAGCAAACGGATCCCGTCGTGAGGTAAAGAATGCAAAAGGTATTATTCCTCTTTGGCTAATTGTACATACATAATCAAAAACCAGTCAATTGTACCTAAAATAACACTCGAAATTAAACTCTAAGTATAAAACAACAAAATTTAACCTGGCTATAAGATATTTTAAGTATTGACATATTATAGCGTACCTGTGTCTAATTACAAAGTAGATTGACATTCATAATTATGGGCCTTTGTTTAATTTTGGCCAGTCCAAGTAGAAGTTATTACGTTTGCTACATATTAACCTTTTTCGGGATTTTTACTTTGTCCGAAATTACGCCGTGATTTTGATTTTTCTGTTGTTCAATGTTATGTCTGAATTATTTAAAGGTTTGGTCATATAGCCGACGGAGCGCGACGGACGCGGCCGGCTGGCACTCGGCTGGCGGTCGGGAGCGTATCACAGTGAGGGCACCACCATGCGCCTGCCGAGTGGCTGCTGAAGACTAGCGTCCCGCTCGCACACGTATTGGCGTCTTGCTTCCGCCGTGCTTCGTTTGTAATCGCATCGGGCGCGACAGATCGTGACGATTACTGTCGTGCCGACCGTGGCAGAGCTGTGTGTCGTCTCCCGTACATTTGAGTACACTACAACTCCCCAAGTTGCGCCACCGGGCACCGGGCCACCAGGGGCGCGCCCCTGTTGCGTCCCCGTCGCGGTGCGACAGCTATGTGGCGAAACCTTTAAAGTATGATGTATTCTTGAATGAACCAATTCACAAGCACCCCTTGACCTACCTACTAGCACAAGTGCCTACGAAGTTATCTTCTTATGAATAGTTTTTGGGGCTGCTGTCATAGGTACATTTATTTATCCCATTAAATCTATCTATCTATATCATCACGCCAGATCCCTTACGGGGTAGGCAGAGAGTACAGAGTTCCAACAGGCTCTTTCCTTACATACCTCTCTGGCTTCCTCTTCTCTCATAGTTCGTCTCATACACGCTCGCCGGTTACGGAGACTCCTGATTTGTCCTTCAGATAAGACCCGGTCTATTTGGTCATGGTAAGATAGTCTAGGTCTTCCCCGGTACCTACATCCTTCCACTTTCGCATTGTATATCAGTTTTGTCATTCTTTCTTCAGACATTCTTTCTATATGCCCGAAACAACGGAGCATACCCTTTCTCATCTTTACACCGATACTCTCTTTCATACCTATTTGCTTTCTTACTACGCTGTTGCGAAAACGGTCGGTCAGCTTCACTCCGCACATATTCCACAGAGCTCGCATTTCCACCGCATTTATCCTACTTTCATTTTCCTTCTTACATATCCAGCTCTCGCTGCCATATTACAGCGTTGGGGCAAGCACTCCATTATGTATGGCCAGCTGCGCCTTTCGGCTTAAGTGCCAGTTCCCAAGTAGCGTTCCCATCGCGCCATTCACTCTGTTCCCTGCACTCACTCTTCTCTCTATGTCAGCGGTGTATTTTCCATCCTTACTGAATGCGCATCCAAGATATACAAACTCATTCACTTGTTCCATCACATCGTTCCCAACCATAATCCTTGCATTCGTTCTGGTTTCTTCCCGTTCAAAAACCATAATTTTGGTTTTCTTCAAATTCAAATGTAAGCCATTTTCTTATACCATTAAAAGTCCACATAATATCTCTAAAAGTAATATCATAACGCGGTATTCTTAGCTATGACCAAGGCTAGGCAGCGTTCAACTTGGCCAGATGATGATGATCATATTGAAGCGTCTCCATGTATCAGAAGGCATGTTAAGCACGTTGGTTATGACTAGATGTGGTAGTTACTCTATGAGGGATGTGGAATATTGGCATTTTAGGGTTCTATATTAAGCCGAAAGACTTCTCCTATGGGATAAAGGCACCCCGCAAAGATCGCTACAACGACTAGCTTTCTTAGATTGTCATATTAAAATATCAAAAACTGACCAGCGTGAGAGAAAAACTGCGGCAATTAATAGAGAAGTGGATTTCGGAAAAAGGACATAACTGCACACTAAAAATTGTCATTGCCTTATAGGTGCGTTTACAAACATGAAATTCACAGACACAAACACACAGACAGCACGCACAATAAGCGCGATGTCGCTAGAGTTGTCAGATGATGTTGGAACCATCAATGTCGTAAGATATATATACCTGTCTTGGGACATTTTGGGTAAGCCTTACTGGCGCAGGTGTTTTATTTCTACTTGACTACATGTTGATATGCGAGTAAGCTTAGTGTAAAAAGGTTATGGTTAAGTCAATATTGGCAACATAATCGTGTAGTACCAGGCGCGCAGTGTTTGTAAGTGTGCAGTTGGTCGAAGTTAGAGCTTTTGATTTGAACAGGCTAGTAGCTCTTTTTACGTCCTTTTCCTGCCGATTGAGTAAGCTGTGTATAAAGGATGTAAGGTTAAGTAAATATTGCTAACATACCAGGCGCGCAGTGTTGGTAACAAGTGTGCAGTTGGAGCCCTGCCCGGCGTCGTGTTTATTCTGCTTTATCGTTTCACCCCGGTGTAGCTTTAAAGTCAACTTTAGGTATTAAGTTTTAATATGTTGTTAGTTATAATTATTTTCTAAGTCTCCATTTCAGCGAGCGTGTATGAAATTAATTATGAGAGTGGAGGAATACAGAGACATCTGTAAGGAAAGATACTGTCGAAAGTCTGTATTATCTACCAACCCTGTAAACGATCTGACATAATAATACAGTCAGATAGTCTATAAGTCTTTAGTCCTTTTTTTTGTTACTCAATAAACGAAAGTACAAAACTAACTTTTGCTCTGATGTAGGTAGGATTTGAATCCAGGACATCGTGTCGGCAATCGCATATGGGGCACCAGTCAAAAAAGTCATTCTATTATAAATTTTTTAAAAAGACCGCTGCTAAAACCATTTTATTTACGACTCTGAATACTTTTTTAACATTTAAATCATCCACTTAAATCTAACAACCTCATTTAATATCCGTATAGATTCACCCCCAATTCACCCCGACTTGATAAACTCGGAATTTTTACACGAAAATTTCCGCCTGGAGTACCGACAGGCGACAGTTCACCTGGAAACGCCTGTTCCAGTGCCTATAGTGGCAGAATTTATTCACCCATAAATAGTTTCATCCCGTATCCATAAAGTGTAGCGAGTTATAAAGTCTCCTCAATTGTGTTGGCGGTGAATATAAGAATATGGAGGGGAAATATTGAGATATATCCTTTTCTTATTCATCATCATCTAGGTTGTTTCTTGCTATATTGATATCGGTATAGTGGTAGATACTAGTAGTAGTAATGATATACAATGTGTAAAATAATAATTGTAAGACCTGAAAGTAGTTCATTCTAAATAGGCAACTGAATCGATCCCAACTATTTTAAGTTAGATTTTTTTTTAATTTAAACAGATTTATTATACACGTTCTGGTCGCTGTATTAAAAACATTTGATAATTATTCAAAGCTTTACAGCTATTTTAAATGTATTTCTATTACACACACCTCAATACGCATACAAAAGTTAATTAATTATTAAATTTGGTGGTTATTTTGGGTATCAAAGAGCTTAAAAAATGGTAGAAAACTCCTTAAAATTGGAAGTTTAATTTTCGTGTTTAATTCGTAAAGCAATAATCTTATTGGGGTGTCTGCGTTATATATGTTCGGGCTTTTAACTCGGCATGACGACTACCACATAAAGTCCTAACCGGGACCAACGGCTAAATGTGCCTTCCGAAGCAAGAAGACGCTCGAATATAAAAAATGCCCCAAACGGTCTCCTATTGAGATGGGTCGACCCCGACCGAATCAAACGTTGCTTAACCTTGGTGATCGGTAAGAACACCGCGGTCGCACAGCGCTACAGTGGCACGGCTTAAAATCCATAAAGATCATCAAAAAACTGCGAAGAGTTAGTCGGTTGTTGAGTTAGTTGGTAGAATGTGGCGAATATTTATTTATTTATTCTTTATGCACTTTTATGTACATAGGCGGACTTAATGCCTGAGGCATTTTCTGCCAGTCTACCTTGGGGTGGTGTAGAGACAAGTGTGGCAGGTGCGAAATTACACGAATTGGAGAGGGTAAAGAAAAAAAACAAAAAATATGTAAATAACAACTAATTAACTATACATAATACTTAATATATACAAATTATATATAACGATAATATACATATTTATATATATACCACAAATATATACATATATAAATAATTATACAATGTATACATAAACTAAAACTGTGCGACATAACAACGTGAAGCGACTAACATTGAGAGGGGTTCAACCTTTGGTGTAGATAGTCTTGTAGACTTTTTTTAAAAGAGGAACGATTAGTGGCCATCCTGAGTTCCAGAGGCAGAGCATTCCAAAGAAGGATAGACTGCACAAAGAAGGAAGAATGAATGAAATCAGTACTATGAGGGGGGCACTGAAGAAGACGGTTATTTACAGAACGAAGATGTTTATCGTGGTTAGAACATAAATATTGAAATTGGGAAGTAAGATAAGCGGGCGAGACTGGAGAATGAAGGATGGAAAAAAGCGTAGTCAGTGCCCTCAGAGTTCTACGCTGCCGAATGGGCAACCACTTTAATAGTGATCGCTGCTCCGACACGTGGTCGTATTTACGCAAGTTGAAGACGAATCGAATGCAGTTATTGAGAAGGCGGTCCAGTTTGTTGAGTTGATCTGCATTCAGGTCGAAATAGCACACATCACCATAGTCGAAAATAGGAAAGATCAGGGATTGCACAAGCATTGCTTTTGTGTTGGTAGTAAGCAAGTTTTTCAACCGATACAAGTATCGTAACGTACCAGTAACCTTTTGACCGACGGCCATAACTTGTGTTTGCCAGCTGAACGAAGTGTCAAGGTGCAAACCGAGATCCTTAACGCTAGAGCTTAGGGGGATAACTGTCCTGTTGAATTTAAGTGTAGGCAATAAATCAGTATCCACTCTGCTCAAAAGTCTAGAACTTCCCACAAGAATCGCCTGGCACTTTGTGGGATTCACCGTGACACCAAACCTGTCGGACCAGTATTTTATAGCCTCTAAATCCTGATTTAGTTTGATGATAATGTCTGGAATTTTATCAACCGTATTTTGCGAATATAATTGCAAGTCGTCAGCATATAGATGATACGTGCACTGAAGTTCTTGAGTTATCAGATCAATGAAAATGGAAAATAGAAGAGGAGAAAGTATACCGCCTTGGGGAACGCCAGTGTCGAGGCAGCACCAAGCTGACGATGCGTCATCACTCAAAACGGACTGCTGACGTTCTCGAAGATAAGAGGAAAACCAATCCAGCGACTTTTGTGAGCACAAACGGAAGGAGAGAATGGACAGAAGGATTTCGTGACTAACGGTATTGAATGCATTCGAGAAATCAACTAACACGAGGACGGTAACTTTGGTATCTTCCATGCCTGATCGGATATCACCAGTCACTTTAAGAAGGGCAGAAACGGTACTATGGCCGGGCCTGAATCCAGATTGAAGATGGTTTATTAAATTGTTGATATATATAAAATGGGAAAATTGCTTGTGAACGCAGGCTTCGAGCACTTTTGAAAGAAAAGGGAGAATGGATATTGGACGGTAGTGGCTAGGAAGGGTGGGATTGGGGATCTTTGGCAGGGGGCGGAGAAAAGCTTTCCGCCAGAGAAATGGGAATACACCGGACTCTAAAGAGAAATTGACAAGGTGAGTAATCGCCGGAAGGAGATAGTCAAGTACTGATATGATCATGTATCTGCAAATTTTATCACAACCCACAGCCTTGGATTTGATAGACATAATAATCTTTTTAACCTCACATATGTCGACTGGAGAAAAATAGAAAGGATTGATGTTTGGACGTCTAAGACCACCCAAGAAAGAAAGGGTTTGATGTATAGTTAGACGATCAATGGGAGGAACAGTGGAGAAATGGTTATTAAGATCGTCTAAACTTATTGTATTTGGTAGGTCATGACGTAGAGCCTTGCCAACACCTAGAGTACTAAGGAATTTCCAAATATCGGCAGGCGTAGAAGATGTTATATTATTTAGAATATGGCGGCGTTTAGCGTCACGTATCATCTTATTACACCGGTTCCTAGCAATTTTGAAATAGGTCCAGCTGTCTACCGTGCGGTCATGTTTAAACTTTCGGAACGCACGATTTCTGCGCCTCATGGCCATTCGAATCCCCCTTGTCATCCACAGAGCTGGTGGTCTCTTCAACCGCACCTTTTTCACAGGGGCATGGATATCATAAAGCTGGATTACGGTTCTGTTGAAAATGCAAATTTTCTCGTCGATGGTGTTGGCTCCCATGAGGAGATTCCAATCAAGTTTAGATGCATCTTCAGTTAATTTTTCGATATCCATGCGAGCAAAACAACGCCTGTACAGGACCTTAGGACGTGGCTTAGGAGGCTTCAGGATGTATGAAAGGAAGATAAGATCATGGTGGGAAAAACCGGAGGCATCATGTTGACCATGAAAGGAAGCGTAAGAGGGGTTAGAGGTGAGTATAAGGTCGAGCCAGGTATCATCACCTTTGATGTTATGGTGTGTGGCATTAAGAGGCAGAATGTGCAAACTGGCTGACCCTATGAGTTGAAGGAGTTTACGGGAACGGAGGGAATTGCGGGCTAAGAGATCAGTGTTGAAATCGCCCATGATGATGTGATGCTCGTAGTCAGACCCCAAGGATTCCAAAACCGCGTCGAATTCGGTGAAATAGTCAGCAGAGGGAGGGCAATATACGACTCCAATAATGGTTTTGGCTCCTTTGACCCAAACCTCGAGAAAAAGAAACTCAGAATTCGAGTCGTCAGGAGATGTGGCTACAATTCTGAAAGGAAAGTCACTACGGAGGTATAGAGCCACTCCACCACCACCTCTGCCGACCCGGTCATTCCGAATAAGAATAAAACCAGGAAGGGCATAAGTGGTGGATAGAAGATGAGGTTTGAGCCAGCTCTCGGAAATCAGGACGGCATGAACATTGATGTTGCTAAATGTGTCATACAATTCGTTGTGATGACTGGGTATGCTTTGTGAATTAATGTGGCACACATTTAGCAAATGGCCAGATTGTTGGTCGAATTTATTGCTGAGAAAGTCCCCAAGGTTGTCGTCTATAGAACAGAAACTAATATCGCACGAAGAGACGGTAGATTCATTGACGGAATAGAACGAATCATTGTCTAAAAACATATATAATTATTACAATAAATATAAATATACTAATAAACCTACAAACAAAACAGTAGTGCCTCACTATATAACCCGCCAGCTAAACATAAATTTACAAATCTACACATCTTTAACAAAAAAAGTTAAAAAAAAAAGATAATAAAAGAAAAAAAAATTAAAACTAACATTATTTCCTATTGCAATAGAAAGCAAGTAAAATAAAAGAATGAACGGAACGTAGCAAAGAATTTGCATGAAACGGAACAAACACAGAACACAATAGGTGCTAATTATATTACTACTAAAGTATTTTTCACGTAAGGTGGTACTATGACAGTTACGACTACACCACGCATACACCTCTGAATTGGGGGATAAATGCTTTACCGTGTTTTTTGTTAGATATTACTTTAAGATAGAGGGTTTAAGGCAAGCCTAAATCAGGTGATAGTTATCTATACGAATAAATATTATTATGGCGATACTTCGTTAATACTTCGTTCGGCGTTTCTCTACGCGATCGAATCAGGAATGAGGAGATTCGTAGAAGAACCAAGGTCACCGACATAGCCGTTAAGATTAGCAAGCTGAAGTGGCAATGGGCGGGCCACATAGCGCGTAGATCGGACGGGCGTTGGGGCAGAAAGATTCTAGAGTGGAGACCACGTATTGGCAAGCGCAGCGTGGGACGACCGCCTGCCAGATGGACCGACGATCTTGTGAAAATCGCAGGAAGTCGTTGGATGCAGGTGGCATCGGACCGGTTACGCTGGAAAGCGATTGGGGAGGCCTATGTTCAGCAGTGGACAAGTATAGGCTGAGATGATGATGATGATGATGACTTCGTTAATGAATCAAACATCAGTCACATACATTTTGACCGAAAAGAGTCTTGCTACAGCCCCTCCGCTCTCTGACTAGATAACATTATCAAACAGATACTTAACACAGGTGTATTCCATTTTATAAAGAAGTTCAAATATTCACAAATTGAAGACTTCCCATTGATCGAAATAGAAAAAAGTATTCTTTGATTTCCTGATTTTTTTTTGCCTTACCAGTCTGGCTAGCTTACAAAATTAGAAAATTATCTTATAAAAGCGTATTCATCCGTATTAAATGAAAGTTTTATAGCTTCTTAAGTTAAGACCTACCCATCAATCAAGAACACTTTAGAAATATTTTAAATTACTTATCTTCCTCTGCTGCTGTTTTGCTTCAGATTTTGTCTGTTAGCCAACACAATTAAAAAGTCAACGAATACAAACCCATTCATCCGTTACAAAAGGATGTTTCGAGAGCTTCTCAATTTAGCAGCGGTATCTAGAGGACTGGTGCCAAAACAATCCATACATTAGGGAGTCAAGTGGCGTATCTTTAAAGGAGTGGGCCGTCACGGCGGAGGGGTCGCAGACTTATTGCCGGGAGTTAGCTACGATTTCTGAACTAACAGTTCACGGGGAGTTGGTGAATTTTGGGTCAATACAAAGGCGTAAGCGGTTTTTGAACGGTAACGACATAAGTTACTGAGAGCTTAGCACGTACAGATTGAGGTTAGCGTGTCGCTAGCGAGTGACCTTGCTATGATGTTTATGTTTATTTAGTAAATTTTTAGTTTGACAAAGATGGCATATCAACTCTTTAGCGTCAAGCTAACTTCAATATTCTCGGGCTAAGCTCTCTTCATTAACAGATCTATCTATCTCTATCTATCACTATCTATATCATCACGCCAGATCCCTTACGGGGTAGGCAGAGAGTACAGAGTTCCAACAGGGTCTTTTCTTACATACCTCTCTGGCTTCTTCTACTCTCATAGTTCGTCTCTTACACGCTCGCCGGTTACGGAGACTCCTGACTTGTCCTTCAGATAAGACCCGGTCTATTTGGTCATGGTAAGTTAGTCTAGGTCTTCCCCGGTACCTACATCCTTCCACTTTGGCATTGTATATCAGTTTTGTCATTCTTTCTTCCGAACCAACAGAGCATACCCTTTCTCATCTTTACACCGATTTTTTATCGCTATACTTTTACAAATTAAGGCACACCCCATTAGCGGCGAGATGTCGGAAATACGACAAGTACTAAGTTTTATTTGGCGTCGCATATTGCTGCCCCTCACTTACGGGAGCGCGTACACCCTACGCTAATGAGAGCTTAGCACGAAAAATTTAACGTTAGCATGACGCTAGCGAGTAAGCGTGCTGTCACATTCATGCTTATTTAGTAAATTTGTATTGTGACAAGGACGGCATGTTAACTAGCATAGTCTAGTATGCCCATGAACGGTTGATGTTCTATGAATTCCTTTTTAGCTAAGATATCCGCGCGCTCATTGCTTACAACCCCCATGTGCCCTGGAATCCAGACTAATCCTTAAGGTTAGTGATAAAGGTATGTAAAATCGAGTGTAGTTTATACGCGCTCCCGTAAGTGAGGGGCAAAAATATGAGACGCCAAATAAAACCTATTACGCCTATAACGCCAAAATAACATATCATGAAGGCACAGGCCTACATGAAATGTTAATAAACAGGGGGCTTAGCACGTAAAATCGTGCTGTCATATAAATTTTTATTTAGTATTTTTTTCATCTCCCTATCGCCACGCTAACTTCAATCGTCTCGTGCTAAACTCTCTAAATTTCAACTCATCTACTAATTTTTTCAACTCGCTATACTGTTACTAATTAAGGCACACTCCATTAATGGCGGGATGTCGGAAATACGACGAGTACTAGGTTTTATTTGGCGTCGCATATTGCTGCCCCTCACTTACGGGAGCGCGAATAAACTACGCTTAATTGTGGATACCTTCGACACTAACCCGTTTATATTAAATTTTTATTTGCATATGTATATATTAAATAACGTTTCTGCCCGCGACGTTCGCATTGACTTTAGACAGAAACCTTATATTTTTCCGGGATAAAAAGTATCCTATGTGTTAATTAAGGTAAGAAACTGTGTTCCAAATGCAAATCTATTCAGTCGTTTTTGCGTGATGACAAACATCTAAAAATACAAACTTTCACTTGAATAATATTAGTAGCACTAATATCTGCCCATAATAGTAAGCAGTGATAGCCTAGATTAGATCGTTGGACTGTAAAGTCAGTGGTCCCGGGTTCAAACCCAGGTACACACCCCTGTCTTTTCGAAAGCATGAGCGCATAAAAATTAATGAGCACTTGCTTTAACGGTGAAGGAAAACAACGTGAGGAAACCTGCATGCTTAAGAGTTTCAAGAAGGTGTGTGAAGTTCGCCAACCCTCAATGGGCCAGCGTGGTTGACTATGGCCTAAACCTCTCAATTTGAGAGGAGACCCGTGCCCAAGGGTGGGACAGTTCCTTAATAGGGCTTATATTATTATTAACATCTGCGACTTCATCCGCGTGGACTTAAGACAGGAACATTACATTTTTTGAAGAAAAAAAGTATCCTATAGATATGTTAATCTACGTAAAAACTATCTCCAGCCTAGTAGCCCGGGGCTTTGTAATACGGGTTAACTTGTGTCCTCCGTCGCAACATCTGGCAGGGGACCCCCCCTGCACCAACATCCGCTGGGGGGCCCTTGGGGTCGTGGGATATTGGGGCGGGGGACCTAAGCGTCCTTCACGCGCGACCCCGAGGAGGACGGCGCCGTGGTGTGGCCCATGCCACCGTGAGCACCGTAACGGTGCAGGGGGAGAGCGGATCCATAGACTCCCCCCCCCTGAAGGTGGGCTTTTAGGAGCACGACACAGAGGGGCACCGGTGCGTTCCTAACGGAGATCCCGGAGCCCTTCCCAGAAGTGTCGATGCCGGTCATCGTGGGGTTTTAGTCGGTAAGAGTCCGACATGCCCCGCCAGTTTCCCCCGTGGCTGGCGGAAGTTCATGAGGATTTTCCCACGTAAAAAAAGGTAAAAACTATCTATATATATAATACAATGTTTCACATCTTACTAATAATAATGTGAAAGTTTGTATGTTTAGATGTAAGGATGTTTGTTACTCAATGACGCAAAAACAGCTGAACGGATTTAGATGAAATTTGGCACACAGATAGTTTATTACCTGGATTAACACATGGTATACTCTTTATGTAAGGTTCCTGTCTAAAGTCCACGCGGAAGAAGTCGCGGGCAGAAACTAGTTTATAATATTAGTAGAATATCATGGGCAAATAGAACGCAAAGGACGAAACTATTTTGATTCTCTTCTTTTGTCTGTACGTCAATACAATAAAGTTCTTGAAAAAAGGTTTTCCCGTGTCTCTTTTGTCTCGCTATGCTAGCTTGCAAGACAAAACGGTTATTCCACGCCAAGAGTAACCAAATCCGTGGCATATATCTTGTCCTGCTGCTGTAGATAATCAGTCTAATCTGGACACACGACACCACTCTCTTATTTAAACGTTTATAGTGCAAATACTCGAATGCAATTTTCTGAGGGCTTAGCTTAAACAAAATGACGTTAGCGTATCGTGACGTGAATGACGTAAACGTTATGGAATTGATGAATCCTTTTTACACTTTCACGCTACAGATTTACAAAATAATGAACAAAGTAAATAACACGTGTTCTTGACAACTCGTCACGTTAACGTCAATCTTTTCATCTGAAATCCTTTTGATGCGTTTGGGCCGCTGAAATATACGCGCATTACTTAATATTTTTTTGTTCTATTTTAAAAAATGTAGGGTCCCCACTCTTGGAATTATTCCTGTGTAGTTGGTTCTTCTACAAGTATGAAATTCACATACATAAACATTTAGAATGAAACAAATTATTGTGAGTCACACAAAGATTTGTCCCGTGCGGGAATTAAATCTGTGGCACTTGGATCGAATGACTAGAGCGACTCAAGAGCTTGAGTCGCTCCACCCATTTGATCGACCTCTGGGCTAAGCCTTCCGTCTACTTCGAATTCACACCATCACCGTTTGCAGTAATCTGATCAAGTTTCTTAATCTGCAAACTCAAACTTAAACTCAAATAATTTATTTTGTATAAGCGCTTACATTTTTTTAAATATAATTTCACTACAAATCTACCACTGGATCGGAACGCGGCCTGCACTGAAAAAATTCGGCGAAAAAACTCAGCAGACTTGTCTGTTTTTTATTTAATTCTCTGTCTCTTTTTTCCTTTCTATTTTTTTTATTATATGATACGTGATGCTCCGACTATATTGGATGGAAGGAAGTGACCCTCGCCAGACAGCCACCGCAAGTAAAGACATTATAGTGAGCATGACCAAACCAGAACCCCAAAGACGGTGGTCAGATTGGATCTAAGCAACAATACCCCAAGTTCGTCAGGCACAAGACGCACATGCACTAATGACATATCGTGTACAACCATGTGTACCATAAAGTAGTGAACTGTCACCTTCATCCTTTGATAAAATTAAGGTTCTACACAAAGCTAACCCTCCACAGCAATAACAATACTAAAATCATAGACCACCCAACACATCCGATAAACCGTCATTGCGAAATTTTACGAGCAAGACGTGTTATCTCCTTAGGGTTGCCAATTACGTTATTTATCGTGTTGGATACGAGAAAGTACAGCGTTAAAGTTACAAAAATGAGGTTAAGAAAATACTAAAATACTATACTTTTTAAAATATATAGATATACTTTTTACGGTAATAAGTTATAGAACCGATCTCATTTTTGGTCTCAATGTAACACACACTTAAATTATTACACTTTTATTGGATAACATTTTAAAATTTAGACTATTGTTCAGAAATTTTCAGATGTAAAATTCTAACCCAATATTCCGTTATTCTCACTCACAACATGCGCCATGGACTAGCACCAACGAGGCAAGGAAAAGATACTATAATGAACAATTTATGTCAACGTTTTTTTTTTAAATCTATAATGTCCCACTGCTGGACAAAGGTCTACCCCATAACTTTCCAGATCGATCTGTTTTCAGCCTCCACCGGCCAATTCTTGCGAAATGCATTCGAGTCGTCCCGCCAACGCTGCCTGGGCCTGCTGCCCCGACGTCGACGCCCGTCTGCACCTATTGCTAGCCCATCTCTAAGGTTGCATTCGACGTTATTATTAATTTATTAGGAGACGGACGGCTTAGTGCAAAAAATAACAACTCAAGTCGCTCCGTCCACTAGATTGAGTAGTCGCGGTTTAAATGGCACGGGACAAATCTTTATGTGACCCATAAATATTTGTTTTGGTGTGAATTTCATGTTTGTAAACACATCCACGAGACAGGAATAATTCATTGTGTAAATGTAATCCTTTAAAAAACAACAATTTGGTAACCAACGTCACTTTGGTATTTTTAGCAAAATGTATACTCATAAACTCATCCAGGATACAGAAATAATGCCTCGTGAGTGTGATACGTACGTTTATATTCCAAGTTCCAAACATATCCCGTAAAATAACAGTAGTGACTGGTAACCCAACGGGTACTCCGCTATCTAACTAATGGGCTATGATAAATTGTTGTTTACCAAAATTAACGGTTCAAACATTAATTATTTCCTTTGATATAACCCGTTCGAATGTGTTACCTACGTATAGGAGTTTGATATTATTGATGTTTACTATGCTTTTATATGGCAAAAACTTGTTGGAGTTGTTTCGACCATTTATACTGATAAATTATTTCAAAAAAGTTTATTGTAGGTCTCTATCTATCTATCTATAACCTCACGCCAGATCCCTTGCGGGGTAGGCAGAGAGTACAGAGTTCCAACAGGTTCTTTCCTTACATACCTCTCTGGCTTCCTCGACTCTCATAGTTCGTCTCATACACGCTCGCCGGTTACGGAGACTCTTGACTTTTCCATCAGATAAGACTCGGTTTATTTGGTCGTGGTAAGATAGTCTAGGTCTTCCCCGGTACCTGCATCCTTCCACTTTCACATTGTATATCTGTTTTGTCATTCTTTCCTCCGGCATTCTTTCTATATGCCCGAACCAACGGAGCATGCCCTTTTTCATCTTTACACCGATACTATCTTTCATACCTACTCGCTGTCTTACTATGCTGTTGCTAATGCGGTCGGTCAGCTTCACTCCGCACATCTTCCGCAGAGCTCGCATTTCTACCGCATTTATCCTACTTTCATTCTCCTTCTTACATACCCAGCTCTCGCTACCATATAACAGCGTTGGGACAAGAACTCCGTTATGTATGGCCAGCTGCGCCTTATGGCTTAAGTGCCGGCTCCCGAGTATTTTTCCCATCGCACCATTCACTCTGTTCCCTGCACTCACTCTTCTCTCTATGTCAGCGGTGTATTTCCCATCCTTACTGAAGGCGCATCCAAGATATACAAACTCATTCACTTGCTCCAGCACATCGTTACCAACCACAATCCTTCCAACCACAAACCTTCATAAAAATAATATTTCTTATTTCAATCCTCTAATACGAATGCTTCGGAAGTATAATGATTTGGCCAAGACTAATCCTAACCCTGGTATTTTTGAAAATCAAAGCTGCAAATACATTAGATATCCCCCATCGAACACATAGTTAGCATTATATGTGATAGTATTTTCTGTTCTTGCAATTTCGTACTTTTTAATTCTTAGCAGTAAGACGATAAGTTTATTATTTATTTATTTACTTTATTTTACAGAAAGCTTAGAGACTAATAACAAATTTAGCATAATTAGACTGTAGGTAACGAAATTTGCTAATTACAAGTTTCCAGCAATAGAAAAATAAGCAAGACGAAGGAAGAAAGCAACAGTAATAGAAAAATAAACTAAAATAAAAAATAACAAACAACAGTTACTGGCAAACAAATTTAGTCGAGTCGTGCAATCGGTAAATATGAAATAAAAAGATTCTGTGTGATTGTAGTGCTAAAGGTAAGTAGCTGTTCAGGGTAGCCGCCAAAGTATTCCTTTGTTATTATTTTTTTAATTCTTTGCTCACTAGTGCAAAACAAATCAATATTCAGGTGTGATGGTAAATAATTGAATGCTGCTGCACCGCGTATACAGAAAGCATTACGCCTGTGGTTTGTCGATGCGAATGCTGTATGTTATAGGGGACGCTTTCTTAACTTATTTTGATTAGTATTAATAAGTATTTTATTAAGTAGTTCCGGACAGCCAATCGAACCGTTTGCAATGCTAGCTAGGAAACAAATATCGTTAATGTTTCTTCTGACTTCCAACGGTAAGAAACGATATCTCCTGCGGCGGTGTTCATAGTCGACTGAGGATTGTTTTGTCTTATAATCTAAGAATCGTAAGAATTTCCTTTGTACCGATTCTATGCGAGACTTGTAGGTCTCGTATTGTGGGTTCCATACTTGGGAGACGTATTCAAGGTGGGATCGAACGAGAGAACAATATAAGATTTTTATTGGTTTAATGGACTGAAAAGCAGATCAATTTCTTTGTATAAATCCTAAGGCTTTGAATGCCTTATTAACTATGGATTCGGTATGGTCATCAAAGACTAGTTTGCTGTCGTGTATTACGCCTAAGTCTCTGATGCTGTTTGTTTTATTTATAATGCTACCATCTAGTTTATACCCTAGACCAATATTATATTTTTGGCGAGAGTATACCATATGGAAATATTTGGATACATTAAGTTGTAACTTATTGTTTTTGCAATATAATACAAACCGCCCATTCGCTAAATACTGTTTATGCCGAATGTGCATATTATGGTTTGCATTCTAGATCTTAACTATAAATTAAATTGTTTTATATCCACGGATTATTAACTGTTTTGTACCCTAATAGATAAATAAAATAAAAAAAAATATAGACAGATTTTTTATCCATCTTTAGCCAAAAGATGTCCACTGCAGATGCCTCCCCCAAAAACGCCACAACGTGCGGCTTTGTTTGAATTCTTATTAAATTCTCTGTGACGATTTAAATGAAGAGTTTTGCTGAGATAACATAAAAAATTATACTAAATTAGAAGTAGAATACTTAGGAGATAATTCTTTATAACACATTATACGCATGTATAATGTGTTATAAAGAAATAAATATTTCCCAAATAAATTAAGCTCCAAAATTATGTCAATCCGATTATTGGCTGATTCGACCAACTATCCAAAATTTCACACAGTCGCAAACCAATAGACTAATATTGTCTCTAACGCACATAACCAAAACCAATCAGATTACTAACACAAAGTGGGCAATAATTTTATTAATCCAACAACATCGGACGATCTTTGCTCATCAATTCCACAATTAACAGGCTATCGGTAACAAAATTAGCTACCATTTACCAGGCAGGCCAATACTAGAGTTGCGAAGCTATCGATAATTTCAATCAATCAATCAGCCTATCGCAGTCCACTGCTGGACATAGGCCTCTCCTAACACGCGCCATTGCACACGGTCCTCCGCTTTCCGCATCCAGTCTGTCCCAGCGACCTTTTTGAGGTCGTCGGTCCATCTAGCTGGGGGCCGTCCTACCTTACGCTTACCAAGTCGCGGTCTCCACTCTAGGACACGCTTGCTCCATCGGCCGTCGGTCCTTCGGTAGGTGTGACCAGCCCATTGCCACTTTAGCTTACTGAGTCTGCGAGCTATGTCGGTAACTTTGGTTCTTTGTCGGATTACCTCATTACGAATTTTATGCTTCAAAGAGACGCCGAACATAGCTCGCTCCATAGCCCGCTGTGCGACTTTGAATTTGTGGACTAGTCCCACTGTGAGTGTCCACGTCTCGGCCCCGTAAGTCATAACAGGTTGAACGCATTGGTTAAAGACTTTAGTCTTTAGGCATTGCGGTATGGGCGAAGCGAAAACGTGACGTAGTTTGCCAAATGCAGCCCAACCCAATTAGATCCTGCGGTTGATTTCTTTCTCGAAGTTGTTCCTACCAAATTTGACAACTTGTCCAAGGTAGACATACTCCCAAACAACTTCGAGCATCGAACCATCGACGTAGATCGGTCCCGGCATGACATGCTCATTAAACATGATCTTGGTTTTATCCAAGTTCATGCCGAGACCGACACCTCGAGAGGCTCCATTTAGGCTATGCAGCATTTCGTTTAACTGTTCCAGTGACTCTGCCACGATGACGATATCATCGGCAAACCGAAGGTGTGAGATGTATTCGCCGTTGATGTTAATGCCCCGCCCAGTCCAGTCCAGCGTCTTGAAGACGTCTTTGAGTGCATTGGTGAAGAGCCTGGGGGATATTACATCCCCCTGTCTTACCCCTCGATGCAGCTCGATCGGGTTGGTCTTTTGGTCCTGGAGCTGGACGGTCATTGTGGCGGTATCATACAGACATCTCAACACCTCGATATAGCGCCAATCGATGCCACATCGCTGCAGAGCATCCAAAACCGCCCAGGTTTCGATGGAGTCGAAGGCTTTCTCGTACTCCACGAAAGCCATACACAGCGGCTGATTGTACTCTTCGGTCTTATGTACAATCTGCCAAACAGTATGGATGTGGTCTACGGTGCTGTAGCCTTTTCGAAACCCGGCTTGTTCCGGTGGCTGGAACTCGTCAAATCTTCTGGCGAGGCGGTTTGTGAGTACTCTCGAGAACAACTTGTAGACGTGGCTCAGGAGTGAGATGGGTCTGTAGTTCTTCAGCAAGGTTTTGTCACCTTTTTTGAAGAACAGAACCACCGCACTCCCACTCCACGCTTGAGGTGTTAAGCCCTGGTGGATGACGGAATTAAAGAGACTCGCTAGCTTTTTCAGGATTGGAGTCCCGCCTGCTTTTAGGAGCTCAGTGGTGATTCCGTCATCGCCTGGCGACTTGTTATTTTTGAGCTGCTCGAGAGCCACTCTGACCTCGTCCTGGTTGACATCAGGGATGTCTAATCGATAATTTGATTGTCGACAAAAATATTACAATATCGTTAGTATAGATTCTATCGATAGTACATTGCCTGTTGCCAAGTGAATTTTTGACAGTATTCAACGTTTATAAAAAAATGAAAAAATGTATTGGAATGGTCAGAATAATGCACTATCGATTGCGATAAAAAAAAGAAAGAAAAGAAAAACATATTTATGTTTTTGGATAAACCAGGGCCACACAAAAGTTACAAAATATTATTAATAATAATAACATAATAATTGACCAAGCCTCGCCAGCAAAAAGATACCCTCATTCAGCTATATGCTATGATAAGGCAATAAAATGCTTGCTACTTGTAGGCCCTTTGACCGGCCAATCGTATAGATTAAACGCAATTATCGAAGTATGAATACTGTTTTGTATTAAACTATTGATAACATCAATATAATTAAAGCAGTCCTGTCCAACTAACTGTACTATCAATAATATCAATACTATTGGGGTTTTTTTTTTTTTAAATCAAAGCTCTATACTTCCTAGTGGGGGCTATGATTTTTTGACACTCCTATGTAGACATTCACATACCACCCAGACTGAAACAAATATTTCTGGGTGACACAAAGATTTATACCGTGCGGGAATTGAACCCGCGTCTACTGGATTCAATCAGCGGAGCGACTCTTAACCATTGGCCCAAGTCGTCCGATTGTTTCAATACTATCAATAGCAGTCTGACTATCCTTACTTTTTTTCATCATAATATCGGTCATGATAATCTCGATATCTGGGCTTCTATCGATAGTTTCACAATTTCCACACAACTCTACTGCCAAAGCTCGATTATGAAACATTATCTTACTCGTATACGAATTAAGTTCAGTCGAATTGCAATTAACTGATAGCCGGATTTGCATTTCAATTATATTTACCAAATTACATTTTGTGTTTACGTTTAGGGTGTAAATAGTAGTTGTTGCAATGGTTACAATTTGATGTTACCGATGGATCAAACAGAATGATGATGATGGATGATGGGTTGGGCATCAACCGTGCCCTACTTTCACTTCCTCGCTCATTGCCGTGCGACTGGCTTATTCTGTAACCAAGGCCTCGTGAACGCATTTCACTTGCGGTACAACTGAAATCAGCGCTGTGTTGTGGTTCACGCCGTAACACAGTTTTACGCTGAGTGTTACCCCAGTAGTGCGGCTACATAGTTATAAGTACAAGAGTCTTCATAACCAGCGAGCGTGTATGAGGTGAACTGAACTGAGAGTGGAGGAAGGCAGAGAGATCTGTAAGGAAAGAACCTGTTGAAACTCTGTAATCTCAGGCAACCTGGCAAGCGAAAGGCATAGATAGATGCTTATGAGCACATTAAGTTGAGTTCATGATCATATTTACGTGAGGAACATAGTCATTCAAACTACCGTCAATATTATAAGTGTCTTTATTAAAGAGCTTATGTCGTAAAAGATAAGAGAAAAGAATGGCAGTTATTAGTTATTTAAGGACCGATATATTTTTGTATTATAAATATTGGTGATTACAAAAGGTGCTTATGGCATATACGGACTTTTTAATATTCACTTGATTATATAAAGTTCGGTTTGGCAAGTCTGAGATGGGTAATCATTTGTGACATTTCAATTATTGAGCTTCTTCACTTACAAAAGGCACATACCTCTTCTTCATACTCTTCATTACTGAAGGTTGTATATAACACTTTATGTACGACTTCCTTCTATTTGCTCCGGTTTTAGACTACTCTTAGAGCATTTGTTGCAAAGAGGCCAGTAAGAGCAGTGATTTGATCACGCCCATCACCACCATCTTATCAAAATTGTCAGGCTGATATTGCTGCGGGCAATATGACTATAATATCCGAGAATACGCTGGTAATAAATCGCTGAGAGTTTGGTTCTTTTATCTAGCTGTTCTAGAATAGACTTATTTGTTTTCATAGTCGTATTCGGAGCATTCTTCGCCAACACCACATCTCAAAAGAGTCTATCTTTTTCGTTCTTTTGCTCGAATCGTCCATGCTTCTGCTCCACAGAGAAAAATTGGGGAATCCAAAGTTCGGACTGGTCTCATCTTGGTGATATTGGAGACCTGTCTATCTTACCAGGTGCATTTTTTTAGTGAGCTTATCATTGAGCCCTAGGAGTGACTTGATGATATCAAACAACAGGTGTGATTGTAAGTCCGTTATCAATAAAGCACGTCTTTAAAGTAAACAAAAATGTCAGGGCGTAGCGTGTCGTGCCAAACGAGGTCGAAGTACTGCTCCTTTTGTACACGTTTTCAGACATCAGGGACTGGTGATGCTCACTAAGAAGTCTATGCTTGCAGTGACTATTCGGTGCGGGTCACTTCCTAATATGGTCGAGGGAGGTGATGCTCACGTAGTCGTAATTGTAAACGGATGCTGCTCGAGGAGACTGGTCCACCCAGAATCCTCTAGCTTTTCATTATAACATATATTTTTATTCTATCTATCTATCTATCTATATTATCACGCCAGCTCCCTCGCGGGGTAGGCAGAGAGTACAGAGTTCCAACAGGTTCTTTCCTTACATACCTCTCTGGCTTCCTCCACTCTCATAGTTCGTCTCATACACACTCGCCGGTTACGGAGACTCTTGACTTGCCCTTCAGCTAAGACACGCTATTTTTTTATTTTTAGTATTATATCTCAGTCGTAAGGAATTAATCACACTGGAGCTGGATTGCATAAATATTTTTTTATAATATAAAAATTTATGTATCTATACAAAATATATGAAAATAAATGAATGCAGAATTAGACAAAAAATACATGCCTGCTGAGTTTCTCGCCGGGTCTTCTCATTGGAGGCCGTGTTCCAATCCGGTGGTAGATTAGTAAGTTAAAAAAGAATGTAAATATGACAATTTGTAAACAACCCCGCAAGGTTTATGCAAAATAAACGATTTGAATTTGAATTCGCACTAGTTACACGTCGTAGAGCATGATCTATTCTCTCTCATCTCGATTTCGAGAGAGGCATTTGGCTTTTTATACAGCAACGCCGGGGTGAATCAGAAAAGCGCGATTATTTTGACATCTGTAAAAAGAGATATAAAGTGACCAAGTTCCATATATAAGAGAAAGTAACGAAAGAGCATTTTCAGCAAGATACTTAATTGACTCTTATAACATCGGCTACATGGGCGAGCCGTGTAGTCGATAATTTTAATAAATGGTGAAACTTTGAGTACCTCGTCTCAAGAATAATTTACTTGAGAACAAAGTTTAAAATATTGTCATCAAATCTAATAGTAGTCTATTAATGTTGACGACACAAAATTGATCTTGCCATCAACTTGAGAGCTGTCACCGAACCAAAATTGGGCATCATTTCGCAATACAATATCTGGAAGTCTTCGGAAATTTGAACTGTATTACCTTCATATAAAATTTGATTCGGAGCAGTCTATTATTTTATTTTACCAGGTTATTGCGTATTGTGATTAATTATTAACTGCTCTTAAGGACCTTGGTCTTTCGCTGTAATGGCTATTAAAACTTGACCCGTTAGTACTTAGTGGTGCTTTTGTATTCTTAGTTAGGAAGCGACGTCAAAGATCGAATTACCTGTCCTATGTTTAGAAATTGGGTTTATATTTTACTTGGAAGTATTACATAACCAAGGCAGTTTAGAATTCAGGGTATTGTAATAGTAGCAGCTATTTTTATGTCTCATTCTCGAAATTCGTGGTTAATATTCATTTGAAAAATAAGGCATATTTCGCACTTACAGATCTTACGACAATGCGTATAAATGAGAGCAGGAAGACTGCAAAACGCTTATTTTATATCTTAAGAATAGAAATATACTTATCGTTTATTATCTAATCTATCTAATTTAATAGTAAAAAATCTTACATTCCTAGACTGAATTTTGTTCGAAATCTCTACTTTCTTCAATTATATTGAAAATAGTTCAGTTTTAGTGGTAAAAATGTATTAAAAAGATCTCCTTCTCAAAATAAATCTTAACATCCTAAGCCCTTCTGAAATTACAGCGGTTAATATAACCAACCCGTAAACTCTTTTACTATCTTGAAAAACAAAACAAGATAAAAAATATGGAATAAACGATATAATCCAAGATCTTGATAAACCATCTACGTTCTAATTCCACTTCCATTTCCAGCCTCTGAAATCCCAAGACAAATTCACCGCAGTAAACCCACTCTAAAACACAAAACCGGTGTTTAATAGTCGAAAATTTTACCACGAAAACGTCGAGGTAGACCGTGAAATATGTCTTTCATACAAAATTACACCTATAACACGCGAATCGTCACACGCAGTATCACATGAGGCAGAGTTCTGTGACGAATGACATCATATCTCACACATACACTTAGCCGTGAAGTGGATTAAGTGGTGCTCTCAAGCGCTTGATGTATGAACGCGTATACTGCCTGATTCATAAGGTCGCTTTTGCTGTGCCTTTTGGGGTAGTACTATTTGTTTGGGAGAGAACTATTTTTTTGGGAGAGAGAGTTTTCGTAGTGTAAAACTGGTGATATGGTAGCTCTTTCTCTCAATAGATCCCTTTCGGGATAGGCAGAGAGTATAGTGTTTCAATAAATTCTTTCATTACAGAGTTCACTGGCTTTCTCCACTCTCATAAGTGGTCTCATTTTTTCGTTATGTTCTGCTAGAATAGCAGCGTTGATCTGAAAGTGGTCAAAGTTCTAATTTTTTCCCATCTGGGAACTGGGCATCATTTAAATATTTTTTCTCACCAAACGAACGAAAATGTTGTGGCCGTGTCTGCTTTTTAAATAGATCTTTCTTGGGATTCTGCTTCTCTTATTAGTCATGATATATCTGTGTGGGTATATAAAATAGTATTAGGTACTTACTCGTAGTTGCAAAGTGACACGACGCTTTTATGGAAGTTATTTAAATTCGTAAAAGGTAGTGATAATAATAACGTCTAAGGAATACTTAAATATCCATATCAATTCTCCCAAAATAAGTGCTACAGACAGGAACTTCTATCAGGAAATGCATGACCCATGTATTTAGGTGAGATATTATTAAAACCTCCAACCTGTAAACCTTAAAACCAATATTAAAACATTAAGGAAATGGCAAAACATCTCAAGAGCATGACTCCTGGGAGGTGGAGGCCACGACACTCAGACATGAGGAATCCGACTCGAGGAGGAGGGGGACGATTAAAACCGACCAAGAACAGTATTCACCACCATTGTATTAAGGCGTGTACGAATGAATGTCACAAGAACAGAGAGTTTTACAAGCGAGAAAAAAGTGAATTCGATATCTCACAGTACACCTCCCTTGCAATTTTATGTGGCAACTTATCATCTTTGGCGGAGCTATTTTTCGAATGTTTTACCTCGTTTAGCTGATGTTTGGTTCCTTTGATGACATCCTGTCTATTAGAAAAGCTATCAACCTTTTATACCCAAAGTTCCCTTTGTTTTTGCTATAAAATTCTCTCAGTATATTTTTCAGGTATTTTTCTGGTGTGTGAAAATAGAAATATATTTGCCTCGTATATCTCACACTACTTGTTTTAGTGAATTGTGTTAATATGTTTATTTTTGTTTGTGAATGCTGGTAGCATAAATGTAGACTTTTGAAAGGACGTCATATTTTTCTGTAAAAATCTTTTTAAACGACTTAGTATTTCGTTTTATAGAAAGTATATTTACAACAACTACATTAAATCAGCGGTGAAGCGGTCTAGAAAATACAATCGTTATATTTTTGCTCTGTGTTTAAGGGGTTCGCTGTCGCTTTTCATCAGGCAGTAGACTGTAAAAAAAACAATTGCTTTTTGTTATGTGAGAGTAATCTCTTCAAAAAATACCCATCTTTTAGGCAAGAGTGGATTTGGGAATAAAATCTACTGAACACTTATAAGATAAATCAATTAACTATATACTGATGCTTCGTATTCTCGCGGAATTTATGGTACACCGTCACGCCTATATTCCCCAGAGGGGGTGGCAGAGGTGTACTGAGTACACCCACGTTTCGCCGACGATGTTAGGTCCCATGTAATAGGGGGTGAGCCTATTGCCATATACCGGGCACAAGTCCAGACTCCGGACTCATACTGGGAATTTTTCGTTAGAAAAACTACATTTGTCCGACCTAGGATTTGAACCCAGGACCAGGATCACAAAGCGAAGCGCTTTGCCACCAGACAGTCAATTTATGGTAAACATAATAATTCTGGTTTAATTAAAGTACGCTATATAATTTTTGCTCATGGATTTACTAATACTCATTTGAAAGTGAATCAGAATAACCAATGAACCACGCGGCACGTACATATCTAGTATTACATGCTTTTCTTAGCCCAACTGCTTGAGCGGGTCACCAAACATGTAGGGTATCAACACACTTTTTTTATTTAGAGCTGAAGACCGGTCTCAGTGGCGTGCTTTAAGAAAAGCCTATTTGGCAGAATGCTGTGGCAGGATTTATCAAAAAGATGATCTTATAACCAGACGGATGTTGTGTCTGGCGGAGCCTACCACTCCCCCTAGAGTTGTTGTTTGTAGTCACAGCTTTGTGGCGATGTATAGGGGTATCTAAATCTATATCCAGCAGTTGACTGGTGCGAGATGATGATGATTACTAATACAGGTATAAGAAGACATACAGTATAAAAAAAATAATTTTACTAATAGATATCTTGCTTCGAATTCTTAACTTTGGCTGCTCCACAGCCTCATAAATCTAGCTAACAGACGACTTCTGAGCTTTTACTGTTCCCACTTCCACAAGTTTCCAGCTCCATCTTACTGAAAACTACGTGTTTATTTCTTTTTGTACTTCTTCTAGTGTTTAACGTGTGAAGTGTATTTTTTTTGTTTCAGAGAGTTCAGAAAGGAGGGAGAATGTGTTTAACGTAAGGTAAATAAATTCAAGTTTTCAGTTTTGTTTTATTTTGAACAACAATCGATCTAAAATTTTCTAGGTTACATTAGCATATGTTTTATTTACCTAATATTCTCCCTGAAGTTATTTAGATACATGTAACTTGAATTTGTAATCTCTATGAAGTTGGTACATATAAATGCCAAAGATCGTAACCTATCACCCACTGATCGAGATAAAGGCTGCTTAACCGTGGTAATTGCCAGAACATCGCGACTCTCAGTTCTATTAGCACATCAATATTATAGAAAGAACTTTATAGTGAGGAAATCATTTTCTCACTACCTCACTAATGGCGGTTCTGCTGGCGATTTCATGATCTTGGTTTCGAATTATAGACCCTAAAAAGTATTTTTTTCTGTCGAAAAATGCCTAGCCTCAGTCTTGAGTCTTGAGTCGAGCCCAGAATAGTGACAGCAGGTTCGCCCCATATTACTTTCTCGAACTGTCTTGTCAGTAATATTTGAATATTTAGGTGCGCATAGTTTAAAGACTAGCCCGCCGAGTTTCTCGCCGGATCTTCTTAGTGTGAGGTCGGGCTCCGATCCGGTGGTAGTTGTAAAGAATGTAATAATTGTTGGCCAATACAAATAAAATATTATGACTTTGACTGTGCATTATACACCCTTGTCGCTCCCGCTTGGTGATCATAGTAGGTTTGACAATTTTTAAATAAATCATAGCTTTAGCAATGACGGACGACTTTGGCCAGTGGTTAAGAGCTTGAGCTGCTCCGCCTATTGGATTCAGTATTCGCGGGTTCGATTCCCACACGGGACAAATCTTTGTGTGACACACGAATATTTTTTTTGGTTTGGATGTTTGGGCATGTGAATTTAATGTTTCTAAAAGCACTCATGATACAGGAATAATTTCTAGTTACAATTTTTAATGAAAAAAAAACAAAATATACTCTATCTCTGTAGTAATAGGTACTTACCACCAACCAGAGTTCCATTAGACTGCAGAAACAGTTACATTCCCTCAGCCATCCGTCACGCAACTGAAGTCTATTTCACAACGCCACATAAATCTTTCCAACGACTTGCGGGCTTTTAAAGAAATGTTCGTCTATTTTTGCGTAGTATAACTCTTTGTTACTTGGTACGGATTTAAGAGAATTTGGAAAGACAGAGCTTTATGGTACACCGTAGAAATAAACCGTACCGTAAAAATATTATTTCCGCATGGAAGTGGCTGAGTTTAACTTTGTCTACTCACCATTTTCCGAAAAGTCCCAATAGAATACAGGACTATTGCCATAATATAAGTCACTGGTCCAGTCTCCGTCTACTACTCCGTCGACTGCTAATGAGAATTTGTCGACAAAAAAACTTGAATAACACTATAATTCGAGCCCAGGAGCTATCGTGCTTGATAGTCGTACAATACGATCCTTGATCAACGAAGCAGGTAAAGGAAACTCATACAGGGTGTAACATAATAAACGCAAGACCTGAAAGTAGTTTATTCTAAATCGGTGACTGAATTGATTCCAACAATTTTTGTACAAGTTTCATTGTTAATTGTGGTATAAAAGTGTTCAAAAATTTAAATTTGGAAATTAAGTTTTCTTATTGAATTTGTGAATCAAATATCTTATAGGGGTGTCTGAGGTCTTGCTTTATTTACGATACACCTTGTTGAAAAACCCATCTTAAACATCCTACTATCAATACCAAAAAAAAAATAAACACCGTCACGTGTGAATTTTTGACAGTGGTTAAGAGTTTAAGCCGCTCTGCCCACTGCCTCGAATAGTTGCGGGTTCGATTCCTGCACGGGAAAAATCTTTGTGTGACCCACGATTATTTGTTTTGGTCTGTGTATGTGAGATTTCATGTTTGTAAGCGCACCCATGACACAGGAATCAATCCTAATGTGGGGCTACGTTTTTCAAAAAGAATAAAAAAGGAAAACGGTGCCGGGGAAGACCTAGACTATCGTACCATGACCAAATAGAACGAATATTATCTGAAGTCAAGAGTCTCCAAAACCAAAGAGCGTGTATGAGACGAACTATGAGAGTGGAGTAAGCCAGAGAGGATGTAAGGATAGAACCTGTTGGAACTCTGTACTCTCTGCCTACCCCGCAAGGGATCTGGCGTCATGAGATAGATGATAGAATACGTCCTTTGAAGCCTGGCAACAGCGGAGAAGTGGGCGAATCTCCAACAGGCTTGCTCAGATAATCACTGGTCGCGGCTGTTTCGGTGATTATCTGAGCAAGATCAGATGCGAGACGACGGCAACATGTCACCACTGTGATGCAGAGCACACGCTCGTCGAGTGCCCAGCGTGGGTCTCCGAGCGGTGGATCCTGGTCGACCGGATCGGACCAGACCTCCTCCTTGCTGGCGATAGTAGCGGCTATGCTGGTAGGGGAATCGGCGTGGAGGGCCGTATCGTCCTTTTGCGAGACTGTTATGTCCCTGACGGAGGAGGGTGAGCGAGATCACGAGAGGGCCGCTCCCGCTCGCCGGGACGGGGGCATAACTCGTCCAGGCCGCCCAGCCCAATAGCCCGGGGCCTTATAATGCGCCCCCCCCCCTGCACTAACATCGTTTGTGGTCATGGAACGCTGGGGTGGAGGCCCTAAGCGTCGTTCACGTGCGACCCCGAGGAGGATGGCGGCGTGGTGTAGCCCACACCGCTGTGAGCTCCGCGACTGTGCAGGGAGGGAAACAAGCTACAAATTTCCTCCCGAGGCGGGCTCTTCGGAGCGCCGCACAAGCGGGGCACCGATCCATTCCACTTGGAGATCCCAGAGCCCTTCTGACATGTGCCAGTGCCGGCCACCGTGGGGTTTTAGTCGGTAAGAGTCTGACATGCCCCGCCAGCTTTCCCCGAGGCTGGCGGAAGTCCATGAGGATTTCCCCACGTAAAAAAAATAAAGAATACATAAAAACACAAAAAAAATTGGCGAATAATTGGTGCTCGGTGAAATACCCAAGCGGGGTTGGTAGAAGTGTACTATGAACACACCTTTCGCCGACGATGCTAGGTCCAATTGTATGAGGGGCAAGCGTTGGAACAATTCTGGACTCCGGACTGACAATGGGAATTTTTCGATAGAAACACTACGTTTTGTTTGACCTAGTGTTCGCACCCAAGATCAACGAGACTATCTTTAAGTAGTTTACTTAATAACTTCACAATCCTCTTTTCCTAAAATTGGTTTCTTATAAAACAAAACCCGAAACCCCCAGAAGTCTTCGCCTCAGTTGAAACACAATGAAGTCAGAACTCGTGGATTTAACGGAGGGTTAAGAAACAGATTGTGTTGAACTAACTTTCCATGGAGTGGCCCGCGGACTGGAAATATGTTAATGGCACTTTAAACTTGTCTGAATTAGTTTTCTTTTGGAATCACATCGGTCTGTTCAAATGATTCGGAATATAGTTTGATTAGAGTTGTTAAGGGAAAGGGTGATGGGATAACTTCACCCTCTTTTGTTATATCGGTTGAAATACGTCCACTGCAGATCAAAGGGTTTTGGATAGCTTTTACTCAACACCGTCACGCCTATATTATATAGAAGTGTAATTAATACACCTACTTTTTGCCGATGATGTTAGGTCGAGCCTATTGCCATATATCGGGCACAATTACAGACTCCGGACTCATACTGCGAAGTTTTCGTCAGGAAAACTTTATTAGTCCAACCTAGAATTTGAACCCTCGTGATCACCAAGCGATGCGCTTTTCCTCTAGACCAACGAGGCACATAACGATAACTTCTATTTAAAACACTATGACGTTGATATTCCTTAAACAGACATAGTATAAGTATACTGTGTATACCCACATTTCGTAACGATGTTAGATCCTTGCCGATCGCCATTGCTGGCGAAAGACCTATTCTCAATACTTAACTTTATAGAAAATAGTTCCTCCTCTAACACGTAGTCAGTGCGGATTGATTGAAGCAGGCCCCCTGCTCTTGATACTTCTGTCGTCACCCATAAGCCTTCCAACTTGGCGCAACCATTACTTAATTAAGTGGTTACCGGGACAAATGCCTGAGCGTGATTTCTGAAGCGCAAAGACATTCATATATGAAAATGCCAAAATCAGTCACACATCACAAACTGACCGATTTGGACCGCTGCTTAACCTTGGTCATCACTTCACGCGTCACTACAGCGCTACAAAGACCTTTTCAAAAGCTTTTATTTAACTTGCAATGTTCGTATGTCTGTCTGTCTTTCCGGTTTAAATCTTGTGATCCATTTTTCAAGCACTTGTAAGTATCCGATTGTGCTGAAATTTGGCATACGTATGTAAATCCGATGACAATGCAATAATATGATTCCATGAAGCTGGCCTGATGATGGAGTCGGAAAGTGGCCATAGGGACATGTGAAGTATACAAAATAATCCTCTCTTGTTTAGGCTTGTTAGATTAGTATCGTCATGTACTATATACAACAAGATAGTGGTCAGGATCTGGCGATGAAGACGAAGGGTGACCAAATGGAACCACCGTCGGGTGGAAAATGGAACCACCACTCAATATAACCCCAGAGTATTTGGGCTCGTTGGATTTATCTTGACGAGTACTTTAGTCCCGGATAGTTTCCAGGGTCTAATGATAGAGCCAGTTAGAAGCCATAGGTATTCCTCAACTAAGCAAGATATCTTCGTTGTGTTTAGTGCTAAAAGCTTGTTTTTGAAAAGGTCTTTTTAGATTAAAATTATTTATAAACCGATTATGCTCATCCCCTCCTGATAAAATGCCTGCCTTTTTACTTCCACAACTGTCAATCTATCGCTATCACGAGCACCTTAAAAAACATAAAACACTGAGGGTCTCCTTTACTATCTATATCATCACGCTAGATCCCTTGCGGGGTAGGCAGAGAGTACAGAGTTCCAATAGGTTCTTTCCTTACATACCTCTCTGGCTTCCTTCACTCTATAGTACGTCTCATACACGCTCGCCGGTTACCGAAACTCTTGACTTGACCTTCAGATAAGAATTCCTTTACTACCCTTGAATAGACCGAAGTAAAACAATCAATAATTAAAATTGCAAGTAAGTATATGTACAAAAATCACCATCTCTGAGTAGCCCTATCCGATGGTCAAACTAGCCAGTTTTAATTGCCGAGTAATGCGAATCGAGAAGTACCTAACCAGCTCTTTACTCGAAAATAGTAAAAAAATCGTAGATTCAAAAATGGTGCAAAATCCTTCACAATTTCTATCAGATACAAATTTTGTAGAGCAATGAGGGTAATACAAATATCGCACACTCAAAGCCGATGTCTAAATGATCGAATGTATGGAACTACATAAGAGTAAGCTTACATACTCGGTCGTAGGACAAGCTTGCAATATCCGGTGGGACAGCACCGACTGCCCGGGTCGTGCTAGTCACTTATAAAACCAAGTACAGGCGTATTGGTATTAAAAATAAATGTCATCCATAAGACGTCATCTGTAAGAATAAGTCTTCTCTCAAGTCTTTCAGTACGTGGTCGCCACTCAAAAACCTTTTTGGTTCATTAACAATGGCCGTCATAAATAACTAATTTCCGTTTTGGTATTTTTTTTTAAGTATATCCATTTTGGGTATTTATACAATTTTAGGTTATGAAATAACTGGCGCGGCATTCTCATTGCAATGTATTTAAAAAGAGTACTCTAGTCGCTCCTCATGACATCTTCAAAATAATTGCAGCTTCTGTTAGGAAATTGATTTAAAATCTACCTATACTCAAAAGAAAATCAAAAGAAATAGTAATCATAATCACGTATAGTATATTATTCATGCAGGAATGACTATAGAACGCAGGGAAGTTCACCCATAATGTTGACAATTTTACGCCATAGTGTAATAGGCGAGTCTACTCCCATTGCTCAATAAATCGGTGATAAATACGTTTCATAAGAAAATAGACTCACAGCTTTACCAGGTTCTGCAGCACACCAATACTGGTACAGTAAGTAAAGTAATAACGCGATGCGCTAGTGACTCGAGGCACTTTTGTCATAGTTATTGGGAATCTTTTAAATAAACTCTTGTTCCTTCGTATGAGTACTTTGGTACAGTTGAAATAAAATGTATTAAAACTTGAAATAGTATATAGTACTTATTTGTTTTAATAAAACAGTACTTAAGCAAGTAAACTTAAGCTTACTGACTTAAACTTGTAACCTAAATATTCTGTTCTATGTGAGAATGAAATCATTTGGCCGAAAATTAAATTAATTGAAGTAATAAAAATACTGCTTAAAGTTAGGTCGTCTCGAAGTGAATGAAACTGCTAGCAATTACGAGGTCCTGGGTTTGCATCCTGGTCTGTAGTGTGTAATTTTCCCGGTATTTGGTAATAAGTTCATCTCCCTACCACAGTGAAACTTAACATCCTCAGCAAATTGTGAGTGTACTCAGCGCACCTTAGCCACTCCCGCTTAGGGAAAATAACTATGGCATTTTTTTATAAGATGAAAAAGAGCGTGAGGCTCCGTAACCGGCGAGCGTGTATGAGACGAACTATGAGAGTCGAGGAAGCCAGAGAGGTATGTAAGGAAAGTACCTGTTGAAACTCTGTACTCTCTGCCTACCCCGCAAGGGATCTGGCGTGATGACATAGATAGATGAAGAATAGTACAGGTGTACATTATTGCCAAGTCTATTTCTATCCATCTATCTATATCATCACGCAAGATCCCTTGCGAGTTGGGCAGAGTCCAGAGTTCCAACAGGTTCTTTCCTAACACAGCCGCCGAGCCGAGTCTGTTTCGGATTATTTAATCAAATTATTTTAAATACGATAAACATAAACTTCCTTTTTCTATTTCTGACAGAAACTAGCTGTCTGTTAATTTTAATGTGTTTAAAATTACATTTTGTGGTAAAATAATGGGAAGTAATTTTTATTTTGAGCTAAGTATAAATTAAATGTTTAATTTGGATGCTTAACAAATCTATATTAGAATTATTTAAAAAAATACAAAGATTTTTTGTCATTGTTCATATCAGGCGTTGTGTAGTGAGTGCATTTACACAAATTTAAACGTTATTTTTGTTTATTTGTGATATTTAGTCACAGGACATAAAAATTTTTCTTTTTGCATTTAAATTAATTGATTAATGTTATATTTCCTATGATTGAGAGATTTCATTAAATGTATTTGGCATGGAGCCCTCTTTCGTACACGTTCAATAATAATCATAATATAGTAATATAATCATATAATAAGCTTAAGTTTAATGACTAATGACAACTATGATTACCGCGTTGTTCTCGAGGCCAATAATGCGCATTGCGTTCACAAAGTCCTGAGTCGAACTAATGTAGTTTTTCTATAGAAAAAATCCCAGTGTCAGACTGTAGTCTGGAATTGTGTCCGGTATATGGCAATAAACTCGCGCCCATTACATAGGTCCTAACATCGTCAGAGAAAAGTGGGTTTACAGAATACATTCTGCCACCTCCGCTTGGGGAATATAGGCGTAACGATGTTTGTTTAATATGATTATGAGCTCGACTACTCAAGCAAGTAATTTTGGGTAATAATATTATTTAGTGTGCTATATTCCTTGCAATCAACTACACCAAGTTGTTCCGTCAACATTTTACATTCGCAAACGCGTAGTTCATTTACACTGTATTCAAAGTGACCCAGTTCTATTTAGTTTTTTTTAAAGGTAGCCTAACTTGCAGAATCGTGAAATGGGGTAGTTTTAATGTTCTCTCTGTTAGCAATTCCCATCAAGTTTTCAATGGATTTTTAAATAACATTTTGGTTAAATGAGAAGTTTTTCAAATATTTTTTATAGTGATGAGAACATTTTGTGAATTTGAACTACTACACTACTATATTTTAAGCTTTATATTCATAGTAAAAAGGGTGATATGAGCAAGTAGACCACAAATAAATTGGCCATATGTCGCCATGTTCAACAAAATATTAATTTCTATACAAAAAAAGGCTGAAAGTCAAGTCAAGAGTCTCCGTAACCGGCGAGCGTGTATGAGACGAAATATGAGAGTGGAGGAAGCCAGAGAGGTATGTAAGGAAAGAACCTGTTGGAACTCTGTACTATATAGTGTACTATATAGATAGAAAAAATCGTCACGCCTATATTACGTAAGTGGGTGTACTTTGTGTATTTCACTGACGATGTTAACTCTAATGTAATATAGCCTGGTGCTTATACCGGTTATAATTCCAGACTTCCATTCCATCTGCTATCGAAAACTTTTCGCAAAAAAATCTTATCAGCTCTATCTGACCGAACACTTACAATCATAATCATATCTTTATTTGTAAGATATTGGTACATATTACATTAAGGTATTTTAGTGACTGAAGTGTTTCACCATATCAAGTTTCTGTTATACAAGTTGTAACATAATAAACGCAAGACCTGAAAGTAGTTTGTTCTAAATCGGTAACTGAATTGATCCCAACTATTTTTAATGTATATAAAATTTGCTTTAAATTTTCAAAAAATGCTGTTACTCCTTTAGTGCGCTATTATAAACTAAACGTAGTCTTGATTCAAAGCAATACGGAGAATTCAAATGCGCTTCTAAAACGTTTTTATTAATTCTCACACATACACGTACAAGTTTCATTATTAATTGGGGTATAAAAGTACGTTAAAAAGGGATTAAAAATTTTAAATTTGAAAAATTGGTCAGTGTATGGTATTTTTGAAGCAATTATTAAATAGGGGTGTCTGAGGACATGCTTTATTTATTATACACCTTGTATAAGCTAAAATTCATAAGCATATAACATTATTAAAATATTATTCCTATTATGTATCTATCTATCTATATCATCACGCCAACAGGCTCTTTCCTAACATACCTCTCCGGCTTCCTCTACTCTCATAGTTCGTCTCATACACGCTCGCCGGTTACGGAGACTCCTGACTTGTCCTTCAGATAAGACCCGGTCTATTTGGTCACGGTAAGATAGTCTAGGTCTTCCCCGGTACCTACATCCTTCCACTTTCGCATTGTATATCAGTTTTGTCGTTCTTTCTTCGGACATTCTTTCTATTATGCCTTTTAGATAGTTATTAACATATCAATCCTCGAACTAGAATTTCAGGAATAAGTATTGGTCAATAATCTTACTCAATATATTAGAAATATGTCGATATACTGGTTATTGACAGCTAACTACTTAATAAAGTTACTTAAGTTTTTGCAAGTCACGAACCTCGCGAACTTAAGTTAGCGTGCCAAAACATGTCGGGGATATGTGTGCGAGTGTGTAACTTTGGAACATGTTCATACTTGCACATAATGATCTTATAAGCACCGAACTTTATTAAGTAAGAAATTGGGTGACTCCTTCGCGTACTAGTTAGGGCGGCAGTAAAAACAACTATTGTACATTCGAGTATTAAGTTTATTTTACAATAAGGAAACATCAATTCGTGATATAGGTCCATGATATGTAGATTTATTTGGTGCAGTCAAAATTTCGAGTGCCGTTCGGCATCCATGATCATGGAAAGGGCAGAGGTGTTTGACATCCACATGTTATTGTATTCCATTTTTTTTTAAATTTGCATAAGATGCTGTTACTCCTTTAGTACGCTATAACAAATTAAATTTATTCTTGATTCAGAGCAATACGTAAATTCCAAATGCATTTCTCAAAGGTATTTCTCAATACGCACACATACACGTACAAGTTTCATTGCTCGTTGGGGTACAAAAGTGCTTAAAAAACTTTAAATTTGAAAATTCTGTTTTTGTACTGTATTTGTGTGGCGATTATCTAATCGAGGTATCTGAGGTCTTGCGTTATATACAGTGCACCATGTATACGCCTTATGTAAGACAGAGCGTAGAGGAGTTCCTCTACACTCTGGACTTTTCCGCTACGCTTTTTTATTTTAACTATATTTTCTTTTTATAGTTATAAAAAGAAAACTGCCTCGTTGGTCTGGTAGCAAAGCGCATCGCTTTGTGATCACGAGGTCCTGGGTTCAAATCCTAGGTCGGACAAATGTAGTTTTTCTAACGAAAAATTCCCTGTACGAGTCCGGAGTCTGGAATTATGTCCGGTATATGGCAATAGGCTCGCCCCCTATTACGTGGGACCTAACATCGTCGGCGAAACGTGGGTGTACTCAGTACACCTCTGCCACCCCCTCTGGGGAATATAAGCGTGACGGTGTTCTTTTTTTAAATTAAATATAATTGAACTAAAAAAGAAAAACTAGAAAAGAACACTGAAAAATCAACTGTAAGGACGTCTACTTAAAATTTGTTTAAGATCTCTCGTGTCGTATGGGTTGGGATCTTTTGGATTGACTACTTCCAATTGTTGCGTTTTAATACGTGTAGCATGCATTATCTACACACAAAACAAAAGTATTTCTTGATTCTGTGTCTACTACCTATGTTCCACATAGTTAAAGTCATTGAATTCTTAATTTTACACGGTGTTATTTTAAAAAACCCAGGTGAGGTATGTGCTAAAAATGAAAAAAAAATATTGGACAAATCGTAAGGAAAAAGATCACGTCGATATTTTAATAATAAAACATTTTACTTCACGGGTACAAATATAGCAAAGGAAGGGATTACTACAGTTACAAATATAATACGATTTCTTATTCCTTTTGCGCACATATTGTGACATAATGCTGTTTGCTCTATATTATAGCAAACACTATCGAAATAGAAATGTTAGCTTTTCTAAGCTCTTTCACGACCTTTGCGTCACACCCACGTCATTTTAAAATAAGTTTATTGCAACCAACGGACTAGGAAAAGTAAAGCACCTTACTGAACTGTGTGTGCATTACTTAAAATAGTTTGAAAACTACCTGAGAGCTTTGCACGAAAAGATTAACGTTAGAAAGTTAATATGTTATCCTTTACTAAATAGAGATGAACGTGACAGCATGATTACTTGCTAGCGTCACGCTAACATCAAAGTTTTCAAGCCTTCTGATTACCTGTGATATGTAATTCCTTAACATTTTTTGGGTTTCCAAATCATATTTACACCACTTCAGAAAAGAAGATGGCGTTCTTTTTTTCACTTCACGCAATCGAAATACAGGTAATGTATGTGATCAGAAAATTAATTGAACATAAATATTAAAACAATACACGTCACAAATCTCGCTATTAAAGTTTTTACATATCTTCCCAATTTCGTGGATCCATCATCAATTATTATTATTTTAGTCTTTATTATCTGTATAAACCCTTTCAGCGTTTACACATTTACGCCCGGTTTCAATATTTAACTCAAGGATAGATTTGCCTACTACATATAGAATTTTTGCATATTTTGTATGGAAATTCTGTCAAAATTTTACTGACAGTAAGCAAATTGAAGTTGAATGTTGAAACCGAATTACTGAATATAGATAATCATTCCATCAATTACTTCGCATTTACGAGTATTACTGCTTAGTTTCATTTCTCGAGTATACCTTAAGTACGTTTTAGAAAAAGAGTATAGTATGAACTTCTTATACGTTGGGGTTCCGTCTACTAAGACCATTATCACAAAAGTATGAAATAAGTGAGATAACTGGTTAGAAGTAAAAGTACCGAAATCGATGGGCACTTAAGTTTAAGACAGAAGATTAATATTTGCATACCAGTATATATTCAAACAATATTAAGAAACCATGGTTTCTTAAAATTATTTTCTTTTTTTCACTTATGTAAAGAAAATATTTTCTAACGAATAAGGATTATTGGTTGCATCATATATGAAAATAACTACCTTTCTAAAGAGCTCATTAAAAATCAAAATTCGTTTATTTGCATATAAGCATGCTGGTGTGCAAATAATAATCTTCTGTCTTTAATTTAAATTCTTGAGCTTGAAAATTAATTGATTGTTTTAAATTAATCGGTGACGATGTTTTGGTCTAGTAGTTAGAAAGAAGGCTACTCCGTTCCCGAGATCAAGTAGTGGCAGACTCGATCCCTCTTAGGACAAATCTTTGTGTAACTGACAATTGTTTTTTGGTCTGGATGATTGTGTATGCAAATTTCATATTGGTAAACGCATCTACAGGACACGAATAATACTAGGGTAGGGCTCCATTTTTTTTGTTAAAAATTTATTGCACCTTCACATAATAATTTATTGCTATTGAATCTGATTAGCCAAGGTCCTATTAATGCGATCTTTTTCAAAGAAAATGTTCTGTCACAAATTTTCTGATCTTATACAGAACCCAAAACGCTAGTAGCAGTAGGTATAATTCCAAAGAGAGTCGTTTCCCGCGTGATTCAGTTTCCAGGCAATAAGCGTTTTCCATTAGTCTGTAATGTAATGAGAAAGTGGACGAGTTTGTTTTGTTTTGCTTAAACTAAAGCTAGGCGAGGTGCATGTGGACCAGCTAGTTTGGGAGCTGAGTATTCTAAAACACGTACCGAAAAACTTCAGATTACTTATAATAATACCTATCTTATCCTACACTCTACAAATATAGTTAAGTTAAATCGTCTACCTAAAACTAAATTAGCTCTGTTTCTTGCATGGCTATATCCAACATCAGTTTTTCTTTTGGGAAGGGCGTTGCATGATGAAATACAGGTTGCCACCTAGTTCAGCTGCAGAGGCACCCTGGGTATCGTTTTGCTTTAAGATTAGCCATAGCTGTGAAAAAAATTATGTACTTTTTACTGGTGAAATAAATATTTTTTGTTCCAGGGCTTGGCAAAAACCTGCAAAACATTTTGGTACACTTTTTTACTTAATATAGATTTATGTAATGTAGTGTTTTCCTAAAGATAAATAAATAAAATATGCACTTGTGATTACGAGCTTATGAGATATTGACGTGCCGACTGCCGAATCGAATTATCCTTTTTAAATTTACACATACCAATACTAAAATTCTTGAGATGTTTTAAGGTATTTTATTTATATTATTGCGATAAATTGGCCTATTTTGTCCTGCTGACGGGCAAATTCTTGGGTAAGCTGATTTTGGTTAAATATAAAATATCAATTTGAATTAAACATTTCTAATTATCTGTGTATGTCATCAAGCTAGATGCCTTGTGGGGAAGCAGGGAGTACAAGGTTCCAACAGGTTCTCCGGTTTCTTGCAGGTGATGTTATTTAAGTATAAAATCAATCCGGAGAATTTTAAATATACTTTTAGGGTTCTGAACGATTTATTCGACTTTAAATCTTTGATCTTCTTATCAAATACCTTTTTTCATGAATCTATACAAATATTTTACAGGTGTTTAATACATTATTTTCTTCTCATACCATAAACTAGCAAGAATCTTTATATAGAAAATATGGGTGAGCGTGTGTTGTTAATTCTCTTCCTAAACGGCTTAACAGATTTCAATGATTTTTTTTGTACTCTTTCGTCACCTGTTTCTTAGTTATACAGGGCCTGATATGAGCGGAAAACTGCTAGTATACTATAAATATCATCATCTACAATCCAAAACTTATAGTCCTTTCACCAGTCATGGGTACGCTGTCGTTAAGAATTTGACGTTTCTAGAAATGTGGTGAGTGTGAAATAGAATCTATTGAATATCGTATCGAGAAAATTTATAACGAAGCATGATGATAGAATAGATAGTATAGATAGAAGATATTAATAACAATAATTTAGGAACAAAAAGAGAACAAAATAAAATAATCACATTATTTATTTACGAATCAAGCCATTACGTGTATTATTTTTAAGAAATCTATAAATCTCTCTGTTTTCATATGCCAAGATAGCGCATCCATGTTTATTTATTAATTTATAGACCATGAGAATACTTAATATTTCTGTCAGATACATAGAATACTATGAAAAAAAATTGACAATCGATTTTGTACATTTTAATAAACAACATATCGATTATAACGATTTCATAGTGTCAGTCCCTAAAATGCAAACCGTTACAATTTACATGATTAAGTTTTGTTTCATAAATTAGTAATTTGAGTTTTTTTTAAGTTTTAAGTGTTGTAAATAATTACGCAAATTTAGAAACTGTATATGAATTAAATAAAACTAAAGAAGGTTTTTGATTTATTTTAATATTCTTGTTTATTTTTTGGATTTTATATTTTTAATATTCTTAAATACAAAATGCGTGAAATGGAATGTAATCAAAAGTCACCGTAGCTATGTCTCGTGAAAAAGACTATAACAAGATATTTCATAATATACCATATCATAGATTCTTGATTACAAAACCTGAGGGCTTTGCACAAAAAGATTGAAGTTAGGGTGACGCAAACAAGTAAGCATGCTGTCACGTTCATGTTTATTCAGTAAAGGACATTTTTCTGCGCCCATACATGATTTGCCCCAGAAACAACAGCAATTAAAAAAATTTGTATGATTTCAAATCACCCACAAGGCATTTATTATTAAACGGACAAGCGGGGGAATCGTAATATTGCATAAAAAGTATAAGATTTCGAGGTTATAATTCAGTAGCCATTAACACATATGAGGTTATATGGTGTGTGTGGACATTCAGTAAAGATGTCAGCGACTTCGATATAAGTACTTACAATACTTTGAAATATTTGGTTTAGATTGCAAATTGTCCATTAGATACGGATATTTGCCATTATTTTAATAAAATATTGTTGATATTGTTGTTAGTTCTGGGGCAATTTTTGACAATGTCCTCTGTAATGTGACAAGGATGGCATATCAACTCGCTAGCGTCACGCTAACGTCAATCTATCGTGCTAAGTCCTCTGTTACAAGTCGACCGCTTTAAGTTTTGGACTGTAATTAATTACTTTACAAGATCATTAATAAAATGTAAATCTGGACTCGTCTGGCTGAGCTTATACTAGTTTATAATCGGGAACAGTTTATTTAATAAATTACATGGTAATTGGTGAACATTCTTCGTTTGATGGCTTCGTTGGTCTAGTGGGTTCGAATCCTAGGTAATTATTATGACTTTTTGTATATATACTAAGTTTTTTTTGTATAAACAACGCTATGTTAATTTCCAGTATCAGTCCGGGTCAAAATCAGGCATGTTATAGAATTAAGTTCAAGCGCACTTCGTTCCAATTGGATCTTTTGTACTGCCCTTTGCCCTAGTTCTCTTACGAACCTGGTGTCCCAAATACTCCCTGTAATAGATTGTGAATTCCGCCAGGGGAGAAGAGCTTGTATCCTTCTGGTGATAGGCCACCCCCAGCAGATTCATTCGTCGCGCCGCCAAACCATCGCATTTGCAAAGAATATGCGTCATGGTTTTAGTTTTTGTGCCACAGCTCCTGCATATCATATCGCTGGGTAGGTTCATCTTATGTAGATGTTTTTTTATACCATAGTGACCTGTGTATGCTCCAATAAGTCGCCCTAGTTAAAACTACTGTTGTATCATAGTATTCTCCTGCTGTCGGTTTCGCTCCACATGTTGTGCCCAGTATAATGGAAATATGCTCACCCCCTATTACACGAAACGCCTATCAAAGTGTACACAGTACACCTTTACCACCTCCGCTTGGAGCTTATAGTCGTGACGTTTTTTTAATAATAAATTAAAAATGATAGCTTTCGTGTATGTGTTTGACGTTCGCTTTCGTCTAGACTTTAAACTGAACTTTAGACAGATAAAAAAAGCGTCGAATTATTTTTCGTATCAACTATTTCTCGATATTCTTTATATTAGTTAATAGTTTTTGACTTTTCTGACTCGATGTATTTCAAATGTTGTTGTTTACTTTGCCTTTATTATTAACCTACAGGACTTTTACTGGAGAGGCTTATCCAATTGTAGGTACGGTCAGCAACATAAGTCGCTTAATATTTTCAATTTTTCAAATCGCTCACATACTTTTGTTTTGCCTCAAATCCATTATTTTTGTTTATCAAAATATATTTAAATACGTTATTAATTGACTGCTTCGTTAGTCTAGTGACAAAGCGCATCGCTTTGTAATCACGAGGTCCTGGGTTCGGCGGTTAGATCAATGTAGTTTTTCTAACGAAAAATTCCCAGTATGAGTCCGGAGTCTGGAATTGTACATGGAATCTAACATCGTCGGCAAAAAGTGGGTGTACTCAGTACACCTCTGCCACCCCCGCTTGGGGAGCATAGGCGAGACGGTGTGTTACTAATAATTTGATTTTGACAATGTTCACCAATGTTTGTAAATTAAAGAGTACTATCGATTTTAAAAACTAAGAATGTTAATCGACTTAAGTTGCTGACTGGACCTCCCAAAGTTATTTTTATCATCATCATCATCATCATCAGCCGACAGACGACCACTGCTAGACAAAGTCCACCCCAATTAACGCCATGACTTTGCGCTTGTACTCATCCAGCGTTTACCTGCGACATTTTGCGTTTAAATCGTTTTGCGTTACACTAAATATGTTTACCTAATATTGCATACACAAATACCAATACAAAATGTCCGTATACTGAACCAGGATTGTGCCGACTGTTCTAAGACATCTTACGGTAGATGTTCGGGAAACGTGAGTACAGCTCCTGACGTACCACTAGTGTATATGAGTCTACCACTAGTGTATAGATGTCAGCTTAAAATAGATCCAAATACTAAGACAATATTGTCAGAGGTATTGTGCCATCTGACTTTTCTAAAACAACTTACGGTGAATTTTTGAGGGGTCAGTACATCTCCCGTAGTACCACTAAAGTAGTGCAAGTGAGTCAGCTGGAAAAAGGTCTAAATACTAAGACAACATTGTCACAGGTATTGAGCCGTTGACTATTCTAAAAACAACTTACAGCCGATGTTTACAGAACGTGAATACAGCTCCTGTTGTACTACTAATTCAGTTGCATGTGAGTCATGTTACCTGGAAAAAGGTCTAAATACTGAAACAGTATTGTGTCAATACAAGTACTGTGTCGTCTGACTATTCTAACACAAGTTACGGCAGATGTTTGCGATACGTGAGTACAGCTCCTGTAGTACCACTAATGTAGTTGCTTGTAAGACATGTCAGCTTGTAATAGGTCCAAATACTAAACAGAATTGTGCCATTGGCCTATTCTAATGACAAGGAAGAAGTTTAAAATACTGTAACACGACTTCGGACTAAACGCTGAAATAAAGTAAAATAGTTTACTGTGGCTTGTTATATCTTATACTGTACCGTATCTGTATTAATTAACTCGGAATCTTCTCTTCTTTCATTTCACATCATATAAAAAGATCCATACTATTTCAATGTAACATCCGTCATATTGCTTTTGTTCATATAAATTGTAATTTATGTCACCCGGGCCATAAAAACGACTCAATTGCCACCTCATTAATCAAAATCGGATGATAAGTTTAGGTGCTATGTGGTACATACGTAAAAACAAAGATACATTTTTGAACATACGTAAATACAACTAACGGCGAATGTTTATAGAATGTGAGTACAGCTCCTACAGTATCACTAATGTAGTTGCATGTAAGTCATGTCGGCTTGTCCTCGTCTGCAACATGCACTCCGCTAAAAGGGGGTGCATGTCCAAAAAAGTCCAAATACTAAGATACATAGTCACAGATATTGAGCCACTGACTAGTCCAAAAACAACTTACGGCGGTTGTTTACAGAACGTGAGTACAGCTCCTGTAGTACCACTAATGTAGTTGCATATGAGTCATGTCGGCTTGTCCTCGTCTGCAACATGCACTCCGCTAAAAGGGGGTGCTAACCCCATCGATCATGTAACAGATACTCCGCCCTAACACTTCCTGTTCCTTGTAGTAACATTGTTAACATGTTTTGTTTATTAGACAGTGAAAATAAATATTCTTTTTTTCACGAAGATTTATAAAGCTCTTTCAAGGCAACTCAATTAGTTCAATCAATCAATCAGCCTATCGTAGTCCACTGCGGGACATAGGCCTCCCCTAACACGCGCCGTTGCACACGGTCCTCCGCCTTCCACATCCAGTCTGTCCCAGCGACCTTTTTGAGGTCGTCGGTCCATCTAGCTGGGGGCCGTCCTACCTTACGCTTACCGAGTCGCGGTCTCCACTCTAGGACACGCTTGCTCCATCGGCCGTCGGTCCTTCTGCAGATGTGATCAGCCCATTGCCACTCAATTAGTTATTAACTAAATATTTATTATCACCACCTAAAATTATTTTCATGGTTGCGTTCACTAATACCTCTAAAAAGGTATATTGTTGGTATTGTTTTACAGAAGCAAAGAAGGCAAAAAAATAAACGTCGTCATGTTTATATTCCTCAAGCGCTTGGGGAATTTAAGCGTTAGTGCAGAGTTGAGTTGCTCGCTACTGCTCTAAACTCTAACTAAGATTTTGCTATCGTACCGGACATGATTTTAGACCTGCTGCTGCTACTGAAAACTAATTTATCGATAGGAATTTTATACACTCTGTTTAATCAGGCAGTAAATAAAATAAATTACACAATTCTGTAACCACTTGCTAAATAAAAAAATATCTATTAAGAAAATGTTACATTTTCCATGCTATTTATCTCCAAATAGATACTCGTATTATAGTGAATAAGATCGAACGCTCGAATTTATACAAGTATGGCCACTATTTCCTCTAAGAGCGAGCTAGAGAAGTTATTATTTAAGCCGTCGCTTGGCGCTGACACCTTTGCCTGCGGGCTAAGATACAAGTGGGTATTCATACTTTTTATTTATTTTGGCCACATGTGTCCTCAGAAGAATGCCTTGCAAAAAAGTGATGATTGTACTCATAAATCTTGTATGAAATATTGTTTTAAACGTAATTGTTTTCTTAGCGTTAAGTCAAAAACTGTATTTTCGAAAAAAATATACCTATTACATGCCAGAAAAATTTGCAATACTAAGTGACTTTAAAAAAGATTCCTTAGTGTAAAATGACCCTCGCGTCTAAAGAAACTCGGAATTGTGCCCGGTATATGGCAACAGGCTCGCCCCCTATTACATGGGACCTAACATCGTCGGCGAAACGTGTGTGTGCTTAGTACACCTCTGCCACCCCCGCTTGGGGAATAAAGGCGTGACGGTGTAAAAATTAAAGAGTTATCACTGTAAAAGCTTATACCACGCAACGCAACCAGATGACAAATCCGTTCAAAAAGCTACAGTATGATAAAGTGCACTTTCAGGGCAATATGCTACGGAAAATTACAAAATGTAAAGCTAATGTTTGACGTTTTCCAAACATATATAACGGTACTTACTGCTTCTCGGAAGCGAATTCCTCTCGGAATAAGGAAAATATTTCTTGATATTATTTTTACACTGTAATATTATTGCGAGTTGAAGATAATAGTAACATTACAGTCTATTATATGTCGTGTAATGTTTACTTAATTTAATGATGAGTATTTTAGACAAAAATACACTAATTTTCTTACTGATTTTAGGTCAATTATACCGAAAACTAGGTCATCTCCAAAATTACTGCAACCACACATTCTTAAAAAATCTCTCTTCAGTTGCATTACACATACATACTCGGATCCTTTCCATTTTCTTGTATGAAGCGGAAACAGGGACTCTTAAAGCATCAGATAGTAAGCGCGTCGATACCTTCGAAATGTAGTGCTAGAGAATCCCCTGGACAGCGAAAAGGGCAAACGTATCTATACGCTGGCAATTAAAAATCAAGACAAGATTAACATTGACCTGTCTTCGCCGCACTCTCGAGTACTTCGGTCACATCGTAAAAACCCAGATAGTCAAGGAAGACTTCTAGTCACAGGGAAAATCGAACGAAGAAGACCTCGGGGCCGCAGTCTCATACGTTGGACCGACCAGATTCGCTCAACACTTGAAACCCAAGTACATGTAGCTCTACACACTGCCGGAAATCGCACAAGATGGAAAGACGTCGTGCAAAAGGGAATACAGTCTGCATTTCGCATCGAAGGTCACGACCCCCAGCATTGAGGAGGAAGCGACACAAGGAGGAAGAGGACAAAAGTTATTTCACAATCTTGATTTGCACGTTTCAATTTTATTCTCAACCTCATTTTACTATCCATTCTTTCCTGATTTATGAAAATCCGGACATTTCCGGAGCACAGAACAATTCTTTTAAACACTCAAGTGTCCAAACTTTTCCACTACTTCGCTATCTCTATTTTTTCATTCAGTACAAAAATGAGTAGTGTAAAGTGCCGAGGGATCTTTCCGTCGGGCACTTATCTCAAAGATTTATAATAATATCGTGACAGTTAAAATTTCTCATCGTCACTAACAAAGACAGAAAAAAACTCTGGGAGAGATGTTGACACTTTTGTAGAATCAACTATATTTTTGTTGGGTTCCGTTTAAACCCAACGCTTGTTGGGGTTAAAAAAATCAGTGGTAGCCTAGTGGTTAGACCGTTGGACTGCAAAGTAGAGGTCTCGGATTTAAACCCAAGCACGCACCTCTCTCTTTTCGAAAGCTTGTGCGTATTAAAAATTAACTGTCAACTCGCACTGGGCCAGCGTAGTGCACTATGGCCTAAACCCTCTCAGTCTGAGAGGAGGCTCGTGCCCAACGGTGAGATAGTTTCTTAACAGGGCTGAAAATATTATTATTATATTTATGACTAGCCGTAACCCGCGGCTTCGCACGCGTTTCTTTTGTAATTTGACATAGGTAGGTAGGATTTTGGATAGCATTATTCCAAGACTGAATAGACACCTCTATATTTAGTTTCTTTTAAATCCGTTTAGCCGTATACTATCCCCAGGAACCTTGTATTTTCCGAGCTAAAAAGAAGTCTTAAACAATCTCAGAAATTTCCTACATTCTTGAGTGATAGTCTATTTAAAATCGGTTTTGCCGTCCTGGATATAAACACGGACAAACGAACATTATTTTACTGGGCCCGTATGCGCTTAAAATTTCTTATTTATTTTTAAATCACAAATGCTAAATCATTATCCCTGTTAGTCGTGCGGGATCGTACCTGCGACTATTTGACAAAGTAAATGAAGTAGTTTATGTTTAAGCGCTTAAACCAAGTCGTTTTTGCCTTGCAAAAGTTTTTATAAAGTCAGTTTAAAAATGAGTAAATTTTTGTAGTAGAACAGGTCGTTTCAACAGGTCGCCTGGCTTCCAGTCACCTGTGAAGAGGTAGAGGAAAATCGAAGGATTGCCAGGCTTTTCTTTAGCCAAAATATGATTAATATCTTTTAGCCTTCATGTAGGCCGGTAAAAACCCATCAAATCCATGTTGGTGTGATTTTATAAACCTTTTAGACGGACCTAGTGTTTACACAAAGATACCTATTTCATATTATTATTTTAGAACTTAAATACTTTAATACCTATATATATATATATATATATATATATATATATATATATCTATGGAAATATATCATAACATCAGATCCCTTGTGGGGTAGGCAGATAGTAGAGTTTCAACAGGTTCTTTCCTTACAGAACTTTCTGTCTTCCTCCACTCTAATAGTTCGCCTTATGCACCCTCGCTGGTACTTATGTACTCTTAACTTGCCCTTCGGATAAAATACAGTCTATTTGGTCATGGTAAGATAGTCTAGGTCTTCTCCGATATCTACGTCTTTCCACTTTCGCAATATATCTGTGTAGTTCCTTTCATATTAAGTTTCTTTATAATCCGTTCAGCAGTTTTAGTATGAAGAAATAATAGATATTCCGCGGAAGTCATGCTATTCTATATATTGCTATGCTATATATTTTTCGAGATAAACAGTATTTTGTTTTATTTTACGATGTAAGACACCTTCATATAAAGTTTTAATTAAATTCGTGTAGCCAGCCCTGTCGCAAGAACCGTGATTCCTTTCGGGATAAACTCGAATATTATTTCGATTAGATTTAATATATCGAGACCTAAAACACCTTGAAAATAACGGCTATCCTGGAAGAACCATGTTATATAACGTGTGGGGGTTGACAAAATATTGTATATTCTGTCAACTTCCACCAGACTTATTTCTCTATTAACTATCTCTATCACCGGGTTCAGTCTTAGCCCCATTTAGCCCGCACAGGTGTTCTTTGTAAAATATAAACTAAACTATAGTGCGATCTTATTCAACACACACCACTAACACCTTATTAAAAAAATACTTACTTTTTAAGAATGAAGGATTATCAGTTTATCCTTTTTTTTGTTAATATTTACGAGGAGGGATCAAAAAGTAGTGAGAATGAGATAAAATATAATGACTATTGATAACTTAATAATTTATTTTTCTACATAGTTTCCGAGTCTCTCTACACACCGCTTTTCCAAGGCTTCAATCTCATCATCATCAGCCTATAGCAGTCCACTGCTGGACATAGGCCTCTCCAAGTGCACGCCACTGGGTACGATCCTCGGCTACTCGCATCCAGTTTCTGCCAGCCGCCCTACGAAGGTCATTGCTCCACCTAGCCTGAGGGCGTCCTGCATTACGTTTGCCAGTCCGCGGTCTCCACTCAAGAACTCGTTTGTCCCAGCGGTTATCGGTTATTCGGCTAATGTGACCGGCCCATTGCCACTTCAGCTTACTAATCCGGTGGGCTATGTCGATAACTTTGGTTCTCTGTCGAATGACTTTGTTCCGGATTCTATCCTTCAGAGAAACTCCGAGCATAGCCCTTTCCATAGCTCGCTCGGCTTCAATCTCTTTCACAAAAAAAGTTTTGTCTTGGTCCTGCAAAAAGCTCTCCACGGCATCCATCACCTCGTTATCGTCTTCGTACCTGTTTCCCCTTAAGTATTTTTTCAATTTGGGGATCAGATAAAAATCGCTAGCCGCCAGACCTGGTGAATAAGGGGGGTGGTTAACCAATTCAAAGCCAGCTTGCTGAATGGCAGCCATCGCAACTGCCGACCTGTGCGCGGGTGCGTTGTCGTGATGAAACAGCACGCCCCTTCGAAGTTTTCCTCTCCTTTTCTCTTTGATGGCATTCCTCAACTTGGGAATTAAAGCTGCATAATATTGGCCTGTAATAGTGGTTCCACGCTCCAGGTTATCAATCAACAATATTCCTTCTGAGTCCCAAAATATTGAGGCCATAACCTTGGCAGCCGATGCCACGACACGAAACTTCTTCGGGGTCGGTGATGATGGCCGTTTCCATTGCGAAGATTGCTGTTTTGTCTCGGGATCAAAATGATGGACCCATGTTTCGTCCATTGTTACGAAACGAGTCAAACAGTTTTCAGAATCTTCTTGAAACTTGGCCAACAATATCTTTGAAATGTCAAGTCGATTTTGTTTCTGACTGTCGGTTAACATTCTCGGCACCCATCTTGCGGAGACTTTTCTCATATTCAAAGATTGTTTCAATATGGATTGAATACTTCCATATGAAATGCCCGTTTCTTGAATTAAGTATCAGATGGTAACTCTTCGATCGCTCAATACAATTTTCGCGACTTTCGCAACATTTTCTTAGGTGACTGACGTCGATGGACGGCCGCAACGATGTTCGTCATCCGTGCTCGTTCTCCCTACTCGAAATTGAGAAGCCCACCTTGCGACAGTGGAACACGTCGGAGACTCTCTTAATGTTGCCTCCAAATCGCAATGAATCTCTTGCGTCGTTAACTTTTTTAAACAGAGGTATTTAATAACGGTTCGCACTTCGTTTTCTCCATTTTCGAGAACACGTTCCGACACGAAGCAAACAAATACTGGAATCGACCCGATACCAAGACCAAATACTGGAACCCGAGCATACTGGAATCGATTGGATTGTATGTGCCCAATGAGTATGTGCACCGTAGGAGGAAACCACGACTATTCGCGGTACCCCGAGGGCGAACGCACCTACTTGACAAAATGCCCTTAACGCGTATCATGCACACGCTAAATCTAATTGCCGATAATATTGATTTATTTTGTTGTTCTGTAGATGAATTTAAACGGGTCACACTGTACATATTATGTTACTGTAATGGGTAATCTTAAGTTTTAATTACACTATTGTATTGGGATAGTCCTGTAATAATAGTTGTAAGTCGGTATAAATAAACAAAAATAAATAAATAACTACATTCAGTAAAAAACAAAAGAGAATCGAAGATTTTTTTTTATTAATATTACAAATATGTATCTGAGCTATGCCTGCCAATATTTTTTGTTTTTACCAAGGAGTATGTCGTTCTCACTACTTTTTGATCCCTCCTAGTATCTTTCCCGAGAGGTGTGTGAGGATAGAGCCTGTTGGAACTCTGTACTCTCTGTCTACCTCACAAGGAATCTGGCGTGATGATATAGATAGATTTATATTTCTGATTTAAAACTTCTCTACCTACCCTGACAAATAGTGTAATCTAGCGTAATAATATCTTAAACCGGTACATTGCCAATTAAGTATGTAGCAATGTTTTGTCAATACATTTTGTGTTAGTCTTCTCATAAAATATTAATCGTAGTTAAAGTTTCGTATCCGGCCCATTCATCGTAAGAGTTCTCTCCGGAAGAAAAAATCCTGAATGCATCATCGGTTCATGCACGAAATCATGTTTTAATGTTTAAATCATGTATGAACAATTTCCAGAGAGTGCTTTTAACTACTGCCAAGTTTTTCGTGACGAGACGAACCTGAGCCCAATATCAATTGATGGAGGAATTCATGTGTAGGCAAAATCACATTGTTTACGTCGTAACATTGCAGTTTGGGACATATAGTAATAAAGATATGCGGAATATCCCGCGACAATGTAACTTACTTAACTTAAGTTGTTTTGGAACAATGAATGATTTATCAATATCGACTCTTTTTTCCTTTCGTTATGATCTTTAGTACAGGCCTCAATTATCCAAAATTGCATTAAAATCCATCAAACAGGTTTGGAGTAAAGTGTCTTTTTAGTAATTTATTGTTTCGCTTATTTTTGTATTTTCTGAAAAAACCTTATGATATTACGGAAAAAATACTATTTAATATATGTCTACCATTTTAAGATATCCTCGTGCAAAGTTTCATCAAAATCCGCTTAGTAGTTATTGCGTTAAGATAGTTCATACCCTTGGATAGATAAACAGACAGACAAACAGACACGAAAGCCAAAAATTATAGAATTGGCTACATCAATAGAATGATATCCGTGGGAAGTTATTTCCAAAAAATAAACACAGTCATGACTTCTTTACAGTTTTATTATATGTAATAAGTAGAAGTATAGATGCTTTACTTTTCCCTACAAACTGTTTGATTTCCTGAATACATTAATATTAAGTATGCCGTTTGTCATATGAAATATCTCATCGCTAAGTTTCACTGATATCTGAAGAGTAGTTTTGGAACAATTAATGACAAATCAAAATTGACTTTTTCCTCTTTCCTCAATAACCGTTAGGTTTTTTGAAAATATAAGTATACAGAGTTGTGACCTTTTATACAGGTTACAATAAAACAAAATTTTATTGATATCCATCAAACAGGTCATGAATAAAGTGTCTTTTTATAATTTCATTGTTTTTTTTTTATTTTGTCTTATCTGAAAAAACCTTTTAATTTTCCGGATATAAATACTATACGAAATGTTAGCCAACATTATAAAGTATCCGTATGCAAAGTTTTTTAAAAATGCACCTGGTAGTTTTTGCGTGATGCCGGTTCATACCCTCCGACAGACAGACAAACAGACACGAAAGCCAAAAATTGAAGAATTGGCTTCTACATCGATAGTATGATACCCCTGGGTTGTTATTTCCTAAAAAAATTCTATGTTCAGATATGACTTCCTTACTGTTTTATTATATGTGTAGGTGTGATACTGTTTTTACTTAAGACAAAAGTGTTTGCCCACGTTGGTCTTGCTAGTGATGATTATGACACTGAGATTTAACTGGGCACAATTGGCTTCATACAAAGGCAAGGTTACCTTAAGTGCAATAAAGAGCTGATACTAGGAGTTTCACTCCGGCACCACTAATATAGTACTTAGAATTGGTAAACTCTAAGTAGCAATGGGCGGGCCACATTGCTCGTAGAACTGACAACCACGGAGCAAAATGTTACATAACAGAAGAAGTAAAAAGCTATTGGACCTACTTGTCTTGCGGATTGATTGGGACAAGTTTATAGCTACCTTCTGTTGATACTTATCAAGCTGCCAATCAGGATTCCAACTTGGCTTACCGACTACCATATGGAGTGATAAAAGAGGCCGACCACTTGCTAAGCCTTTCGAAGCATGAAAACTCTCTTTTATGGAAATTTCAAAGGTCACGCATCTCATGTTGTCAGAACCATACGTTGCTTAACCTTGGTGATAGTAAGATCGTCGCAGCTATGTAGCCCTAGAAGAGACTATGAACATAACAATAACATAAGTAGGTACACAGGGTCCTTATTCGCCAGGACCAAACGCGACGCGTTACGAAATCTAGGTAAAACAATCACGTAGTAGTTCTGTATGTTATTGGAGTACCGACAATTACTGTCTCTAAGGTATCGTAACGCGTCGTGTTATATGTTAAATTGGAATAAGGGCCCTGTAAAATCCGCACTTGACCTGCACTTTCATCAACGAAATATATAATGCTTTATGAAAACATTGGAATTTAATTCAATGAGCTTTATTCAACCCTTTCCTAGAACATTTCATTCGAGGTTTTACTGTTAAATGGTTTCAATAGTCCTCACAATTGTGATATCGTAATAATGAACCTGTAGGTCTTTAAGAGAGTATTTTTGTTTTGGTTCGGGCATATAGGAAGCATGACAAAACAGATACACAATGCGAGGGTGGAAGGATAAAGGTACCGGGGAAGACCTAGACTAAACCATGATCAAATAGACCGTGTCTTATCTGAAGGGCATGTCAAGAGTCTGTGTAACCGGTGATCGTATATGAGACGAATTATGAGAGTAGAGGAGGCCAGAGAGGAATACGAATAACGACAGAACCTGCTGGAACTCTGTACTCTCTGCCTACCCCGCAAGGGATCTGGCGTGATGATATTGTATAAATGAACTATAATAATAACTATAATAGTATAGTCACCGCCGGCCACGGGTAATTAGGTATCACTAATTATGGCCGGTGTCCGTCCCCTTTGAAATAGTCCAGTTTTTGTCCATCAAACCTCATTTACATAGCCCTTGTTTCTTTCCATAATTTACAATAGTCCTTGCACCTGCCGGGGTCAGTTCGCTGGTTATGTTTCTTCATTTTCAGCAAGTGATCTCAGCAGGTGGCTTACATAACATTAACTTCTCGCAAAGGGCCTCTACGTGTTGGACCCATGTCCCCATGCAAGCCTTTCAAAGGTCCGGGTAAAGCCCGTGAATCTCAGCGAGATACATATACTATAATTATAATATAGTTATGATAATTATAAGGCGAACTGATTATAGCGTTGGCGCGTCTCCCGTGTCCTGTACCATATAACGTTTTCTATGTATAGAAAATGCAGCTAGAAACATTTAAACATTACGACCACTTACACACCGTCACGTGTATATCCTCTAATCGGGGATAGTATCGTGTATAATGCATGTATAAAAGGCGAGCTTATTTTGTTCTTTGAGTGATCTTCGCTGTTGGTCGCGGGGCCTTTACAGTTTTGACGGACAAGGCGAGCGTGCAACCACTACGCTCGTGCCAGATGGGCAAGGGGGCAACTAGCTCAAGAGCGCCTCGAGAAGGAGCGGTCTTGGCTTGGGCAGTCGCTATAGGGAAGGCGTATACGTACTAGGTGTCTCGCCGTGGTGCTCTGCACCGGCCGGCGGGCAAGGGATTCTTCGACCTCGCCGGCAAGGTCGGTGTCTGATCCTGCGTGTGGTATAAGAATTCGAAGGTAGGGAAATAAAGCCATTGGGAAGGTCGGTAAAAAAATGCAGTAAGCGGCAGTAGCGGCTGGTGGAAATTAAAAAGACGAGCTTTTTGACATTATAACAAAGCACAATTCCAGACTCCAAAACGCTACTGTGAACTTCTCGATGGTAAAACGGCCAAATAACCTTGGCCAATTTAAAATTTAAATCAAGAACCGTATGAAGATCAGTTTTAAAGTCAACCACTAAAAGATTATACGCAGGTATTTATTTGTTTACTGCAATTTAATGTAGTCGCCAAGGGAAAAAGTCTGTTGTAACTCAATCAAAATATCACTATTTACCGGACATTAAACGCTGCACTAATACTTGTAACAACAGTAACACGATAAAACAATTAATAAATATAACACTTACGAACCCCTAATAACACTAATACAAATTGATTGATGACCCCCAAAAGTGTTCGGCCCAAAAATAATGCCCCCCGCTTCATTCGTACTCGTCATCCTAACGCAGCAGTTATGATATCTCATTGGAATAGGGTTGGTATTCGTCAGAACTTTTCCGGACTTGTCCTGTTATACCCGGTTAGTGTATGAATTGGGTATAATAGAACAAGTCTGGAAAAGTTCTCTATTGCTACTATCGCCACTTCCCGTAAAGAGCAATACCGCGGCAGTGTCGATGGTTCACATCCTCCCTTCGCACTTGAAACATCACTTTGTGTTTCTTTGATATTTGTACAGATTTCCGACATTCGATTTCCTTTTCTCCGAAATTATATTACCTTCATAAAAATATCAGCAAAGCAATTTTTAAAATAGCTTTCCCATGATTTTTCTGGTGCGCCACTCTTATATTTTTTTGTATTTTATTTATTTCCGTAGATTATATCCTTAAGCTTTTTTTCACATTTATTTTTTCTCTATAATTGCAAAGATATTTCCAAACCAGCCGAACTGAATGGGCGTGGCCTGGCAGTCTTTTGACTCCTGCTCAAAAAACCACGTGGGAGTGTCTGGCAGTGATAGTTTGGGAAGACAAGTAAAGCTTAAGTGGGGCATTTATACGAACCTTCCCTCACTTCACGCGAACGTGAACAGTGTGTAAATTGGGTATTAGAAGGGGAACTACAAAAAAAACTTATAATTATGTACTACTAGCAGTTTCTCACGGCATCACACCCGGTCAACAACGGCGCCAAGTCTATGTTACTTTTGATTAACGTAGCTTTCTAATGGTGAAAAAATTATTAAAATAGGTTCAGTAAGTTCAGAGTTTTTCAATTATTATTAAATACACGAATCTTTGCTCTTTGTAACATAAGTATATTTTAGAATATATGTACATAGTAATGTAACACAGTCCCCGGAAATAGCGTCAGCACTTTGTACTGCGTCGATATACTTGATTAAACTATTTAATTGTAACCTAAACATGACATTGTATCCACGCAAAATGGTTGAAAAAAGAAAAGAAAAAAGAGAAAGAGAAGTAAATAATAAAGACAAGCCCGCTGAGTTTCTTTGCCGGATCTTCTCAGTGGAGGCCGCGTTCCGATCCGGTGGTAAATTACTAGTTAAAATAGATTCAAAAAACGGTATCTACGTCATTCCACTTAGGACCGGTATTATGGTGACGTGCACTGCAGGGTTCTGAGAATTTTTAATTGTAGCAGAAAAAAATCAGATCATACGTTGTTTCTCAAAGTGTACAGAACTTGCCCTCGGTTATTAATTAGTAACAATAACCCTGTTGATACGTGTTTCTGTTCATATAATTATGACGAGCGATTCGGCGCAGTGGATAAAAAGCTTAAGCTAACTGAACTGAATAGTCACGGGTTTGATTTCCGCACGAGACAAATCTTTGTGTGACTCCCAATTATTGGTTTCGGTCTGGGCATTAGTGTATGCGATATTTCATGTTTGTAAACGCACCTACGACACAGAAATAAGTCCAAGTGTGTGGCTACATTTTTTTTAGGAAAAATAGTGGTTGTATTTATGGATGTTATAAATAACGTAAACAATCTTGGAAATAGCAACCCTACACGAGAAGCACTTTCAATACAACACAACACGATCTGTCATGCCCCCAAAACCAACAAGATTGATGAAGACGCGCGAACAGAAGCAAACATGTCCCTACAATTAACGCCGTCGGGGATTACAACGGATCCGGATTTCCAGTCCACGAACAAATGAGCGGAGAAATTGAATGATAGCGCTGCGCAAACTGATTTATGATACCAATTTTTGTTCATCTGTATCTTTTTGTTGTATCTTGTTGATTTATTTCAATTGTTTGTGTAGGTTTGTTGTTTATCAAGGTACAAAATGCGCTGTATTATGGTACAGGATACTTAATTCGCTATGACCGACACGTAACGCGGTACGTTTCGAAATCTTCGACGAATGAAAGTTTACTGGTAGGTACTCCAGTGGCGCACGAAATACCATTACACGATAATTTCATGAAGATATTGTAACGCACCGCGTTCATAGCGATATAGGGCCCTTTATAGGTGCCCTGTTGAGACTAAAAGAGAGAGAGAGAGAGAAAAAAAGCAAACAGTCATGCCCTTGTAACCCTGTGGGTCCGTGGTATTTTGAAGCGGTCAGCATACGACTCGGTTGGTCTGAAATGGGTGACCGTTTATGGCAATTCCACTTTCAAGATTCTCCGAGCTTTGGGTGGCACAATCAGCCGTTGATCCTGGTTGCCACTTAATGTGGTAGCTAGTAAGCCTAGTTGGATGCGTTGCAGGCTTGATAAGTTTCAACAGCAGATGGCCACCAACCAATCTCCAACAATCCGCACTAGGTCCGCGTGGTGGAGTGTGACATACTCTGTCATCTCAATTTGTGGGAGGGCTTTTCCCAGCAGTGAGATAATATAGAGCTGATTAATATAAATATTTTTACAAAGTTATTTGTCGAATGCATTCTAGGTGTTAAACGGTCGGATCGCGTCAGAAGCACCACACTGCGGTCCATGACTCAGGTTACAGATGTGGGCTTAAAGTCGGCAAGGCTAAAGTGGGATGTGGCAGGACATGTCGTGCGTATGGACCCGCAGAGGTGGCAAACATCGTCACAGTATGGATCCCTGAAGACGGTCACAGGTGTCGAGACGAAGATGGCGTGACGACTTGGACACTTTTGCGTGGAAGACATGGATACTACTAGCCCAGGATCGATCTATGTGGAGACGTCAAGGGGAGGCCTTTCCTCAGCAGTCGGACACAGTATAGGATATTAAAAAAAAAAACTTTTCGAATAACCACGTAGTAGTATTACTAACATTATAAATGAAAACTTTAGTTGTGGGATCTTTTAATTTTAACGAATAGAAATCAGCTGTTTCTTAAAAATTGACACTATAAAACGTATGAAACAGCTGTTTTTTATTTTTGCATACAATTAAAAATACAGTCATACAAAGATCTTGCAGCCCGCGGCCAAAATCGGAAGTAACGCTATCATCAAGTGAAATGTCACTTCATGACAGTCGCAGAGTTGCCGTTTGCTATTAAATTTACCCAAGTCCTTTTTTTTGATTATTAACCGCGCGAAACCGCCTGTTCTAAAATTTGCCTGGAAGTAAAAAATAATACTAAACGATAACCCTGATTTCACACCAAAGTCCCCTGTCATTGAATGTCTTTCAAGGGCCAAAATATCCTTGTCCTATACTCAAAAATAAAGTTGTTTTTTATTATATTGATAATACGGTCCTATAAGGTTATAAGTATTTACCAAGTTATAAGTTTCAATCTAATTATCATCAGCCGAGACGTCCACTGCAGGAGAAAGTTCTCCCTTAAATATCGCCACGAATACCGCCGGTAACTAAGTATACAAGGTGTAACATAATAAACGCAAGACCTGAAAGTTGTTTGTTCTAAATCGGTAACTGAATTAATTCTAACAATGTTTATTGTTTATTACATTTTCTTTTTCTTATTATTGTTCTCTTATCTCTTATTCTTGATTCAAAGCAGTATGGAGGTATCAAATTCATTTTTAAAAAGTATTTCTCAATACACACACATACAATAATAATATAATAATATCAGCCTACTGCCCACTGCTGGGCAAAGGCCTTCTCTCACAAATCGAGGTGAGAGAGATTAGGTCATACTCCACCACGCGGACCCAGTGCTGATTGGTGGAGGCAGGTTTGTGGCCACCTGCTGCTCCATGTTATCAAGCCGCCTTTAAGGCTTCCAACTCGGCTTAACGACTACCACTTAATAGTGGTAACCTGGACCAAGGGCTTAACGTGCCTTCCGAAGCACTAAGACGCTCGAATATGAAACAACACAAACGGTCACCCATCTCAGGCCGACCGAGTCGAACGCTGCTTAACCTTGTTGATCGGTAAGATCACCGCGGTCGCACAGCGCTACGAGCGTCTCGATTGGGGTATAAAAGTGCTAAAAACGGGGAAATCGTAAATTTAAAAATTGGCGTTCGTATTGAATTTGTAAAGCAATTATCTAATCGGGGTGTATGAAGGCTTGCGTTATTTACGATACACTTTGTATATGACATTGTAATAAAAATCATGCAAGCTCTTGTAAAACAAGCAATGCCGATAAATAAAATAAATAAACAACGTTGAACGGAGACTGCAATGTAAATCACAGGCAACATGGCGGCGATCCGACAGATATTCCCGCGGGTACAAATGAAATGTTACCGCAGTAATACGGATGTATTACCGAAGTACGTGAATCTGGGTAAGTTATTACATAATTACTTAAGTAAACCTCGTTGGTCTAGTGGGGCATGGTACGATCGGTGATCACCAGATCATGATTTCTAAGTCCGACGCTATTGCGGTCTTTTATAGAAAAAATCTCAGGTGTCTGGAATAGTCTCGGTATAATAGGAATAGAAGCTACAGGTGGCGCAGCGGAAGATCGAGTAATATTAGGGATCACCTTACGCGACCGCGTGACTAACTCTAAAATTAACTGTAACTGACCGAAATCGCTCGCGTTATAGCGCAAAAGAAATGGCAATGGGCGGGACATGCCAGTCGAAGGACGGACGGCAGATGGAGTCGAAAGGTTCTGGACTGGAGAACAGGATGCAGAAACGTGGGACGTTAGCCTGCCAGACGGTCCGATGATATCGTCAGAGCGATAGGAAAACAGTGGATAAAGAAAGCTACCAACAGACAAGAATGGCGTGCTAATAAGGACACCTACAATCATGATTGGTTGATCAGGTTGACATGATGATGATAAATAGCAATAGGGTCGTCTATTAAATTGGTACCTGATGTCGGCACAATGGGTACACATTATACCTACATTTGCAAATTCGTCTAGGGAAAATAGGAATACCATTTTTTTTTCTTATCTATAATATATGCCGCTAACTGCCTCGTTGGTCTGGTGGCAAAGCGCATCGCTTTGTGATCACGAGGTCCTGGGTTCAAATCCTAGGTCGGACAAATGTAGTTTTTCTAACGAAAAATTCCCAGTATGAGTCCGGAGTCTGGAATTGTGCCCGATAAATGGCAATAGGCTCGCCCCCTATTACATGGGACCTAACATCGTCGGCGAAACGTGGGTGTACTCAGTACACCTCTGCCACCCCCTCTGGGGAATATAGGCGTGACGGTGTTTTTAATATATAATAATAATATCAGTCTATACTGTCAAACTGCTAGGCAAAGGCTTTCTTCACAACTCGTGGTAAGAGAGATTAGGTCATACTCCACCACGCGGACCCAGTGCGGATTGGCGGAGGCAGGTTTGTGGCCACCTGCTGTTGGAACTTATCAAGCCGCCTTATAGGCTAATATAAAGCTTCCTACTTTGCTTGATGACTACCACATTACATGGTAGCCGTAACCAACGGATTAACGTGCTTTCCGAAGCGCGGAGACGCTTGAAAATGCCACAATTGGCCACCTATCTCAGGCCGACCGAATCAAACCTTTACTTACCTGGAAAAGATAAATACATGTGGTATTTTAAAAACTTATTTGTTTGTACTTTTATTGTTATAAATATATAGTTGCATATAGCAACAGGATACTGGTCACCATTCAATTTAAAAACGGTTCTATTATACCTTTTTTATATTCCGACATTCGGCTGCACAGGAAAAACGGATATGAAAACCCATTCTTAATTCAATAGTTTATAAATTATTTCCCCTTAGATTTTTGTTAACATATAATATTAGTTTGTCAATGAATACCGACAGATACCAACACACGCAATATATGTCACGTCACATTGACCTTTGCGAATACTCAATACTCGTAAAGGTCTATAGATTTACCTCTATTACAATATAATAACAATTGAATAAAGATCACGAGAATCAGAGAAGCCTATGAACAGAACTAACGTAGGTCATTTTAATTTCAAAAAAGATCCTAACAGTAATGCTTTAAACTTATCATTTGACTTGTTCTAAGGCCCTTATTTTAGATTAAGTGTTTTCTTATTTCGTAGGATACCCTGCAGCTAGGTGGAGCGGTGATATATGCAAGATGGCTGGCATCGGTTGAAAAAGAGAAGAGCCGAAGACCGGTATCAGTGGCATGACTTGAGAGAGGTCGATTTGCAACAGTGGACTAGTATGGACTGAAGATAATGATTTCCTTAATCTCTGTCGAAAAAACAGTTGTCATCGTCGCCATGACTTGCTGGAAGACATACGCTGAGGGGCAAATGCCTTCTCCAAAGATTGCTACGACGACCATCTTTTTGCTATTGGCATCCAGCCTTTTCCTACTATGTTTGCAGTTTACCTGTCCACCTAGTAGAGGCAAGCCATTACATCAATTCTACAAAAATTAACCTTCCAAGATTTTATCTCATTAAAAAAAACTGCAGCTTAAACCACACGTAGTCTAATGCGATCACGTTCGCGAAATCTAAATAATTTGAATATGTCGCGAGCCGCGAAATGTTATTTAAAGGACATAACTTGTTACCCCTACTCCAATTATGATATCCACCATCGCACTATACATTTCCAAAACATAAAAACAAATAAAACTTCAGTTAAAACCGCACATAGCCATCTAATGCGGTAATTGAAACAATATGTTACGTAAGGGACATAACTTTTTGTCCCTTACATCAATTGAAATTTTCTATGATCGAAATGTGCCTACTTTTTGACCAAGAGAGCCCCTCTGAAAACTTGGAAAGACCTTTTTTATGGATAAAAGGTCCTTCCACGTATCCAGCACTTTAAATCAAGAAAAACTGTAGCTGAAAATGTACGTAGCCTGATGCGGTCTGTTGCGAACGTAACCATGGTCTCATATTTGTCTTTGGAACTTTATGGTCGGGGCCATAAAGTCGTCGCGGGTCGTCACGTAAGGGATACAACTTGAACATCATAATTGGGATTTAATGTGTTAGGGACATAATGTTTTGTCCTTTACGCTAGAATTGAGATCTCCACCATTGAACTATCTTATTCTTTGGTCACACAAAACCTCCTACCAAGTTGCCATCTCTTTAAAACAAAGAAAATTGCAGCTGAACCGCACGTAGTCTAATGCGGTCACGTTTGCAAAATTGTAAGGAATTTGAATATATCGCGGGGAAACGTAAAATATGTTTGTCGCGTCCTTTGAAATGTAATGTGTTTTAATGGCGCCGCTTTTGTTATACAACTTTATTCTGTTTTGTGTAATAATTTTATGAATTTTTTTACGACGTTGAATGTTGGAGAACGAAGTTGACGTTGTTTTCGACTTTTTTTATTAGTCTTGTTTCTGTCCGCGACTTCGTCCGCGTTGACTTCAGACAGGACTACCTTACATTTTTTCGGGATATAAAATCCTAGGTAATAAACTGTGTGCCAAATTTCATCCAAATCCGTTTAGCCGGTTTTGCGTGATTGAGTAACAAACATAGATATTACTAAACATACAAACGTTCGCATTTATAATATTAGTAGGACTAGATTAGTAAGTGGTCTAATGGCGTATAGTGTGGGTGGCAATCATGAGGAGGACCTCATGATTGCCAGGAGGGTTCGAAACCTACCTCGAAAACAGTGTGCTTTTACTGTTGATCATCATCATCAGCCGTCAGCAGTTCAATGCTGGATATTGGCCTCTCCTATTGCACACCACTGAGTACGATCTTTGGCTTCTCTCATCTTATTTCTGCCAGCTATCTTACTTAGACCATCGCTCTAGTTAGCCTGAGGGCATCCTACACTACGTTTGCCAGTCCGAGAGCCTGTAGCTGTGCCCAATATAATGGCAATCCCGCCCCCTACCTACTACCCGCTACTAAATCGACATAGGACCCCTTATGGCGATATTATTACGAAGAGAATGCGTGATAGGGTTATTTCCTCGTAGTTTTAGCAGAGCAGCTGCGGAGCGTTGGGTGTAATGATGGAATAAGAAGATACGCTGATTTCAGATGTTCTTTATTCTCTGTTCCAGCCAAGAAGGGCCCAAAATATCTGTTACTCGTAATTTATACAATTTTAAAATCAGTGTTGCCAACATTTATATTATAAATTAAACATAAACTATCAATCAAATCAAGCAAATCAGCCTATTGCAGTCCACTGCTGGACATAGGCCTCTCCCAATTTGCACCACAATACACGGTCCTCCGCCTTCCGCATCCAGTCCCACCCTGCGACCTTCTTCAGGTCGTCGGTCCACCTAGCTGGGGGGCGCCCTACCTTACGTTTGCCGAGTCGTGGTCTCCACTCTAAAACTCGTCTGCTCCATCGGCCATCGGTTCTTCGACAGACATGGCCAGCCCACTGCCACTTTAGCGAGCTCACTCTGCGGGCTATGTCAACTACTTTGGTTCTTTGACGGATAACTTCATTTCGGAGTTTATCCCTCAAAGAGACTCCGAGCATAGCCCGCTCCATAGCTCGCTGCGCGACTTTGAGCCTATGGACTAGCCCTACTGTAAGTGTCCACGTCTCGGCACCGTATGTCATGACTGGTAGAACGCACTGGTTGTAGACTTTCGTCTTCAGGTATTGCGGTAAAGGCGAAGAGAAAACCCGACGTAGTTTGCTGAATGCCACCCAGCCCAACTGGATCCTTCTGTCGACTTCTTTCTCGAAGTTGTTCCTACCAAGCTGGATAATCTGCCCAAGGTAGGTGTATTCTCGAACAACTTCGAGCATCGATTCTTCGACGTAGACTGGTCTCGGCGTGACATGTTCATTGAACATGATCTTGGTTTTATCCAAATTCATGCCGAGACCAACACGTCGAGAGGCTACATTTAGGCTGTGCAGCATCTCGCTTAACTGTTCCAGCGTCTCTGCTATTATGACGATGTCGTCGGCAAACCGAAGATGCGAGATGCACTCGCCGTCTATATTCACGCCCCGTCCCGCCCACTTTAGCGTCTTAAAGACATCTTCAAGCGCGTTGGTGAAAAGCTTAGGGGATATTACATCCCCCTGTCTCACCCCTCTGCGCAGCTCAATGGGGTTGGTTTTTTGTTCCTGGAGCTGAACGGTCATAGTGGCGGTATCATATAAACATCTCAGCACTTCGATATAACGCCAGTCAATACGACATCGTTGCAGAGCATCCAGAACTGCCCAGGTTTCGATGGAGTCGAAGGCTTTTTCGTAGTCCACGAAAGCCATACACAGCGGCTCATTGTACTCTTCAGTTTTCTGTACGATCTGCCGAACAGTATGGATGTGGTCTACGGTGCTGAAGCCTTTTCGAAACCCGGCTTGCTCTGGTGGCTGAAACTCGTCGAGTTTCCTGGCGAGGCGGTTTGTGACTACTCTCGAGAACAGCTTGTATACATGGCTCAGAAGTGAGATGGGTCTGTAGTTCTTTAGCAAGGCTTTATCGCCTTTTTTGAAGAACAGAGCCACCGCACTCCCGCTCCACGCTTTAGGTGTTAGGCCCTGGTGAATGATGGAATTGAAAAGGCTTGCCAGCTCATTGAGAAGCGGAGTCCCACCAGCTTTGAGGAGTTCGGTAGTAATTCCATCATCACCAGGAGATTTATTGTTCTTAAGTTGCTCGAGAGCCGCCTTGACCTCGCCCTGATCAACATCTGGGATGTCTTCCGTGTAATGGCGCGTAAGTGGGGCTCTGTGGTCATCATCGCTGGGTCTCGTAGGCTTACCTGTCCGTGATGCAAACAGTTCTCCATAGAAGCCCTCGATTTCCTCGAGAATCTCGAACTTAGAGGTCACGGTTTTGCCATCCGCAGTTTTGAGTTTCGTCAGACGGGGACGTCCGAGCTGTTGGGCGAAGACCTTAGTGCCCTTATTCTGCTCGATCGCAGCCTCGACGATACGGGTGTTGAAGCGTCTGAGGTCGCGCCGAATCAGCTTTCGGATTCTAAGGTTTAAGTTCTTCCGATCTGACGAAGATATCTGCGTAGGTGGCATTTCTCGTCTACCTCTCATAAGTTCGAGAGTCTCGGCCGAGAGTTTAGAGTCCCTGTTTTTGCTTTTTCCGTACAGAAACTTTCGAGACACGTCCTGTAGCATTCTGACCACTGTGTCGGTTTTCTCGTCAATATCGCCAATGGTTTCCAGCAAGTCAAAACGGTTTTGAAGTTCCAATTGGAACTTTTCGGAACCCAAGGCTGTTTGGAGCGCGGTAGGTCGGAGAGTAGGCTTCACCATCCGGGCCCTTTCGGCTTGAAAGTCTATATTTAGGGTGCCTCGGACGAGTCGGTGATCGTGGCCAGTATTGAACCTGTTGATCACAGAGACGTCCCTAAATATATACCTCTTATCCGTCATGATGAAGTCTATCTCGTTCTTTGTCACGTTGTCGGGGCTTCGCCAAGTCCACTTTCTATGGGGCTTCTTCTTAAAGAAGGAGTTCATTAAGAAGAGCCCCTGCGACTCGAGAAAGTTTACTAGCATTTGCCCCCTGTTATTTCTGCGCCCCACACCGAAGGGTCCGATTTTCGTTTCGCCGCGTTCTTGTACTCCCACTTTGGCGTTGAAGTCCCCCATAACAACGCTGTAGTGAGCCTTTGGAGTGCCGTGTAGTGCTTTCGCAATGTCTTCGTACACGGCTTCGGCTATATCGTCAGCGTATGTCGAGGTCGGCGCATATACCTGTACCACCTTAAGGGAGTACCTATCGCTGAGCTTCAGTATAAGGTACGCTACCCGTGTCGACACACTGCTGACTTCCACAACGCTGCTAACGAGGTCCTTATTGACCAGAAAACCGACACCACCCTGGGAGAGCTGATCACCTTCTCGGAAGTAGAACAAGTTACCTGACTCAAGGGTTATCGCGTCCTCCCCCTTTCTTCGGACCTCACATAACCCCAAAATATGCCATTTTATGCGACCTAGTTCTACCTCGAGTTCGGTGAGGTGGTGGTCCAGCCGTAGTGTGCATCCATTATACGTCGCGAGGGTCAGTTCTTTATGGTAGCCTCTCGTAACCCGGAGATTCTTAGCACCCCCTCTCCCGCTGTCGCCCCGACCGCTACCGTGATCGGGAACAGCGGGAGTACCGGGAACTGGGGGCCGGTTAAATTGTTGTGCTTTCATAGGAGGTAGATTAGCCTACTATACCACGCTGGCCAGACGGGTTGGTATAGGGTTTGATTTCAAGTTTTCCTTCTCTACGCACTGGGTCGTTTGCACGAGTGTGTTCCCTTTGTCGGCTTTTACGACACCCACGGGATGATAGGGGGTGATGACACATGTATTCTTTCCCGTCACCACACGGGCAAAAACTAAAACCAAAATATTACATAATCGACTGTTAATTATGATGCAAACTAAATCAATGAATGTAATCAAAATCAGAATAAACAAAAGCTGTTATGCATTCCGTCTTGCTGATCCTTGTGATTGTAACAAACAATATGTACACACTTCTGCCACAATTGAAGGAATATAGATAACGACAAACATAAACTAATTACCAATGTTTTGTACCGATCATATCTTACACAAACATTATTATCTGCCAATAGATTTTCAGACATGAATAAAAGACAATAGAACGCTTTTTTTATCATTTTATTCGTAGTAAACTATTTGCAAATGGATTTTCAGACATAAATGAAAGTCAACAGAACGATTTTTCATGGTTTATTTGTTGTAAACAGTCTTATAATCGAGCGATGAGTTTTACATTTCACGTAAATGTAAACAATACTTCAATTTGGCTGAGTTTACTAAGCGAATATAGGTTACACAATCTAATCTCACAATAACATTATTTTTTTGTTTGAATCCAGGGGAAAAGAACCCTTATAACAAATGTAACTTACGACATTTTATCTCCCGTGTTTTGTATGACGAAAGGTGAGTATCCAGAACGAAAAGATTGTAACCGACATTTGTAATAAGATTTATTTTATCCTGGATTGGAATTTATCGTTGTCCTTTGTGTATTTTACATTAAAAGTTACTTCTTATAGCGTTAATATTTACAAAAATTGAAACACTGTAATTGAATTACGTTTCCGTCCTTTTTCCGTTCTTTAAAGCATTAAATTGGTTTTGTGTCTGAAGTAAGTTATGTAATAAAATCGTTTGTATTTACAGGTTTATATTTAAACTAATGTGTATTGACATACAGATCAAGTTTAATGTTTTTAAATCAAAAAACTCTGAATTATTGTGATCAGGGGGCATACCACGATCTCCGCAACGGTAATATTGTAAGCTTACTTTTCCATGAAAATAGAATAATAGAATATATCAGCCTGTACTTCCCACTGCTAGGCAAAGGCCTTCTCTCACAAATCGAGGTGAGAGAGATCAGGTCATACTCCACCACGCGGACCCAGTGCGGATTGGTGGAGGCAGGTTTGTGGCCACCTGAGGTTGACACTTATCAAGCCGCCTTTAAATCTTCCAACTCGGCTTAATGACTGCCACATTAAGTAGTAGCCGGGGCCAACGGCTTAACGTGGCTTCTGAAGCACGGAGACGCTCTAATATGAAAATGTCAAAATCGGTCACCCATCCCAGGTCAACCGAGTCGAACGCTGCTCAATCTTGATAATCGGTAAGAACACTGCGGTCACACAGTGCTACAAGCGCCTTTTCCGTGTGAATGAGATGAAACTATAAACTACCATAGCCGAAACCGGTGGTTATGGCTATCTTTAAGGAAGGTTTTTGCTTTCAATAGACGTTTTTAAGCTGATGACAAAATAAAATTTCAATAAAGTAAGCAAGTATTTTAATATACATTTACTCTCCACAAGTTTAACATGTGCGAGATAGCAACTTAGCCTTGATTTCTTAAAATTAAATTATTACAATGGTACTTACCTACCCTGTAACATAACAATTTTTTTTATTTTCTACACATTTAGTTATGCTACATTATAATATAATATCTTACTCGTATAGCTTATGAATTATTATTTTAATGTTCCACGACTATCCAAGAAGACCTGTGGCCTTCTGTTATTATTTCTAGTTTCTTTATTACCTTAACTGTTCAGCGAGGCAATGCAGCCAGCGCTCTTGCTACCTTACTCGCGGACAAGATTTAGATTTATGATATCAATTCACAACCAAAAAAAAATCTTTTTTTCGGCCGGATCCCTTGCGGGGTAGGCATAGAGTATAGAGTTCCAACAGGTTCTTTCCTTACATACCTCTCTGGCTTCCTCCACTCTCATACTTCGTCTCATACACGCTCGCTCAAATCCTTTTTTGATACATAATATTCTGTTATAACGTTGAGTACGATAAACATCTTTCCGAAAACCTAACCCTTCGTTTGCTTACGTCAGACACAAAATTTTCTTAACAATATTTACATCAGTTACGACGACTGCGTAAACATGTATACGAGTACATAAAATGTAACGTAACATAACAAAGTACACATGAAGGTCCTTTCGGGCTCCAAGGTTGTGGATCCCCCTTTAACAGGTTCCGTGAGGCCTGTTAACAAAGAGAATGTCAAAATGTAATGCTTTTAACACTTAGCTAAATTAAAAGCTACGTTGTTGAAATTCTTTGAGAGGTCCATTTTTTTGTGTCATGTTCAGCGCCGAATAAGTGTCTCAATACTTTCGCCATTCTGTATGGTAATAAGCATATAGAAACAATTATATATATAACGAAATACTCTGTATATTCGTTAAAATGGTGAAGTGACTGTTGATTAAGGGTCTCTTTATTGTAATTAAAGATCAGAATTTCATCACCATCAGCTTATAGCAGTCCACTACTGGTCGTAGACCTCTCCTAGTGCATGGCACTAAGAACTGGCCAGAATTTGCGAAAATTAAAATAAATAAATATTCCTTTTTTCACTTATTTACACATTTAGGTATAAATTGATTGACACATTTAGGTTCTGTAATATGCAACGTACGTGATTGCGTCACAATTAAGTGTAACAATTTTATGTGTAATAAATAGTAACTAAAGAGGTTTTTGCTGAAAACCAGCGCTGGGGGAGAGTTTGTTCCCCTCCAGCACATGCTGAGCCAATTACCTTTAGGCACAGCTCACACCAAGGCAAATGTTACGGTAGCAGTAGCAGCTTATTAAACTAGCTTAATTTTTTTTACTCCGTCTTTTTTTGCAACCTGTTATATGTTTTCTTATATTCAAATGTGTTGAATAAATACTTTTCAATTTTCATTTCGCTGTATATCCACGTCAGATCGCTTGCTGGATAGGCGGAAAGTACATATTTGCAGCAGATTTCTTTCCTTACAGACCTTTCGGGCTTCCTCCACTCTCATCGTTCGTCTCACTCGGATACCAACGTCAAAAGTATATGTACATCAAAAGAAAGATTCTGAATAATTTGATCCTTTAAATTGTTTGTAAATGTTTTAAAGAGTCAAAATAATCATTACATACCTCCAGCGACACTGATCTGATTACCAAGGTCCTCCGAGTACGAACTCAATTTTATTTCTGAAAACAAAACGCTATATTACTATCTAAAAATCTTACACAACCTATAGGGAAAGGATTACGAGTCCAGCTAAAATAAAGTTTTGTAAAATCTTATTCAAAACTAGCTGTTACCCGCGGCTTTGCCCAAGTTTATTTTATCATTTGACATAGGTAGGACTTTTTGGGGAAGCATTATTCCAAGACTTAAGAGTCACCTTCATATCTTTAAAATATTTCCATCCCTAAACAATTGCGCGGATATTGGTTCGTCTAGTAGCCTGTATATGTATGTTTGGGAGAATCTTTTTGATCCACCAGACTTGACTGGTATAGTCAAGTCTGATGGATCATTATTACGCACATCTTATTTAGTTAGAAATATTTGTTCCCGTTTTTTACCCCTAAAACACATTTAACTCACTCGCGTAGCAATGCAAAGGGGAGTGTACACGAAAGTGCGGAGAGTAGGTTTACTTAACATTTTAATTGTTATAAAATTGCCAATTTTACGTCAAATTCCTCACGTAGTACTGCTTTGTACACTCTCGCGCTGACTTCAGGGCAAGCTTCATTTCCCTGCTATCACGCGAGAAGGCTAAATGTAACCCAGTGGTTTCTCATCTATATCAGTCTATAGCAGTCCAGTATAGAAATAGACTTTTCCAGTTGTAGGCCAATGGCGTATGATCTTCGGTTGGATTCTCATCCGATTCTTGTCAGGCACTTTAAGAATATCATACATACACTCACGCCTTTATCCCACTGAGTTAGGCAGAGACAAAAGTTTACCATATACTACGATTCTGACGCACCTCTTTTGCTTCGTCAACATTCATACATCTCCTTATGCATTTCCGTCAATTAAGAGTGCTACGCACTTGAGCCTTTTGAAAATGATTCTTTATCTTGTTGTGATAGGTTCTCCTTGAGCTACCTTTCATCATCGCTCCACACAATCTTTGAGCGTCCTTGACAATGCTAATCTCCACTTGAGAGATTACCTTTTCGTAGTGTCCGACCGAAGGTCGATTTTAGCCGCAGCCAATTAATAGGCCATCGCCAAAACCTTCGGCTGAAGTCAAAGCCATAGCTGAAGGCTTAATAACCCTAAAAAAATTAATTCATGATTGGCAAAATTTTGAAAAACTTTTTCACGTTGTTGACTGTATTAACTTAACGAGATGATCACAGTGCAGTGTAGAGCGCGCTCGGATTCTAACGTGCCACACTGCATTTACGAATTATTATAATTCACGATTTGCGCGGCTATAGCCGCTGCACGTGATTGCCGCTATGAGTTCGCGAAAACTTATAGCCAATGAAGTTTTGGCGTTTATACACCACGCCATAGACAAGATGGACGAACTTAGCATCTTGCAGATTTGCAAGACTAACTTCAAACATGAAGAAATTTGCAGTGCAACGGTGTTGCTATACCAATCGCTCGGGATGAGCGATCGCGTTCCGATCCGCAGGAGGGACGAAGAAGGCAAGAAAAGCCCCCAGGACATTAACACCCTGCTGAATAAGACAGATCATGACGACGTGCCCGCCTTCGTGGCGAAGCAACTGCACAGGCTCGCCCTCGTCACATTCGACCACGTTGACGTCACCAGGATCTTGTCATTGGCTTATCGGACCGAGGAGACCTCAGGCGCACTTCGACCCGCTGGGATCTTTTGTGCTGGCGTCACCAGGATGCTGAAGGACATAAACATCCTGAAGTCCAGCCTGGCCGAGGTTCAATTCAGGTTGGAGGCGTTGGAAACTACCATCCGCGAACTACGGGAAGAGGTTGCGTCATTGCGTGGCGCTAGCTCGGAAAGTAGGTCGCACGAGGCCTTTTATGTCAACGTACGTCGCGGGACGCAAAATGCATCTGTTGGCAGTTTTGAGTCGGCCAAAACTTCGGCCCATTTTGGCTGAAGCCGAAGGATCGGCCGAAGGTGGCATTTTTGGCCAAAGGTGGCCGAAGCCGAATCTGAAGCTTCGGTCAGATACTACCATTTTGTAAACTTACCATACCGATGACCTTGTGAAGGTCACGGGAAGGAGCTGGATACATAGAATATAAAGCCGGTCGTTGTGGGTAATCTTCAGTAGAGGCCTTTATCCTGCAGTGGACATCTTTCTGCTGAAGATAGATAGGTAGAAACATACCATAAAGTCGAAGCGTGCCTTCGCTCTTGCCAAGAGAGTTGGTGCTGACGCAGTTGTAGGTGCCAATGTCGCTTCTTGAGAAATGCCTGATGGTAAGCCACATTGTGACCTGGTATGATACCTTCTCTTCTGTTATCGTGTACTTGGGTCTGTAACAAATAAGCTTTTTCAAGATACCACTAATTTTTGACTTGAATGTATCAATTTAATAAATTAGCCTAGGCCTCTGCCTTTTCTAATGCATCTTCTGTGTTCCAATTAGTCATCGAGGTGAGCGAAATTAGATCATACTCCACCACGAAGAACCCACGTATTGGACGAGTTAGTACTACTTTCAACCTCTCGATTGCTATATTGCTACTAATAATACTAAAGTCGGGATGAGTGTATCTTGAAGCCTTGAGGGTACCCCGGAACAACTATGCCTATTGGGCGTCTAACACCTCAGTTCCTCCCGTGGCCATAGGTGCTGCAAAGCATTCGAAACGTCGAGAACTTAAAATGCAAAAATAATCCGCGATAAAATCCGAAAAATAGTTTTATTTCATGTGGAATATTCGCGTATCTCTAAGAACGCAAAGCAAAGCATTTGAAGATTTGGAAACTTTAAGTATACAGAAAGAAGTATCTTGAGTTCTTAATAACAACCATTGTTCGTTTTTTTTGTTTTGAAAATAGAATAAGAAGATGATTTAGAAAAAAAATACTGTTTTAATTTTGTTGAAGTATATCAAAACATATCTGACTTTTTTTTAATGGTTTGAAGGAATATTTTTTCGCACTGCAAACGTAGACCAGCTTTACTTTATAAATATTTATGTAAGGTAATTTGAAATACGAGTGCGCGAGTAAATGTCGATACCGTAAAACGTAAATGGAAAAGAGTGTAAACATCCCCGCGGGTGTACTGATGTAACAAAACAAGGAGTGAAATGAACAAACATCTAATGTTTTCGATGTAGAAGATTTCGTCGATGGTGTTTTCTGATTGTGAGCAGTTAGTAAAGCTAGAGCAGTGAAGTTAAAGTAAACAATATTTTTGTTCATTGACTTAATTGAACCCGGATGAAGACTGGGTAAATTGAACCAAATTCTATTTAATTTTGCTTAAGTACTTTGCGTCTAGTTTCAAGAGTAAGTGTAGAGATAGACTAAGATTCGATACAGTTGTTACATTATCATAATTATCATCTCAGCCTATACTTGTCCACTGCATAGGCCTCCCCAATCGCTCTCCAGCGCAATCGGTCAAATGCCACCTGCGTCCAACCACTTCCTGCGATTATCACAAGATCGTTGGTCATTTTTGGAGTGGTTTGCCGTACTCGCCACGCTTGACAAGTAGGTTGGAGAGTGTTGTTTTATTGGTCATAGAAATAAATAAATCAATCTCCTGCGTGTTTGTGCCGTGCGCGGTGACCCGTACAGCAGGGTGAAGGAGTCCTGGAGGTTGAGTCGGCGATGGACCGGTAGTTGTTGTCTGTCGCCGGCAACACGCCTCTTCGATCTGGATCTCTGTCCAAACGGGAGGCTGTCACGTAGCCGCGTGGCAGTCAATCGGCTGAAGTCCATCTCTCAGATGGGCTAGGCTAGGGTTCTGGGGTGAAGGGGTCCGCAGGCGGCGCTGTGAGCCTACATTACGTGGGAGTGGAAGCAAACACCGTTAGTCTCGTGGACAACTCACCCTGGAACCCTATACTCTGATGATAGCCCTGGTGCTTATAAAGCATCCCCAAAGGTGAGGACTCCGTGTCGGGTGGGGAATCATCAGAGTGAAGAATATCATTAAGTCACATGGACAAAGAAAGAAAGAAAAACCCCAAACCAGTCCCCAAAAAGGGACAAAGTGCGTCATGCACACAAGGCCGCTCGGGGCAAAGTGTAACGCCCTTGGGCATGAAAAAGGCAGCGGGACAAGCGACGGCAGTGAACCCCAGTGGTGGCGCCAGTCTGGTCCCCAAAATTGCACCTATGAGTTGCGGATCTGGAGGAGACACAGTGTCTTCCGGTCTGCCCCCGGCTGCCAAGGTGGAGGCGAAGGCGTCTGTCTGGCTCTGCTGGACCCGGAAACCAAACCACCCAGGCGACCGGTGCTGGCGGACTGCGTGACCATGTCCCCCCTAAGGGACGCAAAAGACTCAGCGGGCTCGCTAAGCGGAGGAAGCGAATCGAGCTCGCAAGGCAATCGGCTGTCTCTCAGACGCCCGTACAGGAGGCGACGCTCTCTAAACGGGCGAGAGAGGTCAGCGATGAAGCTAGGGATGCGGCAGGGGATCTGAAGCGAGTTCGCCTCGGGTCCTCCTTTAAGGATGCCCTGACTATGACAAGGGTGGTCATCATTGCGGATGACTATCCCAAAACAATGTTTGATGAGGAGACTGCCTGGAACATCAAGGAGGTCATCTGGGGGAGGATGTGGAGCGATCCGGTCCTCACCATTGAATGGAAGGGGGTCCAGGGCGGCATCATCAGCACAACATGCTCCTGCGATGAGGCGATCACCTGGCTGAGGCACTACGACGGTCAAACTGTCTGTGGTGTCAAGGTCAAGGTGATCAGGGATAGGGACTTACCCCGTCCTATGAAAATGGCGTGGAAGAGTACACGCGTGAGTGAGAAGGTCTCTCTGTCAATGGAGCTTCAGATGCTCCAGCGACTCCATAAAGTTATCCTCACGGACCGCTGGAGGGTCGTGAATACGACGACAGAAGGAAGACAGGCTAGGAGCATCATCCTGATGGATCAGCCCTCGGCTGATGCCATCAAAGAAGCCGGGTACATGCTGCATGCCGGGCTTTACCGCAGCTACTTCAAAGTCCTTGAAACGTCAGAGAACAAAGAGGAGGCTGCGGTTGGGTCCGATAAACCAACGGTAGTACCCCACACTACTCCGGTGGAGACACTACCAGACCATCAGCAGTGGGGAAACACCCCTGCAACAGACAAGGAGGAGGCACTGCTCGCGGACTGTCCGGTCCCATCGCCAGCCATGTCGGTGAGATCGGATGGACTAGCGGGCGGCTTCGATAAGCTGGGCATCACATCTTCCCCAATAAGGGAGGACGATGAAGCCCCAGATAGCAGCGAACACCGGAGGAGAGCTGCAAGGTGGGTAGTCCCTAGTATGGGCTACCAACTAAACACAACCAGGCAACAAAGGAGCTTGCCTTAAGGTGCGTACAAATCAACTTGCACCATTCTAAGGCGGCTACGGCGATGCTAGATCACCAGCTGCGAAGAGCTAAATTTGACTTAGCACTTATTCAAGAACTCTATATTTATAGGGGACAGATAAAGGGTCTTGATGGAGCGGGGGGAAACCTGTTTCACAATTGCACAACTAATGACATGAGGACCTGCATTTTTGTCAGGAATGGCATAAACGCTTTGCCTCTGTCCATTTTCTGTTATAGGGACCTCACCACGGTGAAGTTAAAATTGGAAGGTAACAAGGGCAGCCGAGTAGTCATCTTGTCGGCTGCCTATCTGCCATACGAAAGCGCGGACCCTGTTACAACGCATCTGCGGGACTTGTTTGAATATTCCTGCAACAAGAAGTTTGAGCTAATCGTAGGATGTGACGCAAACGCGCATCACGTCGTCTGGGGCAGCTCAGACACTAATCAAAGAGGGGAAAAACTTCTGGACTTTCTGGTAAGCACTCCTTTACAAATTCTCAATAGAGGTAATAGGCCCACGTTTGTAAATAGACGTAGGGCGGAAGTTATTGACATTACAGTTGCCTCTAATAGAGCGAGTAGACAGGTAAACAACTGGTATGTCTCCAATGAGATCTCATCCTCCGATCACAATTATATATGTTTTCAGTATGGGATGGAAACGTTTAATATAAACCCAAGAAGGCGGAACCCAAGGAACACTGATTGGGCCGCATATAAAAGTGACCTTAAAGCAGAGTTAGGAAAGGTCCGAGGCAGACTCAGCTCTGTATTGGATATAGAGTTCGAAGCGGATAGCGTAGCTCGGGCAGTAAAAACCGCCTGGACTAATAACTGTCTGGAGAGCAGAGTCATAGCGAAACGTGACCCATGGTGGACACCAGAGCTAGCGCGGTTAAGAGTAGAAACTCGACGTGCATTCAACACTGCGAAAGTAACCAAGAACTTTAAGGAATATTCTACGATACTCACGAGGTTCAATACAGAAGTGCGGAGAACAAAAAGAAAGGTTTGGAAAAGACACTGCCAAAGCATAGACAGCCTCCCTGAGGGTATGAGGTTAGCCAAGGCAATATCCATGGCCAAATTAAATTCACTTACTACAGTGAGGAATGAGGTAGGGGTACTTACAAACAATGGGGAAGAAACACTGAAAACAATGTTCAACGTGCATTTCCCGGGTTCGGTAGCAATACAGGGAGAGGATACCATGTGTGATGTCCAAATAGATGAGCTAAGCTTAAAGACAATTAGAGCTGACTGGGAGACGGCAGGCAAAGTCGTGGAACAGAACAAACTCAAATGGGCCTTAGAGCTTTCAACCATTTAAGGCCCCTGGTCCAGATGGTGTTTACCCCATCCTCCTACAAGAAGGGGAACCAGTACTCAGCCAATACCTGTGCAGACTACTCAGGGCGTGCGTGGCCTTTGGGCATACCCCTAGAATCTGGCGGCAGGTGACGGTGACGTTCATTCCCAAACCAGGGAAATCCAACTATGAGGATGCCAAATCCTACAGACCAATCAGCCTGTCCTCATTCTTTTTAAAATGTCTAGAGAAAAAGATAGGCACATAAAGGATGGTCCACTAAAGGATTATCCCCTACATAAGATGCAATGCGCTTATCTACCTGGTAAGTCTACGGAAACGGCATTGCACTATGTGGTGAATCGCGCAGAGATGGCTCTGCAGCAAAAGGAAATTTGTGCTGCAGCTTTTCTGGATATCGAGGGTGCATTTGATCGCACAACATTCTCATCCATAGAACTAGCTGCTATAGAGCATGGGATAGAACCAACTCTTATCAGATGGATCAAAAACATGCTAAAGAACAGGATAGTCCAGTCCATTCTATTAGGAGAAGGGCTATCCGTAAGAACTACTAAAGGATGCCCGCAAGGAGGGGTCTTATCGCCGACTCTGTGGAGCCTGGTAGTGGACTCTCTCTTGAAGATAATCAACAAAGGTCCGTTCTACGGAGTAGGATATGCGGATGATATAGTGATAGCAATCAATGGGAAGTTTCCAAACACAGTATCGACACTGATACAGGAAGCTCTAGATAAAGTAACAAACTGGTGCACAACAAATAGCCTCTCGGTCAACCCGACGAAGACTAATGTCATCCTGTTTACAAGGAAAAAGGTACTGACGGGTCTACAGGACTTGCACATGTACGGAAGTAAAATTAAATGGGCCACTGAGGTCAAGTATCTGTGGGTGACCCTGGACAAGCAACTAAAGTGGCATACACATGTTGATCAAACCATAGCCAAAGCATTGAGAGTGCTGAATATGTGTAGGTCAGCGTATGGAAAGGCATGGGGACTACGGCCCAAAATAATGCACTGGATATATATCACTATGGTAAAACCGATATTAACGTATTACGGATGCGGAACGGATGCATCGTGTGGTGGCCTAGAACTAAGACACAGACGTGCAGGGATTCCTTAACAAAACTGCAGAGGACAGCCTGCCTGGCCATCACAAGTGCATTCAATACAACACCGACGGCAGCTATGGAGAGGCTACTCAACCTGACTCCATTACATATCGTCATTGAAACTGAGGCAAGGAAGGCACTCTATAGGCTAGAGAAAGCTGGGCTATGGAGCATAACGGCGCCAGGCCTCGAACACACCAAGCTAGAACCGGATAAGGAACTAGATGACATAAGGGACATGAGAAGCGACAAGATCCTAACCACATAAATGTTCAATAAGAGATTTAGCACTCACATCCCAACCAGGGAACAATGGAAAAGTGGTATAAATAAGCAAGGCAAGGAGCAAATGATATGGTACACTGACGGATCCAAAACCAAGTTTGGAACGGGAGCCGGAGTATACACGGAAGGATACAGCCTCAGCCAAAGCATGGACAAGTTTATATCAATATTCCAGGCAGAGACCTATGCGATAAACATTTGTGCAAGAGAGATATTGGACAAACGAATCACGGGCAAGAAAGTCTACATTTGTAGTGATAGTCAGGCTGCCCTCAAGGCCGTCGGCTCCTATGAGCTAAACTCAGCACTGGCTGCGGAGTGCGCATACCTTCTTGACAGATGTGGAGCGCGCAACACGGTCAGGTTAGTCTGGGTCCCTGGGCACACGGGAGTTGATGGCAATGAGCGTGCGGATGACTTAGCCAGGAAGGGAGCAATGGAAAAACCCTTTGGTCCAGAACCGTTCATAGGCATACCAGACGGTGCCTATAGAGGCGCACTCTTCAAATATGCCCAAGAACAACACAAGAAAGAATGGGAAACACACACAGGGCTTCGACACTCAAAGGAATTCCTTTTCACATGGTGTGAAAGCGACAGCAAGAGACTACTAAAATATAGTACACTACAACTAAGGCAAATAACTGGAGCATTTACAGGCCACTACGGCAAAAAAACATCTACACAAGATGAACCTATGCGGCGACGTGGTATGCAGGAGCTGTGGCACAGAAACTGAAACCATGAAGCACGTCCTCTGTCACTGCGACGCTCTGGCTGCGCGGCGAATGGAACTGCTGGGAGTGGCCTATCCAAACCCAGAAGAACTACGGCTCTGTCCCCCTGCTGGAATTTACAACCTAATACAGGGAGTACTAGACACCTCAGGTACGTAAGAGCATTAGGGCAAGGACAGCACAAAAGATCCCATGGGTCGAAGTGCGCCAGAGGTATCCTCGGTCCGGTAAGCCAATATAAGATAAGATAAGATGCCAATAGGTATCAAGAGGGTTTTCTTACTTTGATTTAATTTAAAGGACTTTTCATTTTCTGAATGTGATTCTGATTCATGAGAATGCAAGTTACGGTTTTACAGGTTCACACGCAAGTTCTAAGTAGTCGAATTATGTTATCTCTTACCCATCCAAAAGCATTTCTCCTCTATTCTTGATCCAGTAGTTGATGGTGTTGGGGTGAGCCTCCACGTAGCACTTAAGTTTGACGTCAGTGCCAAGGGGTGCTCCTAGCAGCTGGTTTGGCACTTTCACTGTTGGTGCAACTGTGGACAAAATGATGGGATAAACTTGGAAAAGGGCTTGAATTAGTTTGTGTTGTGTGTCTCGTCTTTATGAAAAGATTAAAATCAACACATTAATTGTAGATTATTATGTGAGTATATCAATGTCGCAAGAACACTGACGTGATGATATCGATAATCAAATAGAAATAAACATTGTCACGCCTATATTCCTCAAGCAGGGGTGGGTTTTTCACACCACTTTTCGCCGATGATATTAAGTCCCATGTAATAGGGGGCGAGCCTATTGCTATATACTGAGCATAATTCTAGACTCCGGAATCACACTGGCAATTTTTCGTTAGAAAAACTACATTTTTCCGACCTAGGATTGAACCCAGCACGATCAAAAGGATCATAAAGCGATGCACTTTGCCACTGGACCAACGAGGCAGTCAGTATGATATAGATAAATTAGACTATGTGAGTAGTTTGGAGCTACGTTCTCTTTCTACGATTATCAAGCCTATTAATTAAGGAGGTCGTTTCTCTGTAATTGCTCTATTTGTTTATAAAGGTGATAGAATTGATAATGTGGGCGATACATGGGATTGGTTCCGTTATATTGAAATAATTTTAAAATGCATTTCTAAAACGTATTTCTCAATAAGCTCACATACACGTACAAGTTTCATTGATAATTGGAGTATAAAATTGCTTAAAACAAGGGTAAAAAATTTAAATATGGAAATTTGGTTTCGTATTGAAAGCTGGAAGTAAATCAGATCCAGGCAACTATCACCCTGTTTCAGTATTGCCGGTGTTATCTAAGGTATTGGAAAAAAATATATATATCAAAGACTCAATGAATACTTAACAAAAATTAATCTAATATACCATAAACAATACGGATTTCGTTCAAAATCAAATACCCTCAGCGCAACCACAGATTTAGTAACTACAATTAAAACAAACATTGATAAAAAACACGTTGCGCTTGGAGTCTTTATAGACTTAAAAAAAGCCTTTGACACTGTCAGTCATTATTTACTATTAAAAAAACAAGAGTGTTACTGGAACAGCACATAAAATGTTGAATTCATACTTATCTAATAGATACCAAGTTGTCAAAATCGGAAACAACCAAAGCTCCCCCCAACCTGTTCTATGTGGAATACCACAAGGTTTAATTCTTGGGCCCTTATTATTCATAATTTATGTTAATGACATCTCCCAACTAGGATTACAGGGCCAACTTACTTTATATGCAGATGACACATGTGTATTCTACTTTGGACATAACCTTAATGATAGTATCCAAGAAGCACAAGCTAACTTAAATATACTGCAAACATGGTTTCAATATAATCTCCTAACAATAAATATTTCGAAAACATCATATATAATTTTCAGTGCTAAAAATAAAAAAAATACCAACTCATAGTGACTTAATTATAAACGGACAACCTTTACATAAAAGCAATGAGGAAAAATATCTAGGCCTCTTACTCAACAAACACCTAACTTGGAAGGCACACATACAACATATAGGACGCAAAACTATCATCTTTAGTCGGATCACTACGAAACATTGCTAGATGTATACCTCAAAAAGCTCGGCTGTTAATTTACAACTGGTAAAACCCCACCTACTATATCTAATCGAAATATGGGGCAGCGCAGCTAAAACACACATCAAAACGATCCAAAACAAGATCATAAAAATTCTTTACAAATATGACTTTGTAAATACCGTCATCTTCAATACATAAACAACTTTTTATAAGCCGTAGCAACTTATGTCAACATCGAACTTATGTCAGTTTGACGTAAGCTTGTATTGGGTGCATTCCCTAGAGGTGCGTGCGTTCAGTCCAATTAACCTCGAATTCGCACGAGCGCTTTTACATCCCGCTTTAGTAAAGCGATAAGACATACCTAGTAGCTGATGAATTATTTTTTTTTTTTTTTTTTTGAGTTTTTCTCTTATTTTCTAACAATTTTTTTTTTTTTATCCTTTTTGTTGTCGAAGTTGGTATATGCGCAGTTACAGATAGGGACTTAGTCAGTAGTCATTTTATGGTGTAAGTGTGATGTTAGCTGGCGGACGATGTGGTTACGTAGTGTAGTGCTACTGTTAGCCACTTCGTTATATATTTATTACTAATATTATAAATATTTATTTATTGTTATATTTAAACCAATATTTATCATATGATATCAGATAGTGAATCCTTTAATTCTGTCAACAAATCTACCGCTTCGTCGTGCGATGTAAGTTTTTGTTCCATTGATGACGATCTTGGAGACTTTCTTCGTGACAAATTTGACCAACAGGTGGGCCATTTGCTTAATGTATGCCATATTAATGCCCAAAGTCTACCTAGCCATCACAACGAACTATATAATACATTTACAAATATTAACGTTCATGCCATCCTGATTTCCGAGAGTTGGCTCAAACCTCATCTACTATCAACCACTTACGCCCTCCCTGGTTTTGTTCTCATTCGGAATGACAGAATTGGTAGGGGTGGCGGTGGAGTGGCTATATACCTTCGTAGTGACCTCCCGTTTAAAATTGTAGGCACATCTTCTAAAGATTCGCATTCTGCTGAGTTTCTTTTTCTTGAGGTTTGGGTCAAAGGAGCCAAAACCATAATTGGAGTGGTATATTGCCCTCCCACTGCTGATTATTTCGCCGAATTTGAATCGGTTCTTGAATCCTTGGGGTCTGACTACGTGCATCATATCATCATGGGCGATTTCAATACCAATCTCCTGGCCCTTAATTCCCCCCGTTCCCATAAACTCCGACAACTCATAGAGTCGGCCAGTTTGCATATTCTGCCTCTTAATGCCACTCATCGTAACATCAAAGGCGATGATACCTGGCTCGATCTCATACTCACATCCAATCCCTCTCTCGTCTCCTCCCATGGTCAGCACGACGCCTCCGGTTTTTCCTATCATGACCTTGTTTTCCTTTCCTATATCCTCAAATCTCCCAAACCACAACCTAAGATTCTGTACAGGCGTTGCTTTGCCCGGATGGATATTAAAAAATTAACTGAAGATGCATCTAAACTCAACTGGAATTCCCTAATGGAAGCTAACACCATCAATGACAAAATTTGCATCTTCAATAAAACTGTGATCCAGCTTTACGATGTCCATGCCCCTGTGAAGAAGGTGAGGTTAAAGCGACCTCCTGCTCTGTGGATGACTAGGGGAATTCGTATGGCCATGAGACGTAGAAATCGTGCGTTCCGTATGCTAAAAAAAGACCGTACGGCAGAAAACTGGGCCTACTTCAAAATTGCAAGAAACCGGTGTAATATGATGATACGTGACGCTAAACGCCGCCACATTCTAACTAATATCACATCTTCTTCGCCTGCCAATATTTGGAAATTCCTTGGTACTTTAGGTATTGGTAAGGCTCGATGTCAAGATATACCAAAAACAATAAGCTTAGATGATCTTAATCGCCATTTCTCCACTACTCCTCCTTTTGATCATCTAATTATTCAGCAAACTCTGACCTTCTTGGGTGGTCTTAGACGTCCAAACATTAACGCTTTTCACTTTTCTCCAGTCGACTCTTGTGATGTTACGAAAATTATTATGTCTATTAAGTCCAAGGCTGTTGGTTGTGACAAAATATGTAGAGATATGATCGTAGCAATACTGGACTGTCTCCTTCCGGCAATTACTCATCTTGTCAATTTTTCTTTTGAGTCCAAAATGTCTATGTCTTATGTCTTTCGGCATATTCCCTTCTCTCTGGCGAAGAGCCTTTGTCCGGCCCTTGCCAAAGGTTCCCAATCCTTCCCTTCCTAACCACTTTCGTCCAATTTCCATTCTTCCTTTTCTCTCAAAAGTGCTGGAGGCCTGCGCTCATAAACAACTCTCTCAATTCATTTATAGCAACAATTTAATTAATCCTCTCCAATCTGGGTTCAGGCCTGCCCATAGTACCGTTTCTGCCCTCCTTAAAGTGACTGGCGATATTCGATCAGGCATGGAAGATACCAAAGTTACAGTCCTTGTGTTAATTGATTTTTTCAACGCCTTTAATACCGTTAGTCATGATATCCTCCTGTCTATTCTCTCCTACCGTTTGTGCTCTCAAGAGTCGCTGGACTGGTTTTCTTCTTATCTTCGGGAACGCCAGCAGTCAGTTTTGTGTGATGAAACGTCGTCTGCTTGGCGCTGCCTCGATACTGGTGTTCCCCAAGGCGGTATACTTTCTCCTCTTTTATTTTCAATTTTCATTGATATGATAACTCAAGAACTTCAGTGTACGTATCATCTGTACGCTGATGACTTGCAATTATACTCGCAAGACAGTGCTGATCGAATCCCTGATATTATCAGCAAAGTTAATCAGGATCTTGGGGCAATTGAGAATTGGTCCAAAAGGTTCGGTCTCACGGTGAATCCTACCAAGTGTCAAGCGATTCTTGTGGGGAGCTCTAGATTGATATGCAGGGTGAATATTGGAACTTTACCTCCACTTGAATTCAACGGGACAGTTATCCCTCTAAGTTCTAGTGTCAAAGACCTTGGTCTGCATATTGACACGACGCTAAGCTGGCAGACTCAAGTTACGGCCGTTGGTCAAAAGGTAACTGGTGTATTGCGATACTTATATCGATTAAAACATTTGCTCCCTTCCAATACTAAAGCAATGCTTGTACAGTCCCTAATTTTCCCTATCATCGACTATGGTGATGTGTGCTACTTCGACCTGAATGCAGATCACCTCAACAAACTAGACCGTCTTCTCAATAACTGCATTCGATTCGTCTTCAACCTTCGTAAATATGACCATGTGTCGGTGCATCGTTCTCAATTAAAGTGGTTGCCTATTCGTCAGCGTAGAACTCAGAGGGCATTGACAACATTATTTTCTATTCTCCATTCTTCAGCCTCACCTACTTATCTTACTTCCCAATTTCAATATTTGTGCTCCAATCACGAGAAAAATCTTCGCTCCTCAAGTAGTCGTCTTCTTCAGTGCCCTTCTCATCGTTCTGATTTTATTCACTCCTCCTTCTTCGTCCAATCTATCCTTCGTTGGAATGCATTGCCTCAGGAACTCAGGATGGTAACGAACCGTCTCTCTTTTAAAAAAAAACTACACGAGTACCTACTCGAAATGTTGGCAGAATCCTCTCAATGATAGTTTCACGTCATTATGTATATGTATATATATATATATATATATATATATATATATATGTTTATATGTATAACATTATTATTAGTTTTATATATAGTATTATTATTAATTTATTTATTTTTTTTATTTCTTACAATTTTTAGCCACGTATTTTCGCACCTACCACACATGTTTCCACACCACCCTAAGGTAGACTGGGAGAAAATGCCTCAGGCATTAAGTCCGCCTTTGTACATACATATGTGCATAAAGAATAAATAAAATAAATAGACTTTCTAACATGTTCCAAAACCATATGCAAGGAAACAAAACTAATGAATATATAACAACTATACACATATAATACGTGTTTACTTATATATAAGATCATTCACAAACAAATTCATTTACAAATAACTTTTACTACAAAAGGAAAAATCCAAAAATATGGACCCCGTCGAGCCAACCATCTTATATTACCTTGTATTCGAACGAACTACGGCAAAACTACCTTAACATACACGGGAGCACAACTATACAACAAACTTCCAAATAATGTAAAGGAAGCGACTTCGCTGAATATTTTTAAGAAAAAAATATTCGAATATATTTTCAATGACGGATCATTTGCATAACCGCTCATTACTTGGACCACAACCATAAATGCATGCGACGAATTCGATTCCTATTTAAAAAGATGTGAATGTTATTTGTGAGTACCCACACTGAGCTAGAATTTATATTATGTTTTATTAAAAATTGTTCTCATGTAAGTGACACCTGTCTTAATGAAAAATAAAGATCTTTAAACCGAATTTGTGGAGCAATTATCTAATCGGGGTGACTGAGGTCTTGCGTTATTTACGATACACCTTCTAGATATATAATAAATTAAATGTGAAATTTGTACGTCGCATTGTGGCAAAATGCGCAGGGAGCCTAATGATTAATATTGTAATATTTCCATCCTCTCTCAAGATTATTCTATGCTATTCTAATACCCATGACGCATGTAATTCAAGTATTAAGCTGAGAGAACGTTATATATTAATCTAGATAGTCATGAATTTTCATCTGCAATTAAAAATAGAGTATAGCGTTCTTTAAGTTTGCAGAAAATAACTTTTCTAAACAAAAATGAATTTTCCCTTGCAGGAAAAAAAGACTTACTTAATATAAAAACAAAAGATGGCCATGAATCCCTAAAATATTTCGTCTCCGTGAGATAAACGGCTTGTAGCGTTGGTGGGACCAGATGTTGCCAGAATAATTTCCTCGTTGGAACATCATAAAAAAGTGCAGACCTTGATAACCTGGATTATAGAAAATGCCTTTGTTATTATGAATCAAAAGGCAATGTTTGTTTTAAATAAGAAAGACTTTTGTTTCTGTTTTTTAAAAAATGTAGCACCGCACTTTCATTTATTCCTGTGTCGTGGGTGCATTTACAAACATGAAAATTCACATACACAAATACCCAGACCGAAACAAATAATTGTGGGACACACAAAGATTTGTCCAGTATGGGAATCGAACCCGCGACTAGTCGACGCAGTGGGTGGAGCGGCTTAAGCTCTTAACCACTGCACCAAATCGTCCGTGTCTTCTATAATAATTTATAATATATTTATTTATAAAATATAAATTATCTTTAAAAACCGAAATAGTATGGTGGGGGACTGTTTAAGGTATACCTGGGCTTTTCACCCGGTCGACAATGGCGCCACCTACCGGGTCCATCTATAGCTAAAACCATCCCACAAGTTTACAAAAATAAAAATCACCAAAATCAATCAAGCCGTTTAGAAGGAATTACGAACACATATTAAGAAGCCCACCGCAATTTTATTATAAAGAATTCAGCTCGTACCGTTTTATTGCGCGGAAAAGACATTCCACGAATCGAGGTGAAAGAGGATAGGCCAGTCCGCCACGCAGATCTATTTTAGATTGAGGGAGGCAAGTTCCTGGCCATCTTTGGTTGGAACTTATGATACCGCCACTAAGGCTTCTCACTTAATAACTACTATATGGGCCTTCCAAAGAACGGAGACGCTTAAAAATGTTGTTGAAGTTTGCTTATCTTTGGTAATCGCTCAAAATGCCGTAACCTCTAACTTGCCACAAATGTCTACCATTTAATTTATATTTTTTTTTTCTTAATCTTTCTCATGTATTCTTATTAAAAAAAATATATTTTTCGCGAGTTCTAAAACAACGAGAACCACGCTGCCAACGATGGAAGTCAATGTGGGCCGGCTTTGTAGAAGTTACAGAGATAAAGTACTCAGGCGGGTTTAGTCACTCTAAAAATAATACTTTCCCCAACTTATAATTTATTCTCTACCAAGTCGAATATTACAATATTTCGTGGAAAATTTAGTAACGAAATATATTAAGCTTTTGAACGTCTGAAACTTCACTGATAATTCTGGAAATTATTTTAATTATGATGAGTTATTAAAATTCATGAAATGATAAAACTAGTTTTACGTGTTCATATTTAAAAGAACTATAAGTTCTTTTAAATATAAACACGTAAAATTATAGCCCATTTGATACGAGTTTTCACCCTGAGCTTAAGTTAATTCATGCTTGGTATGTTATGTTTGGAACGTACTATGAGGATGCCAGAGAGGTCTGTAGGAAAAGAACCTGTTGGAACCCTATATTCTCTGCCTGCCCCGCATGTGATCTGGCGTGATAATATAGATAGATGTAATTTTTGGGCTGATCTTTAGGCTGATGCTAATGATGGTAATATTACTGTTTGGCTGCTTTGTTGGTCTAATATGATGATATCCAGCTGGCAATCACTTGGTCCTGACCGTAAATCTTAGGCCATAGTGTTATTGAGTTCTTTCATGAAAAAATTTCACTAACAATTCGGAGTCTGGAATTATAGCCAGTATAATGGCAATAGAAGAAATTTGTGTAAACTTGCTATGCTCTTGCTAGTAACGTCCCTTTGTCAAAACTTTGTTTGTCTAGTACCACCACTAACTTGTTTATATAACAATATAAAAATTATGTTCATTTTTCCCTGTTTACAGAAAAACCTTGCTGTGCAAACCTAAATTGATATCTATAATAATCTGTCAAGGGTCCAAAACCGCACAATATGCCCGTCATTCCAAATAAAATAATCCGCCCGTACCAGCTACCGTCACGATTTTGGATGGTGTCCAAAATGAAACGAATTCAGTTTTATGCGAGAGGTAGCCAAACGTGACTTCGCAACTAACCGTTTTAAATGCAATATTTTTCTTGCTATCAGGTGATTTATCTTATTTTAGGGTTCGTTTCGATTGCCTAAAGGCAAAACTTTATTGATCCTTTTCGAGCCTATTATTATAACGTGTAATGTACCTAATTGACTTTCATGTAAGTCTAAGACGGGTTGCCGTTTGTGGCATTTTAAGATTGGTAAGAGGAGTGGCTTACTAACAGCAGGCAGCACTAGTAGGCGGTATGCACAGAAATATTTCTTTCTCTTTAGCAGTGTTATTGTAATTTTACTGGGATATATAGTGTATATTATCGTTTCTTTCTTACGGTTACGTAGGATTACAATGTTACTGTTGAAGCGATTGTCGGTAAGTCACCATAGGGGCAAAAGTTGACTCACAGTTGACGTTGAGTATGATCCGCTTGCTGACGGCGGGCGGCACATCATTGGCTGCTATGCACAGGAAAGCTCCCATCTGTCGTCGGTCCACGCGCCACAGCGGCAGCGAACTTCCTGTATAGCTCTCCACTAGACAAAAAAAAATATTGATTTACAAAAAAAAGAAATACTGTTTGCAATGTGCTGACTCAGATAACATATCACAAACAAAATGACAGACACAAAACGACAGCGTTTGGATATACTTACGCCTCTATTCGTTGCCATTGATATACATGTTAATCCTAGATTAGTAGTAACGGCGTAACTGCATGGCGATTAATAATATGCCCGTAGGCATATAACAAGCTTATATCATTCATTGGCCTGCCTATCGTCGGCATACTTTTAAGTGGTTAGACGTTTTTTTGACGCGCCGAAGTGATGTTTTCCTCTCCACTTATTTACCTGAGTGTTTGTCGCTGTAGCGTAGCAACTGTAGAAATTACTTTTAGGTTATTTAATAACCTAAAAGTAATTCTCAATCTTAATCTTTTTATCATGCTAGTTTTAGCAAACTGTATCATTTTAAGGCGTCACGTCGGCTACGATTTGATCAAACTAATTCGAGATATAACCCACACTTGTGTTGTTATTTTTCGATCCGTTTTTCGTTGTCGTTAATGTATCGATGGCCGACTCTATGAAATTAAAAACTTTTACTCTGTTCTTTAAGGTGTTGTCTCATGAGAGATCTGGGGTGATCTGTTTTAAACACAGTTATCAAATCATTCGCAGTAGTCTTACTTTTTTGTATAAAATCTAAAATCTTTTAAAACATTATGGTATGATTCGCAACTCAAAGATGTCCACTGCCGGACATAAGTCTTCCCCAAATGTGCCCAAACGTCTGAAATTATGTTGTAAGCATCTAGCTTAGACGATTTAGCGCAGTGGTTAAGAGCTTAAGCCGTTCCGCCCACTATGTCTAATAGTCGCGGGTTCGATTTCCGCAAGTGATAAATCTTTATGTGATCCACAATTATTTGGTTCGTTTACAAACATGAAAATTCACATACACAAATACCCAGACCGAAACAAAGCGGCTTAACCTCTTAACCACTGCGCCAAATCGTCCGTCAAAGTTTTTATAAAATTATAATGAAGAAGTCAAAAAAAAATATTTTGTTTACCTTACCTCTCAATCAAAATAAATTCAATCTATTTATATCATCACGCCAGTTCGCTTGCGGGGTAGGCAGAGAGTACAGAGTTCCAAGAGGTTCTTTCTTTATAGACCTCTCTGGCTTGCTCCACTTGAGTTTGTCTCATATACGCTCGCCGGTTACAGAGACAATTGTATATTTGGTCATAGTAACTTAGTCTAGGTCTTCTCCGGTGCCTACATCCTTCCACTTTTGCAATATATATCTGTTTTGTCATTTTTTCTTCCGACATTTTTTTATATGCCCGAACCAACAGAGTCATATACCCTTTCTCATGTTTACAACGATACTATATTTTACACCTACACGCTTTTTGACAACGCTGTTGCGAATACGGTCGGTCAGCTTGATTTCGCACATCTTCCGCAGAGCTCACACTTTAACCGCAGTTATCTTGCTTTAATTCTCCTTCTTACCTACCCAACTCTTACTGCCATATAACAACGTTGGGACAAGACCTCCGTTATGCATGGTCAGCTGCGCCTTTTGACTTAAGTGCCGGCTCCCAAGTAGCTTTCCCATCGCACCATTCACTCTATTCCCTGCATTCACTCGTCTCTCTATATCAGCAGTGTGTTTCCTATTCTTACTGCAGGCGCGTCCAAGAAATACAAACTCATTCACTTGCTCCAGCACATCGTTACCAAACATAATCCTTGTAATCGTTCTGTTTTCTTTCCATTCAAACACCATAATTTTGGTTTTCTTTACATTTTAATGTAAGCCATTGTTTATACAGTCGTTTTTCATAACTGTGACTTGTGTTTGCAGATCAGTGGCTGTTGGCGCTATTAGAACCGCGTCATCTGCATATATTAGGTGGTTTACCACTAGATCACCCATTTTTACCCCTTCATTCATCGCATTCATTCTTTGAAGAAGTTAGTCTAAGTAATAAATTTAATACCCAAAGTAACCTAAGTTTTTATGGATAAAGGTAAATGTTTTCGTGACTACCGTAAATAATTCAACGAAATATAACATTACCAAATCAAAAAAACCATTCGGTCTAACATTAACTTTTCAATTCAATTACTTGGAACGACCACTCCGACATGGCCCCTTACACTTACGCACCTGTTTCGTCTCTGTTTCAATTAAATAGTATTTGGAATCTCTAATTATATTGGTCGTTGTTATTCAGTTACTTTACTTAATTGGTGGTCGGTAAAGAGTAGTTTGTGAAAGTAAATATAAAAAAATGATAAATGTCATTAATAAATTATTGTGTTTGGACGTAAGTAGTTTGGGTTCGCTTTACTCGTGTTGTATTGTTTTTCTTTTTATTTAGATGTTTAATTAGTCTGTCTATGTATGTTTTCATGTTAGATACCTTATAGATAGAGAGAACAACGTTCCAATAGATGATGACGATAAATTATTTGTACTAATTTAAGTCTGAAAAACGGCCCGTAAAATAAATCTCAAGTATAGATGTGGACTAAGAAGGCTATATTTGCGGTGGCTATTTGGTGCGGGTCACTTCCTTCCCTCTAATATGGTCAAGGGAAGTGATGGTTACTCAAGTAGTCATACTCGTGAACGGGTGCTGCCTGTGGAGACGTCAACCTAGAATTCTTTAGCTTATCATTCTTTAAATATTATTATTAGGCTCAAATCTCGATTGTAAGGCTTCACACTGTAGCTGGATTGCAACATTGATTTTTTATAATAAAAAAATGTATGTATCTATACAGATAATGGTAAAAAAAATGGAAAATTAAACAAAGAAGACAAGCCTGCTGAATTTCTCACTGATGTTCTCAGTGAAAGCAATGTTTCGATCCGGTGGTAGGTTATTAAGTATAAAAAATGTAAATATGACCATTTGTAAGTACCCCTACAGGGTTTATACAAAATAAAACATTTGAGTTTGATTTTGACTTATGTCCGACCTCAGATCCAACCACAGGCAACGTGGGGACGCATTAAAATGCTAAAGTTTACTTATACTACCTTAATAGAAAGATCTGGCTCACTAATAATTTAAAACTTATTTTTACAGTTATAGTATCCAAACGCGGCCGTTTGGTGGCTGCTATTTTGCTCGTGACCCACTCTTCTAGTTCGTCACGTGTGTGTGTGTGTTTGAGTGATATACGCTGCTGGCCGTGAGGCCTTTACAGCTTCACCGGACTTAAGGGCGAGCGTGCAACCACTACGCTCGAGCCAGAAGGGCAAGGCGCGACATACTCGAGGGCACCTGAAGGAGGAACGGCCTCGGTTTGGACAGTCGCTACGGGAGGAGGGGGTGTAATTAGTGCACCGGTCGGCGGGCTAGGGGATCTACGACTTCGTCGTCGTCGTCCGTATCCGGAGCGGAAAGAAGCGATTTCAAAGCATCGGGGGGATCGGCGAGAACATGTCGCGGCCGGCGGTAGCGGCAGGGGTCGGGTTCGTAGTCGGCGGCGGCTACGATTAGCGGATGTACATGGGAAGATGCGTTCGTGAAGTGTCGAGTTGTCGCTTTTTTAATATAGGCGCGAATAGATTCGAGACCGGAGTGGGTAGTTCGTCACATACACGCTCGCGGGATATGACGACTCTTGACTTGCCCTTCAGATAAGACATGGTCTATTTGGTCACGGTTAGATAGTTTATGTCCCTGATACCTACATCCTTACACTTTCGCATTGTATATCTGTTAATCAAGGGAATTACTACCGTCAATAACCTTGAGAATGTTTGTTTAAAAAATTCTTTCGTCTGATGACCTTGACAACAGTAAAAATTGTGCCCAGAGGACCCAAAATGCAGGTTTTTTTTAATAATTAAGATATAATTAATTATAATAAAAAGGTCATCCATACAAGTTATAGAGCATCCAATCTACCATTGATAAGAAATAGAACATTTGCAATATATATTCAAGATAGAGTTTTTTCAAAAGTATTATTTTGAAAACTTTACACCATCTATTAAATTCACGACCTTTTCATCTTCATTTTGGTATATATATTTCTTAAAAAAAATACGCATAGCATCAACAATCTTTTGTAAATAGAGCCTAATTTTGGGAGATAGAGTTAGGTTCCCCCTTAAAATAAAAGTGAGTGATATATAAAGATTTAAGTATTTATACTTAACCCTGATATTATTTAGTGAGTCCTTGTGAAAGTAGGTCTAACAATTTAATTAAACTGGACGCGATGAAATCCCCGAGTAAAAGCTAGCATTTCATACAATCAGAATATTTAATGGTACAATTTAGATCAATTTCTGTAGGTATCAACGTTATACAAATATAATCAAAATATATTAAGACTTCATTACACGTGGAGAAGTAAGAAAGATCACAAGATCTTTTATATAACTTTGTTATCTAAGAACCAAATCAGGAGAAATAGACAATTAATCACGTAACGCGGCGAGTTACGATAACTTCATGAAATGATAGTTAATGATACGCCTCTCGGCGAATAATATCACATTCGCAAAATATCACCAAGTCGCAAAGCGTCACCATATTTTTTTACACTCGCATAATGTCACATTAGCAAAATGTCACAATCGCAGTACGTCACATTAGCAAAATGTCACAATCGCATAACAGCATTTTTTGACAATTAATGAAAAATGAATTTGAAAATAGTTGGAATTGATTCAGTTGCCGATTTATGTTACACCTTGTATAGACTATATTTTTGTAAAGATGTAATATGTAGCTAATGATGACTGCCTCGTTGGTCTGGTGGCAAAGCGCATCGCTTTGTGATCACGAGGTCCTGGGTTCAAATCCTAAGTCGGACAAATGTAGTTTTTCTAACGAAAATTCCCAGTATGAGTCCGGAGTCTGGAATTGTGCCCGATATATGGCAATAGGCTCGCGCCCTATTACATGGGACCTAACATCTTCAGCGAAATATGGGTGTACTCAGTACACCTCTGCCACCCCCTCTGGGGAATATAGGCGTGACGGTGTAGATACTGGTGTACGAATTATACCTGTGCTGGAGAGATATCAACACATAACAAAGCATCTCAGTAATTATTGGTGACAAAATCATTGCCTCAGCTAGTAGTAAGTATGCGAGTAAGTAACACGAGGTCCTGTAAGAATCTAGAGTCTGGAATCGTATGCCAGTATAAAGGCAATATGCTCGCCCCTTATTACACTAGAACCTAAAATTTTCACTGAAAATTTCCATAAACATTATCCTTACGGGATAGGCAGAGAGTACAGCGTTCAAACAGGAATAAATAATACATAACTGCCATAAATACACGTCTTTTAGAAGCCATTCTAACTCATTTCCGTCATAAAATGAAAGCAAGGGCAACTGAGGCTGGCTACAAGTCGTCGAGTACACGAAAAACGGTGCATAACATATTATTGCGATTACACTGTTTACGGGCGCCGCTGTCGTATGAATTTGTGGCGGGCTTAATTTCAGCAATTTATTACATGGTTTTGATGCAAGTAATTTACGTAGCTTTAGTACTCGTATTAAGGGGAGTCTAAAATATTATAATATAATAAACGCTTACAAGCAACATGTTTATTTTGTTTTTAATTTTGATGTATATTTGTTGACAAGTGCTCCACGCAAGTATGGTTCCCTCACGGAGCGCGACCACTGTGGGGCTAAATGAGAAAAGGGATGAAAGGTAGTGTTTTTTCGTCTGGTAATGTTGACTCATCTTATAAGAGGTAACCTAAAAGATGGTTTTTCGACCTATAGCTTGTATAAACACGCAAAATTGCGTCAAATCGCCGCAACAGAGCATCTTAGGGCCGGTTTCAATATTTAACAAGGATAGGTTTGAGATACGGAAAATCTAAAATTCTACTGACAATAAGGAAATGTATCCTCGAATTGAAAATTGAATCCGGCCATTAGAGTTTATTGATGACAAAATCAATGCCGCGGTGGTCTAGTGGTACATAATGCGAGTGGTTGTAACGAGGTCCTATTCAAATGCTAGGTTTGACAAAATGTGCATTTCTGTTAAAAAATCTCAACCACAGTCTGAAACTGGGATTGTGGCCGGTTAGATGGACAGGGTCGTCCCTTATTACATTGGGACCGAATATTTTCAGCGAAAATTACCGTGAACATCATCTCTTGCAGGGCAGGGAGAGAATACAGAGGTCTAACAGATTCTTTCCTTAAAGACTTCTTTCGCTTTCTTTGTCTCATATACGCTTGCCAGTTACGACTCTTGACTTGCCCATCACATACGAAAAAGCAATTAGATATTTATTATGGTAAGATAGTTTAGGGCTTCTTAATATCTGTATCCATATACTTTGACATTGCATATCATTGTATAAATGTTGCGTAATATTACGTTATTATATACATAACCCTTTCAGACCTTTCAGCTGGGTTTATCCTAGTAGTGTTTTATTTCTCTACGGCCGATCTGCAAAATTTTCTTGATGAATCCCGCTTTGCAATTGGAGGGAAGCGCTTTTTTTTTCATTGATTTTTTGCTGGTTCCATCGTTGGTGGACAGTAAAATTGCTTCCGGGGCATTAAAGGAGGTGATTGAGTTCCGGCTTACAGAAGTGACAGTGGTGGGAATACGTTGTAGACTACATCGCAAAAAAATTGGCTAAGTTCTAAAAAATGGCTTAGTTCCCAAAAATGGCTTTGTCCTAAAACAAGTTCACGTGAATTTTACCTTTATAAGGTAAAATTTGAGGTTGGAATCAAAAACGTTCATAGATGTGCCGTAGTTCAAGCGACCATGACAGCTCATTTCCGGCCTCAAATCAAAATACGGCCCAAGATAAGACGGAACAAAGCAATTACAATTGCAAACAGTGCAATAACACCTTCGCGATTAGATTGTTTATGGGTCACGTGTTGAAATTTATGCAGTCCGTTTAAATTCTGGCCTAAAACGGCACTTTACAGCAATGAATTCGTAACACATGCCTCCGCCTTTGCCAAAATTGGTTGGATTGATTAATTAAACTCTCTCTCTCTCTATCTCTTTCTCATTCAATCATTATACCTGGCAAAGAGTGATTAAATTAAATTTCGGTCTAGTATCACATGAAACGGCTGGCAATCACGAGGTCTTGGATATGAATTGTACTAGATAAAGTGTTGTCGGAGTTTTTCGATCGAATAATATCAATAGTAGAGCTTGGTATTGTACTCGCAATAGGATTTTCATTATGACCGAATATTTTTAATGAAATGTACCTTTATTTGCAGATTATGCAAGCATAGACGGCACAGGTGTACTATTTACAGATGTATCTATGCAGCACACTTCTTATATCCATGCTATGAGTACGTACGGTGGATGGATTTTTTTGTATAATTCTAAAGGTAAGTCAATACACGTTTGCGATCAAAATGGCGTTGCACCTTTGATCACACCTTTTAAGATAAAATAGAGTACTACAAGGATATTTTTGCCGGCGGCCAAATTCATGAAGTGAAATGTCACTTAATGACAGTCACGGAGTTGCCATTTGCTATAAATTTACCCAAGTGCTTTTTTTTAATTAGTTACCGTGTGGACCCACCTGTTGAAATATTTCTCTGGAAGTAGGAAAATTTTACTAAATGATAACCCTAATTTCTCATCAGCCCTGTCAATGTCATCCACGGGCTACACTATAACTTTAGCCAAATGACATTAAAAAACCGTCATTTTGACTGCCATCAAAAAGTTAGACACACTCAGATCTATCATCAATAGAAATCCATATTCAGAACACTGCAGATTCGCATCATCTATAGTTTTGCAAAATCAACGTAAACCATTATGGGTTCAGTTGCCATTATGCGTTGTTTGATCAATGATATATTTTATATACAGTCTATTTTTTCAACATCAGCAAATATAAGGAGCGGCTATAATACTAATACTTGCCATCTTCCTGTCTTATTAAAACATTTTCAAATAAAAACAAAAAATTCGTTATAAAACTGGATACATTCAAAATATTTGCATACACACAATCTGCGATAAAGCCGTTTGCCCACACTTATCTTAAAGTTTAATCTTAAGATTATACCGAAACACGTATGCCGGGATAACCAGGCACAGGTGTGAGAACAAATTGGTAGAAGGGGGAAGACTGGGTAGTGTTGCTGGCTTCTAGGGTTGCCATCAACTAAATTTCTATCAACGGACAGAGATTTTGAAAACTCAGATTTATAAACGCTTTTAAAAATATTTTAAGTGTTTAGAACTCTTGCGGGATATGTAAAGGTCGAGAGTTTTAACAGGTTTTGTTCCATACCTAGGTTTCCGTATCTATGTCACTCCACTCTCATACTTTATCACTTTATTACATTTTATGTACCAAAAGTTTAATTTCCTGTTATCTTTTATCGTTTTGGTCGATTTGACTGATAAGTGTGATGGTTAGTGGCAACTATTTCAAGCGTCTCCGTGCTTCAAACGCCACATTAAGCCATTGATCTTGGATGCATCCAATATGGTAGTTTTTAAGCCGAGTTTAAAACTTCAACAAAGGGCCATGAAGGTGCCTCCACTGATCCGCAGTAAGTCCGCGTTGTGGAATATGACGCTTCGATTTTTTAAGCAGGCCTTTGCCAGTAGTAGGATTGATTAATCAGACTTCTTTCAGGTATTCAGTTTCCAAATCAATTCCTGACGATTGATTTGCTCATATTTTGAATACTACTTAGACGTTAAATTAAAATAAAATCTACGCAGATGGCAACCCTAATCTCTCCCATTATCCGCTTCACTGAGTAGCTAAAACACTATATTACTATAGACAGAGTTAAGAGAAATAGTTTCTTCGTTAGTTTTGCTTTTTGATATCGGTCTTTTGAATCTTTGTTATATTAGGTTTCCAAGAAGAACATTTATTTGTGTTATTGTAGGGTGTATTATAAAAACTGAGGGCTTAGCAGGGATAATTTGTCATTATAGTAACGTTCTCCAGAAACGTGCTATCGCGTTCCTATTTATTTGATAAATTTTGAGTGTAACGAGGATGCCATATCAAATTGACAGTGTTAGGCTAACATCAGTATGTTCTTGCTACGGTCTCTAAATGGGAAGTAGTCGGGATTTGAAGGTTCATTTTCAAAAGACGTAGACGTTCAGGCCTTGTCTGTAGGTTACAGCTATTTTTCATGGAAATTGAATGACGTAACATATCATATTAAAAAAACTTATGTTAAAATTTCTCTTACAATTGCGAAGGATTATAAGGCTTACCACAATCAGATAATGTTAACGTAACTGTCTCAAGTTGTTATGTTATCCTTTTAATACTCTGAAATTATTAAATAAAGATGTACAATTCTAGAAGAATCTTTTGGACCGCGGTCAAATTTGAACTAACGCTGTTATCCAGTGAAACGTCACTTCATGGCAGTTGCAGAGTTGTCGTTTTCTATGAAATTTCTATTTTTAATTAGTAACCGAGCGGACCCACCCTTTGAAATATCTCCTTAGAAGTAGAACAATTTTTTACATGGTTATCCTCATTTCACACCAACCACCCCTGTCAATGGTATCCAAGGGCCAAAATATCCTTGTCGCACTGTATGTGTTCTTACTTTCTCGACAATGTTAAGCTTATATCAATCTGTTCGTGCCAAGCCCTCTGTATTGCATAATATTAGCCCTGTTAAGAAACTGTCCCACTGTTGGGCACGGGCCTTCTCTCAAACTGAGAGGGTTTAGGCCATAGTCCACCATGCTGGCCCAGTGCGGGTTGGCGAACTTCACACACCATTGAGAAACTCTTAGGAATGCAGGTTTCCTCACGATATTTTCCTTCACCGTTAAAGCAAGTGATAATTAATTTTTAAACGCACATGCTTTCGAAAAGACAGAGGTACGTGCCTGGGTTTGAACCCGAGACCTTTGACTTTGCAGTCCAACGGTCTAACTACTAGGCTATCACTGCTATCTATGTATTGCATAGTATTATTTAAAATACCACATCACAGAGGACTTAAACTGTCCCCACACTAGGAAATATTTCTAGGTCGTGGGTGCATATACAAACGAATTCACGTACAAATACACCCAGATAAAAAAAATATTTAAGGGTCACATTAAGATTAGTGTCATACGGTAATTAAATCCGCAAATAGTCGGATTTGAATAAATGAGCCTACCATATACCCATAAGACCAATTCATCATCATCTCAGAGTAGAATAATCATACTTCCTCTCTATCATCACACACATTTTAACAGGTTCTTTCCCGAAAAACTTTTGTGGCTTCCTGCACTCTAATAGTTCGTCTCATACACGCACGCTGGTTACGGAGACTTGAATTACCCTTTAGATATGACACGATTTGTTTGGTCATGGCAAGATAGGATATGTTTTTCCTGGCAACTACACCCTTCCACTTCCGCATAGTATATATGTTTAACATATCTGTATAGACATACCTTTATCAAAATCCCTGGACTGTGGTTTCTTCAGAAGCACCGGCTCGTGGTCTTCCCTTCTCCACGTGATCTTCGGAGGCGGGTGCCCGGTGGCTTTGCACGTGAGGGTAGCATTCTCCAACTCCTGCACTGATACGTCTCCTGACGTCTCATCGCTCATGATGTCTGGTGGCACTGGGGACAAATATGGTTCGTTAATATTCCATTATTCTACTTCTGGTTCATGGCCTATACGCTATACCTGCAACGTCGTTCGCGTTATTTTGAGGCGTGTATTTCACACCTTGAAGCTTTTTTTTTAGATAAAAAGCTGCTTATCCTTCCCCTGGATAAAATCTATATCCTTTTTCTTTCTCGATTATCAAAAGTACTTTTTGGTGAACACGAAAAAACACTTTTTATTTTGATTTTGTATTACAACCTACGTAATTATGGATATTTTAGCATAGCTTGTGTACACCAATACACACTGCTGATTTCCTGAAGTTAAGTAAAGTGTTCTAAGAGGAAGCCTCCCAGCTTACTTAACAAAGGAGTCAAAAGTCGGCCTAAATTTCAACAAGGGGCGAATCTTTGTGTGTCATTTCGGGCAAGTGGAAATCATTATACAAGACTTAACATTATCAGGATTCTGCTGCAGCTTTCCCGTTATTGGAGTGCATCAGGCATGTTTGCAGACGCATATATGGAGGACTTATACGCAGTCATGCGCAAGAAGTTAGCATCTATTATACGTGTAGCATGGGGGAGCAGTAACGAAATCCCAAAGATGATATCGGAAAGTTTGGACTCGGCCGTACTCAGTCGATTCATTAGTTTACATATAAGAGCTGTGGGCTGATGAATCGATTGTGTTTATTTATTTATTTAATACTTACTAACATAGTTAATAAGTTACTATTGATTGTTGTACACCATTGGGAGTGAGACTATGAGAGTCGAGGAAGCCAGAGAGGTATGTAAGGAAAGAACCTGTTAGAACTCTGTACTCTCTGCCTACCCCGCAAGGGATCTGGCGTGAGGTTATAGATAGATAGATAGATAGATAGATACACCATTGGGTTTTGACTGAATATTTTTTTTTTATTCATATAATTTTTAATTGGTTGTATCAAATTTTATACAAAAAAACACTGTACATATTTAACTAACTACAGAAAACCACTTTCCGTACAAAATTCGGAGCGTTACCAACGAAAACATAATAAATAAAATTATAATCGTGTGGGTGGTAATCATAGTCTTCTTTAATAAGGCTAAACTAATTAAGGGACTTTGCTTAGTTAATTATATTAAAGGTCTTTTGAATACCTTGGCCCATTTTCGTAAGGAAAATTTAGACTATTATATAAGTAATATTTAATTGGGATTTATTTATTATGTTACTTTGTATTTTGGTTAGTGGATCTGAGTAGACTGACGGAAGATTTACTCCGCCCACTGTGTCCCTCGGGCTCCCGCACGGGACAATTCTTTCTGTGATTCACAATTATTTGTTTCAGTCTGGGTATCCGTGTATGTGAATTTTCATGTTTGTAAACGCACCCACTACACAGGAGTAAATCCTAGTGTGAGGCTACGTTTTTAACAAAAAAAATATAGAGCAGTAGAATAGTGTCAGATCTTATCACCATTGTGAGGTACCTTACTCTTCTGTCATAGTCAATGTAATAACCTTAGGTTTACGTAGTGAAGCAGTGATAGCCTAGTGGTTAGACATTTGGACTGCAAAGTCAGAGGTCTCGGGTTCAAACCCAGGCACGCACCTTTATCTTTTTTTAAAGTATGTGCGTATTAGAAATTAACAATTGTTTGCTTTAACGGTGACGGAAAACATCGTGAGGAAACCTGCATGCCTAAGAGTTTCTTGAAGGTGTGTGAAGTTCGCCACACCGCACTGGACCAGCGTAATGGACTATTGCCTGTATCCTCTCAGGGTATATATTATATTATTACGTAGTCCACTCACGTAACAGTGAACAGAGTAAAATGTAACTGGTCAATAAACAATCAACTTAAATTGTATTACTGATGCGCAAAGGCTCTAAGCTCTCATAATTTGAGGTGGGTGAGATTAAGTCATACTCTACGGATCCAATGCAGGAGAAAGCGTTTTGGTCGCTTTATAATAGATGACGTTTTGTGGCATTTTCATATACAAACGTCTTTGTGTTCCGGAGTCGTGCTCACTTGATATGGTAGTCATTAACCCAAGTTAAAAACCATAACTTCCAACAGCCACAAACCTGCTCCCTTCGTCCGTATTGGATCCGATACCACTTGATGTGGCACTCATTAAGCTAAGTTCAAAGCCTTATAGGCTTGATAATTTCCAACAGCAGATGGCCACAAACCTGCCTTCACCAAAACTGGGTCCGCGTGGTGGAGTATGACCTAATCTCTTTAAAGGCCTCTTGAGAAGGCCTTTGCGCAACAGTGGGATAGCATATGCTATCGGCCTATAATACATATTAGTAGTAGTAGTGACTATTGCTAAATTGATCAAAGGATGAATGTAAATCGCGGCCGTTTGTAGAGAAATAAACATAAAAATGGTAAGTACTCATACATACATAATACTCGCCAGTATGTAAACTTTAATTGCCCACGCTCCTCATTATCTTGTTACTGCCCGTTGGTGTAGTTTATTTGAATCTGTTGGCTCACACTTCTTGGATCACCGCGCACGTAGACAGTACGTAAATCTGAAGTTCATTACCATCTTATAGTATCCCTTTTTTCTTACTATTATTATTACGTTTTATTATATACCTTTACAAAGTTTCTATTCTGTGAATTCAATTACTATATAGTCACTGACTGAAACGACAAATCTAAGTATGTTTAATCTATAGTTTAGCACATCTATTAACTTTTTCTGCACTGTTCTCCGATACCCTGTGAACGCAATGTATATAAAATGAATTGTAAACTCTCATCTTTAAAGGAGCAACCGTGCATTTTCTTGCCCTTCTTCTCTACAGGAATGACAATCCGAACGGGTGGTAGAGTCTTAAGTAATCAATATCTTTTCTTGTTTTGACTATTCATCAGTACTTTTTGGCCTACATGAACCAGCTTTCTATAACCCACTGTTATAAGCCTTCCTTTTGTGCTATTCTTCGCGAACCTGTGCAAATCTAACCAAAATTCTTTTTCTAAATCTCGATATATTATTGATATTATATATTTGTTTATACAAACTGTTGTTTTGTAATCTCGCGAAATTTCCAGGAGTAGCTGAACTGGTGGTACTGCACACAAATTCATAAAAAATTAGACTCTAAAAAATGTTATCGTTATTTTATTCATAAAAATCTTTTCGTGTGCACGTGTGTGAACTCAAACTTAAACTAACATATATATTTTTGTATGGACCCTGCGGAGGCGCTAAATAATAATAGTCAACCTACATTTTTTAAATCTAATTTAACTACTAATCTACCATCGATCGAAACGCGGCTTCCACTAAGAAGATCCGGCAAAGAACCTGAGAGGGCTTGTCTTTTTTCAATTATCTTTCTGTTTTTTCTTTTTTTCCCCATCATATTGTGTGGATACAATTTAGGTCACAATTAAATAGTTTACGATCTAGCTCCAGTATGCTGCTCCAGATGTCTTACGATCGAGATATGAAACTAATAATGTTATTTGTAAAAAGTGTCTAAAGGATTGCAGGTGGACTAGCCCCCACAAGCATCACCCGTTCACGAGTATGACTACTGTGGTGACTAGCTCATACGGTCGGGCCGAAGAAAGCATACAATACTGTGTATGAATTCACTACATGGTAGGGTGTTCTTCGCCAGGAAATTCTGATTTAATATTAAATAAGTATTACTATAAATATTAACTGAAAACAAACATAACCAGTTTCAAATGTAGTATTCTGTAGATTTATTAAATGCTCCTATGTCAGTATTCTATCAATTTTGCGGGAATACAACATGTTAACCTGTATTGTCATCTACCCATTGAGAAAACTGTTCAGCCCAATCGTCTTTTCAACTTCAAGGTACACAGTTAAAAAAGAAACACTTTCATAACAATTTTTTTAACACAATGTTAGCAAAAGTGTGGCAACTGACTTTTTAACGCGTAAACTTTTTACTGAACATCTACGGTTGATAGGGTTGCCATATTGGTTTCTTGAACAAATTGGCATTTAACGGAGGCGTCAGCAGATTACTCAACATGCTTATTTTATCTATTTATATAAGGAGCTTACGTGAACAGTTGGGATGATCGAGAAATTCTTTATAGTGCTTGATTATTTTTGTTAGATATGTGTTGCCATTTTAAATAAGAAGTTAGAGTATGTATTGGTAGGTAAGCCAAATACTATACATGTATAACTCACAAAATAATTCTAAATAAATGTATCGAATAAAATCTGTTGAATTGCCAATTCCAAATATAATTTTATACTATTTATATATACACAAAAACGATAATTAATAAATATATAAAATTTTAAATGTTCTTCTTTTAGTTAAATAACATTTGACTATTTAACTTTATTAAATGGAAACATTTAATTTATAGTATAATTACCGACAACTAGATTGTTTGAGAGAATACACAATCTTAGTTTTAAGTAAGATTTTTAGTTAATACATTTAGTAAAGTTTTTTTGTCAACTATTTATTGGTCTTGTTTTATTCCGCAATCTTATACATTTTATCATCAGTTTTGCTATCATCATCATCAGAAGCCATTATTTCCGGTCCTGTACTAGTGTCTCCCACCATTTGCCGGCCACAATGTAATCACTCCACACTTTGCAATGACAAAACTCAAGTTCTAACAAACCTATTTCGAGGCAAAAAAGGTGAACATTCGCAATATTGTTGTGATTCATTGTCCCCCGGCCGTTGTGAACTAGAAACTTTTTGCTACGTCCTTTCTCCTTCAACGCTAACCTCCATTTGCATTCAACTTTGGGACTTAATTCTTTAATTTATTTTTACTTATCGCTATGTTAACTTCGTCTTAAAAGGTTTCTAAGAATCGCCATACAATGGCATCATAACACAAGCTAACAATTGTATTATAATTATACTATCTAAACATGAAGCTAAATTACATATTATGAAAATTCTTTCTAGAATAAAGTCATCATAATGTTGAACGTATTTATTTTAATGTTAAGCTCTAGCAAAACTAAAGAAACTACAAAAAGATCATTTACGACTTTGTCAATCGTAAAATGTGCAGTGACACAATTGATAGTTTAAGAGCACTTTGAGAAAACTCTTCAAACCTCCCTTTATTCAGTACCAGGATGTCGTCTATACTTAAGCGTATCTCGAAAAAGATCTGCATTTGAATTTAGCCTTAAATGCACGTCAAAAGAACCATTAGTCTCGGCCTGGTCATGCCTGATATTTTTAAGGGTGCCTTGTGATGCCCACGAATGCCTTTTCTGGTAATTCTCACTCTATTCTACTCTCAGTATCTCTTCCATCATTCACAGCTTGAATCGCCCCGCTCACTGGAAGTCTCGGATTCGATTTCCACATGGGACAAATATTTATTTCAGTCTGGGTGTTTCAAAATGTGAATTTCATTTTTTAAATACACCCACAGAATAGCAAAATAAAATAATATAAATTTCTCGAGGTGCCCCTAACCTGGAAGTTGCGGAACCATGCGAAATCGCCTCAAAACACCGCGACAAAGAGGCCGTGAAGTTAAAGTTTTCTTCACTAATCTAAGAGCACCTTGAAAAAATGATAAATAGATGTCTTTAACTGAAGTAGATTACTCCAGATAAGGCCAAATAATATCCTTAATTTAAATGAAGTTATAGTACCTCATAAAATCTATGAACCTCAACTAAGGTAAGCGTGAAAACCTAAGTAACCAGGACCTTATTCGCTAAGACCTAACGTGACGGGTTCCATCGGTCATACCGAATAAGGACCCAGTAAGTAATTATCCCCATGGCGCTCTGCATGACTCGCTGTCACACTTTCCACTCATTTTCAAAAGATTTATGACGTTAATTATAGCATATAAATTGCTTACAATTACTGAAAGAAAAAAAAATGATTAATGGAAATAGATTACAGAGAGAGGTATGTAAGGAAAGAACCTGTTGGAACTCTGTACTCTCTGCCTACCCCGCGAGGGAGCTGGCGTGATGATATAGATAGATAGATAGATAGATTACAGAAAATTTCAATTTAGCGCAGTGGTTAAGAGCTACAGCCGCTCCACCTACTGTGTCTAATAGTCGCGGGTTCAATTGCCGCACTTGACAAATAATTGTGTGAACCATTATTTGTTTCGGTCTGAGTATTTGTGTATGTGAATTTACATGTTTGTAAACGCACCCACGGACATAAATACTAGAGTGCGGCTACGTTTAAAAAAAAACAAAGTCTAAAGTACCAATCTTAGTTCGGACAGAGTGTGGGTTTTCTTCTATCGAAAGATTTTTTGGGTAGCAGTACGAAGTCCTGAATTTTGCCCAGTATACTGGTAAACTCGGTGCTTATAACATTGGCAATTAACATAGCCAGCGAAATGTGGGTGTACACAGTACACCTCTGTATAGGAGTAACAGTGTTCAGTTTTAGATATAAAAGTGTCGTGTTTCTTATACACCTTTTTACAAGATTCCTTAACCTTCAATGTTCGTACGTCTGTCTGGGTTTCCAGTTCAAATTTTGTGGCCTATTTTTAAAGGACTTGTGGGCTTTGGTGACAATGCAATAATATGGTACCATGGAGCTGACCTGATGATGAAGTCGGAAGGGAGCCATAGGAGCACATGAAGCCCTGTGTGCTTAGGTTTGTTAAATTAGTGTTGATAAGTACTATACAACCAGATAGTGTTCAGGATCTGATGATGAAGCCGAAACGTAGCCAACGGAACTACCCAACTTTAGTCCTTTTCACCAGTCATGAGTACGCTGACGTTTAGAAATTGACGTTTCTAGAAATGTGGTGAGATTGAAATAGAATCGATTGAATATCGTATCGAGAAAATTTATAACGAAGTCGATATTAATAAAAAAAAATTTAGGAACAAAAAGAAAACAATATAAAATAATCTAATTATTTACGAATTAAGACATTGTTCAGAAAAATCGTCTGATAAATCGCTTGACTCGTCGCTTACGTGGAATTTTATTAAAAAATCCATAAAGCTGTCAATTTTAATCTCAAGATAGCGCATCCACGTTTATTATTAATTTCTTGACCATAAGAATACTATATATTTCAGTCATAGAATAGAACATTATATTCGTAAAAAAATCGGCAATCGATTCGATACATTATAAAAATAACATATCGAACGTCGCTAAAACACAAACCGCTACAAGTTATATAATTGAAGTTTTAAGTAATTTTAAATAATTACGCAAACTTATGAACAGTATATGATTTAAATGAAAACCAAAGTAGATTTTTGATGTATATTTATTGTCCTTTATATATATACAAGCTGTAACATAATAAACGCAAGACCTGAAAGTAGATTGTTCTAAATCGATAACTGAATTGATTCCAACTATTTTTAATGTACGTTACATTTTTTTTGAATTTGCAAAATTTCTTTTACTCTATCAGTGCGCTATAAAAAACTAAATTTATTCTTGATTTATAGCAATAAGGAGATTACAAATGCATTCCTAACCCGTATTTCTCAAAATGCACACATTAATTGGGGTATAAAAGTGCTTAAAAAGGGTAAAATTCTTTAAATTTGGAAATTTGATTTTCGTTTTGAATTGCAGCAGCAATTCTCTCAAACCTCAGACACCCCGATTAGAGAATGGCTTCATAAATTCAAAACGAAAACCAAATTTCCAAATTTAAAGGTTTTTACCCCTTTTTAAAACACTTTTATACCCCAATTAACAATGAAACTTGTACGTGTATGTGTGCGTTTTGAGAAATATGTTTTAGGAATGCATTTGAAATCTCCTTATTGCTATGAATCAACAATAAATTTAGTTTTTTTATAGAGCACTGAAGGAATAAAAGCATTTTTTGCAAATTTAAAAAAAATGAAAGCTATATTAAAGTAAGCTACATTGGAATCAATTCAGTTACTGATTTATAACAAACTACTTTCAGGTCTTGCGTTTATTATGTTACACCTTGTATATATATATATATATATATATATATATATATATATATATATATATATATATAATAAACCATGACTAGTAAAACGGCTATACTCAATATAAACTCGCTGTGTTTTGGGCTCGTTGGATTTGATGAGATAGAATAGAGATAAGCGATAGAAACTCCTCAACTAAGCAAGATATCTTCGTTATGTTTTTTCTATAAAAGATTGTTTTTATAAAAGGCATTTTTAAATTAATTATATTTTCTACTTTTTGTATAATGTTATCCTTTGTAGGAACCCTGCTGATTAGCCGGGATACATTTATTTTAGGTATCTGGCCTACTTAGGCATTTTATATAACTCACTCATTACCATTCTGTACTCTCTGCCTACTCTGCAACGGATTTATCATGATGATATAGATAAATAAATGAATATCCTATATTTTTATTTACTTAAAGTAAAATTTCCACTAAAAGTTTTACTATATTTTTCTTCCTAGCAACATAAGGTGTAGAAACACATTTTTTTTATCGCAACATATGTTTAAAACGAACGAAATGCAGTTGAATACAAATCAAGCAATAAATAGTAGGAGCAATTATAAATTGTGAAAATATTTGTTAGTGAATAATGAGTTAAATTTGAACTAATTTGTTATATTTATCAAGCGATCAAAGTTCTGTCTATATCATTGCTGAGGCAAAGGGTACAGAGTTTCAACAGGTTCTTAACTTAAAGACATTTCTGATTTCCTCCACTCTCATAATTAGTATTATACACGCTCGCCGGATACAGAAACAAGAGTCTCCGTAATCGGCGTAGTCAAGAGACTTGCCTCTTAGATCTATTTAGTCAAGCTAAGGTAGTCTAGATTAAGTTGGTAATGGCTAGCATCGTAAGGTAAAGTTCGTAAACCGTTGACAGAAGATTTAGCGCAGTGGTTAAGAACTTAAACTGCTGCGTCCACTGGGTCTAATTGTCGCGAGTTCGATTCCCACACGGGATAAAACTTTGTGTGATCGACAATTATTTGTATCGGTCTGGGTATTTGTGTAAGTGAATTTTCATATTTGTAAATGCACCCACGACACAGGAATAAAACCTAGTGTAGCTACTTTTAACAAAAAAGCGGGTTCATTTAATTTTCGGAATTCTCGAAACCCATAGGTACACTATCAGAGCAGAGATAGCCTGGTGATTATACCGTTGGACTGCAATGTCAGAAGTTTCTGGTTCTAAACCAGGCACGCACCTCAGTCTTTTCAAAAGTATGTGCGTATTAAAAATTAACTATTACTTGCTTTAACGGTGAAGGTAAACATCGTGACGAAATCTGCATGCCTAAGAGTTTCTCGAAGGTATGCGAAGTTTGCCACCCCGCAAAGGCCAGCGTGGTGGACTACGACCCTTTCAGTTTGGGAGGAGGCCCGTGCCGAACGGTGGGACAGTTTCCTAACAGGGCTAATATTATTATTATAGGTACACTTAGGATGCGGGCCAGGGTACAAATTAAAATTGATGTTTTTCTATGGAAAAAATCTCAGTATTAGGCTGAAATATAACCCAAAATGTGGATATATACAATACTGCCACTTTCACTTGGAGAAGGAAGGCGTGACGGTTTTCTATTACACACCTTCATTTAACATCTCCAAACCACAAGAAAACACTGTTAAAAATTAAACACAATAAATTTTCATAATATTACGTAAACTTCGGAATAAATTAGGACTAAAAGATTGCACTCCTATCAAAGTGTCAATAAAGGTTTATTCCGTCCATACAGTTAAAGCCGCAATGATTGATCGACGACTTCGCACAACAAAAATTATATACAATTGATCAAATGTCGATTGATCCGTTTCCCGGTGATTGGCAGATGCAAAAGGTGTTTAAGGGGATTTTAGGAGGCTGGGTATTTGTTTATTTGAGAAAAGCAACGACTTCATATGCTATAGTTTTTGTCAGAAATTTATAGCTCTTTGTAAAAATTTGTAATTGCCTTTATGCTATTTATAGTCACTTTTATATCCTCGTAATTGTAGCTGTTGGCTTTTCATATATGAATAAATAGATAATATTTATGATTTTAGGACTGCCTCGTTGGTCCAGTAGCAAAACGCATCGCTTTCTGATCACGGATCTCGTCCATTCAAATCCTAGGTCTTCGGGTTCAAATCCTAGGTCGGACAAATGTAGTTTTTCTAACGTACAATTCCCAGTATGAGTCCGGAGTCTGGAATTGTGCTCGGTATATAGCAATAGAGCCTAACATCGTTTATGATTTTCGACAGCAAATGAAATATCTGTTTGTTCAATTAAAAATTAAATAGGTAAGTGCCGTCATAAATACGTTCCCCAATCGGGGGTGACTAAAATGTACTATGTAGGAAGGTACATTGTAAGTAAGCCGAAATATCACAGACGATGTTAGATCCCAATATAATAAAGGCGAATCTATTATTATTTATATAGCTACTGGAAAAAATTTGTAGATGAACTCCAATAACACTTGCTTGCCCTAGGTCTTTACTTCGTGGCTTTACTTAACTCCGTCAAAACAAATATCGGTATTTCAGTGCATAAAGAACATCTAATAATTTCCCAAATAAAATGAATACTTTGAAATAAATTAGCGCTATAAGATTGGACTCTTATCAAAGTGTCAATAAAGGTTTATTCCGTCCATACAGTTAAAGCCGCAATGATTGATCGACGAGCATTCACACTCAGGGATACAAAAATGTATAAACGCCCGTGGATCATTGATCAAATGTCGATTGATCCGCGTCCCGGTGATTGGCAGATGCAAAAGGTGTTTATAAGGGATTTTGGGAGGCTGGTATGTTAGTGTTTGAAATACAGCATAAAAGTGGCATAATATTAAAATTTTAGACAGCGACGATATAATTAATGTGTTGACTAAAAAAATACCGTCACATTTTCCAGCGGTGCGGGAGGGTCATTAGTGTGATGTAAACACCCAGATATTACCAACAAAGATATATGAGATACGATGATTATACTCAACTTCAGACTCCGGAATCAACTTTTTTCTAAAGAAAAACCTTAATAACACAGTAACACCACTGTATATTTGCATACATATTTAGACTGTCATAACACTAAATAAGGTCTAGATTTTAAAATGGAGACGTAAATTAAAGCTTTACTTAAATAAAGTGTTAAAGTTGCATTTCAGTGCATAAAGAAAGTCCAAAGATGACGCCTTGGTCAATCAGTCGAGTGTTCAATTCCCGTACGAGACAAATCTTTTGTGACTGTTTCGGTCTGGGTATTTGTGTATGTGATTTTCATGAGTTTTACAAACACGATTGCCGAACAACTACAAAGGAATTTGGCAAATTATAATTTTTGTTTAAATATGGATTTTATAAAGTGAATAAAGATATTAAAAAACAAAGAAAAAACAGGAACAAGCAGTCCTATAAGGATCTTTTGGCCCGCGGCCAAAATCGGAACTAACTTGATGACAGTCGCAAAGTCTAAATGTCACTTCATGACAGTTGCTATGAAAATTACCCAAGTTCTTTTGTTAGTTGGTAACCGTGCGCATCCAATTGTTGAAATATATAATAATGGTAACCCAAGACTATTTCATCCACGGGCTAAAAGATTCTAGTCGTACTGTGGAAATATTTTTAGTGTAACGTAGCAAACGTTTAAAAAACGGAAAAGAAAAGCAAACATTTAACGGACTAAATAATTTCTAGAATGTTGTAAGTAAACAAAAGACAAAAAACTAATCGAACAGATTACGAAGTCGCCCGCCCTGTGATTCAAATATGGAACAAGTTCGAAATTGGAACGTTGCCGTTTTCCTTTTGAGCTATGCAAAACGTTGGCGCGAATAAAAGTAAATTGGTAAACTTTGAGTAGTCTGTGGTCGGCTAGTGTTGGGGATTCGGACGAGTCAAGTTTTACGACCGCAAGACTCAATTTTGTTTAGTCGAGTTTTACAACCGCATGACTCGAATTTGTTTTGTGTTGAGGTAGTTTTACCTGTATGAGGTTTTACGTTTTCCAAAGTGGCTTTGTAAATAGGAATTTTCGATAAGAAGTCGGTTGTGTTTGGAGTTGGAATTATTATATTTTATGCCTGCCGGTTGCTGTATCAAAGAGTTACATCTAAGTAAACTTATTTTTCAATTATTATACAATATCCTTAATACATGCAGTTAATGACATTTGATTATATAAGTCGCCTTAGATAAAAATTGCAAATATACCAAAAAAATAAAATTAACCATATGAAGTTTTTTTATAGGTGCGATAAAATACAACATTCTAGACTTAAGTCTATGTATTACTGCTATTTATGGTTTATACTGTCGTCTGAGGAAAGCAGTTTTTTAGAAATAATAATTTTGCAAGCTTTATAACATAAATAACTTCTAGAACCGCACATAAAGGTCTATACTCTGGCAACAAACTTAAAAATCACATACCATACAGGTACATACTAAAAATCTTTTTCTATATTGACGAACCCAAGTTCCTAATTCAGTTGAATGTGACAAATTGGTGTCCCATCACTAACGCATCAAAGAAAGTTACCTTCGGCCAGTTTCCTTTGTGTAAACGTGTCAACGCCGTTCCTAAAGTATAATTTGTTTGCGTTTCTCATTTTGTCCGTGATTTTATTTGAAAACACTTCCTTTCTTACTCTTTCGGTTCAGAATTATACTTGCTGAAGGTGTTAAAAGCGAATTCTTTGAATTAACTTCATGAGTTATTTGGAATTGAAATTCTGAACCTGCATTTTTGCAGTATATGCACCTTATAGTGTATAGTAGAGATATTTTGCTTAATTGAGGAGTTCCCATAGTTGCATATGTTATTAAACCCTGGACATCATCTGGATCTATAGTATGTATTTGTGGGGACAAATCAACGAGCCTTAACATTACGGGGTTATGCCGAGTAATTGGGGAGTTTCTCCTCCTGTAACCACCTTCCGGCTTCACCATCAGATGGTCTGCATGGTACCATATTATTGGATTATCACCAAACTTACATGCCAAATCACATCTCAATCATATGCTAGCAAGTGTTTGAAAAATGATTGACAAAATTTGAGCCAAAAGGAGACAGACACAATGGGAAATTGGAAGGATGTAGGTACCGGGAAAGACTTCACACTCATCTGAAGACCTAGTCAAGAGTCTCCGTAATCGGGGAGAGTGTATAAGATGAACTATGAGAGTGGAGGAAGCCAGAGAGGTCTATAAGGAAAAAACTTGTTGAAACTTTGTACTCTCAGCCCGCAAGGGATCTGGCGTGATGATATAGATATCCAATGTTAAAGTACTAATATAATAATTTTTAGTGCCCTTTATTCTATAGAAAAATAATCAATCACCATCACGCATATATTCCCTAAGCGAGGCAGAGATGTGCTGAGTGCACCCACTGTTCAATTTTAATAGGGAACGAGCCTATAAAAAATTATATCGGGCACAATTGCAGACTTCGGACTGACATTGAGAATTTTTGGACAAAAAAACTTCAACTTGACCTACCTAGGATTCGATCCCATGATCTCGTGATCGCTTCAGACCTCACACACCAATAGAACAGCGAAGCAGTGACTTATATAAATAAATTATGTATGACTTTATTTTCCTTGATGGTGCAGTGGCAAATCAAAAAATCCTAAGTATCAGGCAAGTATAGACTCACCCAGCCAACAGTGGGTGTACATAGTACACCTATGCCACCTCCACTTGGGAAATATAGCGTGACAGTGATTATTTTTAAACAAAATATAACACTATTAAATCTACAACGTTCACTTATGAGTTGCCTACTTAATTAAAATGCAGAAAGATTATTTTGTTCGTTTTTAATCATAATTTAGTTGAGTTTGCTACCATTTTCAGTTCACAATAAAATGATACTATACTATCAAAATACAATACTACTGAAAATGTTTCCAAGAACCATTACCTACAGGAACATAACAATATTTCCTCGGCAAGAGACTGCCGTTGTTAACAGCATTTTGGCGCGCTATCATGTTGGTAGCGCCGCGGCTGGCCGGCTAGAATTTAATATGGCAACACAATTCCTAGATCGATTTTGTGCACTGCAATTCCATGTTGCATTTGAAGATGGACTTAAGTGTTTACATTTATATAATATCAAGTAAATAAATTTAGGCCGATGAAATATTATCTAGGATTTTATGAAGGACAAGTCAAGAGTCTCCGTAACTGGCGAGCGTGTATGAGATTAACTATAAGAGCGGAGTAAGAAAATACCTTTGGAACTCTGTACTCTCTGCCTACCGCGCAAGGAATCTGGTGTGATGATATAGATAGATAGATAGAAATGTTATCTACTCGTATTAAGATGTTAGATTCATATAAAATCGCACTCTGAAAGTAATAACATATGCTTGATAACTTAGGTCAATCTAGCAGTTGGTTGCCAAAATGCGATGCAAAATCGATTTAGTCGCTAACTTGCGTTGTTTTGATATCGTTATTGAAGCAGGAAGTCGCCAACACGCCGATCGCCAATGCTAAGAGTATCGTATGATGATTTGTTATTTTTTTTGAAAAATAAGCAATTTTTTCCCATTTTTGTCTACAATCAAATGATACTATACTATCAAAATACAATACTATACTATCAATACCATTACCTACAGGAATGTGACTCGGCAAGAGACTGTCGTTGTTAACAGCATTTCGGCGCGCTGTCATGTTGGTAGCGCCGCGGCTGGCCGGTTAGAATTTAATATGGCAACACAATTCCCAGATAGATTGTGTGCACTGCAGTTCCATGTTGCATTTGGAGATGGAAAAAGGTGTTTACGAATGTAAACATATTTTCTTGATATTATATGAATATATAATATCAAGAAAATATGTTTAGACGATCACATTTAATATAGAACGCGGAATTGGACCATAGAGTAAAGATTGCTTTTAGTCCTTACTTTGAGAGTTGAACGAGTTGAACGGTCGGCTTGTTATATTGTCAGATCAAACACCAGGTAACGTGTCTTCATTTGGTTGATATATCTTTGGTTCAGGAAAATAATCCAATTTTACCGCACAGCGTGTCATTACTGTTTGTCAGTTATTGTTCTTAAAAAATAGGTTAGTGGTAAAAAAGACACTGTCACCCTACGTACGTCAGACGGCAGTGGCAGAGGTGGCCTTTGTACATTCGCATTTCGTCAACTATATTAGGTTTCAATCTAAAAGGGGTCGAGCCAAGTTAAACAACATGCCATAAAAGGTTGCGCGTTCCCGTAACCCGCCCCAGCCACAGTGACGAATTGGAGCACGATGGAAGTTTTAGCCGGTAGGAGTCTCGGCATAACTCCTCGCTTCTCCCAATGGCGAGCGGGTATAAAGGATTTCTCCCATCAAAAAAAAAAAAGAAGTTAAACAACATGCCTATCGTAAAAATGTATCAATTTGTGAAACAGGTATGAATATGTGTACATTTTAACAAATTAAAAAGTAATCCATAAAATTTTCATTGAAATAGCAACAACATAGTCTAACATATATACAATGCGCCCGCAGGCAAGTCATTTTAAAATCAAAACTAATGGGTGTACCTACAATGAAATCTTTTTCAGTTTTCATTTTATTTACCCGTATCGACAACGGTTGTGGCAATTCACTCCACATGATAAACAAAAGCTTTGTGTTTTACGAACAAAATTGATTTTTTGTAGTTAGAAATGTAATCCTTGCTGTTAATTATAGAGTTATTATGTAGAGAAACCATTTCAATAAAAAACTTCTTAAAAAAAGGGAAACCGACTTCAAAAACAAAAATAAATCTTTGAAGTTGGTGCCTAAAAACCGACTGCACCAACTAGTACTGACTTGTTTTGTGTACCATATGATATGACACGACCTGTTTTGTATACCATATGAATATTAATACGAGGCATGCCTTTTAAGATTTGTCGTTTGAAGAACTGACTTGAAAGCATCGACTGCTTCTTCACCGGACTGGAACCTTTGACTACGAAGACTTTTTTTAATTTTAGGAAATGTTAAGAAATCGTTATGGCTTAGGTCAGGACTGTATGGAGGATGGTCAAGAATTTCTACTTTTTCCTGCTTCAAATACTCGATCGTTTGACGAGCGCTGTGTGAGCTTGCGTTGTCGTGGTGCAGGATGATGCGTCGCTTTGAGTTAGATTTTCGAAGTTCGGCGATGAGTTGTGGTAAACAAACTATGATATACCACTCTGCGTTAACCGTTTTACGATCTTCAAGTGCAATAGTCGCAACATGGCTGGTTTTTCCAACGAACGTGGCCACCATCTTCTTTGAAGTGCTTCGAGAACGAACAACTTTAGTCGGCTTTGGCTCGTCTTGAAAGACTCAGATTGTAGATTGTTGTTTGGAATCAGGATCGTAGACATAGATCCAAGATTCGTCACCACTGATGATGTCGTAGACGTGATTTGACTCTCTTCGGTTGAACCTTTGCAGAGCTTTCTTACTACATCTGACGCGGGCCGCTTTGTGATCGTCGGAAAGCAGATGCGGTATCCAAAGGCAAACTAGCTTTCTCACACCAAGCGCTTCATGCAAGACCTTCGGAATGGTTATCCCTGAGATGCCTAATAGAGCTTCTATCTCTCGATACGTCACATGACGATCTTCGAGAATTAGTTGTCTTACAGCAATGATGTTATCTTCAGTGAAGGCGGATTTTGGGCGTCCTTCGCGAGATTTGTCACTAACACTAGTATGTCCACGTTTTAAACCACATTCTAAATACCAGCGTTTGACAGTCCGCAGACATGGAGCTTCATCACTGAACACAGATGTTAGCTTTTCAAAATACTGAAGCCGTGTCAGGCCTCTTCTAAAGTTGTAGAAAATTATTGCACGAACATTTTCCTTAGAAAGATTCATTTTCGTACGTAACCTGACAGATTCCAATCGACTCTGTGACTAAAAAATAGCATTAATCCTAATACTTTCAACTGTTTTGAGATTCAAAATTTAAGCACATTCGAATATAGAACAGTTCCAAATTCAAAATTGCCGGGAAATATGGACACGACAGAACTTAAAAGGCATGCCTCGTAAATAGACTCAAAGATTTATTTTTTTGATTCTTAAACACGGTTGTCCTTTTTTTTATAGTTTTATATTTTACAATTTTAAGTAATGAGTAAATTTATTATTATTATTTATATACCTCCTTTATATTATTCTACTTATTTATACAGTGATGTACCTACAAGATTGATATAAAACTCATAATAACTGAATTTTCACATTAATGCTGTTTGCCGTATATGCTTCTGGTGTATATTCAAAGTCCAAGGTCCAATATTGATAAAATTAAAATGGGACCACCTTGAAACTATGTCGAATCCATCGGAAAAAGTATCATCCAAATCGGTTTATAAGCAAATAAGTTCTAAAACAACACAGATTAATTATGAAGGTCCTCCTTTTTTGAAGTCCGTTCACATTCTGCTTAGTTTTATAGTAGGGTACCTATAGGATTGACGTAACACCCAAATTGTCTCAATTTGCACATTCCTATTGTTTGTCGTTAAGGAGTTCCCTGGTGTATCTTCAAAGTCCAAGGTCCAATACTGATGAAATTAAAATGGGACTACCGTGAAACTATATTGAATCCAGCGGAAAAAGAATCAACCAAATCGGTTTACAAGCAAATAAGTTATAAAAAACACTGACGAATTATAAACCTCCTCCTTTTTTGAAGTCGGTTAACATTCTGCTTAATTCTATAGTAGGGTATCTATAGAATTGACGTAAAACCTATGTTATCTCAATTTGCACATTCCTATTGATTTTCGTTAAGGAGTACCCTGGTGTTTCTTTAAAGTCCAAGGTCCAATAGCAATGAAATTAAAATGGGCCACCTTGGAGCTATATTGAACCCAACGCAAAAAGAATCATCAAAATCGGGTCACAACTGACAGAAATATCGGTGAACGAACATAAAATAAAAGAAAAAAAGCATACATACAACCGAACATAGAACCTCCTGCTTTTTGAAGTCGGTTAAAAGAGGACGCGTAACTTGATGACCGCAGAGTTAGCAGGGATGTTTGATTTTTCATAGATAATCTTTTGTTTCTTGAGTAGTTGAAACACTATCCACGTGTACATAAGGCACATTTTTAAATTAAAATTAGCACTCGGACGTTGCGGCAAGCTCCTGGCACAAAGTGAGCTATTTTCCTCGTAACTGCAATGGGAGGAAGCTAAATGTAAGTCAGGAATAATAATAAACATCCTCCAACATAACGACACAACTAACATGTAACACATATTGCGTTATAAAATGAAAAATTCTTAAATAAAACCCGCTCCTTCGAAGCACGTCTCAAAGGGAGGAAATAAAAATTCAACATTAAACATATCCCGAGGAACTTGGGAATAAATAAAGTTTGTCCTGAACTCCATGTAGTTCGCTCAAGTGGGGACAGACGCGGCTGATATACAGACTGTAGGTCTATCTTTCCGATATCTATCAATTTTTACACGGGACAAATCTTTGTGAAACCCACAATTATTTGTTTTGGACTGGGTATTTGTGTAAATAAATTTTTATATTTATAAACGTACTCACCAAACAGGAATTAATCCGAGTTTGGGGCTACGTTTCTCTTAAAAAAAGACAAAAACAATGTGTTGGTAACACTAAGCTCAGTGTAAACAAAATTCGTGTTTTATTTTATTAAAAAATACCGCTGTCACGCTTTATCCCGCAAATGAGGTTGTCACAATGTAGTGGGGGACGAGGTTATTGTCATTATACCGGGCAAAATTTCGGATTTCGGACCGATACGGAGAATTTATCGATAGAAAAATTACACTATGTATTATTACCACCCACTACAATTTTGTTACTTTCTTTTTTCATAACACGACCATTACAGAATATAAACCTTCCAATAAATGGATAAAAATGCCACGACGAGCGACGTGGTGCTGCACGAATGCAGCATTTATCCGGGGCCTTCTTCACCACAAGGTCAGTAGTACATTTTGTTGGGGGCCTGCCCACTCCACGTTTTACACTCATATTTCCGATAGGTGATTTAGTACCCTTTAGTTTTGTTATTCGGTGTAACGTATGTGGTGACCACCCGCACGGCAAATGAGTATAAAGGTTTCGCCACATAGCCGACGCAGCGCAACGGGAGCGCGACGGTGGCGCAGCTTGGGGAGTTGTACTGAAATGTACCGGAGACGACACACAGCACATCCCCGCTTGACGCGACGGCAAATGTCACAACTGAACGCAGCCGAACGCTTCCGTCGCGCTCCCATCGCGCTCCGTGGGCTATTTGATCAAAGCTTTAGTAAGAATATGGGCTAAAAACAAAAAGTGTATTCTGAGACATATAAAACATAAAAAAAATAATAACCCTTACGCCTATATTCCCCAAGAGGGTGTGGCAGAGGTGTACTGAGTATACCTACTTTTCGCCGACTTTTTTACTTTTTTTACAGACTCCGGACTCATACAAGGAAGTTTTCGTTAGAAAAACTACATTTGTCCGACCTTTGAATCCAGGACCTCGTGATCACAAAACGATGCTCTTTGCCACTAGACCAATGAGGCAGGCAAGTAATATAGAATATTTAAATATACTAGCTATGATGTCTGTATTCCATTTATTCGGCGAGATTACAAAACAACGACCTGTATAGTTACAAAATAGTGTGAAAACTTTAAGATTGCTTTTATTCTGTTCGCGATATCGGATGTTTATTCTGTTCAATAGAATGTGTAGTTTGTGGTTTTCTGCTTTGCGCTCGTGCATAGTATCATGCCTTTATTCCCCAAGCGGAGATAGCAGAGATATACTTTGATAAATTAACCTATACTGTACCTCTGGTAGGCAAAGGTCTTTTCTCACAAATCGAGGTGGGAAAGAATACTTCAAACGCGGAGCCAGTGCGTTTTGGTGGAAGTCCCAATGTATCAGTGTAGGGCATTTTTCAATTTTAGGATCAACAATTGAAATTTCATTTGCAATTAAATATTTTCCTTTTTGTTTGACACTTTGAATTTATAAATTAAACCGTAGTGATCGCTTAGCATTTTGTCGTCTTTACAAATAGCATGTGGAGTTTACCTGTAATAGTTTGTCACACTTATGTTGTATCTATAATACTGTTAAACCTAGTTGTAAGTATTAGTGTGTATAAGCGCTGGTAAACCTTAGTAATAAATAAAAATAAAATAAATAAATTAATTAATCACCCTGAGGTACTCCGGAAAAACAATGACTTTTGGACCTCAATCGCCTTATTCCCTTCCGTGATCAAGGGTACTGTAGAGCACTTGAAAAAATCAGAACTATAAAACCACAGTAAAGTCGCGACGAAATCCGAAACATTTTAATTGCAGCTCAATTTTTTCACAAGCAACTTTTGCTCAACTCTGCAGTGTGGTGTGTCAACGGCCGATTTAGCGCAATGTTTAAAAGCTTAAGCCGCTCCGCCCACTGTGTCTAATAGTCTCGTGTCCAATACTCGCATGTGACAAATCTTTGTGTGATCCACAATTATTTGTTCCGGTCTGGGTATTTGTGTGTGTGAATTTTCATGTTGGTAAACGCTGGGTGCGTTTACCAACATGAAAATTCAACAAAGGAATAAATTTTAATTTTAATTATTCTTTTTGCATTGGGTTCATTATAGGTTCACCTTGAGGTGGTCCCATTTTAATTTCATCAATATTGAATTTTGGACTTTGAAGATACACCAGGGAACTCCTTAACGACAAACAACCCGAATGTATAGATAAAGATATTGTGAGTATTACGGCACTCCTATAGGTACTTTACTATAGAACTAAGCAGAATATTAACCGACATCAAAAAAGGAGGAGGTTCATAATTTTGTCTGTGTTTTTTACAACTATTTTGCTCATAACCCGATTTTGATGATTCTTTTTGCACGGGGTACAATATAGCTCCGTGATGGTCCCATTTCAATTTTATCGGTTTTGGACTTTGTACTTTGAAGATACACCAGGTAACTCCTTGATGAGAAACAGCACGAATGTAGAAATTCAATTATAATAATAAAAATAATGCTTTATTTCAAAGAATAGGTAGTACATAACATTACGCAAATACTTATTCCAATACCTTGTGTCAATCTGCTCAAATTTGCGGAAACATCTGTGTCTGGACTAGATAACATAATATCTGTATCCCAGACACAATGCTCTTCCCTAAACAGTACTAGAGAGCTTAGGCTAACGTGTCATACAACAATAAGCAATTTTTTATGAACATAAATAACAAACTTTATTCGGATGCCAATTATAATAATATATTAATTTTGATTTAAACAAAAAGAAGAAATAATAATTAAGGTTGTGTATTTGTGGGCTCTTTGTGTGTTGAATGAATGTGAGTATGTGTGTAAGAGGGTGTCTTATGCAATAAAATTTTAGGTGAGCTGGGGACATGGACGTAATTTTTATTCATGTTCACATCTATAGGAGTTTTTCGGTTTCGTCATAATTTAGGTGAAGTAAATATTCCTTTTCTATGAATTTGCATTGTGTTTGGTTTAGGGCATACATGTTCAAAGTTTTGATAAACTTTTCATATAAAAAAGGGCCCAAAAACGCAAAATCTTTGTTAATGCATGTTTCATAACATAACCGTTAGTGCATACTTTACCTTTTCTCCTTTTAGACTCATATTAAGGATTTATTATAGGGTAAGGACGAATGTATTTTTATATATAAATATTGTGTGCAGAATATGTAACTGACGAACAGTTAATACTTGCCACGACTGTTAAAGTTGGTCGGGAATGTAGCGGGGCGAGATGTGCAATTTTTTTGCAGTCCTCGTTGTGCTACCTCTAAAGGTTTTTATACAGTTTCAGGGGCACCTCCCTAAACAGAGATACAGTGCTCTATAATAGACTATCCTAAAGCTAGGCAATCCTACCTGTTCTATGAGTTCGAAGTAGGCAACATTTCTTAAATTTCTGAAGACGGCCATTAATTTCCTTAATCTAGAGCTAATTGATTCTATATGGCCTCGAAAGGAAAGGTTTCAGTTTCTTGGCTTATTGGGCAGGCGCAATGGCTATCGTTGCAACAGCTGTGAGCAATCAAATTATAAGAAATTGGGCACATTTAGACAATTTCCACCATGAATCATCTGAGAAAATCGGTCACTATCTGCATAAGATAATTTTTTTCCATTCGGAATATTAAGATTGCAGAAGTCATTTAAATAGATCAAAAATAGGCTCGGCCCTGCTATACTGCCTTGTGAGACACCGTAGAAGATAGGGAGGTCGTCACTTAAATAGTTGTCTATTTTCATACTTTGTGAGCGGTTCGATAGTTTAGAAGTTTGAGCTGGGTTCCTCTTATACCCAGCGCTTCCAGCTTTCGTAAAAGCAATGGTGTAAAGACTGTGTCAAAAGCCCTGGCCTGGTCTAGGTATATACCAATAGTTTTTTCCTTTATCAGTATTCTTTACCACATAGTCAACAAGTTCGTGGACAACATCATTTGTAGACTTACTGGCTCTAACGACAAATTAGTTATGTGAAAAAAAAATCTTTTCTAGGAATTGCACGAACTGACTATTTATCATACGTTCCAGAAGTTTGGAGACCAATGGTAGGATAGATATAGGTCTATAGTTTTTAACACAGTTATCATCACCTGCTTTATAGATCGGGTGAACTATTGATCTTTTTAAATTCTAGAAAAAGTACCACGTAATAATTAAGTACTGGCAATTTTACGTTTTGTCGTGCTAGTTAAAAGTTTTATGGCCTCCCAAATCTTTTTATTATTTTTGCCTGCTTCCTGCAACATTTTCTTGTCGTATGCTCTTTTTACGTTTTTCCATATTTTTGCAGAAGTTGCGGTATCTAGTATAGGTTAATTTCAGTATATAATTTGTTTGTAATTGTCTGCACTGTTTATGTAGCTTATATCTATGTTTCATACAACGGAGCAAACCAGGTGTGATCCAGGATTTTACAATTTTGTTCCGTAAAGACAATTTAATTAAAACAGAATTGGAGAGCGCAGGCCGTTGTATAGTATTTACAAAAAAATCCATACATTTGATTGCATCGTTAGAGATATGGATTGGTTCCCAGTCAATTTGTGCCATATCTAACTAGATAACTTTCAGACTATCGTAATTAATTGTATTTCTTGTAGCATGAGAGAAAGAGTGGGAGAGTTTATAATTTAACGAAAGATAAATAGCTTTATGATCAGTTATATCAGTTTCTAAGACTAATACTATTGCTGATAGCTTTGTTTTTAACATAACATGGTCTAATTATGATTTATTGGCTCCAGTAGTCAAAGTGTGTCCCTGAAATGAACACAGATTAAGGTTTTCTTGGGATTTATTATCCAGATTACACGGGTTAATATTAATGATGATGTCTCCCATAATGATGACATTTTTAAAGTTCGACAGCTTCGGCAAAATATTGTCTACCGACTGAAAGAATTGTTCTAGGTTTCTATTTGAAGGAGACCTATAAACAGTTAGCAAAGTAGTGTCAGCGCCAAATCTGATAATCACACAAGTTACAATTCAAGCAAATTGGTTCCTCAAATTGTAAATTCAGGGTATTTTTATAATAAACTACTACTCCGTCATTCTGGTTCAGAGAATGTTTTGTTGCTATGTAATTATAATTATTGAAAACCGGAATCACACTGTTACATGACAGACAGTATTCTGTGAAGACAATCACGTCACAGGAGATTATGAGTGTTATATTAATCCTGTAGGTACCTTAATGTAGAACTAAGTAGAAAAATATAATATCGGTAAACAAATATTAATAATTAATTCACTCATTCCATAAAACTTATAAATAAAAAAATTTTCAAAAGTAGCTGTAGTAGCCTAGTGGTTAGACCGTTGGACTGCAAAGTCGGAGGTCTCGGGTTTAAATCGAGGTACACACCTCAGACTTTCAAAAGCATGTGCGTATTAAAAATTAACTATCACTTGCTTTAACGGTGAAGGAAAACATCGTGAGGAAATCTGCATGCCTAAGAGTTTTTCGAAGGTGTGTCAAGTTTACCAACCCGCACTGGGCTAAAGTGGTGGAGGCCTAAACCCTTTCATTTAAGAGGAGGCCCGTGCCCCACAATGGGACAGTTTCTTAACAGGGCTCACTAAATAAATAAACAAAAAATGGAAATCGATTTAAATGGCAAAAAATAAATATTTATAGAAATCTTGCTAGTATGAGTCGAAGTATGGAATTGTGCCGGGTTTATGGCAAAAGGCTCATCCCCTATTGCATGAGACCTAACATTGACGGCGGAAAGTGGGTATACTCATTGTACCTCTGCCTCTGCTTTTCATTTATTTCACACAGCTGACCATTTGAAGTAAAGTGTAAAGTCTGTAACTTCAAACTGAAACCGTTTATTTTGCATAAACCCTACGGGGGTGTTTACAAATGGTCATATTTACATGTTTTTTCACATCCTAATCCATCACCGGATCGGAACGGGGCCTTCAATGAAAGGATTCGGCGAGAAACTTAGCGGGCCTTTACGTTTTTGTCTAATTCTCCATTATCATTTTTTGTATAGATACATACAATTTTATATTTTACAAAATGATTTATGGCATTGAACTCCAGTGTGATGCCTTAAGATTGAGATATAAGACTAATAATAATATTTTTAAATATATTTTATAATAAACAGCTAGAGGATTCTGGGTAGACCAGTCTCCACCATTAGCACCCGTTCACGAGTACGACAACTTGAGCAGCCATCACCTCCCTCGACCATATTAGAGGGAAGGAAGTGACCCGCACCAAATAGCCACTGCAAGGATATAATCTTTAATGAACATGTATAGCAAGCAGCTAAGCCATATCAGACATTCCCTGCTGCCCTCACAAGCCGCAGACCACTGCAGGTAATTCGCTTTCCTCAATTAACTCTCGGATAATTTATGAGAGACGAAATATTGCGGTCAGTTTAATGCAGATGCAAAACAGCGAAAATACCAGTTAGAATTGTTGGTCTAATGCCCATAGTGATCACGAGGGTTCGAATGCTCATCATCATCATCATAATCTCAGCTTATACTTGTCCACTGCTGAATATAAGCCTCCCCAATCGCTTTCCAGCGTAACCAGTCCGATGCCACCTGCATCCAACGACTTCTTGCGATTTTCACAAGATCGTCGATCCTTCTGGCAGGCGGTCGTACCACGCTGCGCTTGCCAATACGTAATCTCTACTCTAGAATCTTTCTGCCCCAACGCCCGTCTGATCTTTGCGCAATGTGGCCCGCCCATTGCCACTTCAACTAAAACGAATACTGTAATTATACCTTGGAAAAATTTCCAGTATCAGTCCGGAGTTAGGCATTGTGCCCTGTAAAATGGCTATAAGCTAAACCCCTATTACATAGGACGTAACATCATCCGCAAAAAGTGAGTGTACGCAGTGCACCTCTGCCACACCCGTTCGGGGATTATAGGCATGGTTTTTTTTATATATTTTATCTCGTGGAATAATAATAAAGAGACGTTATATCGTGGAAGAGAGTTTCTCGAGTAGCGACCACGTACTGTCAGCAACATTAAATTAGTTACCCTCATTAAATACCCTTTCATATGAGGAAACTGAAAAATTAATAAATACATTGCTATAATAGGTATGTAGGGGTGCATACCTACCTACTAGTGCTTACGTAGTGATTGGTAATAACAAAACATTGCGGGCTCGCCAGTCGCTCCCCGCGCAGCTAGCTGGTTAGCTAGGCTGTATATACGCTAGCAATAATTAGGTGCTAATTTTAGTGCCTTATGTACGATAAACTTATAACCTGTGAACTCTGAATATAAGTGGAGCATTCGTTGAATTGATAACCACATTTTATTTAACACCACAACATTAGTTACAGGTACTATGTATGTGCTATAGAATACTTTAAAAATTGGAAGAGTCAAAACTGAACTGATTTATGGTTTGTTTATGTTTTTGTTACTTTTTTACCTCTATATTTTGGTGTATCTTTTTATTTTAATAAAATATTTTATTATATTTAATGTTTAACAAGTTATTTGTACTTGCATGCAATTATCGTAGATATATTTGTATGATCTTTTCACTTTGGGACCCCTCGATACAAACATGCCTAGTGATGTTATTACCAATTTAATTAATTAATGAACCGCCAATTTACAAAATTTAAATGTGTAATTGTGTTCTCGTATTTTATATTTAAATTTTTATTTTGATAATAAACATTATTATATTAACAATGTTGGTGAACTTTGCCAGAACTAAATTATTAGCAACATATTCAAAATATATATTTCGATCACCAAAAATAATGGACCTCATACGAACCCACAGTCTGCATGCGATTTAAAAACTAAGTATGCTAATCGACTTATGTTGCTGACCGTACTAAAAGACGTGGAGTGGGCAGACCCGCCACAAGTAGGACCGATGACCTGTTGAAAATCTAGGGTCAAAGCTAAAAGCCTACAGAATAGAGCTGAAGCACAGCCTGAGCAGTTTGGTATTTCTTTACCTTCTTATGGTATAAAGGTATGATTTTTTTATCATGGACACCTTATAGGTTTGGAGCCATTCACTTAAAAAAGGTGAGAATACAGGTCACACTTCACTATTGGTAAAAAGACGTTTGTAACAATATACTTTTGGAATTTATCTATATCATCACGCCAGATCCCTTGCGGGGTAAGCAGAGAGTACAGAGTTCCAACAGGTTCTTTCCTTACATGCCTCTCTGGCTTCCTCCACTGATAGTTCGTTTTACACACGCTCGCCGGTTTTGGAGACTCTTGACTTGCCAATCAGATATGACCCGGTCTATTTTGTTATGGCAATATAGTCTCGGTTTTCCCAGTACCTACATCCCTCCACTTTCGCATTTAATTTATCAAACCTCATATAGGGCTTTCAAATTAGCGTAACGAGTGCAACGTTTAGTTGCAGCCAGGATTAACAGCTTAATGTATCTTCCAAATATATATTGACGGACGATTTAGCGCAGTGGTAAAGAGCTTAAGCCGCTTCGCCCACTGTGTCTAATAGTCGCGGGTTCGATTCCCGCACGGGACAAATCTTTGTGTGACCCACAATTATTTATTCGGTCTGCGTATTTGTGTATGTGAATTTTCATGTTTGTAAACGCATCCACGTTACAGGAATAAACCATAGTGAGCAGCTACGTTTAAAAAAAAAATAAACAAAAAAACAAAACAAGAACATATATACAACGTAACCCCCATTTTTTTAAGGAAATAATATAAAAGCGAGACACTCATGAATGAAAATGCCATAAATGATCACCTATTTTAAACCTAATTTCAATTTTATTTCTAAATTCATAATGAAGGCCTTGAATTAATTGAGCATTGTTTTAAGTTTTATCGTAGCGTCACTTATTACTGTACCCATGATCACATGAAAGACGTAAAACGAAGGAACGTAAAATGTAATCAGGGTGTCCTAATGACTTATAATATCATCCTTGATTTTGACCCCCATAATGATAAAAGCACCTCATGGATAAACAAACAAAAAAAAACAGTTTTATTATATGTATAATATATTCATGAATTTTAAGAAATCAATAGAAGAAATTAAAACCGGCCCACAAACTTATCGAATTCCAAACGAAACCGACCAGAAATTCAACTCGGAAGGCTTTCATGCATTTGCATGATCCAAACCCAGCCTTGTCGACCCAAGTGACACCCAGTTCCAATAAACTAAGGAACAAGTACGAAATTGAAAAAGAAATCTCGCCCGGGGCCGAGCCACGCAAATATAGAGTGAAACATGAAATTGCCAAACTCAGTTCTGCGGACTCCTTGGAAATTCCCACATAAATTAGCCAAAGTTGTGTTAGAGTAATGAAATATGAATTCAATAAACGATTCTTTGGTATGTCTCTTTTTATATATTTCTTAGGTAAAAGATTTTGCTGAGTCAGTAATGTTTTATTTAAGTTTTTTTCTCTGCCTCGTTGGTCTAATGACAAAACTGCGTATATCGATCACGAGCTCCTGAATTTGAATCCTAGATCGAACAAAATGGAGTATTTCTCTCGAAAAATCTCATTATCAGTCCGGAGTCTGGCATTCTGCCCAATATAATGGCTATAGGCTTGCCGACTATTACATAGGATCTAACATCATCCGCGAAAAGTGGGTGTACACAATGCACCTGTGCTACCCCCGCTTGGGGAATATAGTCGTGACAGTGCGTTTTGTCAGTTAGCAAATCCGCTGACTTTCTTGCCAAAACTTCTCAATGAAGGCTGCGTTTTGATCTGGTGGTAGTTAAGTACTGTGATCACGGTGGCGATCAGTATCTCCCTATGATTGTGCGTGCAGACGCCGCCCAGATGGCGCATGCAGGACGCAAGACGCGTTAGTGTGAACATTTTCATACAAATATTACTGCAGGAGCTGATCGCCACCATGCACGCCATCGCGGACGCGGCTGGACGCCTTGATTTGGCCATACCATTAGATAAAAATTGTCGATTGACAATGTGTAAGTTTATACAAAGGGGATGCACGGCTTACACAAAATAAATTATTTGAGTGTGAGTTTCAATAAGAAAATAGTTCAATGCTTAGAAAATTAGAATTAAAGGCTATAACATGGTGTGAGTGATTAAACAGAGCTTTCGGTATTACACTTGAATTTCAATAATTCTGTTCGTACTCAATATAACATAATACACATTGTGATATATATATATATATACATGTGTTGTAGGCAGTGATAGCCTAGTGGTTAGACCTGCAAAGTCAGACGTCTCAAACCCAGGCACGCACCTCTGTCCCGTCTCACTTTGAGAAGAGGTCCATGCCCAACGGTGGGACAGTTTTTTAACAGGGCTAATATTATATTTATATGTAAATAAGGCATATTTATAACGCAAGCCCTCTAACACCCTGATTAGATAATTGCTTTACAAATTCAATAAAAAAAACAAATTTCCAAATTATTTTTTTTTACTCTTTTTAAGCACTTTTATACCCCAATAAACAATTAAACTTGTACGTGTATGTGCGCATATTGATAAATACGTTTTAGAAATGCATTTGAAATATCCGTATTGCCTTGAATCAAGAATAAAATAAATTTGTTATAGCGAACTTAAGGAGTACCAGCTTTTTGCAAATTAAAAGAAAACGTAAGTTACATTAAAAATTGTTGGAATCAATTCAGTTACCGATTTTGACCAAACTACTTTCAGGTCTTGATTTATTTATGTTACACCTTGTATACTTCATGTATCACAACTGCATACAAGAGATTAAAAATATTCTCTCACAGAAATTATATTCCGTATAGTCCTAACAACGTAATAAGTATAGTTCGACAAGGATCTTTTGACCTGTGGATGATATTGATAGGGGGCGTTGGTGAGGGTTAACATTTAGTAATTTTTTTCTACTTCCAAGGAGATGTTTTAACAGGTGGGTCTGCACGATTACTAATTAAAAATCTAATAGGTTCACCGGAAAATTTACTCTTAAAGTCCCAAATAGAACTGTAAGACTGCCTGTATATTTGGATATTCCTTTTAGTGCATCTAACTACAGGGAAAACTCATTTTTTATAAGATCTGCCAAAGAGTTAAATAAATTGGTCATCTTCCCGGAACTTGATATATTTAACTCAAAGCCGCATCATTTTAAACAATTATTACTGAAAACGTGGTTTAGTGGTTCTCAAACTGTTACCTGAACATTTATTTCATTGTTTAACCATACTTTTATCTTTCAATTAATGAACAAGCATGTTGTCAAACATATGTGAAAACATGTTAATGGTGTATAGATTCAATTAAGGCATTACATATGTTATAAATCACTGTATGTTTTCCGAATAAAATAAAATAAAATAATAAAATTACTTGGGTAAATTTCATAGCAAACGGAAACTCTGCGACTGTCATGAAATAACATTTCACTCAATGACAGCGTGTTCCGATTTTGGGCGCAGTTCAAAAGATCCTTTTTACTGTGATTATATTTTTTCTACTGTTTTTGATTGGCATGAATATTAAACTCTTGATTTGATTTTAGTTTCATCATTCATTTATACTTCATATTAGAATTTGGGTGCCTACAAGTTTAATAGACGCTTTTACCTTAATAAGCGCCAATAATATTCGTCTTTGATATCAAAGGAAACGCTTCGGTGCTTCGAAGAAGTTCTTTCTATATTTGACTTTCTTAATTTTTGGCGCTTGTACAGTGCGAGTAATTACTGGATGTTGAAGTACTTGCGCGAGTTAATCGGATCGTGTATCTATAATTGATGAGTAATTTTTTGAGTAGTTTTTAGTCAATGTGTGTTGCCAGTGATGACATAGGGATCAGAGACGTGGTCTCTTACAATAGGTCTCATAAAAAGCTCAGAGTTGCTCAGCGAGCTATGGAAAAAGCTATGCTTGGCGTTTCTCTACGTTATCGAATCAGGAATGAGGAGATACGTAGAAGAACCAAAGTCACCGACATAGCCCTCAGGATTAGCAAGCTGAAGTGGCAATGGGCGGGCCATATAGCGCGAAGATCGGACGGGCGTTGGGGCAGAAAGATTCTAGAGTGGAGACCACGTATTGGAAAGCGCAGCGTAGAACGGCCGCCTGCCAGATGGATCTAGTGAAAATCGCAGGAAGTCGTTGAATGCAGGTAGTATCAGACCGGTTACGCTGGGAAGCGATTTGGGAGGCCTATGTTCAGCAGTGGACAAGTATAGGCTGGGATGATGATGATGATGATGAATTTTTTATAACAGCTAATTTCCACTCTACTATTTATTTCAGATAAAGCAAAAGACAAGCAGTGGTAAAAGTAAGCATGTATTAGTTCTATAAAGAAAATAAGTCGTTTTTAAATGTAAAAGCACTTTTTCTAGTTAATATTTAATTGAGATTATGCCCTTAAAGTGAAAATAATATGTTAAAATCGATTTTTTTTCAATTGCGCCAGAATTACTTGTACTAAGTGTTAATCGCGCGAGTTGTTCGTACTTATAACTCGCACATCTACTCGCACTGTATATAAGCACCGTTTATTATAAATGAAACAAGTTTGACATATTATGTCGTTTCTGAGAAATGGAATAATTTATATTTGTGGTTGGTGTCACAAACCAAGTTGCTCTAGTATTTTGAGTTAATTGTGGATACTATTACATCCCCAACTCCCGCGACTATAGAATTGCAGTTCCCACATTATTCCAATTCCGTTAATGCCAATCAGCAATATATACTTTAAACCGCGGATTTTTAACAAAAGGCAGTCATTATTAATTTTGTAATTAGTCTAATTACTGCCCAACTACGGACCTGGTTTCTGCCTGCCGGTTGGCTCAGCAGTGAAAACTAAGCTACCAAAGGGGTCTGAATTCAGCAAAGACCTTCAGGCGGTCTCGCGTGTGAGCGACAAAAGTACCGCGTTACCAATGATCTAGCAATCTGGTCGTTTTTTACTAAATGCTCAGAGCTAACAGTACGATTGATCGTTGGGAATTCAAATATAGAAATATGTACTAAATTGGAATATTTGTTTAAATATGAATACACAATTATAGTAATCAGAGACGTTTCAAACCATTTATTATATTGACACGCTACACAAGTTAGAATCAAAATATTAAATTAAGCGTTGAAATGACGGACGGTTTTGAAATAACGGACGGCTTGGTCCACGGGTAAGATCATCGAATAGTCGCCAGTTCGATACCCATACGGGACATATCTTTGAGTGATCCACAAATATTTGTTCAATTTGGGTGTTTGTGTATGTGACTTTCGTGTTCGACGCACGGCACAGGAATGATTCTTCGGGTGGGGCTACGTTTCATATTAAAAGAAATAGTGGAACAGATCTGGGCGGTGTAATGGTATTTTGTATGGCATTGGAGTACCATTAAATGATTATTACACGAACTTATCGCAACGCACCGTGTTACGTCCGTTAATCCAATGTGTCTTGGGCTATGTAAAATTAATTATATGCTTTGTAAAATAATGAGTATAAAACAATTATACAAGGTGTACCATAAATAACGCAAGACCTCAGACACCACGATTAGATAATTGCTTCACAAATTCCATAACAAACCAATTTTCCAAATTATTATTTTTTTAACTCGTATCACCCACTTTTATACCCCAATTAATAATGAAACTTGTACGTGTATGTGTGCGAAGAGAAAAATACGTTTAAGAATTTTTCTAAGAAGAAAAACGGGACGAAATACATTCAGTAACAGAAGTCGCTTAACATTCTCAGTTTTTCAAATCAGTAATACTCCTTTAATTTAACAAATGTTGATACACAATATCAATACCAAATTATTAGCAACAAATTGAATATTTTAATATGTTGCTTAACAAAATAAAATAACACCACAATAGTTATTAAGATAGGCAACGACAAACGACTTCAAGAAACATCGATCTACGGAATTTCATGGAATTATCTTACGAAGAAGAATGAAAAGAAACTACTAAAAATATTATTTTTACGTAATAACAGATTGCTATTAATGAGGATCTCGTGTTTGGGTTAGTTGGCCTGAGATGGGTGACCATCAGTGATATTTCTGTTTTCAAGGGTCTCCGTGCTTCTGAAGATATATCAAGTTGTTGGTCCTCAATGTGGTAGTCGATACGCAAAATTGGAAGCCTTATGGACAGCTTGATAAGTTCCAACTGGAGGTGGCCACAAATTGGCCTCCACCTGAATTATAACCTTTTCTTTCTCTAAATCTAAATTAATAGGATTTTAATTTAATTTTTTTTTTAAAAACGAGCTTTTATTGTAAAAACACAACGAAGAATTGCTTAGTTGATAATTTTCTATGGCTTCCTTCCGGCTTCATCATCAGACCCTGGACACCGGATCTAAAGTATTCGTCAAAACAAATTCAACGAGTCCAAACATGGCGAGGCTATATTGAGTAGTTGGGTGGGTACCATTGGCTACCTTTCAGCTTCATCATCAGAACTTTAACAGTATCTGGTTGTATAGTACTTATTAATACCGATCTAACAAGTCTAACTACGAGGGGGTTACGTTGTATAGTTTACACGCTCCTATGGCTTCCTTCCGATAACACCATCAGACCAGCTCCATATTACCATATTATTGCTTTGTCACCGAACTTACATACGTATGCCAAATTTCAGCTCAATCGAACACCTGCAAGTGCTTGAAAAATGGACCACAATATTTTAACCGGAATCACAAACAGACATACGAAGGTTGCAAGTTTAATAAAACCTCGTAAAAAGAAAACCTTTGCTCGGAAGGGAGACAATATCCGAGGATTTAAGTCACAAAAATGCTTCAGGCCATTCTAGGTACATACATCTTCAACAATCCCAAACCAATTTCAATTACTTAGAGTTCACTTCAAAGCTAATCGGTCGATACCCCATCCAACTTAATGATACAATCGATCCGGCTACACTCCAAAAAGACTCACCCATCCATTTCCTACCCAATTAGCCCAAGGTTAACAACTTAAATGGTATTTTTATCGTTTCTAAGTGACAGATAGGCTGGTTATCCAACCCCCCTACTCGGTAGTGGGGCGTGACTAAGCCAACTTAATCCAACTACGAATAGATTAGACAAAATAACGTCTTGTAGATATAGGTCACTTTGCTTAAGTGATAGGTGGGGCTTCTTACCTTACGTGTTGTACACACGGGGTGTTTTTTTTTTGTTTTTTTTTATTGTAGTGTTTTTTTTTTGGAAGGAGGTATATGATATTGTCTAAATTCGTATAGTGTTTAAATGTTTTGGGGGTGTTTTGATATGTACCAAGACCTTTTTTAAACTCAGATGAATGAATTCCAATTTTATTTTAAAACTGGCGACCACCTGGGATTTCGTCTGTGTACTCGTATTTATCTGTATAAATTATAGCCTATATATAATTCTGATATATACGTCAGAATAAAAGTAGAGGCTATCCTACTTCCTACTTATATTATTAATGTGAAAGTTTGTATGTTGAGATGTTTCTAATACACGCAAAAATGGCAGAACGGATTCAGATGAAATTTGGCACACAGATAGTTTATTACTTAGATTAACGTATAGGATATTTTTATTCCCGGGATATTTAGATTTCAGAATTTTAGATTCCTGTCTAAAGTTAGCGCGGACGAAGTCGGAGGCAGAAACTATGGTAATAAATTAGAATAGTTTTGTTTTTTATTCCAAATACAGAGCAATAAAATTCAGTTGGTAATGAAAGTAAGTACTCGTTTAAAGTGAGACACGAACTAGAAATGCTGTGTAAATTACTACCTATTAAATTAAGTTGCAACTGAAATAATTGAAACACGTAGTTAATTTTATAATTTTAATGTATTATTTAATATAATAATCCTTGTTTTAATATTAAATCACAAACAAAGTAAATAGAAATTACATCTTATTACAAAATTATGTTTAGATCGTGCTTTAAGTCGGGGTTGTTATGGTAACAGGTCTAAGTAACAAAGCTTGTTACGGGCTTAATATTTTACCTTACTACAAAACTTTGACCTATCGAACACTATGTAGCCCTACTTTTAATGCTACAACTTCACAGATTTAAATATAAATTATTCACTAATTCTGAGACCTTAGCACGAAAAGATTGACGTTAGCATGACGATAGTGAATTGATATACCAATCTTACTAAATACACGATTAGCTAGCATCAAGCTAACGTCAAACTTTTCGTGCAAAGCCCTCTGAATTTATTGGTTAAAAATGTATCTTTTCCAATGTGTTTACGATTAAATGTCGAGTTGGAAAATATTGGAAATTAATCTATCCACAGGCAAAATGTTAAAATAAGTACAATCAAATTTATTCACAAAAGAATACCTCACAACAAAATATTTTCTTTTCACACCAAATCCAACCGAAAAATGATAATATCCGACCCCAAAATTTGAAAATCAAATAACATCACATCCGACCTTTTTCCGTGGACATCTTTCATGGGTCAGTTTACGTCGGAAAAAACGCATTAATATTATAATGTAACCCGGAAATCGGTATCCACCCGTGTATTTGTGTCCCTCGAACCGATCGATCACTGTACATGGCCCAGAAACTTGGTACAGAAATAAAATCGTCGAGGTGACACGGCGGAAATATACAGAGGCCTGGCTTTAAGCTATTTTGTGGAATTCTAAAGTGGAATCTTAAGGAGGTTGTCCTGGAAAACTTATAATTTTGCGTTTATATTATTAGCTAGATAACAGTCCCAGTAAATGAAATATTTTGTATTGCTGTGAGAGCTCAAGGAAGTAAATTTCTACTTTAGTTAGCCGATAGAGAATTCGTTTTAAACACTATATTTCGAGTTTTTAAAACTACATTCTTACTGCGTTGATCTAGTAGTGCATGGTTTGGCTAGTGAACGTGTGGTCTTGAATTCGAATTCCAGGTTGGACAAAGTGTTATTGATATATATATCTGTCAAAAAAACATAGCACTCCAGAGTCTCGAACTATGCCTAGCTGAATGGTTGTAGGCTTTTTTCTTAGAAACTTACTTTTTTGAAGTTAAATATAGGTGAACACTATAGAAGTCTAGCAACGTAATTTAGAGATTAGCAAGTCACAAATATATTTCGAAAAATTCATAGGTTTGACTCTCCTCATCACAAAAGTGGACTTCATATCTTGGCGACCTCATGAGTATTGCTAAGAAGGTTTTGAATTTGCCTTTTTTTCAACCTTATCTACCACCGGATTAAAACCTATTCTAACGCCGCTTCCACTAAGAACACAACAAACTTGCATTTTTATCGACTTCTCTGTCTCACTTTCTTAATGTATTTTGTTCTCAGGAAGTCGTTGGATGCAGGTGGCATCGAACCGGCTGCGCTGGAGAGCGATTGGGGAAGCCTATGTTCAGCAGTGGACAAATATAGGTTGATATAATGATGATAAAGCAATCAGTTCCCACTCCAGAAAAAAAATAACAGATACTATTCTAATCATTCTAATACTGCTTATACATAAAACTTACCATAAACATCGATGCATCCAATCTGCCACTTCATATTCGGCTGGGTGTTGATCTGGCACATATAGCAGCCCCTGTCCTCAGCTTTCAGCGGCCTGATCCTCAACTGCCAGGCCCTCGGGGAGTCCAGGTGGACTGAGTACCGAGCCCCGAGGACTACTCGCTCATGCATCGTGAGGACTGTCTGATCTTCCGCTCTCAGCCATCCAACCTGAAAAAAAACGAGGTAATTTAAGACTCGTCTTAAATCAACCACCTCGTCCCTACTATCAGTGATGCATTGTGTGGACAACCACGAAGTCTTGGGTTCAAATCCTAAGAAAAGTAGTATGTGATTTTCTATCCGTAAAAACTCAGGCCCAGTTCGGAATTCTGGTTTGTGCTCGGTATACCACCGCGTTAGTGTAGTGATACAAGATGAGGCTGGTGAACACGAGAGTCTGGGTTTAAATCCTAGGTCAGAAAGAGAGTGCTTTTTCCATCCTAAAAATCTCTGCCACAGTCCGAAATCCTGAATTAAGGAAAGTATGGTGGTAATCTCATCCCCTATTTCATTGAAACCTAAGATCGTCGCTGATATCCGCGCTTGTCTCTTTGTCTGAACGCGATAAATTCAATAACTACCGAACGGATTTTCATACGCTTTTCACCAATGGATAGAGTGATTCAAAAGAAAGGTTAATGTGTATAATTCACCCGTGCGTGGCCGGGGCGGGTCGCTAGTGTATTTATAAACAATATACCTCTGTCACCGTGCTTGGGAAATTATATAGGCGTGACGACATTTTCTTTAACCCCCGATGCAAAAATAGGGATGTTGTAAGTCTAACGCATGTATATGTATGTGTCTGTCTGTGCCATCGTAACTCCTAAACGGAAAAACCGACTATTATTTTTTTTGTTTAAAAGATGGCTTGATTAAGAGTGTTCTTACTCATGATTCAAGAAAATCTGTTCAGCAGTTTGAAGACGATCTGCTCATTCCTAGGTGTTGAAGGGATGTGACCAACTACTATTGGTTACATCGATTCAAAATTTAGTATCCTGTGACTTCAATCTTATAACAATAATATGGTCACCTAAACCTGATGCTGCAGTATGGTCTGGAATCAGCAGAAGACTCAACTCCTCACCAACTTACATAAGAGGCACAGTATTTGGGCTCATTGGAATGGCCTCAATGAGTATTAAATAAGTAAAAATAGATCAGGATCTGATGATAAGGCGGTGGTCTTTTTTTTAGATTTGATTTAACTTCCAATGTTCGTATGTCCGTATATCTGCCTGTCTATCTTTCCAGTACAAATCTTGTGATCCATTTTTCAAGCACTTGTGGCTATTCGATTGAGCTGAAATTTGGCATCATATGTATACCGTAAGTCCGATGACAACGCCATAAAGTTGGTCTGATGATGGAGTCGGAACGCGGCCATAGTACATGTGAAATTTACGACGGACGATTTAGCGCAGTGGTTAAGAGCTTAAGCCGCTCCGCCCACTTTGTCTAATAGTCGCGGGTTTGATTCCCACACGGGACAAATCTTTGTGAGACCTATAATTATTGGTTTGGGTCTGGGTATTTGTGTATGCAAATTTTCGTGTTTGTAAACGCAACCAAGATACAGGAATAAATCAAAGTGTGGGGCTACGTTTTAAAATAATAAACAATGAAACAAAACAAAAACATATTTACAACGTAACCCCATCGTCTTTAGGCTTATTAGGCTAGATTGGTATTGACAAGTGACTACTCAACCAGATAGTGTTCAGGGATTGAAGATGAAGCCGAAACGTGGCCAACGGAACTACCCAATTACTCAATGTAACCTCGCCATGTTTGGGCTCGTTGGATATGTCTTGACGGGTACTTTAGACCCGGAGGATGTCCAGGGTCCGATGATGGAACCGGAAAGAAGCTATAGGAACTCCTCAACTAAGCAATATATACTTCTCATATTTTTGCTATAAAAAAGCTTGTTTTTAAAAAGGTATTTATAATTAAATTATTTATTTTTAATTTTTAGTCAGCCCATAAATTCTGAGGATACTCTAAGTTAGTAAGAGTTAATGTTACTTAACATTTACTCTACTCAAGCCTTCGTGATCGCCACGAACGCTTAAGTTCAACAGCAGTCAAGTTTTTTCTCAGCTCAATATAAAATAAAGTTCTTATGAAAGTATCCTCTGTACTCGAGAGTAATAATCGGTGTTAGAGAAAAAAGTTTTCTAATAAAATGTACTTTTTACTGTGGAAAGTATACAATGATTTGATACTATCTTAAGAGTTGACTATTGTTCTTGTTGCTTCTTAGAAAATTTTCAACTCTTGCATTATATTTAATCCATCTTTAGTAATATTCTATTCATCCTTTTTGCACACGCGTTTAACAATTCTATAAAAAATGACGATTAGTTCATCCCTGCAGGATGTAATTACAACAAGAATATTAATTCAAAAACAAGCATAAAAATAAAGAAATAAAAAACCGTCACGCCTATATTCCCAAAGTGGGGGTGGCTGTGCGTGCTGTGTGTGCTGAGTACACCCACTTTTTGCCGATGATATTGAGTCCCATGTCATAAGAGGCAAGCCTATGGCCATATACGGGCAAAATTTCAGATTTCGGATTTATACCGGGAATTTTTCGTTAGAAAAACTACATTTGTCCGACCTAGGATTTGAACCCAGGACATCGTGATCATAAAGCGATGTGCTTTACCACTAGACCAACATACCAAAAACAAGTGTTTTAATAAATATTCTGCCAAAAAAAAACAAAAAAAAAGGATTATAGATCTCCAAAGAATTACCCGATTTGTGCTTTATCTGATCTTTATAAAATTTCAGATGCAGTCACGACATAGTAACCATAGGGTGCTTCAGAATTGAAGTGTCATGCCTTTATACGGCAGTCTAAACTTTTGTTCTATAACTTTTTTATTTTGGGGCAACATATTTTGATATAATACGAAATAAAAAGTAAGAATTATACTTCTCAAGAGAATAATGTATAGAGATCTTAATACTTGAGAAACAATAGTTGCGCCCTACATATATTCCTCTTGTTTTCTAAAACAATAGAATGAGGTTTGTGTAAGGATGTGTGTTCTACAACATGTGAGCTGTGTTTCCTATAGTAAATTAGTACTGAAAAAAATGCTTTCGATCTTCACGTTGCTTTTGCCAAGGGAGTGATGTTAAAATGGCCTTTAAAAGATCACAATACCTTAACAGTCTATGATTTTTTGGATGAGTTAGATGTCATGTAACCAAGTTTATTAATGGTTAACTAAAAAAAAAACTCCGTCACGCCTGTATTCCCCAGAGGGGGTGGCAGAGGTGTACTGAATAAACCCACGTTTCACCGACGATGTTAGGTCCCATGTCATAGGGGGCGAGCCTGTTGCCATATGCCGGGCACAATTCCGGACTCCGGACTCATATTGGGAAGTTTTCGTTAGAAAAATTACACTTGTCCGACCTAGGATTTGAACCCAGGACCTCGTGATCACAAAGCGATGCGCTTTGCCACCAGACCAACGAGGCAGTCATAATGGTTAACTAATGATTTTTAATCTACTAGTTCCTTTTTCGCAACCAGAAAGAATAACCGGTGACATTTTCTCAGCATCAGTTAATAAAGGAAACGTCTTAAAGAAATTGTATTAACCTTACTAACTAATATTAGCCCTGTTAAGAAACTGTCCCACTGTTGGGCACGGGCCTCCTCTCAAACTGAGAGGGTTTAGGCCATAGTCCTTACTAATAATGTAAATATTTACGTATAATATGTATTTTTTAAATTGAATTTTCTTGTAGTTTACAACAAAAAAAAAGTATTTATAACCAAAGATTTGTCGAATACCTAAAAATATTATATCGTTTTAAAATTTGCATAAAACCATTGCTTGTGTGCTCACAATGAAATAATAATTACGTGATGTTGAAGATCAATGACTGAATGAATACACTCATAATAATATTCACGGAAATATCTTTAAATTCCAATAATCAATAGCGATAACAACATTATATAACGTTTTCATTAAAGATAAACAAACTAAAAATGTCATTTCAAAACAATGAGACTGAATCAAGACACTCGCAATAACTCTAAAGAAAAACATTACAAAATTGCAAACAAAGGCATAAAATACAACCTTAGATGACAATTATTCCCAACATGCTGGTATTAGATTGTAATAGTTTCAACAGAAAGAAAACTCTTAAAGAATCTTTATATATGTTTTAAGACTTGCGATAAGCGATACAAAATCGAATAATAATCTAGTAATGAAAAAGGAGAATGACTTTATCGCGCAAAGAAATATTATTATAACAATTAAAAAAAAACTAAAGTCCTACAAATAAAAGAACAACCAACAAAATACAAATTCTTTCATTACGGATAAAAAAACTAAAAACGTTGGTTCAAAATAATAAGACAGTCAAGAAGAAGGTCACGGCATTAGCAGAAACTCTAAATAAAAACATTACGAAATTCCAAATAAAGGCAGAAAATACAACCTGAGGTGCCATTTATTCCCAACATGCGGGGATTAGTTTGTAATTGTATTTAACAAAAAAGAGAACTCCTGAAGAATCCTCAGAAAAGTACAAAATGTTTTAGGGCTTGCAATAAGCAATACATAATCAAATAACAAAATAGTAATAAACAAAAACAACGACGTCGACGATCGTGCAAAGAAATAATATTATAACAACAAAAAAAACCTTTAATGCGCAATGAATAAAAGCGATAACAAATATTTGACGTTTTCATTACCGATAAAAAACTAAAACTAAGACTGAATCACGGCATTCGCAAATTCCAAAGAAAAACATTACAAAATTGCAAACAAAGGCACAAAATAACCTAAGGTGGCATTCATTCCCAACATGGTGGTATTACAATTCCTGGCATGTTTCGCAAAAGGTGCAGCTTGATTTTTGTGCATTGTTATGCCGTCGGCATCTGGCCAAGCCGTGTGGGAACAGAACGTTAGAACAACTGATAATGAGGCTTAATTGGAAAGATTTTTTGTGCCTCTAATTGCCTCGGGACTCCGTGTTTTCTTGGAAATACACGATTCTATTGTCGTTTTTCAGATTGCCTCCAGTTCCGTCGTTACGCAAGACATAACGGATTTGGAATTTACGATCAAGCTTATAATGATTTGTGCACAAATGCTTTTTTGTTGTTTATTCGGCTTGCAGTTTTACGGTTTTGTGTGGTTTAAGTCTATTACTCTGGTAATTTGTTTGATATATTGTCGGAAGTTGGACGGGTTGGAGGGAATATTGCTAGTTTATTAGCAATGAATTTATATTGGTACAATTTTAAAATAATTTATTTTTTGCAATGGTAACATATTACAATAGGTAAGTTATGCTATACTAAAATCTTTTTTCTGAACCCAATAGCAGTTATTTAAATATATAGTAAAGTTAAAGAATCGTAAATTTATTTTCTAAGAGACAATAGACTTTAAATAAATTGATAGAAAGTATCATGTTCCTTTAATAGAAGCATTTTTTTATATTCCTTAAAGTTTAATATAGTAACCATAAAATATTTCAATGTGTGCTACAGTACACGTATTGGACTAAACGAAGGCTACGCTTACAAATTGAAGTACAATTAATAACAAAGCACTTAAGTATATTTCAACCAAAATAATCCACATAAACTTCAAATTTACAGCGTCTATTTTCTTAACGAAAATTAACTTCGCATTGCGAGATCGCAAAAAATACACCTATTACCGCCATCTTCTCAGTTCGGGAAGCCTAAAAAAGTGAAAATATTTCAATGTTAACACCCCAATATATAGATTGATGGTTATTTCACAAAAACGGGAGCAAGTTTGCCCGTGTACTGTACTGGTATCGGCTATATATCAAGTTAAGTGCTGAAGTTCGGCGTGTTAGTTAAACTGGCCTACATGTATGGATGAAGTTACCATGGTTTGACGTTAAAGAGAAGATAAGGATGTAGTTGGTTTCACATCCAACTGTCTTCCAGTTAGTACCTAAAACGGAACTCTGTATGAAAATGGGACTACACTTATTTCATTATTAAAATAATAATAAAAAATGGCAAGAATTTTAATTCAAAAAGAAAGAATTATAAACAAAGACAGCTCATTCATTCCAATTCCTCACAATATATCAGATATTCGGACAAAATATATATACCTAGTCTGTTGTGGGAAAGGTAAGGAGCGCAAAAAGCTAAAATTGCTTTCTCATATTTTATAGTTCATCCTATATTCATCGGTTTTAAAGTTGCTAGGTTCCGACAAAAACGGGACTGTAAAGTCATAGTTCCGTTTTTGGAAATAGAAGAGTTTTAGTCACTCTCATATGATGTCTTCACATTAATAACACCTATAGTGGGTAATGTCTATTGAATTACGTAAGGAGGACAAAAATAAACTCTTTTTTGAAAGTTCCATTTTTTTAATTTCGACAAAGTCTTAGTTTCGGTTGCAAGATTTTTTGTGACATAAATATCGTGTTTTGCGGCTAATTGGACGTAAAATTACGTAAGGCTAAATGAACTGTTTTTTTTTCAGTTCCGGTTTCGTCTTTCAGATGCAGATGATGCAGAGTCTTTCTTACATGATTTTTGTGACATCAAAAGCGTACCTTGTGACGTAAATTAAGTAAGTGAGACTAAAATGTACGTTTCTTAAAGTTCCATTATCGTTATTCGGACGCAAGCTCATTTACATGAATTTTACTACCAACACGAATACATGCAATCATAGCATGTCTTCCGACTAATGTAGGTCATATACCTTAGTTACAAAAACAAGACTATAGAATTTATTGTAATCAACAAACAATCGAAGCGATGACGCATATCAGTCCCAAGATTTACATTCAGGTGTGTTTACAAATTGCTTTGCAATTAATACCAATGAATATTATAACGGGCAGTGTTCCTAAAACATTTTGATCTACGATCGGCTAGCACGCTAACGATCAAAGTTGGATAGTTCTCTAATAACGCGTGCTAATGGCGTTCATCACGATATCGGCCATTAACCACACCGACATTCCGCCGTGTGTAATAGATGTCCGCTTCTAAATAATAGTGTTAAAAAGTTCTCAAGGGGTTATGTTTTGGATAAACCCCTGGTCTGCAGCTTCACGGCGTTTGACGCTATTTCGTGTTTTCGCAAACTCCCGTAAGTTGCGGAAACACGAAATTGTGTCAAATTTAAGCTACGAAATTTGGAGATAGATTTTGCTAAGGTGACTTATCCTTTACAAGCCGAATATTACGGGACATAAATCTAAGACTCCTGAAGATGACCAAGACGATCGGCTTTGTGCTCTATGCATCCAGTTTTTATTCTTGACCTTCTGGTGACTTTCTGGTCATAGGTTTTACTTAGTGAAGAACTATTGATCCTTATGCTAAATTAAAATGAAATAAAGACCGTTACCGACAGTCTATATTTCCGAATGTAAGGATTGTGGTTGGTAACGATGTGCTGGAGCAAGTGAATGAGTTTGTATATCTTGGATGCGCCTTCAGTAAGGATGGGAAATACACCGCTGACATAGAGAGAAGAGTGAGTGCAGGGAACAGAGTGAATGGTGCGATGGGAAAGCTACTCGGGAGCCGGCACTTAAGCCATAAGGCGCAGCTGGCCATACATAACGGAGTTCTTGTCCCAACGCTGTTATATGGTAGCGAGAGCTGGGTATGTAAGAAGGAGAATGAAAGTAGGATAAATGCGGTAGAAATGCGAGCTCTGCGGAAGATGTGCGGAGTGAAGCTGACCGACCGCATTAGCAACAGCATAGTAAGACAGCGAGTAGGTATGAAAGATAGTATCGGTGTAAAGATGAGAAAGGGCATGCTCCGTTGGTTCGGGCATATAGAAAGAATGCCAGAGGAAAGAATGACAAAACAGATATACAATGTGAAAGTGGAAGGATGCAGGTACCGGGGAAGACCTAGACTATCTTACCACGACCAAATAAACCGAGTCTTATCTGATGGAAAAGTCAAGAGTCTCCGTAACCGGCGAGCGTGTATGAGACGAACTATGAGAGTCGAGGAAGCCAGAGAGGTATGTAAGGAAAGAACCTGTTGGAACTCTGTACTCTCTGCCTACCCCGCAAGGGATCTGGCGTGAGGTTATAGATAGATAGATAGATAGATATATTTCCCAAGCGAGAATGGCAGATATGTACTGTGTGCGTCAACGATGAAACATCGATGTAAGTCCCAATGCAAGACTAGTACCACTATACCCGGAACAATAATTCAGACTCCAATAACATAGGATTTGAAACATTCGTGGTCACCAGCCACCACCCACCACCAACTATACCAATGAGGCAGGAAACACTAAAAATCAGTTTAACCCCACACATCATCTGATTTCTGTAGTTATTTATATTGCAATTATTATTATGTCATTGTCTTTTGTCCTCCTCATCAATCAAAAGACGCCCACAGGACGTAGTCCTATCCCGAAGATTGCTACGACGACCTGCCTCATGCTGTAGGAATATAGTTTTTTCCCGTGACTTTAACCAGTTCATCTGTTCTACTTTAGGAGAGCCTGCTCACCAGAAGAAAGATCGTTTGTTCTCTTTGTATGTGGTTAAGTAAACGTATTTTCTTTTTTTCTTTCATAAGAACTCACTTTATGCTTTCCAAGGTTGGTGACAGCACAGCCCAGCACCGCTTCTCGTCCTAGGAAAAACGTGTGATTCCCAATAGGCCGCTCAAACTCAGGCTCTTCTAAAAACTTCTTGGTTGTCATATAGGAGTCTGTAACAAAGAATAAATAGAATCAGTATGATTACTACATTATTTTTTACGGTTTATTAGAAATCTTAATTTACATTTTTAGGTTTGAAAAATTGTCTTCAAGAGGTTGTTCAAGAAATATGTGAAATTGTGTAAAGACTAATAGAGTTACGTGTTGAATGCTGACCTTAAGGTAGACCAAATACGATTTGATTGCTTTGCGAATATCCTTCCCAGAAGTGAGTCAATATAAATGGAAAAAAAATTGAAATTGTCTGCCCAAAAATAGCGAAAATCTCACCATTAGTCACATTAAGACAAAAAGAAGTAAATGAAATGTGGGTGTACTTAGTGCACCTCTTTTATCTTTTCTAGGCTTATAGAAGTGATGGGTATCCTACTAATATAGTAAATGTGAAAGTCTGTATGTATGTTTAGATGTTTGGATGTTTGTTACCCAATCACGCAAAACACCTCAATGGATTTAAATGAAATTTGCCACATAGAGAGTTTATTACCTGGATTAATATATAGGATACTTTTTATCCCGCAAAAAAAAATGGAAAGTTCCTGTTAAAATCAACGCGGACGGAGTCGCGGTCAGAAACTTGTATAATATATTACTAATATAGAACTTCCCCAAAGATCACCACAGTAGCTAGTTCATCCTCTTTACATCCTGTATCATTATCAGCTCAAAAACGTCCACTACGGAACAAAAACTTCCTTAAAGATTGCACCACAGATTGTGCTGTACGCATCCAACTTTACCCGCGACCTTTACCGGGTCTACCTTGTGAGGACCAAGCTACTCCTAACTCAAACTCAAATAATTTATTTTGTATAAGCCCTGCGGGGGCGCTTACAAAAAGTCAATTAACATTTTTTTTATTCTGACTACTACTATACCACCCGGATCGGAGCGCGGCCTCCACTGAGAAGATCCGGCGAAAAAACTTAGCGTCTTTTTTATTTACTTCTTTTTCTTTTTTTCCTTTTTTCTTTTTTCAATCATATTGTGTGGATACAATGTTTAGGTTACAATTAAATAGTTTACGATCTAAGTCCAGTGTGATGCCTTACGATCGAGATATAAATCTGATGATGATATCTGTAAAGAGTGTCTAAAGGATTCCAGATGCACCAGTCCCCACAAGCAGCACCCGTTCACGAGTATGACTGCTGGAACAACCATCACTCCCCTCAACCATATTGGAGGGAAGGGAGTGGCCCGTGCCAGACAGCCACCGCAACCACATTATAGTGATCCACGTTTTCCTATATTTAATCGAGAACACTTCTACATCATCAGGCCAGGTTCTTTCTCAACAGTTATCTCTCGCTTCTTTCACTCTCACACTTCGTTTCATATGCGCTCACCGGTCATAGAGGCTCTTGACTTGCCTTTCAGAGAAGGAACACCCTACTGGGTCATGGTAAGATAGTCTAGGTCTTCCCTAGTACCTGCATCTTTTCACTTTTGCATTTTATATCTCCTGGGAAATGTAGTTTAATTTTCACAAACTCATAACTACCCCAGGAATAGTTAAATATGAAAGTTCATTCAATATTTTCACAGGAGCGAAGTTGCGACTTCTCATTATAATTCCCGAACTAACTCAAGTGCTAACAGTTGGCTCTGTTTTGACAGCTTGGAAGCAGATCCCTCATTTGCATAGATCAGAGCTTAACTTTGAAACCGAACAGTTATATCCATACATAGAAATTGTATTAATAATTATTATTTCCCGTGACTTCGTGTGGATTATTTCTGTGTCTAAGTAGTCCTTTCTCCAAGATGCAATCAGACAAATTTCCAGTTTTATCATAATCTAATATTTTTGTGCATTGAATGTTCCCGTCCCAACTGCGTTGGCGTTAGTATTAACGCCTGCGTCAAAACGCATTTTAAACAAGGCGCTTAGAATAACGAATCAACCTTAGCTACATTTGCGTGTAACGTCTTTATTATGATATAGCTGTTTCCCGCGGCTTTGCATGCGTTTATTTTATAATTTGACATAGATAAGTAGGACTTTTTGGAATGATACTTTTCCAAGACTTAAGATACACCTCCAAGTATCTTTTCAATCTGTTCAGCCGTGTTAATATGGAGAAATAAAAACAACTATCCTGAAATCTTGCATTTCCCAAGGTAAAAAGTAGTCAACAATCTCTGAGAAACTCTACAATTTCCAATGATAGTGTATTTAAAATCAGTTCCACCGTTTTGGATATTAACACGGACAAACTTTTCTTTATTGTGTCTGTATGTGCATAAAATATATTCTCTATTTCAAAATCACAAATCCCAAATCAATATTCCCGTGTGCTGTGCGAGGTTCGTACCTGCGACTATTTGACAAAGTTTTATCGCTTAAACCAAGTCATCTTTGTTTCCCAAAAGTATTTATAAACTCGACTTAAATATGAGTAAATTTCCGCTGTAGAACAATTTCAGCAGGACCCCAGGTTTACAGTCGCCGATGAAGAGAAAGAGGGAAATCGACAGATTGCCAGGCTTTTCTTTCGGCAAAATAAGATTAATATCTTTGGACCTTCATGCAGGCCGGTTATAGCCCACCAAATGCATATAATGCAGGATAATATCGGCATGATCTAGTGTGTAAACAAAGTTAAATATTATTATTTTGCGACTTAAGATACTTTAATACTATCTACCAATCTATATCACCACGTCAGATTCCTTGCGGAGTAGGCAGAGATTTCAGATTTCCAACAGGTTCTTTTCTTACAGACCTTTCTGGCTTTCTCCACTCTCATAGTCCGTTTTATATACGCTCGCCGGTTACGGAGACTCTTGACTTGCCCTTCTAATAATACACGTTATATTTGGTTATAGTAACATAGTCTAGGTCTACCCCAATATCAATGTTCTTCCACTTACTCATTTTATATCTCTGGGTTTCTTTCATATTAAGTTTCTTTATAATCCGTTCAGACATTTTAGTATGAAGAAATAATAAATATTACACAGAAGTCATGGTATTGTAATTTTGCTATGTTATATATTTTTCGTGATAAAAAGTTCTTGTAAGACACCTTCATAAAAAGTTTCAAATAAATTCATTTAGCCAGCTATGTCGCAAGAAGCGTGATTCTTTCCGGGATAAACACCGGTGCATTTAGTAGTGTACCCTATCCCCCCACAGTGACTGTCCCAACCGAGGGCGCCTCTTCAAGGCGCCCTCGAGTATGTCGCCCCTTGCCCTTCTGGCTCGAGCGTAGTGGTTGCACGCTCGCCCTTAAGTCCGGTGAAGCTGTAAAGGCCTCGCGGCCAACAGTGTACATCACTCACACACACACACTCCGGGATAAAAAGTATCTCCAATATTATTTCGAGACCTAAAACACCTAGAAAGTGTTAGTAAGATCCATTCTGCCACATTAGTATGAAGAAATAACGGCTATCCCGGAAGAACTATGTGTGGATATATTGTATATTTTATCAACTTCCACAAGACTTATTTCTCTATCAACTATCTCAATCACCGGGTTCAGTCTTAGCCCCACTTAGCCCGCACAGGTGGTCTTTGTGTATTATAAACTAAACTAAAGCGTGATCTTATTCAACACACACCACTAACGCCGTCTCAAAAAGTGCAAGTCTATATTAATCGTCGTTAAAGTTTCGTATCCGGCCCATTCACCGTTAGAGTTCTCTCCGGTTGAAACAATCCTGAATGCATCGTCAGTTTAGGCACGAAATCAAGATGAGTGTTTAAATCAAACGTGTATGAACAATTTCCAGTAAGTGGTTTTAACTACTGAAAAGTTTTTCGTGAGGAGACGAACCTGAGTCCAATATCAATGGACGGACGAATTCATGTGTAGGCAAAACCGCATAGTTTACGTCGTAACATTGCAGTTCGGGACAAACAGTAATAAAGTTTTGTGGGTTATCCAGCGACAATCTAGTAGCTTAAGTTGTTTTAGAACAATGAATGATTTATCAAAATCGACTCTTATTTTCTTTCCTCAGAAACTGTTATATTTTTCAAAAATATGAGTATACAGAGCTATGATCCATAGTACAAGCTACAACTACCCAAAATTTCTTTGAAATCCATCAAACAGGTATGGTGTAAATTGTCCTTTTAGAAATTTAATGTTACGTTTATTTTTGTGTTTTCTTAAAAACCATTTGATTTTTCGGGATAAATACTAGTTCATATGTTATCTTACATTTTAAGATATCCGCATGCAAAGTTTCATTAAAATCTGGTTAGTAATTTTTGCGTTATGACGGTTCATACCCTTGGACATATAGATAGACAGACAAACAGACACGAAAGCCAAAAACTATAGAATTGGCTTCTAAATCAATAGAATGATATCCGTGGGTTGTTATTTTCAAGAAATATACACAGACATGACTTCCTTAAAATTTTATTATATGTAGTATGTAAACATATAGATGCTTTACTTTTCCCTACAAACTGTTAGATTTCCTGAAAACGTAAATATTAACTATGTTGTCTGTCATATAAAATATCTTCATGCTAAGTCTCACTGACATCTGAAAAGTAGTTTTGGAACACTGCATGATAAATCAAAATCGACTTTTTTCTCTTTCCTCAAAAACTGTTAAGTTTTACGAAAATATAAGTACACAGAGTTGTGGCCTTTTGTACAGGTTACAATAACACAAAATTTTATTAAAATCCATCAAACAGGTTTGGAGTAAAGTGTCTTTTCAGAAATACAATATTTCGCTTATTTTCGTCTTTTCTGGAAAAACCTTTTGATTTTCCGAGATAAATATTATACAATATGTTAGCCAACATTTTAAGGTATCCACTTGAAAAGTTTTAGTCCGCCCAGTAGTTTTTGCGTGATGACGGTTCATACCCTCCGACAGACCGACAGACAGACAGATAAACAGACAGGAAAGCCAAAAATTGTAGAATTGGCTTCTACGTCGACAGAAGGATTCCCCTGGGTTGTTATTTCCTAAAATATTCCATGTACAGACACGACTTCCTTACAGTTTTATTACATGTATGTATATGTATAAATTTTTCGCATAAGATGGGTAGTGTACAGTTCTAAGTATCAAACGAAATTAATATTCATTCAATGGGTATTAAGGGCTAAAACCGTAAGTATAGAAACGGGTTATGTGTCGTATTGGCATTGAATAAAGTAAAATTTTCTTTGCCACTTACAACTGTCACAGTTACCCATGTTACATGAAAAATACTATACTATATTTATTTATTATTTAACACATTACGACGCAAGTGTAGCAAGAACTAACACACACTTTTTTTCAACTTTGGAAAATCCCTTTTATATGGCTCTTTGAACTCTCAGCGCCGATATAAGAAATTTATTTTTGTGCTGAATTCTGCCCCCACCAGTCCACCATCTTGAATTTAAAAATGAAAGTCATAATTTTAAACAAAGAACTATATTATATATATAACTAGTGACCCGCCCCGGCTTCGCACAGGTAAATGATACACATAAACCTTTCTCTTGAATCACTCCGTCCAATAATGGAAACCGTATAAAAATCCGTTCGGTAGTTATTGAGTTTATCGCGTTGAGACAGACAGACATACGCGGCGTGGGTCTTTTATAGGTGATAGTGATAACTCAATCCTTAAACTCAAATGATAAACAATATTCTTTTATGTTATTGGCATACAATTCTAGACTTCAATATGCTCCTGAGAAGTTTTCGGTAAAAAACCACAAGAACATTTTGACCGATTCGTATTTAGGATTGCTAGCCGTACCAAGCAGCACTAGACTAACGATTAATTTCACTGTAAGTACACAAACAAAGCAGTAAGCAACCCCAATAATATAAGCATAAGGCATAAAATTGCATACCTCAGACAATCTGACTAAATAATTACTCCCAGACTCTGAGGTTTTAACTGTATCAATAATATTCAATAATTAACAACATAGGCGCTTTATCGAAAATAAACCCTATTTGCTTCACAACAGAGTATATATTTCAGTATTTTAGAGTATTATTAAAGCATAGACGAAACGACTTAGGGCTATTATTTCGTTTTCAAATTTCACGGCTGAAATCTTACAGATAGGCAGTTAAAGTTTATAATTGTTGGGTCTTAGTTTAATAGCATTTACATAGATCAACTATTCTGCTATCTTTTATTTAATAACCCTCCTGGTTTAAAAGGTACGTAACGTTTTTTCAGTTTCCCAGTGTATGTATATATGTCTTGCCGTGTGGTTCCCGGCTAAGAATTGGACCAACACAACTCATCCCATTGGGCGTCGTACAAGGCGACTAAAGGACAACTAGGAAATGGGCAGCAGTATTTTCCTAGATACTTCCACGACCAATAAACTGCGCTCGCCAACCCGCCAGCCAAGCGTGGCGAATAAGGCAAATCCCCCCAATTATTATGGAGGAAATGTATAAAACCAGGCCCCTAGTCCCCGGCGGTCCTGTTCGTCCTGACCACGGTAGTAGCTATAGTAACGACAGGACAAGGGGTGCGAATAATCTCCGGCAGAGATTGGGCTACTAGAAACAATGGAAAATGGCCCTGGTGACATACAACGCACGCATGCTGAGGACCGATGAGAAGCTAGTTGAGCTGGAAGAAGAGATAAACAAGTTGCGGTGGAGTACTGTTGGTTTATCGGAGTTCCGAAGAGAGAGAAAGGACACGATAACCTTAAAATCCGTACCTGATACTCAGAATATCTAAAAGATATTCGCTAAAGGTCATACAGGTCTACGCATCGACTTCGGCATACTGAGATGATGAGGTCGAAGTTATGTATGAGGACATTTGTAGAGCCATACATACTTCTAAAGCACACTTTACAGTGGTTATGGGTGACTTCAATGCGCGGCTGGGCAAACGGGGAGATGATGAGTTGAGAGTGGGGCAATTTGGATACGGGTAGCGCAACCCCAGGGGTCAGAGTCTGGCCGAATTTCTGGGGAAAGAGGGACACTTTATGATGAACTATTTGTTCCAGAAGCCGTCTCATAGGAAATGGACCTGGATGAGCCCTTATGGTTCCACAAAAAATGAGATAGACTTCATTATGAGCACCAAGCGACAAATATTTAATGATGTATCCGTGATTCACAGGGTAAAAACCGGCAGTGATCACCGAATGATCAGAGGTGCATTAAATATTAATGTCAAAATGAAAAGATCGCTTCTGATGAAGTCTACGCTCCGACCTTCTTATGCACATATCCAAAATCTCGAAACCTTTCAACTCAAATTGTCAAATTGCATGGAATTACTAGACAGCAGCGCATCAGTGGACGAGATCAACAACAGGCTGGTAGAGACTGTCCATACGGTCGGGTCCAAGTATTTTAAGCCCCTCCGTAAAAATAGGCCTCAAAAACTATCTGACTTCACCCGAAACCTCATGGCTGGTCGACGTTCCATGAGTGTCATGGAACGTCGCCCAGTCATCCAAACCGATGATGATAAGTCCTATAGGCAGCTCAATGGACAAATATTGAAGTCCTTGCGACACGATTTACGATCCCTCAATACAAGACATATTGAGGAGACCATAGAGCAGTACAAGGGCTCCAAAATATTCACAAGAGATGCGTCTATTGGGCAAAGCTAGTGGACGAAGCTGAAGACGGAGGACGGAAACGTAACGCCGAATAGGTCAGAGGCGCTCAGGGAGATAGAGAGGCTCTATGGGCAATTATATACCTCAGTAGCTAAAACTGTTGTTGACTTGGTAAAAGACCCAAGAGCCAAGCTAACCCGACACTAGACTGAAAATATCCCGGACATCAGCCTATACGACACTAGGATGGCTCTCAAACAATTTAAAAACAAACAAAGCACCGGGCGAAGACGGAGATACCACAGAGCTTCTGAAGGCGGGTGGAACGCCGGTACTTAATGTCCTTCAGAGGCTGTTTAATTCCGTCTTGCTCGAAGAGAAAACGCCGGAAGCATGGAACAAGGGTGTGGTGGTACTGTTTTTCAAGAAAGGTGATAACACTTTATTAAAGAATTATAGGCCCATCACACTGCTGAGCCATGTTTTTAAGTTGTTTTCGAGTCATCACGAATCGTCTCGAACGCAGGTTTGATGACTTCCAGCCTCCCGAACAAGCCGGTTTCCGGAAAGGCTTTAGTACCATAGACCACAAACATACGCTGCGGCAGATTATACAGAAGACGGAGGAGTATAATCGGCCACTATACTTGGCGTTTGTGGACTATGAGAAAGCCTTCAATACGATCGTGACTTGGGCGGTTCTAACATCTCTCCAGCGATGCCGCATTGACTATCGGTACATCGAAATATTGAAGTGCTTATATAGTGTGGCAGTGCACGAAGGCGATCCCCATAAAAAGAGGAGTAAGACAGGGAGACATACATCATTTCTCCGGAACTGTTTACGGCCACCTTAGAGCTCTTCAAGCGTTCAAGCTCTTGGAATGGCGAGGACTTGGCATCAATATCAATCGCGAATACATCACTGACCCTCAATGTTCCGACGACATTGTAGTCATGGCGGAGTCGCTGGAAGATCTAGGACGAATCCTCGGTGACCTTAACAGAGTATCTCAACAAGTGGGTCTTAAAATGTACCTGGACAAAACAAAAATAATGTTTAACGTCCATATCGTACCCACCGCACTCACCGTTGGAAACTCTACTCTTGAAGCTGTCGACCAATACATATACCTGGGACAGGCAGTCCAGCGAGGTATGTCCAACTTTGAGAAAGAGGTCAATCGACGAATCCATTTCAGCTGGGCAGCGTTCGGGAAACTGCGCACAATCTTCGCATCCAAAATACCTCAGTGCCTTAAGACTAAAGTTTTTAGTCAATGTGTGTTACCAGTGATGACATACAGATCAGAGACGTGGTCTCTTACAATTGGTCTCATAAAAAAGCTCAGAGTTGCTCAGCGAGCTATGAAAAGAGCTATGCTCGGCGTTTCTTTACGTAATCCAATCAGGAATGAGGAAATACGTAGAAGAACCAAAGTCACCGATATAGCCCTCAGGATTAGCAAGCTGAAGTAGCAATGAGCGGGCCACATAGCATGAAGATCGGACGGGAGTTGGGGTAGAAAGATTCTAGAGTGGAGACCACGTATTGGCAACCGCAGCGTAGGACGGCCGCCTTCCAGATGGGCCGACGATCTTGTGAAAATCGCAGGAAGTCGTTGGATGCAGGTGGCGTCGGTCCGGTTACGCTGGAAAGCGATTGAGGAGGCCTATGTCTAGCATTGGACAAGTATAGGTAGAGATGATGATGATGATGTAAATATGTGTATTTTTAAGACCAACGCTATGAAAACTTGCGCATGCTGATATGCAACATAATGCAAGGTTCGATTTTTGTCTTATTAGTGGAGGTGAAACAAACTACAGGGTATATGATATTTAATATAGCGAATGCAAATTGCTTGCCGGTTACGGCGGTCTTTGAAACGAACTATGTGAGTGGAGGAAGTCAAAGAGGTATGTAAAGATTGAACCTGTTGGAACTCTGTACTCTCTGCCTATCCCCCAAGGGATATGACGTGATGATACAGATAGATCAATAGAATGCTAATCAAAAAAAGAAGGAATAAAAATGTATATTTTGGCTTCTATGACAATACGGGTATGAAATAAAATTTTGTAAACAGAACTTTTCACAATTACATTCTCCTAACGCAATCTAGTTATTCATGTTTTTAATAATTTGGTATGACCTATATCCCCAAGTGGGGGTGGCAGAGGTGTACTGTGTACATTCGCAAATTGCCTCCGATGTAAGATGTTCAATGTAATAGCAGGGGGCAACTTACTGCCTTTATACTGAGTGCAGCTCCAGAGAACAGAATAATATTTTTGATAGGAAAAATGCTTTGTCCGACCTAAAGATCATACTCAGAACCTGGTGATCGTCAGCAGCATAATTTATCTATATCATCACGCCAGATTCCTTGCAGGGTAGGCGGAGAGTACAGAGTTCCAAAAGGTTCTTTCCTTACATTCCTCTCTGACTTCCTCCACTCTCATAGTTCGTGTCATACACGTTCGCCGGTTACGAAGACTCTTGACTTGACACAACAACAACAATTTGTTTTAGTAACTCAAACTATTCCTACAAAACATAGTACGTAACTATATAAAGCTATTTATAGCACTCGAACATAAAAATAATACTGGCAATAAAAAGTCGAAAGCTCTAAAAGTGCTATAAAATAACTTGCATAAAGAGCGAGGCGGTCGTGAAGTCATAACGTCGCGCGGCCGAGGCAGTTCGCACCTGTCACCGAATGCTAATGCATGACGCCTCATTGCCTCATGTAGACCCAACGAGGACTATACGGACGTGGACCAAGGACGAGGCGAGGCGATTGAGTGATGCAGTCAAAGATATTGGAGTAACAAGAATAGTTTAAAAAACTCGAATGTAAAATATACGTTGAAATATTTTTTTGTCACTTGACATTTTTTACATTCTACTGTTTCTATATTGATGAACTCAGAATTCATTCCTCTTCGATTTGACATTGATACAAAAGCAAAAAAAAGGGTAAAAAGAAGCTAGGAATATTTATATCAACTCGAACACAATGCTGGCTGTAAAAAAAGACTACGTTAATATGGCATGCATAAAAGGCGAGCTGGTCGTGACGTCAAAGTCGTGCAACTGAAGCAGTTCGCACCTGTTACCGTATGCTAATGCATGATACCTCATGTACACCCAGCGAAGACTAGACGGACGTGGAACAAAGACGAGGCAAGGTAATCGAGTGATTCAGTCAAAAGAAAGATATTGGAGTAACCATCGATACATTACAACTAGATACACAGTCCTGTTCAAAAGTTACACTAAAAACGTCCCTGAATCGACGTGAGTAGTAATAGGTATGAAATAAACATAATTTAGGGCATATTGTACCTTACTCGTATTACTTAAAGTTGTATTTGCATAGCATTGACCAAAAAGCAATAAAATTTTAAGGCCGAAGCTCACCGGTAGAACCCAAAGTGAGTGTTCCGCGCCTAAGAGAGAAAGAGACAGTTGCGGACTGCATGCAATATATGCGGTATATATTTATATATTTAAATCTAAATTAAAATGCATCATTTTAATGCAAATATAGACAACATAGTATAGAATATAATTAATATGAAGTGATAGTTACTTGAAATAGAACATTTAGGAGTGATAGTAAATTAAAATAAAACATTTTTAAATACTGTACGAATACAATACGAATATCAAACTTCCAATTTTAATGAGTTCTCTACTATTTTTTTTAAACTCTTTGGTACCCAAATTAACCATAAAATTTAATAAATAATTAACTTTTTTATGCGTATTGAGGTGTGTGTAAGAGAAAAATAGTAAGTGAGAAATACATTTAAAATAGCCGTAGTACTTTGAATAATTATTAAATTTTGTTTAATACAGTAGAGTATGTCTACCTTGGACAAGTTGTCCAATTTGGTAGAAACAACTTCGAGAAAGAAATCAACCGCAGGATCCAATTGGGTTGGCAGCATTTGCCAAACTACGTCATGTTTTCTCTTCGCCTATACCGCAATGCCTGAAGACTAAATTCTACAACCAATGCGTCCTACCTGTTATGACTTACGGCGCCGAGACGTGGCCACTCACAGTGGGACTAGTCCACAAATTCAAAGTCGCACAGCGGGATCTAGAGGCAAAGCGCATCGCTATGTATACGCGATGTCCTGGGTTCAAATCCTAGGTGGAACAAACGTAACGAAAAATTCTCAGTATGAGTCCGGAGTCTGGAATTGTGCCCGATATATGGTAATAGGCTCACCCCTATTACATGGGACCTAACATCGTCGGCGAAAAGTGGGTTTACTCAGTACACCTCTGCCACCCCCGCTTGGGGAATATAGGCACAACGGTGTTTTATTATTCTAAAAAACAACACTACATAAGCTAGGTAACCTAGGGCAGTAATTATATCTTCGAGGGTTGTGCGATGAGAGTTCAATGTTTTGATCGTGTTAAATCCTTAAGTAATAACCATGGTTTTGTTTTTGTCTCATCATAAATAGTTTTTCAAAAATATACCAAGTGTATCATAAATAACGCAAGACCTCAGGCACCCCGATTAGATCATTGCTTGAATTCAAGACGAAAACCAAATTTCCAAACTTAAAGTATTTTTTTCCTTTTTTAAGCACTTTTATACCCCCATTACGTAACAATAAAACTTGTACGTGGAGTTGTGCGTAGTTAGAAATGCGTTTTATAAAAACCAGTTTAAATCTCCAAATTACTATAAATCAAAAATAAATATAGTTTTTTATAGCACAATGAAGGAGAAAAACAAATTTGCAAATTTTAAAAAATGTGAGCTACTTTTGAAATGATTGGAATTAATTAAAGGTCTTGTGCTAACATTATATTATAGTATATTTTACACTGTGTTGTCCTCTTCAACGTCTAGCAAAAGGGGTGACTTTAGTATTATTTGAATATCCAATTTTACATCTAAATTACTAAGATATTATTCCCATTCAAAACTGTAGATATCTACCTCAATCAAAACCAATTCAAACAACTGCCAACAATATATCGGTTTCAAAAACCCCGAACAAAGTTTGCCTCGACAAATGTGCTCACACTTCAATAATTTCGTTTCATATCGCAATAGTTCGCTCGATTTACTCAGCCATTGTTTGGTAGGTTTTTGATGGTTTACCGTTCTAGCGGTCGATTGTTAATATGAATTACTTGTTTTAATTGGCTGTTGTTCAGCTGATGACATATTTGCCTCTTAGGAGTCCCTGAGGACTGAACGGCCTACAGCGATCGACTTTTTATCGACCGGGAGAGAGACAGTGAGGCAATTATGTTACAAATGAATAATAAGGGACGGATATATTGAGGGCGTGCTCGGAAATAAACGACGTATGGGCAAGAACAAATTTTATCGTTGTCTAAAAAAACTACACTGAAATAAAAAACCGCTTCAATTATTCTCTATGATTTTAAGTAAATTTTATTCACTAGTTTTTAAACGTTTCGCGTTGGACTAGAAAAAGGAAAGCAATAGAGATAACTTTCGTTTTTTTTTCTATCGAGAATTTTTTTTCTAATTGTGTATTCCTTTGACCAGATCCTATAATATAGAGTCAAAATTCATAATATTTCTAAATATTAAGTATCTAATCCATATACTTCTTGAAGTGCAAAGAGTACAAAAACGCGTGTTTTTAGGCGGTAGCCCCTTAATATGAACAGATTGATGTTAGAAACGCTATCGAGTAGATATGGGCATATCTCATCCACTCTCTTCACATGAAAAGTTTAGAAAATAAGAATGAATATAGTAAAAATATTTTCTTACAATGTTAAGATAGCGTAAACGGTTTTTGCTTAGCTTATAGTGTGACAAGGATGTTTTGGCCCGTGGATGACATTAACAGGGCGTTGGTGTCTAATCAGTGTTTTCATTTAGTAAAATTTTCCTACTATCAGGGAAAAGTTTCACACGGTTACTAATTAAAAAAGAACCTGGGTAACTTTCATAACAAAAAGGTAACTCTGTGACTGTAAAGAAGTGACATTTCACTTGATGACAGCATTGATTCCAATTTTGTCCGTTGGCCAAAAGACCCTTGTACGACTGTAACTTGACGTTTGACTGACACGAACAATTTGAGGTTATAGTAACTTTCTCGAGAAAGAGTTTTGTCACTTTCACTTTTATTATGTAAATTTTTAGTAAATCCTTTCAGGATAGCATATCAACTCGTTAGCATTATACTAACGTGAATCTGTTCGTGTTAAGCCCTCTATTTCGTATCTGTACTGAAAATGAGAAAAAATAAATTGACGTCTTTATACATTAAGGCGATCAGCAGATTGTCAAAATATATCGGCATGGCAATTTATTTTTCCTTTTTTTTCAATACTGACGCTACTTATCATCTCTATATTGAAGGATAAGCAAATTTGACGTTAGCGTGACGCTAGCAAGTAATCGTGCTATCACTTTCATGTTCATTAACGGCTGGTTTCAATATTTAACTAAAGGATAGATTTGCCTACAACGGATAGAAATTTAACATATTTTGTAAGGAAATCTATCAAAATTCTACTGTTGAATATTGAAACTGGCCATAAGTAAATTTGTAGTATATGACAAGGATACCATATCACCTCGCTAGCGTCACGCTAGCATATATCTTTTCATCCGACCCTCTCTGATATAGAACTGATTATCTTTATACGGAGAGACACTAAAAATCCCCTTAATATATTTGCTTGCGGTCACTACCTTCCCTCCAATATGGTTGAGGGGAGTAATGGCTGTTCCAGTAGTCATACTCGTGAACGTGCTTGTGGGGACTGCTCCATCTGGAATCCTTTAGACACTCTTTATAAATAACTTTATGAGCCTCATATCTCGGTCATACGGCATCACACTGGAGCTGGATTGTAAACTATTTAATTGTTACTTTAACATTGTATCCATACAATATGATAAAAAATAGAAAGGAAAAAAGAGATAGTGAATTAAATAAAAAAAGACAAGCCCGCTGAGCTTTTTCACCGGATCTTCTTAGTGGAGGCCGCGTTCCGATCCGGTAGTAGATTTGTAGTTAAATTAGATAGAGAAAAATGTAAATTGACTATTTGTAAGCACCCCAGCAGGGCTGCAATATAAATTATTTGAGTTTGAGGTCGGCAGTGGTAAACATACTCGTAATTACCATTATTGGGGTAATATAAAAATCAAAATCAGTGTTTTCTCAGACTCGAAGAATGCCTCTTACGTATATTTTGTATCGCCTAAGGTATTTTTGTTTGACAAAAAGTTACTAGAACTTCTCCATTGGTCCTCGTCTGTAACTAAATTTTTATAACCAGCTACGAAATAAGTTTATTTATCATTTCGCAACTGTTTCTTCCCATTTTTTAATAACACGTAGCCTCGCACTAGTATTAGTTCCTATATCGTGGGTGTGTTTACAAATATAAAAATTCACATACATAAATACCTAGACCGAAACGAATATTTTTGAGTCAAACAAAGATTTGTCCCGTGCGGGGATCGAACCTGCGGCTATTGGACCGGAGAGTGGGCGGAGCGGCTTAAGCTCTTACCCACTACGCCAAATCATCCCTTAAATTCGGTCCGTAAAATTTTTGTCTAAACATGCGTTGAGAGTCTATGTAGTTGAGTAATAGATATGTTTGTTTTATAAAATTTATAGTCGCTTCTCCTGGTGTGTCAGGTTTTTTACTAAATACCAAATATAAATTATAAGTAATATTATAATAATATAGTAAGTTTTGATCCTTATGAAATTATTATCAATAAGTTAGTTTTGAAATACATAAATTAGGATCTACTCAAAATTTCAGTGGTTTATCTACTAATTAAGGTTTAATAAGTAATGAGTAAGTTTGCAAGTGGCGCTTAGCGAAGTTAATAAGATATGAATTTTAACTGCCCTCCCAAAAGCCGGCTGACGTTAATGAATAAGTTTAGTTTGAGTTAAGGCTAAGTTATTGCTCCAGGTTTTCTTACGAATTTAAAGCTACCATGGTGATTTGATGCGGTTGGCGTTTACGAGGTCCTAGAATTCTAGGTCGGATAAAGCATTATTGATGTATTTCGAGAAATTTTTAGTAGTAGTCATCATCATCATCGTATGGCGATGTACTTCAATAATGCAACATACGATCAAAATTTTATGTCAGAGTGAAGGATCCATTGTTTAGCCTCTGGTGTCAGCAGGTGCAGCCCGTCGAATCCTCCGCTAAATTCCCTAGTAGGGCAGTCCTCCACGATGTGCTGGATAGTTTGCACTGAGTCTCCACAGTCACAGTAAAGAGATTCAGTAATGCCCCATCTGTGCAGGTTAAAATTGCACCTTGCGATTCCGGTTCTGATTCGGTTGATGGAAGACCATACGAGCCGTTGCTCTTTGAGGCCCTGTACCACAGACGAGGCGTCGGCTATGCCGATGTAATCCTGGGAAGCGTTCGAACTCACCCATTGCTTTCTCCACTCTGACCGGATGTTGAAGTGGTTCTGGATTTTGTCGTCGCTCCAAATCGGTTTCCGGGAAGGTAGTCTATGAGCGGGGATGTTTTTGAGGGTCTTTTAGATTGGAATCTCATGGGGGGCTGTCTGAACGGACTTCCGCAACTCACTGTCTGCTGCTTGTTCCCTCCTGAGTTTTGGTGGCGCAATATTTGCAAGTACCGGCAACCAAGAGGTGAGCGTGTATTGAAGTGTACTGGTTATGACTCGCATCACTCTGTTAAGCTGATCATCCACCTTACTCGTGTGTGCGCTTTGATACCACACCGGAGCACAGTACTGAGCAGTGGAGGTGTAGGCCAATGCAAGTGCAGAAGTACGCAGGACGTCAGCACGGGCACACCAGGATGTGTCCGCTAGGCGGCCCATGAGATTGGCTCGGGTCTTCAGTTTTTTGGGAAGTAGCTTTCAGGTGGTCGTAAAAAGTAAAAGAACGGTCAAGGATGACACCCAGATATTTAGGACTGAAGCTGTGGTTGACCTTCTTCCCGCAGAAAGTAACATTGAGCTTCTTCTGAGCCAAGCTGTTTGAGAGATGAAAAGCGCTTACCTCAGTTTTGTAAGGGTTAGGGCATAGCCTCCATTTAGTATAATACGCGTTCATCTCCCGAAGATCTTGTGATAGTGTGCTTTCTCCCTCTTCAAATGTCCTCCCCTGGTATGCTAGGGCCAGGTCATTGGCATATATAATTTTTTCAGATCGAGTGCAAGGCATGTCGCTTGTGTATACATTAAACAACAGGGGCGCAAGCACCGAACCCTGTGGTAAGCCGTTTTTGAGCAGATAGAATTTACTCTCCCCGCCACCCAACAACACTTTGATACTACGCGGGCCAAGCACCGTCTTCAGCAGCAAAATGGTTCTTTTGCAAGGTACCATAGCGCTTAGTTTGTGCAGCAGTGCTTGGATCCAAACCGTGTCGTACGCAGCTTTTAGGTCTACGAAAGCGACGAACGACTTTTGGCCACGCTGGTACCCAGCCTCGACGTAGGACGTGAGAGCCAGGACATGGTCAGCGCAGTTTCGGTTTGGTTTAAATCCGGCCTGCTCCACGGGAATCAGGTGATCGAGCGACGAAGAGAGCCGATGATATACAGTCCGCTCCAGTAGTTTGTAGGTGACACTCAGTAAAGATATAGGTTGTGGTTGACAGCGTTATTAGCTGGTTTCCCGGGCTTTAAGATGGCAATCACTTCAGCTTTAAGAAAGATGTTGGGGACCTTATTCGATTCTAGAATGTCATTAAAGAAAGCTAGTTAGTAGCCACCTCCTGCCCAATTTTCCAAGGTGTTTGAGAAATTCTGGATAAATCTCGTCGAAACCCGCCGCTTTGCAGCATTTGACATTTTTGAGTGCCGTTTCCAGCTCTAGTAGGGTGTAAGAGAAATTGTATGTTTGGTCTGGTTCAAGACGCTTCATATTGTTGATGTTTTGGGCTCTGATATTTTTTGTAAATGACTTATCAAAGTTAGCCGACTTAGTTAAATTTTTAAGGCACTTTGCAACATCCTCTGGATAGACTCAGGACTCTTTGGGAGCTGGGGCAGGCGCTCCACCCAGTTTGAGTAACAGAGTCCAACTCTTCTTGCTTGAATGTGTAAAATCCATGCCCTCCACGCTATCCATTCATTTCTTTCGGCGGGATTCGTCTAGGACATCCATAAGATTACGCACTTTTTCTGGATCAGAGATTGACAGGAAATCCTGGTATGCTTCTTCAGCTTTCTCTGTCCATCGTGGTATTTAATCCCCCTGGGTATGTGACGTTTGGCCGTTGCGATAATGGCTTTACAAAATATTTCATAGTTTTTTACTGTCGATTTGATCCAGCGGAGGATTGAGGCCGTTTGGCTGCTGAAAGCATTCCAATCGGCTTTTGAAAAATTCCAGCCAGCTTTAGAGATAGAGCTAACGTTATTTCGAGGCCAATAGTTATTAAAGCTGGTCAGTGTTGGTTGTTAGGGAAGTTACTTAAGATTCTCTGGGTAGTGGGGAGGATATTGCCGTAATGGTCTTGGGTCACAAAGCAGAGATCAGGATCAGTGTCATTCTTCCATCTGGCTAAATGGAAGAACCCTTTGTCCTTGGGATCAAAAACGAGCTGGATGCCCTCCCTGTCGGCCCAATCCGAAAGAATCTCTCAATTTATATCATTCGAAGAGTATCCCCATGACGTGTGATGACTATTGAAATCGCCAAAGTAGGCTGAATTATGGGCGCGCGTTGGGATTGGAGGATTTGAGAACACGTGTTTTGGTGGCTTGTACACTAATGTTAACGTAATGTTTGAAATTTGGACAGTGATTATTTCCAGGTTGTTTTTACTATTAGTTTATATTATACTGTATTCACTGAGAGAAGATTTGATATATACTGCGGAGCCATAAATAGGGTTGAGGGTGCATGAAAGTAATTTAAAACAAGGAATATGACTACGTTTTTTGAGTTGCGCGGGGTCGTCGATGTGCTGTTCTTGTGTGACAATGATGTTTTTATCATAATCGACAGCCATTCTAGATAGGTACTCACATTTAGACTGTGATGATCCTTCGACATTAATCTGAAGAATACGTGCTGAAAGCCCGATTCTCCTAGTCCGATGATTTTGAAAAGAGCCTTTTGTCTGGTGGCTCTGAGAAGAGCCTCTTGTTAGATGGCACTGAAAAAAGGCTTTTGTAGATTGCATTATTGAAAGCTTGCTGAGAGATCCGCTTGGGATGGGTTCAGCGCGCCACATAAAGGTCGAAATACTTTGGCCGCACACTTGTGCGGCCGCACATTCGTGCGTTGCACGGGGTGGACCGCGAGGAGGTATATGCTGACCAATTTACACACCAGTAGCAGTCATGAACTAGAAAAAGTGAAGCACCCTGTCAAAGTATTTGGTCGTGACCTAAAAATATGTATAACTACCAAATTGTTTAAGTTGTAGACACACCATCACACCCATATTTCCCAAGAGGGCGGAATAGGTGATCTGTGTACGCCCACAGGTGGTAGAATTATTTTTACGCCATTTCACAGCAGAGGACATGATTTTTCGCTTGACACAGTCGTCTGCGTAAGGCAAGTTACCGGCATTTTAATGATGTAAGTGTGTGTGTGAAGCACGTTTGTACAAACGGATCGGCATTAAGGGTGCTTCAGTTTTTTTTCGTAGCAGTCCGGAGGCAATGAGTTGAAATTGGTACGAGTATAATACACGGTGTAATTTCTATCGTGCTGGAGCGAAAGCACAACTAATGTATCCAATGCCTACATTTCGTTGATAATAAAAAATGATTAAAAAGATATCTTCACTATGTAGCATCTACCTACTGACCTATTCATATATTATAGCTAGGGTTAAAATCTGGAACACCGATATCTACCAGCCAGTTGTCAAACAGCGCCGCTCCTCAATGTTATTTTGCGTTTGGTATAAGTGTTTTTAATGCACTAAATTCGTATTGTTCTCCTCAAGCTTTAAAGTATTCTTTTTCAAATTTTTTTTAGTACCAGTAAACTAACAATTGGAAAATTGTGGAAGAGATGATTACAGGATCGAAACGAATGACATGATAGAGGAAATGCCTACACTCAACAGTGGATGATATGGGCTGGTTTATTATGATGATGATGATCAGTGAATAGTAGGCATTGGATACATCGACTGGGCTATCGCTCGTGTATTAATAGGTTTCCCTCCCATATTGACGGACGATTTAGCGCAGTGGTTAAGAGCTTAAGCTGCTCCGCCCACTGTGTTTAATAGTCGCGGGTTCAAATCCCGCATGGGACAAAATTTTTTGTGTGACCTACATTTATTTGTTTTGGTCTGGGTATTTGTGAATGTGAATTTTCATGTTTTTAAACGCACCTACGTTACAGGAATAAATCATAGTGTGGGTCTAAGTTTAAAAAAAATTTATTACATTGGGTTCTAATATTGTTGCATCCATCATTCATTGGCATAATATGGGTGTTCACGTGTTGACACTTGAACCACTCCCACTTGAGGAATCTAAGCGTGCCGTCAATTCTTTTATTTTCCCATCAATTATTAAATACGTAAGTGGGACTTGATATGGGACGAAAACTCAAGTTATTTAATGTCATCGTTTAAATAAGGTTTTCTCTACTACAAGAGAGATAATGCTTTTATTGTTTGAATTCATAATAGTTGGTTACAATAGTCGAGTGAGGGTATAATTTTCCAGGAGCTTTTTATGTTTTTGTAGTCCCAAGGGGGTTTATATTGTAGTATCAGCTCTTGTAATGTATAAAGTGTTATTTACTAGGAATAAATTTTTAGTGTTTGTTGTCCTTGTTTAGTCCAAGGTGTCAATTTTTATAATAATCAATAGAATAGGTAATTTTTATTGAACGATTTTAATCATTATATAAAAATAAAACTTATTTATGTAACTAATTAAAACCGAACTCGAATATGGTTATTATATATATATATATATATATATATATATATTGTTATATATAAATACATATATATATACATACATATATAGGTATATATGTATATATATATATATGGAGTGGTTATTCCACTTGTTTTTTTTACTAGTTTGCCAAATAATTTGCACCAAATCATTGGACTGACAATTATTACAATTCAGAATTATTTCATTCAATTTACCTAAGTGCATGCGGGCTTAAGGTAACAGAAGTTTGATTGCATGAAATCATCGCATATTTTAAACTTCTTTGGTGAGGTGTATTGATAACGCTTGGTGAAAAGCAAGAGAACCAAGTAAAGGTGGTAACCCTTCTTGGTTAAGCTTTTACGTATGACGGGAAAATGATTGAAATATGCACTGCTTTAATTTTTTATGATCGAGAAAATATTATTCTTAAAACTGTGTCTGAATATTTTCTATCATTTACTACATTAAACTCCGCTACAATAAAATGATTACTAAAGGATAAAAAGAAACTAGCCTCACTAGAAATTATTCCTGTGTCATGGATGCGTTTACAAACATGAAATTCACAAACACTAATACCTAGACCCAGATAAATATTTGTGGGCCACACAAAGATTTGTCTCGCGCCGGGAATCGAACCGCGACTACTCAATCCAGTGGGCGAAGCAGCTTGAGCTTTTAAGAACTGGACTAATTTCTCCAATAACACAAGGACAAGTTAAGTTTGTGATGATTTTTTATGTCTTCACTCCAGATCTCTTGCGGAGTAGGCAGGGAGTTTGTTATTACTTATGATTTAATAAATTCTTACCTTTGAATGCCATTGTTGGTAATAAAGCCAGGGCCTGGAGCATCGACCAAAAGTATGTCTTCCCGTTCCACATTCCGTACTGATAAACTATTCACAGTGTTTTATCCGAATTAGTACATTTTCATGTACGCAACAACTAGCTGGTTCGCACAACTTCGCGGTTGAGACAATATTTAAATTAACTTTAATTATTTAAGAATATGAAATCACAATAAATATGGGATATTTTACTTTTAATTAATACGGATTTTAATAAATCTAATTTGCAAGATTACTCTGTTCGTAGGTTCATAATACAAGAAATCAATAGATTTCCTTTAAAATTAAAATCTCTGAATGTGGTATGCACCTAGGTATTCTTACATTTAACAGAAATAACTGAAGGATAAGACAATGTTGTGATTAAAATATTTGTCAAAAATCCCGAACAAAGCTGAATTTTTAAAATAACGACAATATTTGTGTACATATTTATTATACTCATGGACCTCATGAGCCCTATAAAATCATTTGTAACGCTCGTGATCCCAAAAAAGTAATTGTCTTGAATATTGAAAACTTGGATTGGAAAAACTCAATAACACAATATTTAATATTCACAATTTCCATCAAACAAAGGCACATTATTACAATAACAAGAGGTTAATTGGCCAATTAGCTTTTAAGAGGAATTATGTTTTAAGAGGCTTTGTTAAAATTAGTTCAACAATATGATTCACAAATAACAACTAAAAATATTTTATGTAATTATTTATGGCTAAAACAAGGATAATGTTAATAGGATTAGAACGTCCGAAAATCTTAAATAATCAAATAAGGCAGTGAGAACTTAATCAGAATATGAGACTACAGTTTTCAACAATATCCAGAAAGAAAGGTTGAATTAAATATGTCTTTTTAAACACTTCGTATTATTTAAAATATAATATCTTCCAGAAAAAAATTAATAAGTAAAATTAATTAGATTCTTTTATATTTATTAGAACGGACCCATATAAAAAGAAATTTAATTTCAATAACTAAACAATAGACATCTCTGTCCACAATACACACGAATTAATTCAGAACAGATTCATTTAAAATGAAGTTCTACAGTACATCGGCGTCACTGCTACAATCCGCGCCGGATACACGACGCGTCCGCTCCGTAGCGGGTCTCGTAGCTGACTGAAGCGCTACGGCTACCGCGTAGCGCACACAACTACAAGCCTACGAGTGCTACGTCACATGAAAAGGTTATCATTCAAACGTTTATACCTTGCGCCTTTTGCATGAATAGAAATACGAATGTGTCATTTTTTACCGCCAGCTTTGCTACTCCATTTTGTGGTTCAAAAGACTGTTTGGTTTTCTTGCGTGGGGCTGATTGCGTGGTGCATGGAGTGTTTGTGGTCTATGCAATGTCATGGGGAATGGAGCCAGGACTGTTTGTGGACCGAGTTAATTTTCAGTAGAACAAAATTATGAGTTAGAAACACAGTACAATTAAATTCTTATCATGGCAGATATAGTGAACTATTTATGATTATTACAAAAAAAATATGATGTACAATCAGATTGTATACCTCGTTAACTCGATTTAAAACAAATGTTACAGGTGACTTTTAATTGTCAATAATGCATTATGCATAAAAAAAATCACCCCAAAAATCGTGCAGTACTTAAAGAACATTATAAAATGGCTAAATTAAACTTATTCAATTCTCTTCGTATAAAAATATTATTGTTGAAAAAAATACCTATATCAATCTCTGAAGGTTCTCTTAGATTATAGATATATAGAAAAATACCTATATGAAGCAATATTTATTTGCCAAAACGTGCATACGAGGAGGGATCAAAAGTAGTGAGAATGAGATAGAATATAATGACTATTGATAACTTAATAATTTATTTTTCTACATAGTTTCCGAGTCTCTCTACACACCGAGTCCAGCGCTATTCCAAGGCTTCAATACCTTTCACAAAAAAAGTTTTGTCTTGGTCCCGCAAAAAGCTCTCCACGGCATCCATCACCTCGTTATCGTCTTCGTACCTGTTTCCTCTTAAGTATTTTTTTCAATTTGGGGAACAGATAAAAATCGCTAGCCGCCAGATCTGGTGAATAAAGGGGGTGGTCAACCAATTCGAAGCCAGCTTGCTGAATGGCAGCCATCGCAACTGCCGACCTGTGCGCGGGTGCGTTGTCGTGATGACACAGCACGCCCCTTCGAAGTTTCCCTCTACTTTACTCTTTGATGGTATTCCTCAACTTGGGAATTAAAGCTGCATAATATTGGCCTGTAATAGTCGTTCCACGCTCCAGGTAATCAATCAACAATATTCCTTCTGAGTCCCAAAATATTGAGGCCATAACCTTGCCAGCCGATGCCACGACACAAAACTTCTTCGGGGTAGGTGATGACGGCCGTTTCCATTGCGAAGATTTCTGTTTTGTCTCGGGATCAAAATGATGGACCCATGTTTCGTCCATTGTTACGAAACGAGACAAAAAGTTTTCAGAATCTTCTTGAAACTTGTCCAACAATATCTTCGAAATGTCAAATTGATTTTGTTTCTGACTGTCGGTTAACATTCTCGGCACCCATCTTGCGGAGACTTTTCTCATATTCAAAGATTGTTTCAATATGGATTGAATACTTCCATATGAAATGCCCGTTTCTTGAATTAAGTATCAGATGCTAACTCTTCGATCGATCAATACAATTTTCTCGACTTTCGCAACATTTTCTTGGGTGACTGACGTCGATGGACGGCCGCAACGATGTTCGTCTTCCGTGCTCGTTCTCGTACTCGTCGTTCTCCCTACTCGAAATTGAGAAGCCCACCTTGCGACAGTGGAATACGGTGGAGCAGACTCTCCTAATGTTGCCTCCAAATCGCAATGAATCTCTTGCGTCGTTAACTTTTTTAAACAGAGGTATTTAATAACGGCTCGCACTTAGTGTTTCTCCATTTTCGAGAACACGTTCCGACACGAAGCAAACAAATGACTACATTCAGAAAAAAACAAAAGAGAATCAAAGATTTTTTTATTAATATTACAAATATGTATCTGAGATATGCCTGCCAGTATTTTTTTTTATAACCAAGGTGTTTGTCGTTCTCACTACTTTTTGATCCCTCCTAGTACAATACTGGTATAAATAATATAGCTGTAAACACTATACTTGGGCTCTTATTTACATAGCCATTCAAACTATGCAATTAACTTGCGCTAATGTTTCAACCCGAACTGGTTACATTCATCGTGTACAACTACCATAAAGTATTCATAATGTCTGTGACTTCTCTTGTTGGAAGAATAACCATGATAATGTACAGGCTGTTGATTTGTATTCTATCGGAAATTTGGAATACAGAATAAATGGGTGACTTCATTATATACTATGAGAGTGGAGGCAGCCAGAGAGGTATGTTAATAAAGAACCTTTTGGGACTACATACTCTCTGCCTTCGCCGCGAAAGATGTTGTGTGATGAAATAGATAAATAGATGGATTGCCTGCCTCTTTAGTCTAGTCACAAAGCACATCGCTTTGTGAGCACGAGGTCCTGGGTTTAAATCCTGGGTCGGACAAATATAGTTTTTCTAACGAAAAATTCCCAGTATGAGTCCGCCGGAATCTAGAATTGTGCCCGGTATATGGCTCGTTTTATTATATGGGACCTAACATCATCGGCGGAAAGTGAGTGTATTTACTACACCTCTGCCATCCCCGCTTGGAGAATGTAGGCATGACGGTGACAGTGATGGATAACGACTTCATTATTTTGAGGTTGCTATGTTGATGTTTCGTCCATATTTCTCCTTATAGATACTCAATGCCCTATTTATCTTGAATTGCTCTTAGCAATAAGACCGCCTGTTCTATCACTATTTTATTTTACATGTCGGTTTTATAATTTTTGTAGGTGTACAATAAAGAATATTCTATCTTTGGGCAGTAAATCAAAATAACTCTTAGTTGAAGTGAAGAATTCGCCGCCACGCGGTAGATAGGTATGTAAATAGTATTTTACGCTCTGCCACCACATACAAAATAAGTCTATTAAGGCATACCAAGGCATACCAGCAGTATATACATTATAGATAATACAATTTAATAATAGTACTAGCAATTCTGGTATATATACATACCACTTACAGATATACTACTGAATTTTAAGTAAGAAAATAATTTAAACTAACAAAACCAACTTAAACACCAAAAACACACGGTGTAATTCTTGTCATCCTGGAGCATAAGCCCAGCTTATGTAACCAATGCCTACTGATAACTGGTAATAAAAAAGGACACTTCACAATAAGTAACATCTACCTACTGACCTATCCGAATATCATAACTATGGTAAAAAATCTAAATACCGAAGGTATCTACCGGCCAGCTGACGAGCCGCGCCGCCCCTCAAATTTATTTTGCGCTTGGTTTTGGAGTATATGCACAATATTAGTATTGTTATGAAGATGTTACTTATTAAAACATTCTTTTTTCATTTTTTTTTTAGTGCCGGTAAACAGTAGGCATTGGACACATCACCTGGGCATTCGTTCCAGGACAATTAAAATTACACCGTGTATAACTTTATTAATTTATTAATAATACAATACAATTAATGATTTAATTATAATTTTAACTTTTTCTGATTTTAAGTCCAGTATTAACAATAAACCTATCAAGTTCTGTAAATTTAGCGAAAAATCAAATAAACAGTCTGTATGTGTAGGTTGATTTAAATCTTGGATAAACCAGGATTACCTTAAACTTAAGATTTCTTTTTAGAAAATGTATTCTAAAAGCGTTGTTATTTTAAATCATAATACACCGTACACTATTTTCAGAGTTTTGTCAGAATTTTAACGAGCGTTTACGTATTTTATACCTACCTGAGGCTTAAACCCACCTAAGGCTTAAAAGCTAATCTTAAATTGTCTGAAATATTTTTATCAAGGCGCTTGTAGCGATACCCTGATATTGTTAGCAATTACGAAGGTAGCCCAAAGGTCGGGTTGCAAAAGAAATCGGAAAAAGTTCTATAAAAATAAAAATTTTAAACTGTAAACTGTGCGTAGGACTCGTGCTCTGAGGATTCCGTACAAATGCTGTTCAATGGCAATATTTCAACTTTTCATTAACTTCAGAAAAATATTTTATTTTGTATTGTGATAAATTTAGAAGTTCACAGGTTTCAGATTTTTCCTTTACCTGTACTTTAATACCTTGCTTCTTGGTAATTTTCATGATTTTAGGTCAATGGAGAACACCAGGATGTAATGAGCGAATTTAAATGGCCATGTCGTTTTATTGAAGCACAATTTTTACAAGCTTTTATTTAACTTACAATGTTCGTATGTCTGTCTGTCTGTCTTCCCGGTTCAAATCTTGTTTTCCATTATGTATTGTGTATCCGATTGAACTGAAATTTGGCATACATATGTAAAGTCGATGACAATGCAATAATATTGTACCATGGAGCTGGTCTGATGATGGAGTCGGGAGGTAGCCATAGGAACATGTGAACTATAAAACGTAACCCGCTCGTGTTTAACCTTGTTAGATTGGTATTGACAAGTACTATACAACGAAATTATGTTCAGGGTCTGATGATGAAGCTGAAAGGGGGCCAATAAAACCACCCAACTACTCAATAAAACTCCGCCGTGTTTGGGCTCGTTGAATTTGTCTTGACGAGTACTTTAGACCCGGGTCCAAGGTCTGATGATGGAGCCGGATGGAAGCCATAGGAACTGCTCAACGAGGCAAGATATCTTCGTTGTATTTTTGCTATAAAAGCTTGTTTTTAAAAAGATCTTTTTAAATTACAATTTTTTACACCGTCAAGGGGAATTTAGTATTCGAGATAAAATTCAACTTGAAATAAAACTATTTTTCGGATTTTACCGCAGTTTATTTTTAATTATTAAGTTCCCGAAGTTTCGAGTGCTTTGTAGCACCCATGGTCACGGGAGAGACTGAGAGAGAGGGTCCCTTTAAAAAGAGTTTTATTTCATATGTAATATTCGCGTCAATCTAAGACCTCAGTATAAAATTCAACTTCTCACGAATAACAAAGAAATCCTTCAAAGGTTCCATTTTCAATGATTGACGTACGGAATCTTAAAGGTAAGCGTTTCCTGTTCCACTGCTGAGCAAAACTCTTCTCTTAAAAATCGAGGTGACAGAAAATAAAGGTTATATTCTACTACATGGACTACGAGTTAACTACTACCATATAAATTGATAACCAACAACTAAGCGTACCTTCTGTAGCGCTGAGATGCTCAATAATGATAATGCTACCAGACGGACATCCATCTCAGACTACCCAAACTAAATGCTGGTTAACCTTGGTGACCACAACACGATCGACCAAACGACCACAACAAACTATGACGATCCAGTAGCGGCATGAGTATAAATTAGTAGGCAATAAAAATATGACTTTAAACTGAAAGTAAAGACCTATTTGGTACAAAATCTTCAATTATTTTCTATTAAAACAAACCTTAAAAACAAGTGTTTAACCTATTAAATCCAGCAAAGATTAGTATAAGAGAATAGACTCATAATGTCCTACAAAATATCGCAACTCGTTTTCACAACTCCATCTAACGTTATACACATGAAGGTCGTAAATTGACAAACGCAAATAAAATCCAAATTTTAAATTTTATATTTTTACTGTAGATTGATTTTTTATGATTGAATTTTATTTTACTTCAAAATATTCTAAATCAACTACCTAGATCATTGTGAGTAGAACACACTGAAGAAGTATAGTAGTATTTATATTTCTTGATTCCAATGGCTTGTAATAGCCAGTAAAAGTTTCAGGTTAAGAGACAGCGCAATCGATGGATCATAAATTTAAAGAATTACCGTTTTTGATATTTCATTTTATTTTTATATTTTGATCTTTCATTTTTTATATTTGGTTGTATTTAAATTTCTAATTATTACATTTCGTAGGGAACATTTCTGTAAAAAAATATTCAAATCTAGAATAAAAGTCGAACTGGTCTGCGATTCTAGTAATACCTTGATATTTAGTTAACAGCTCCTACTAATATTTCAGCGCTTAATGACATCAAAAGTAAGCCCTAATATATATCAATTCGATTATTGACATTCAATTTACAACCTTATGTTTGTAGTAATAAAACACGAATTGTTAAAAATGTTCTTTTAAGTACCAAAATGCTTTCATCCTACAGTAAATACTAATGTGTAGTATTTTGTTCTTGAATTTTTTATAATGGATACTAACAAGTGTTTGACTTATACCAATAAGTCCTAAGTTAAAGGACACATAAAATAATTATAACTGTCTCACTGCTCGGTTAGGACCTTCTCACAAATCAAGGTGAGCGAGATCAGGTCATCCTAATCCACTACGCGGATCCAGTGCGAATTGGTGAATACAGGTTTACAGCAACCTTCTGTGGGAACTTATTACTGCCACCTATAAGGCTTTCGGCTTGATTTTTAGTGGTAACCGAGACCAACTTCAAGGCATGATCAACTTTTTCCTTTCTTCCTCGTTCCTTAACCTTGGTGTAGATCGCTAAAAATATCGCGATCGCACGGCGCTACTAGCGCTTCTCTCTAACAACTATTAGCGTCCGCGATAGCGTCGGCTAATAGTGGCAATCAGTTTCTGCAGTAGTATTTGTATAGACGGGTTCACACCAATGCGGCCTGTATTCTGCAAGCGCGATAATATTAGGAGTTTAGCAATAAAGTACCGGTCAAACAAATATTGTATTAAAAAAAAATATTTTATCTCTATGTGGCTAAAGTTTTAATTTGTATGTACCGGGGAATAGGGTTGAGTTGTTTTCGATTTATTATGCCCATTTTAATGTCGGTATGGTCGGTTCTGACATTGGAATTTTGAATGCTGCCCACCATGATAGTAAAAGAACAGTTGGATACCGCATCTGCTTTCCGACGATCACAAGGCGGCCCGCGTCAGATGGTGTAAGAAAACTCTGCAAAGGTTCAACCGAGGAGAGTCAAATCACGTCTACGACATCATCAGTGGTGACGAATCTTGGATCTATGCCTACGATCCTGATTCCAAACAACAATTTACAATCTGGGTCTTTCAAGACAAGCCAAAGCCGACTAAAGTTGTTCGTTCTCGAAACACTTCAAAGAAGATAGTGGCCACGTTCGTTGGAAAAACCGACCATGTCGCAACTATTGCACTTGAAGATCGTAAAACGGTTAACGCAGAGTGGTATACCACAGTTTGTTTACCACAAGTCATCGCCGAACTTCGAAAATCTAACTCAAAGCGACGCATCATCCTGCACCACGACAACGCAAGCTCACACAGCGCTCGTCAAACGATTGAGTATTTGAAGCAGGAAAAAAAGCAGGAATAGAAATTCTTGACCATCCTCCATACAGTCCTGACCTAAACCCTAACGATTTCTTTACATTTCCTAAAATTAAGAAAAGTCTTCGTGGTCAAAGGTTCCAGTCCGGTGAAGAAGCAGTCGACGCTTTCAAGTCAGCCATTTTGAACACCCTCACTTTAGAGTGGAATAAATGTTATAATAACTGGTTTGAGCGAATGGAAAAGTGTATTAAGCTACGTGGTGAATACTTTGAAAAACAATAAATAGGTTCTTTAAAATAATTACTATAGGTTGTGTTTTTTTCTTCAAACGACAAAACTTAAAAGGCATGCCTCGTATATTAAATCTGTCAGCAAACGCATTAACATCAAACGACATCAGTACGATTATAATTCATCAAATCCGATTATTTACACAATATGTGTACACAATCTAATATCTAGCGGATAATAAATATTTCTCTTCTACTGACAGACATTTTCATCCATCATTATATTGTAGGCTTTGGATATATTTTCCTCAAATGTTTGTTATTATGATCAGCTTAAGAACAGCCGGGACACTACGAACGTCTATGGATCTGACTTTGAAAAATTAATTGTGGTCCCACCCTAGGAATTATTCCTATGTCGTGGATGCGTTTACAAGCATGAATTGCACATACACAAGCACAGTCGAAAACAAATACAATATTTAGGCGAGTTGTGGCACTTGTCGCGTGCGTAAATCGCACCTTCTAGACTTATAGACTGGTTACGAGTATTATTCTTTCCTACCTATATTGCTACCAAGCTGTGTTCGGTGTATCGGTGGACTATCGATGTACCTTCAGATATAACGTGAGACGAGCAAACTAGTCAGCATTGCCAGCTGAACTTGTTGCAGTCATATTTTTGACTCAGTACTAATGTACGCTTTATACGCTCGGTTCTAATGCCACTTTTAGTATAGAATGATCTCGCTGTTTGTATATGCTGTGTGACATATTTTTCTAAAGGAAAGGTATGCTTGATCAAATATAATTTCCATAGCTAAAACTCGTTTGGTGTATCCTTATATATTTCTTTATTTTGAGAACGATTAAAAAATACATGGTAATAGCCTAGTTGGCAGGTCCTAGATGCCATTTATAGCTTACACTTCGGAGTTTGCGAAAACTATGAGAAATTGATCCGAGATATGGAAGTCGGAGCAACTAGGTGAGTTAAATAACTATCCTGAATTTTCAAAAGTACTCCGGGGTCTGGAATTGTTCCCGGTGTAAGGACTTACTCCGTATTATATATTTTTTGTCTTATATTAAGCGTAGCGCCAAACATTGAATTATTCCTGTGTCTTGGGTGCAATTACGAATACGAAATTTACATACAGAAACACCCAAACTGAAAGGAATATATATCGGTCACACAAAGATTTCTCCCGTGCGGGAATCGAACACGCTAAACCTTTAACAACTGGACCAAGCCAAGCAAATGTGGGTGTATACAATACCTCTTTGCCACTCCAATTTGAGGAATATAAGCGAAACGCTACAGATGAATAACTAGCGGATCTCCAACGCTTAAGACGCTATATGTATCCAGTGTAAGGCTGATCTAGGGTGCCTTCAAGGAGTCATCCCTCAGAGCACCGCAACAGGAAATCCATCTCATTAGTCGTCCAACCCACTGTTGTATTTTGGCCAAGCCAATGCACTACAAATGTAAATAATTAATCTCATATAGAATCTGCGTGATAAGGCTAGAAAAAAATGTATGTTAGCACATTTATGAATCTACAAACTCAAAATCAAATAATTCATTTTGTATAAGCCCTGCGGGGGTATCTATTATAATAATTTAAGTACTAAGCTACCACCGGATCAGAACGCGACGCACTAAGAAGATCCGGTGAGATACTTAGCGGACTTGTCTTTTTTTATTGAAGTGAAAACTTCTTTAGGCGCGTTGGGCATTTTTTGAGATGGGAAAAAACAATTGAACTCGCGACACTGTTACCGTTACCGACACCTCTGTATATAAGTATGAACATACATTGTGTACGTACATAGATACACATGCACGTTGGAATTTTTTGAGATGGAAAAAACCATTGAATGCGCGACACTGTTACCGTTACCGACTACTCTGTATATAAAAAAATTAAAAATATATTTCCTGACAATTCGAAAACTAAACTGAAACTGTTTTCAGAGTTCACTTCTTTCGGCACTCCCGGAGTGCCACTGTTTGTTTTTTTTATAATCTTACACTTTGTTCTTTGCCTTACGATCGAGATATGAGACTAATGATGTTATTTCTAAAGAGTAAGTGTCTAAAGCAATACGGACGGACCAGTCCCCATAAGCAGCACCTGTTCACGAGTATGACTACTAGAATAACCATCACTCCCCTTGACCATATTGGAGGAAAGGAAGTAACCCACACTAGACAGCCACCGCAAGCAAAGACATTTTAGTGAGCATGACACATATACGAGGCATGCCTTTTAAGTTCTGTCGTTTCCATATTTCCCGGCAATTTTGAATTTGGAACTGTTCTATATTCGAATGTGTTTAAATTTTGAATCTCAAAACAGTTGAAAGTATTAGGATTAATACTATTTTTTAGTCACAGAGTCGATTGGAATCAGTCAGGTTACGTACGAAAATGAATCTTTCTAAGGAAAATGTTCGTGCAATAATTTTCTACAACTTTAGAAGAGGCCTGACACGGCTTCAGTATTTTGAAAAGCTAACATTTGTGTTCAGTGATGAAGCCCCATGTCTGCGGACTGTCGAACGCTGGTATTTAGAATTCCAACGTGGACATACTAGTGTTAGTGACAAATCTCGCGAAGGACGCCCAAAATCCGCCTTCACTGAAGATAACATAGAGCTGTAAGACAACTAATTCTCGAAGATCGTCATGTGACGTATCGAGAGATAGAAGCTCTATTAGGCATCTCAGGGACAACCATTCTGAAGATCTTGCATGAAGCGCTTGGTGTGAGAAAACTAGTTTGCCATTGGATACCGCATCTGCTTTCCGACGATCACAAGGCGGCCCGCGTCAGATGGTGTAAGAAAACTCTGCAAAGGTTCAACCGAGGAGAGTCAAATCACGTCTACGACATCATCAGTGGTGACGAATCTTGGATCTATGCCTACGATCCTGATTCCAAACAACAATCTACAATCTGGGTCTTTCAAGACGAGCCAAATCCGACTAAAGTTGTTCGTTCTCGAAGCACTTCAAAGAAGATGGTGGCCACGTTCGTTGGAAAAACCAGCCATGTTGCGACTATTGCACTTGAAGATCGTAAAACGGTTAACGCAGAGTGGTATATCATAGTTTGTTTACCACAACTCATCGCCGAACTTCGAAAATCTAACTCAAAGCGACGCATCATCCTGCACCACGACAACGCAAGCTCACACAGTGCTCGTCAAACGATTGAGTATTTAAAGCAGGAAAAAGTAGAAATTCTTGACCATCCTCCATACAGTCCTGACCTAAGCCCTAACGATTTCTTTACATTTCCTAAAATTAAGAAAAGTCTTCGTGGTCAAAGGTTGGTCCGATGAAGAAGCAATCGACGCTTTCAAATCAGCCATTTTGAACACCCCCACTTTAGAGTGGAATAAATGTTATAATAACTGGTTTGAGCGAATAGAAAAGTGTATTAAGCTACGTGGTGAATACTTTGAAAAACAATAATAAGTACTATAAGGTTCTAGAAGTGTTTTTTTTCTTCAAACCACAAAACTTAAAAGGCATACCTCGCATCCGTAATTTTTATTTTGGTCTTAAAACAAAGTACAATAGAATCAATTCTATTACCTCACAATAATTATTTTATTTAGATAATTTTGCTTGTAAACACACGCAGGATACAGGAATAAATCCTAAATGTTTCCTCTGATATAGTTAAAAATTCACATGCACAAATTTGTGTAGATTACACAAAGATTTACACACATTGTTTATGTACGTACATAGATACACATGCACGTTGGCATTTTTTGAGATGGGAAAAACCATTAAACTCGCGACACTGTTACCGTTACCGACACCTCTGTATATAAAAAATTAAAAAATATATTCTTACGATTCAAAAAATACACACGTAGTTGTTCAAGTTTTCACTTCTGTCGGCACTTCCGGAGTGCCACTGTTTTTTTTCTATGTACGTTTTTAATTGTTGTATAGAGAACAATGTAGTTTGCACCAGACAAATTAATAAAAAAACCTAATCGAGTACATACTTTAAGTACAGTGACATTAAGCTGCAGTATTATAGTTACCGTAATTTTGTATATATTAAGTTGGCAGCGCTGAAAACTTTGGTCATTACCACAAGGCCAGTGTGTAAGTGCTCCGGGACCGTTATATCTACATACCACGGCCAGGTGGGACCATGGAGGGTAGGCAGAGGTATGAGAGTTAGCGAGAAACGCAACTTTGTCTCTATTTTTTTTATAAAACGTTGCCCCACACTATGATTTATTCCTGTATCGTGGGTGCGTTTAAAAACATGAAAATTCACATACACATAATTACATACATACACTAAATTCACATGAGTACACGGCTTCCCTTAATATATTTTTTTAATACCCATAGAGGCATACGTTGTTAAGGATATAATATTAAAGTCAATAAATGATTTCTAAGATTTCTAAATAGTTCTTTTCATTTTGAGAAAATAAATAGCATCAGACCCACATTCTTCAAGAGGAGTATAATGATGACGACAGTTGCCCAGTTTTTGCCATTATACCCGGGACTTATCCAGACTATAAACTCTTTAGAGAGTTCTTGATGTTTCGTTCCTTTTCATCCATTTTATAAATAGACGAAGTTAAACCAATAGGATCCACCAATAGAATTCACATAGCCCCCGAAAACTAAAAAAAATCGAATCACACGAACTTTGAGTTAATTTTCCATTCTACTAAAGGCCTTGTGGATTGGACACTTTTAATTTAACTATGACCAAATGTAACCCTAGTATTGTGAATTTCTTTATTGGTTGATGTAAATTGAAAAGTAACGTATCTTACCAAATATGTTTTTATCTCAGTCTAAAACTTATAACTTGCACCAAACAATAAATGTCTAGGCGCGCTAACTACCAAACTTTGAGCTATTATATGTCAAAACAAGTTTCATTGGAGCATTTAGTAACGTGTCACATGTATGTTGGTCTGCTGTCTTTGCCAACTATGTAAGAGCCTGGGCAAATACACTTCGTTTCCAGTTATACCTATAATTTATTTTAAAAATAAGTAAATTTAAACTCATACTCAAGGTCACTTAAAGGATAATGCAAATAAAATGAGGAGTTTTGCAGAAGAACTATAGCCACCAACAGAGCTCTCTATCTATCTATCTATATCATCATCTATATCATCCCTTGCGGGGTAGGCAAAGAGTACAGAGATCCAACAAGTTCTTTCCTTACATACCTCTCTGGCTTCCTCCACTCTCATAGTTCGTCTCATAAACTTTCGCCGTTTATACACAACTTAGCTCTCAGAATTGCCAAAGTGGCAGTGGGCGGGGCATGTTGCTCGTAGAACTGACGGCTGTTGCGGCAGAAAGGATCTGGAGTAGTGACCTTGAACCGTAAGTCGCGGAGTAGGAAAGCCCCCACAAGGTGGACCGAAAACCTGGTGAAGGTTGCAGGGTGAAGCTGGATGCATAAAGCATAAAGCTGGTCATCATGGCAGTCTTTGGGTGAGGCTTTTATCCTGCAGAAGTTGTTTTTCGGGTGATGATGAAATAAGATCGTAATTTTGTATCATATTTTTGTTAAGGGTATTACTAACGTCAATGATCATGTAAATTTTTGTTTGAAAATTTTTCATGTCTGATTGACAATAGTGAAAAGTGGACCAAAAACGCAGGTTTTTTTTTTCAAATAACTCAGATTCAGATAATTAATTAAAATAAAAAGTCATCCATACAAGTTATAGAGCATATATTAAGCTTATTTCGTATATGTGAAAGTTTTATATATAATGTACCATTGAATAGAACATTTTCAATATACATTCAAGATAGAACTTTTATAAAGTAGCTAAAATTTTAACATTAAATTCACGACCTTTTCATATTTATTTTAATATATATATATATATATATATATATATATATATATATATATATATATAAACCATCTTGTGTAAATAGAGCCTATTTTTGGGAGGAAGGATTAGGTTTCGCCTTAAAAAATGAAGCCTCACACTTTGAATATTGTGGACCACAAATTAGAGTGTAGTACGCGTAATTGAATTTTGCTGGATTGAAGTTAGCTTCAGTCAGCTGGTCATACATAGTCTTTAAATAAAGAGTTATTATAAAAAAAAAACATCTCATCTATTAAAGTTTATGTACCCTGAATTACCCTATTACGTTTGATAAGGAGTAGTAACGGATACTAGTTACACAGTACTGGACTTGAATCCAGTATCCGTGTTGGATAGTGCTAATTTCAATACATTTAAGTTAAATAGCGCGTGCTGCCTTACACAAAATAATAGAGGTGATAAAGGTTATTGTCTCTTCCTAACAAACAAATGAAATATATAACACCATAGCAAGCCAGACGCTTTTTTTATTCACAGTTCTTCAAAACATAAAAGAATCAAGACGAACATAATGGTACTTCATCGCTTCACCAGAATTGGTGCTTGACAATAATTTGTTTATTCACAAGTCACAACACAGACTACATAGATACTTTAAAAATAAAGAAAGAAAACGTTCACCTATATATATTATGCCGCGTTGATCAAAGAAAGATAAAAAAGGTTCATTAAAATTTCTTGGGTCTAGTAAAGTACGATGCGGCTGATAATTATAAGTCAGAAAGAGTTTTTAGTATTTTAGTGGAAACATTTTCAGTAGCAGTCTGGGCTTGTACCTGGTATAGGCAAAGCTTACCATCTGTGGCATCGCGATCTACTAATAGCGATTAGTGGGTTAACACAGTACACTCCTGCTACTTCTTGTTTCGGGAGTATAGGCGTGTCAGTGTTTATTTTCTTAGGTTAGGTCTAAAACTTATAATATTTCGACTATTTAACCGACCCACTGTTATTTACGGTATTGTTGGTACATCATTTGGTCTGAATAAAGACTCTGCTTTATTTAATCTGCGCCCACTCAGAGTGTACATAGCCGAAACGCCCTGAGTTTGCCATCAACAAAAATATCCGACACATTTTTTTATTTGATCAATTTTGTAGCAAGGAATTGATGCCTCGAAGGGCGCTGGAATTTCGGGAGGGAAGTGATCTCATTTGTACGCGATCTTTGATGGAATGACTGACTCCGTATCGATAGATAGGAAGGTTCGGGGTGTTATTCTGAATTTGCTTTGTCCGCTTGCATCTTGTTTGATATATTTCTTTTGATATAAAAAAGAACACCGCCACATTCACCTATATTACCCAATTAGAGTATACTGACACCTCCTGTGTTATACCCTCTTTTCGTCAACAATGTTAGGTACCATTGTAATAGGGACGCAGACCGTCAGTATGCTTGGCAGAATGTCAGAATTAGGACTGATACTAGGATTTTTTTCACCGGAAAATTACAATTCGTCTGACGTAAAACTCGAACCTAGGGGCTCAGGTTGTTACGCGTATTTTACGCCATTACACCAACGAGGCAGTTATTTTAATTTTTATGTGCAGGCTCTTGTAGTGATATGTGATCGTGATGATCATAGTGATCACCAAAGGAAAGCAACATTCGCCTTGGCCGGTTTGAGATGGGTGCCTGTTTGTTTGTAAGAACGTTAGGCCATTGGTCCCGGTTACCGGCTATGTGTAGTCGTTAAGTCAAATTGAAAGCCGTAAAAACGGCTTGATAAGTTCCAACAGCAGTTAGCTACAAACCAGCCTCCACCACTTCGCACTGGAGTCCGCCGTGAAATATCTCTCCTCTCGTTTTATGAGAGAAGGGATTTTCCCATAAGTGAGACAATATTATATAAATTCACATTGTAACCACGAGAAAACTAGCTAATGAAACAATTAATTAGAATGAAAGTAATGTGAAATGAATAAAACTGGTAATCAAGACGAAGTTGCAACTACATTAAAGAATTTGAAATTCTAATTCACTGCTGGCTAGTGCTACATTTAAATGAAACGATAATTATTCCACGCTTATAAAACTTGATAATCTAGACTTGATTAAAGCTTAAACTTGAAACTTAAACTTTGAATCAACTATGACGAAATAAAATCACATTTAAGATGTCAAGATGGTCAAGATCAATCAATTTAAAACTCGCGAGATCAGAATCAGAATATTTTTTATAATGTTTTAATTATTTTGACCATTTTTTTAGAAGGCCCAGTATCTCTTAAAAGAGTTATTAAAAAATATCTTGCAACTATATTTGCTGTTAAATGAACAGCTAATGTTCCTGGTTAAATAATAATTCTAATTGTTTCAATACTTTTATTTTCAGACGCCCACTGCAGGATACCTTCCCCAAAGACCACACAAATGCCTTACAGTAGACATGTATCAATCTTTACTGATATGATACAGTGATATGAAACATGAACGAGAACTACGAAATTCGAAACAATTGTTCAGAAAATTATGCCCCATTTGTATCTGAATCTCGATCTTACATTCACCAGTCAGTATTCAAAGGCTAGTCTTACCTTAGAGTATAAGACTGAGAATCTTACAGAAAAAACAACATTTTTCAAAGTCATTCCCTTTTGAATCTGAATCTCGATCTTACATTCACTAAACTTACCGTCTCACAGAATGAACGATATATGCGGTGCGACGTCGTTCTGTGGGCCGACTAAGCTTGAATTTAGCTGATTCAAATATTCCAAATGAGGCATACTGAGATTCGAATCTTTATACTGTTTCAGTAACAAATGATTGATTTTGAACAGTACACTTTTGCCATGTCTAACTTACACAAATACTACTCTAGATAAAAACCTACATTTGTGGATCGCGCAGACTTGTTCTGTGACAGAATCAAAACCGCGACTATTTAATCCAATGAACGGAGCAGATTATGCTTTTAAACATTAGACTAAGCAATTTATCTTAACTATTTTAGTATTTACTAGCAGTTTCCTGCGACTTCGTACCGATCGGTCGACAACAGCGCCACCTGCCGGGTCTATGTTATAGCCTATGTCACTTCTGGATAGGGTAGCATTCTAATGTTGAAAGAATTTTTGAAATCGGTCCAGTAGTTTTTGAGTTTATTCGTTACAAACATACAAGAATGCAAATCTTTCCTCTTTATAATATTAGTATAGATAAATCGTCGAGGAATTGTAAACAAATTATTTCTAAGAGAGTACTTTCATCTTTTGAAATGGAAATAGGCTAGCCCCCTAATGCATGGGACAAAATATTGTTGGCAAAAAACGGTGCACATAGTAGGTACACCTGCCACTCCCGCTAGATGCATATAAGCGTGGCGCGGTCCAATTTTTTTATACATTTACATAGAATCCCTCATTACAGTACTTTTCACGTAGGATGAGTAGTGACAGTTCTATTTGCCAAAAGAAATTAATATTTAATTAAATGGTGTTAAGGCATAAAACCATAAGTATAGAAACGGGAATGCCTCTTATTTCAATTGAATAAAGTATAATTTCGTTTGGCAATTAGAACTGTCTCTACCCATCCTATATGAAAAACACTACAATACAAGTTTAAACTACTACAATTATACTTGTCAACATTATAAGCCGATCTAATTTATTAATTCACGAACACCGTCACGCCTATATTTCCCAAGCGGGGTGGCAGAGGTTTACTGAGTACACCCACTTTTCGCCAACGATGTTAGGTCCAATGTAAAAGGGGGCCAGCCTATTGCTATATACCGGGCACCATTCCAGACTCCGGACTCATGATCACAAAGCGATGTGCTTTGCCACTAGTCCAACGAGGCAGTCGATTTACTAATTAAACTAAATTAACTAAAATATAAATTAACTAAAATATCGGAGGAGACACAAAACGCATCTAAAGTGTAAACGCGTTTCCAGTCAGCAAGCAAGAGCCCCGATTATTCGTCGTTCTTAACGCCCTGCATGTTCTGTAAGGTTCGTCCAGTCGCTGATGACAATCAAAATGGCGGCGAACAACAAAAGTACCAAAATCAAGAGAATTTGGTACTTTTGTTGTTCGCCGCCATTACTTCTGTATGTCAATTCTGTGAAGAAGAAACGATGAATTTTCATAGAAAAAACCTCTAGAGAGAGCTTACCATGAACAGATTAGCATTACCGTGACGCTTTAGAGAAAGCATGCTGTCTCATTCATGTTTATTTAGTAAGTCCATAGTTTGAAAAGGATAGCAAATCTTTTTGACAACATTACTATAACTTGACTATAATGTAAACCTTTTGAGCTGACTTACTGTCTATTTGATCGCTTTTGCTGTTCAGAATACGGACGCCATTTTATATCATAACACCGAAGGAATCTTTCATTAGTCTGTTGTAAAACGTTTTCATTTTTATAATAGGGCCGCTTATCTTATGCTGTGTTTATAAAATGATTTGTAATTTAAGATTAATGATAAAATAAGACTGTTTTGTTCGTCTAATGATGAATATTGCGTCTGATAATCACATGGTACTGGGTTCAAATCTTATGTCGAACATAATCTGGTTTTTCTATTAAAAAAAATATTTGCAGTCCCGAGCCTGAATTTTTATCTAGTATATGACAATAGGCCCTAACAACGACTGCAATAGTGTAGTAGATGCACAGAAATCGCCTCTACCAATCCCGTTTGGGCAATATAGGCGTACTAGTATGTGTGTTACATAATTATGCAAAAGTTTTTATAACGCTACGATCTCTTCAAAATAAATAAAAAAATGTTTTCGTACAAAATAAATCTCACACATCTTTCCTCAAGTTACATGAGTACGTACGTATAACGTACAGATTCCTTTGAAAACATCTATCACACCAAATGACACAACCAATTCATCTTACAAATAACACGGCAAGACCTTCACTAAATATGAGTAGACAAAGCATAATGCGCTGGGCATGTCGATTTAAAATCGATTAATCAAGTTTTTGGAGTGAAATAGTCGATTGTTTAGTTCGATATAAAACATGGAATCGATTCAAAAACCTCTCGAATTTGACCGATTTATGTTATCATTATAAAAATTAGTAGTCCACTATATAACTTACTTGTGTTGTGTTGATCAAGTTTTTAAATATGCACAAAATAACATCGTTAAATATACTAAGCATATTTAAAATATCGAATTAAATTGGAGTGTCATAATTTGTCATCATATCACTCATCATTTAATGATTTGATTCAATAAATGCACACCATTTGCATATTGTTTTATTTATTGGTTGTAAGTCTATAGAATAAACTGCTCCACAGAACTACATCATATTTTTTCTGTTCAAAAATCGATTAACGATTGGAATAACCAAAAATTGATTCTATTGCATTCGATTTGGATAGAATATAATCAAATAGACATGCCTACTCCTTTAAAGCCGACCTCCCAAAGGAAATATAAATACTGAATTGAAATATCGTATAATGTGTATCGGAATTCCATCCTTTGGCGAAGCGCATATGACCGGTCAAAGTAGACATCCCTCGCCCCTCTTAGGGCTGAGATTTTGAGGGTTATGATGGGTGGCTGTACTGATATGGGGGCTCATGTGTGCCTGGACAAGGAGTAAACGTTCGATAGGTCGGGAGCTGCTTATGTCTATGAATATTTATAACGTATTAGCAGAACGTCGCTTGTGTTGCCACCGGTATATGTTAAGGGGAGGTTTGGTTTGTTCAATATTATTTAATTTTATACAAGGTTTTTTAACTCTCCATGATCTGCCGACAAAGAGCCCTTAGCTTTTTGGGACACATTATGCGGTCTTCAAAGCATTGTCTGGAGAAGCAGATTATTTTAAGCAAAATGGACGGTAGACGTACTCAGGGAAGGGCACCTGCAAGATGGTCTGACGCAATAAAGAAGGCAGTGGCTGGCAGCATGCATCGGGCGGTGCACTCCGCATTTGACCGCACCCAATAGAGACTGTTTGTGCGTGGTCGCGATCCTCGGAAATGAGGGAACGAAGAAGAAGAAGAGATTTTAACTCATCTACAGTGCTAAATGCCAAACTTAATAAATCAGCCTTTACTGTCCCACTGCTGGACAAAGAGATAATTCATACTCCACCACGCGGACCCAGTGCGCATTGGTGGTGGCAGGTTTATGGCCACCTGCAGACTATTGTGACTTATCAATCTGTCTAAAAAGCTTTAAGCCTGGCTTAACGACTACTACAATAACTTGGCTTCCAAAACACGGAGATGCCCGAATGTGAAGTGCTACAAATGGTCACCCATCTCAGGCCGATCGAGCCGAACGCTGGTTAACCTTGGAATACCGCAGTCGGACAGTGCTATAAGCACACGCTATGTGAAAATAAAAAATGACACGTCTTTATTCCCCAAGTGGTGGTTTCGGTGACGATTTTTGATTTCTTTGTCCCAGGAGGTAAGCCTATTACCATTAATTATACTGGACAAAATCCTAGTTTCTGGACTTATGGGTACTAAGAATTTAGTAAAGAAAACCTCATCAACACGTTTTTAAACTGCTTTTTACAAAGCTGGCATGATATGCCAGACTGTATACAGATTTTTCCTCAAACTCATACATAATATTGTGTGAACAATCATATTATTTTCAGAAGCAAAACTACCCACCTCTCTTTCTGTGTAATGTTGGAAAAAATAGAAAAATAAATTGATACTTCACCCAGTATTCGTCTATCCATCTATATCATGACAGGCCAGATACCTTGGGGGGTAGGCAAAGAATATAAAGTTTCAACAGGTTCTTTTCATATAGATCTCTCTGGTTTCACCACTCTCATAATTTGTCTCATACACGCTCGCCGTTTACGAAAACTCTTGACTTGCCCTTCACTCTTCTGTGTGGTGCTTATAAAACTGGAAGTACTTTGACCTCTTAATGGATATTATTTCTCCATTTCTTTTTTTCAATAAAACATCCCCTTAAATGCAAATTATAAATGTTTATATAAAGAGTTCAATTTATATTCTAATTCGATGGCTTCCCGCTAGAGGGCGTGTCGCCGATGATGGCGTTGTTCAAACTAAATAAAGCTGTTATGGCTAAACTGTGGTCTTAAATTAACTATAAAAGATCTTGTCTTATCTCCCTCTTAAGATCCTAAATGAGATATAAAGGATTTCGTTGATCTTATGACTTTATACGATCTTGATGTAATGAATGAAGGGTCCCGTTAATGTGTCCCCAGATAAATAACAGGGGTGCAAGTAATGAGATTTTTTTACGTAGCCCCACACTAGGAACTATTCCTGAGTGGTGATAGCGTTTACAAACATGAACATTACATACAAGGGATCTGATGTGATAATATAGATATATAAAAAGTCACATACACAAACAGCTAGACGAAACAATATTTGTAGTTTGTCCCGTGCGGGGTTCAAACCCGCGACTGCTTGATTCAGTGGGCGGAGTGGCTTAAGCTCTTAGCCGTTGTCAATACCGCCTTGCTTACTAACATAACATTTATGACTCACATTAAGTTTGTGGGTCATACAGGATTTGTCACGTACGGATAATGAACCAGAGAAAAAAATAAATAAAGATAATAATGATTTTAATTGCATTTTTTTAATATTACATTTTATGAGGAAATTACTACAAAGTTGTGTAATCAAACAGCTAAGTAAGAATACATAAATATTTTAGGTTCCATGTTTTCAGAAATGACACGTTTTTAAACATTACTTTTCTCTAATTATGATCTTTTCTATTATTTTCTTTATCAGTACGACCATTAATAAGTTATCATATCATTTTAATCATTATTGATGATACAAATAATACATAATATAGCACTGTAAGTACTTGTTGTTTAAAATCTTATCAGTTTACCAAAGCTCATTCCGCATTATGATAAAACTATTGGATTGGTTTAAAATATATATTTAAGAAATAACACAGGATATTTACAATACTTTTCTCTTTTATTGGCAAACGAATATAATAAAAAAACAAAGGAAGTGAAACTTAAAATTGGCAAGAAAATATGTGGATTTACATAAACAGCACTTAATCTTTACTTAAATTCTTAATTTAGAAACTGATAATAATCACTCTTTAATATGTCATATCAATGTATAATTGGAAAAAAAGTTGCCATAATAATCACACAGTTTAATCAAATATTAGACTTAAACACTAAATATAAAAGTACACTATGCATATGCCATTGAATTTAAAGCCTTCCATACTCTAGTGTTAACAACAGTTGCTGGATCTTCAATTATAGATTTTAAACCCCCTTCTTCCTCTGTTGTTTCTCCAGTCGCTTGAGTTGTTGCAATAACTGTAGTCGGGGGATCAGTTGTCTCTGATACAGTTTCTTCTATTGTAGAAGCAACTACCGCTTCTGTCGTAGAAGCAACTGTCGATTCTGTGTCTACTGTAGTAGTCGGTACTGTGGTCGTCAAACTTCTTCTCAAGTCCTCCAATTCATTGTGCAATGTGTTTCTTTGTCCTGCCATCGATAATGTTGAAACAAAGAGGCAAAATGATAATGCAGATAAGAACACGATTAATTTGTTGTTCAACATCCATCCTAGTGTCCTTTCTGTGTAATATTTACATCTAGTATTATTCATTTTGGTTGTTTTGCTATCTTCGCTTGTTCAAGGATCTTTTATAAATTCACAGTCACTTTATCAATTGCAAATCTTTCAAATCAGAAATTAATATTTTTTATTTTTGTTATCTATTCACTTCACTGCTCTGGTATGCACGTCTGTTTTAGTACGTTCTGTTGCAATAAATACTTCAGAAATGTTATATCTTTTATCAATATTTCGTTTATCGACTGATATGATATCGGTTACTGGGTTGTCATCAAATTGTGTGTTATGAACATGGCCATAAAGAATATTTTGGCATACCATGATTTTGGAATGATCGATATTATTCTATTTAGGATTAGATAAGAAGCGCAATGAGTTGGCCAACTGTAATTTGTAATGTTTTGTTCTAAGTCAGATAATGTATAATTTCACAATATTTTATAATCAGATCTATTTTATTGGCTTGTGATTTAGGCGTTTCTATTTTTTTAATCCATATTCATCTACGTATTAATATCGTCGATTGATTAGATATTCCTAAATGTTTAATTAGTATTTTTTTTTACTATAGATATTATCTGTGTGGTAACGAAACAATAGTGTAAAAAATTAACATGATTACGCCTATATTCTCTAAAGAGTAGCAAAACTGTACTGTGTACATAAGTAAATATCGCCGACTAAGTTATGTATCAATGTAATAGGGGGCAATCCTATTCCTGTTATACAAGGCACTATTCTGGACCTCAGACTGCGATCAAGAATTCTTCAATCAAAAACTCGAACTTCGGTTATCGTGATCGCCAGCCTTATCCGCTACTAAACCAACGAGGCAGTCTTATAGCCAGTTTCACTATTTAATTAAAGGATAGATTTGCTTACTGACAGTTGAATTTTGACAGATTTTTCATATAAAATATGTCATAATTCTATCCGTGGTAGGCAAATCTAATTGAGTAAAATATTGAAACCGGTCTTCAGTAAAAGTTAATTCTACTAATTTACTAGGGTTACTCCTTTACTCTAAAAATTGGATGTTGAACCAAATGTGATCATATGTTGGGTGTAACCTGTTTATGTACTAAATAAACTAAATAATTGAGCAATCAATATGGTGGACGGCTTGGTAAAGAGCGTAAACGCTCCGCGCTCAGAATCAAGTAGTTGCGGATTGGATTCTCACAAATGTTTTTTCAGATTGGGTGCATGCATATGTGAATTTCATGTTTATAAAATGCATTTACGATACAGCAATAATACCTAGCAGGGGGCCTATATAATCCCACTGCCTATCAAAGGCCTTCTCTCACAAATATCCGCACACTTGTATTTATTCCTGTATCGTGGGTGCGTTTAAAAACATAAAAAATCACATACTTAAATACCCAGACCGAAACAAATAATTGTGGGTTACATAAAGATTTGTCGCGTGCGGGAATCGAACCCGCGACTATTTTTATGTTTAACCAAATGTGATCTAATGTTCGGTGTAACCTGTTTATGTACTAAATAAAATAAATAATTGAGCAATCAATATGGCGGGCGAAGCGGCTTAAGCTTTTAACCACTGCGCTAAATCGTCCGTCATCTCTAAATTGAATGAATTAAGCTCTACCACGCGGGCTCTGTACGAAACAGGTACGTTTTTTTTAAAGTAAAGAAAAAGACAAAATTTAGATCTAGATAGACTACACGAATCAAAATGTTCACTTTTGTACGCAGTTTGTTAATATGTGGGGGACTTGTTCCCTTCGCGTTTAAGGTTAATGATGTCATCAGAATAACAAATTGTACGAATTTATATGAGACCCTGCGAACTCCGCCCTATGTCTTCAAATGAAGTAATTTCTAAGAATAATCTTCTACAGACCGTGGACTGAATAGATCCGATGGGCTGTTGAATAAAATTGTTTCTTTTTTGACATGGTTGGTAAGGAATTTAGCGATTAAGTTGTGTAGATATTTTAATAGGTACGTAATAGTATCAAAAATAATTTAGAGGGTAAACAAACTATCTTATTTCTCTGAGAAACTGATAATTTCTATGATGTCGTCTAATGACCTCAGTACACTCTGATCTTGTGATAAGGCTTCTCGAGTTTAGTTTTTTGCGCATACAACAAGATTTTGTGTGTTCTTTACGGGTGATTCTGTTGGTTTGAAGTTTGTGAATGTGTGATTCGTTAATTTTTTACTTTTGATTTCTGTGTTTTGTGTTTTCTGTAATACGGACATTTACAGGTAATGGATGGCTTCGTCCAGTGGCTAAGAGCTTAAACCGCTCCGCCATGCATTGACTAGTCACGGATTCGTTCCCCTTACGGGACAAATCTTTCTGTAACTCACAATTGTTTGTTTCGGTCTGGGTGTTTGTGTTTATGAATTTATATATACTAGTGGTCGCCGATTGGACTAAATTCGACCATAATTAATTTAAATTATAGATTTGAACTTTATTAAGGTTCTATTGTCAAAGACTATACTTCTATAATCACAGATTTCGCCAAGGCTACACTGTTAATTTGCCTATTTTATTCAAACAAATTATATGAAATTTAAATAATAAAAAAAAAACAAAAATTATTAAAATAAAGAACACCACTTTTTTTTGTTTTTATTGAAACCAAAAAGAAATTGCTTTCCATTGAACTTGACATACATATTTCGATAATTTTATTAATTATACAAAACTTCTACGTAAACGATGTTTTTGTAAAAATCAATTTGAAGTTTATGGTGTCAAATACATGGTAGTGTGTTATGTTTTTTTATTGATTTAATGTATTTTTTTATGCATAATAAAAAAAAATATAGCATTCTGCACTCCTTCCCTATATAAACTATAAGTGTGGGAGATTCTCCGCAGGCATACTCCGCCGTCCGCGCAATTTTCGTAAAAAGGGGTACAAAGTTTTTGCTTCATATATATATATATATATATATATATATATATATATATATATATATATATATATATATATATATATATATATATATATATATATATATATATATATAGTAATTCCTAGTGTGGCACTGCGCTAAATCGTCCATCGTATATATATATGGTGGGAGCTGCTCTACTTTTATTAGCTGCCTGTTACTACAAGTGTGGTGCGTGACGGTTGGAAGTTCGGTCAATATGAGTTTTCGTTTTCGAACTATGTTAAGCTTTAAATAATGGGGATACATAATATTTTGTATAGCATATTAAAAAAAAATGAGTTGAAGAGACAAATATTTTGTGTGTTTTACAAGTGTTTTTTTCGGTCCGAGGGCTAGCACTTGTGTGATTTCGAAGTCTTAATTTTGATTTTTGTATCATCTGCATTTAATATTTGTGTAATATTGATATTTTTTTTAATTAACTCTGTACTCTCTGCCTACCCCGCAAGGGATCTGGCGTGAGGTTATAGATAGATAGATAGATAGAACAATAAGAAATATCAAAAAGACGATGTACTACAGTTTTTGATTTGCACTGTAAATTTTTTTTAGTCACATAGTGAAACCATTCTGAAACTTCTATATCCTACAGTATGGGCGTGTGTGCCGTCGCTCCATTCTCTTATCTAACGGTGCTCATTCCTTACATCGAGCGAACGAAAGGCGCGCATTTGTCTGCCGGATGCACGGAACCCTTTATATTAGCGGGAACATGTGGGGGCCGCTCTACTTTTATTAGCTGCTTGTTACTACTAGTGTGGTGCGTGACGGTTGGACATTCTGTCAATATGGGTCCCCGTTTTTGAACTCTGCTATCCAACTCTATCTATCTCCATTTATATAATCGCGCCAGATCTGACAGTTATATCTCTATCTATCACTTTTAACTTCTTAATTTTAAAGATGACGTTTCTCTCTTCGTACCCCGCAAGGGATCTGGCGTGATGAGAAAAATTAATGGTCAGTATTGCATGGTGAGACCGGTGATTACGAGGTTCTGGGTCCGAATACTATCTCATACAACATGTTATTGGAATTTTTCCATAGAAAAGTCTTAGTAGCAGAAGTTTGGAATGGTATATCAATGGTTTTGGCCCATTTTCCCCCAGCGGCTGTGGCAGAACTGTACACAGTTCACCTCTGTCAACCCCTTTGGGGAATATAAACGTGATAGCGTTCAAAAGTCACATTCATCCAAATCTAATCTGCGTTAAAAGTTTACAAGGATCAAAGCAATACGAATGGTTCATAAAAAATATTGTTTTGCGTACTCCGCGTCACATCAACTTGCGTATGACGTCACGTGGTGTACTGATTTCCCAAGAGTACATGTCCACCAATAGAAAATTTGATTCCATTTTACTGTATACTGTGTTTTGATTTAAAACATAAATTATGTAACTTTCACATCAGTTCTAGCTTATGGGGTGAATTAATATGGATATTGTGATTACTAGTAACTATAATATCCTTATTAATTCATTCCCCTTTTCCCGCGGCTTCACCGGCTGACAACAGCGCCACCTACCTGCTGTATGTTACTTCTAGATAATGTAATTTGCTATTGGTTTAAGGAATTAGTAAAATCAGTCCAATAGTTGCAGAGTTCAACGATTACAGACATTTTTTTTTCTTTTTATAATACCACTAATATTATAAATGTGAAAGTCTGTATGTTTATATGTTTAGATATTAACATGTTTGGATGTGTAGATGTTTATTCCTGGGTGTTTTTGGTGGGAAGTTAAAGGATGATCTTGTCAATTTGACTTAATTTCCAAAACTTGTCTTATTTCGAATAATAATGTGTAATGTTGGTGGAATATTAACCATTATGAATTCTTATATGTGCATGAGTGAAGGTAATTGAAACAAAGTGATAAAACGTGCCTTTTCGATTTCCCTGTAAACCGCTGTCGCAATTGGTATGTAAAGTATCCATCGCTTATTATCCAGGATAGGGTACTTCATCAATTTTATTATCATTGTTGTCATCACGGTCATCGGGGAGTTGAATTCATTTAAACAAACACGATTATGCATCTAACTTGACACACTTAAAATTGAGATTAACGTACTACTTTCTATTTCGGAAAAATCTAAGGTTTCTGTCTAAAGTCAACGCCGACTAAGTCGCGGGTAGAAACTAGTATTAGTATAAATCAGAGTGCCTCGTCGGTCTAAGGGCGAATAATGCATACAGCCATCACAAGGTTCTTGGTTCGAACACTAGGTCGGAAGAATGTAATTTTTCAATTCCAGTATTAGTCCAAAACTTGGCGAGGTGGTCGATATAATTGCAAAAGGATTGGCCCTTTTTATATAGGACCTAACATCGTTGGCGAAAAGTGGGTGTAAACTATACACTTCTATCACCCCCACTCGGGGAATAAAGACGTGACGGTGTGTTGTGATATAATATAATAGGTGACACGAATCTTTGTTCGCGTTATTTTCAGAAGTATATTTCACACCCTTAAGCTTTTTTTTGAGACAAATGATAGCCTTTGTCCTTCCGCTGAATGAAATCTATATCCTTGCAGAATTTTATTAAAATCTGTTTAGTGGTTTGCGCGTGAAAAGGTAACAGATAAACAGAGACAGAGTTACTTTCGAATTGATAATATTAGTACGAATTCGAGGTGTGCAAACCCAAACTCAAATAATTTATTTTGTATAAGCCCTGAGGGGGCGCTTACAAATAGTCTATTCACACTATTTTTTAAATCTAATTCAACTCGGTTCTGCGCTCCAAACCACAAATCACTGACATAGGCCACTCAGCTGCAAGACTGAAATGGAGCAAGGCCGGACATATCTGCCGTATGTCAGATGCGTTTTTGGCTAAAACAACCACACAGTAGGTGCCACCAGGCGGAAAACGATAGTGTGACAGGCCCAAAAAGAGGTAGCGAGACGAGCAGGACTCCTACGACAAGGACTGGCATCAGCTCGCCCTGGACCGGGACAAGTGGAAGGAGGGAGGAGAGGCCTTCGCCTTGCACTGGGACAGTATAGGCTTACAAAAATAATAATTTAACTACTAATCTACCACCGGATCGGAACGCGGCCTCCACTGAGAAGATCCGGCGAAGAAACTCACCGCGCTTTTCTTTTTTTATTTAATTCTCTTTCTCTTTTTTTTATCATCATATTGTGTAGATACAATGTTTAGGTTACAATTAAATAGTTTACGATCTAGCTTAAGTGTGATTTATAAAGAGTGTTTAAAAGATTCTAGATGGTCCAGTCCCCACAAGCAGCACCCGTTCATGAGTATGACTACTGAAACAGCCATCACTCCCCTCAAACATGTATAAAAAACAGGCCGTGTGTATCAGCATATCTCTCAAAATAAATTGTTTTCTTGTGATATCATATCTATTCTGGTAATTTCCCTGAATGTAAATAATATTAAAAATTATCATAATCAGATCGAATGCCTTGATTGAATGATCTACACGTAACACACCTCCTTTATTCCCTAAGCGGGGGTGTCAGACGTATACGACCACAAATCGTTGACGATGTTAGGTATCAGTGTAATAAGGAGAAGTATGTTCTCATTATATATCGGGTACAGTTCCAGACTACTGACTGATAGTAGGAATTTTTGTATAGAAATAATACACGTTGTACGACCTAAGATTCAAACCCCGGATCTCGTGATTGCTACCGGCACTACGCGCAACTTGACCACCGTGACAATCAACTGCTAAATAAAGAATCACAGAGTTTACAGAAAATCAAATTTAATTACAAATTCGTACTGTTAGGCACTTAGTTGTTATAAAAAAAACAACTAGGGTACTAGACACTTATTTATTTTTGTTCCACAATTATTATAACCGACTACACTTGTATCGCGGTATTTTTGTCGCTCACACGCGAGACCTCCTGAAGGTCTTTGCCGAATTCAGACCCTTTTGGTAGCTTACTTTCACTACTGAGCTAACCGGCAGGCAGCTTGGCTTGGAGAATTGCGGCACACGGGACGTCATCGTCTTCGTCAGGAGTGAGCGTCCCACGGGAAAATCCCGCTTTCTTCTGACATCAATTTGTTAGGTCCGGGCACTTAGTTTTTTAAAAAAAAAAACTAGAGTACTAGACACTTATTTATTTTTGTTCCACAATTATTATAACCGACTACAATTGTAACGCGGTAATTTTGTCGCTCACACGCGAGCCCTCCTGAAGGTCTTTGCCGAATTCAGACCCCTTTGGTAGCTTAGTTTTCACTACTGAACCAACCGGCAGGCAGAAACCAGGTCCGTGGTTGGGCAATTATCAAATGAATAGTGACTGCCTTTTGTGGAAAACCCGGGGCTTATAAAGGCATATATTGCTGATTTGCTTTAACATAAATGGAAGAAAATGTGAGAACTGCAATTCGGCAATATAGCCGTGGGAGTTAGGAATGACAGTACGTATATTTCAAGCATGGGTAACTTAGTAAAATGAGTATAGTTAAAGTAGAGACTAATATAATAGGATACACTTTCGATGTTCTACAAAATATCGCCATTCGTCTCCACCACGCCATCTGTTGATAAACACATAAAGGCAAATTGTGCCCGCGACCTTCGCATCTCCACATATCTATTTATTTCTATCACAATATCTCTATCTATATCATCACGCCAGAGGATTTGTGGGGTTGGTAGAGTACAAAATGCCAATAGGTTCGATGAAGATGGCGAAACGAGCTGAAATCTTTCTTGAGAGACTGGCGTTTAAAAGCCGTAAATGGAACTGAATGAAAACAGTGCAACAGTTGGGTGAAAATGGCTAATAAATAAATATCTCGGCGTGGTTATTATCTGTGGTAAATAGATCGCGGGTCGTCCGCTACGCAGCGCTACGGCCGCGAGCTGAAGGAACGCGAGAGTCAACGGGATATTGAATTAGGAAGATGGACAGAAAAATGAAGAACGATACGAGCAAGACGTGTGATGATGGTGTGGATAAGTTATGTGATTAAACAACTGATGGGCAATCATTGTGTTTAGCTGTTTGGAAACCAAACCCCGCCCATGTCTGAGTCTGAAGATAGAGCTCTTGTGCTAGTTAGTTCAGCCATCGTACGACAAATATACATCAAGGTCTCCTAATTAGTATTTATAATATTTTATTTCATCTAGATTAGTACTAGGCTTATAAAAATAAGTACGTATTAATCAGCACTATATCTAATAATGAATGTCTACTGTAAATACCCAGCTATGTGTTGTGTTGTGATTAAGGGAATTTCCCTGAGCGTATAAAAAATTAATCATGTATTATCATTATCAGAGCGATTGCCTTTGTTGACTGTATTGCCTGTATACGAGAAATACACCGCCTATACTCCCTCAGCGGGGGAGACAGAGGTGTACTGTGTATGGTGACATATCGCCGACGCTAGTTACCTACTAATGTAATAAGTAAGCTTTAGCCATTACACTGGGCAAGATTCTCCAAACTCTGAACTGTGACTTAAAATTTTTCAGTAGAGTAACCAGACTTGATCTGAGATATTTTATTTGTTTATATGTTACTAAAAACGGAACTTGGGAAATTTAATTAGATATCGAGGGTGAGCTTATCATCACCATTATCATTACCTTAAAGATGTTCACTGCAGGAAAAAGGCCTCTTAATGATCGCCACGACGACCAGCTGTGAGCTGAATGCATCCAGTTTGACTTGCGACCTTTACCAGGTCATCGAACCACCTTCTGAGGGGCCTACCTACACCACCCTTAGAATTGTCAATCTTAAGGGGTGGTAGGTGAAGCATATCACTCGTAGAATTTGGATACAGATACCGCACACGGGATCAGACACCGACTTCGCCGGCGAGGTCGAAGAATCCCTTGCCCGCCGGCCGGTGTAGAGCACTACGGAGAGACACCTAGTATATGCCCCCCCCCCATAGCGACTGCCTAAGCTGATCCTCCTTGAGGCGCCCTTGAGCTAGTTGCGCTCGTAGAATTGACGGTCGTTGGTATAGATAAGTTCTCGAGTGGCGACCTCGTGGTGAGCTTATGACCGGGCACAATTCCAGATTCCAAACTGACACAAATTATTTTGTTCGACCCAGGGATTCAAACTCAAGACTATGCTTTCATTAATCACACTACGCTACTAGTCCAACGCGGAGGACTTAACGAGTATAATATACACGGTATAATTTTTATCGTCATGGAGCGAAAACCCCGGTAAAGTATCCAACGCCTACCGCTCACTGGTACTAAAAAATTAAAAAAGTACACTTAAATAATTAACATCTCAGTGTATTAAAAACACCTATACCAAACGCAAAATGACATTAAGGGGCGGCGCGGCTCATCATCTGGCCGATATCTGCGGTGTTTCGGATTTTCCCCCTAGGTATGACATTCGGATAGGTCGTAGGTAGATGTTACTTATTGAAGTGTTTTTATATTTGATATTCGAGTGTTCTTGATATTTGAATGCAAGGATTATGGTTGGTAACGATATGCTGGAGCAAGTGAATGAGTTTGTATATCTTGGATGCACCGTCAGTAAAGATGGGAAATACACGGCTGACATAGAGAGCAGGAAAACTACTTGGGAGCCGGCACTTACGCCAAAAGACGCAGCTGGCCATACATAACGGAGTGTTTGTCCCAACGCTGTTATATGGCAGCGAGAGTTGGGTATGTAAAAAGGAGAATGAAAGTAGGATAAATGCGGTCGAAATGCGAGCTCTACGGAAGATGTGCGGAGTGAACCTGACCGACCGTATTCGCAACAGCGCAGTAAGAAAGCGAGTAGGTCTGAAAGATAGTATCGGTATAAAGATGAGAAATGAGAGGGTATGCTCCGTTGATTCTGGCATATAGAAAGAATGTCAGAAGAAAGAATGACAAAACAGATATACTAGGGAAAACCTAGACTATCTTACCATGATCAAATAGACCGAGTCTTATCTGCAGGACAAGTCAAGAGTCTCCGTAATCGGCGAGCGTGTATGAGACGAACTATGCGAGTGGAGGAAGCCAGAGAGGTTTGTAACGAAAGAACCTGTTGAAACTCTGTACTATCTGCCTACCCCGCAAGGGATCTGGCGTGATGATATTAATAGATAGATTGTTTGTATTCATTTTTTATTACTAATGAACTTTTGTTTTTTTTTGAGACTTTCGCTCCATGTTGAAAAAAAAATACACTCTATATAGAATCTTATGTACGCCAATATAGAAGTCAAAGAGAAAATTGTTGTACTCTCAAGTTTAACGAGATTTCGCAAGTATCCGACTCTGTCCGATAGTTGAGTAGTTAGCGCCATTAGAGTGATTACTGCTCTAGCCGCTCTCCCTAGAGTGCCCCGCTTCCAGTGACACTGATTGTACTTGGACACCACTGTTCTATAGATCTCCTGGGAGAGAAGTTTACCAATTTACATCGTTAAATCCTCATTGCAAATTTAAGCAACTCCGCAGTAGGTTACTACATCCCACAATTCAAAGTTAAAAATGTAACTTGTAATAAATTAACGATTATTCTTTTATATTAAATTTTATTCCAATAACCAAGAACGACAGAATGGGATCTGGCGTGATGATATAGATAGAACCAAGAATGACAACCCATCACAATCCACCATAAAGCAAACCACTGATAACTCAATACTACAACATCTTTCCCTTTAACAAAAACAAATAAAAGTGTGTATAACATTATTATATATAATATAAAAGAAATCATAACAATCTTCAGAAAACTTAAAATATTAATCACTTATATATATATATATATATATATATATATATATATATATATATATATATCCTATAAGATCGCGAGCTCTTCGTGCCGCTTCCCTCTGAACCCTCCCTAAACGATTCATACCCTAAGAATTGTCAACTGGCGATTCTTCGACCTGCAACTGACCTGAGTTCATATCATCAACATCATCCTCCTTCCTATCCCAGGAAGCAGAGGATGTGACCTCCTCCTGCTTATCATAAGGTTATTCCAATCTGCGCAAATGCCTCCTATTCCGTCGTACTAGCTTACCATATCTATTTGTAACAAAATAAGAACGCCGCTGCCGCGCCTTAGATTGGACATACATACTGCGTTTATCACCTTTTACAATAACCTCATCTCCTGGCTGCAATTCCCCCAACTGCCACGAATGCATGTCATAGTATAATTTGCTTCGCACTTTATTCCGAACAATTTTCGCGTAGTCCTCAGAATTATATTACATTTTATTCCAATAACCAAGAATGACAACCCATCACAATCCACCATAAACCAAACCACAGATAACTCAATACTACATAACCTATTACAGAATTTTTATTTACAATGAAGATAAAAAAGAGTATATACCTATATACAGTTAATATACATTTACAATGAGCCCAAAGGCTCCGCACCACTCCCAGATGGTTGGGTACCTAGGACGCTAGCAGAATTGCCTCGTTGTATAGCTAAGCTAATGTGCTGGCCTAGGTAGCTGCCCGCGTTCCGATCACCGGTACCCTCCGCCAGACATTTTGAAATTTCACAGAACATCCGGTGGGCCCCTGGCTGCTACGGAACTAACGTTTTTACACCAAACTTTTCAAATATATACCCTAAGCCAAGGTTAACATATTTGCGGTGCTTGAGGCATTTAGCGCGCAGAACAGACCTACCTTCCTCAACCGATGTCTCCTGAAGATGAGACAGCGCGAGAGAATCGACCCAAGTAGCCTCCCATACCAAAGGACGTGCCATCGGACCCCACAATACATCTGTTTTACGCGAATATTATACATGTTTGATTTTGTCTCTACTTATTTCGCCGATTTTTAAGTTTCCGACGGTTTGAAAGCTATGCAGCACTCATGGTCACGGGAGGGGCTGAGTCAGTTAGTAAGTCCAAATACACCGTGTAAAAATCAAAAACTTGTTTTATTTTATGTGTCACTAAGTATTTTGTCATTATTTTGTTTTATTTATTTAAGCCAAGGACTGGCTACCTCATCCAGAGCATAGCATTGCCATACAACGTGACAATACTATCAGACTTCTGAGCACACTACCAAGTCAGCAATTTAGCACAAATCTATTTTTTGCAATGTAATCTATATTTCCATTTTTCTTCCTATAATCGACTATGCAGACGATAGTTATCCTGTACACAAAGAGAACTAATATAACAAACTTGAGCGACTTCAATATTTTTGTATTAGATTCATATTAGGTTTAAGCAAATATGATCACATTTCTGAATTTGGTGTAAAACTCAAGTGGTTACCAATCTGCCTTCGCCAGCACGCTCATATGATATCTCTTCTTAACAGTATTCGGCTTAATCCAACAACTCCCTCTCACCTCAAAGGAAGATTCCTTCATGAAACACATTCAAGGTTGCTGAGATCATCGGAGAATCTGAAGCTGAAAACACCAATGCATTCTACAAGCTTTATTGATAAATCCTTTACTAATCAAGCTGTTCGTTTGTGAAATGCATTACTTGTAACAGTTACAGCTCACAATCGATGGCGTCATTTAAAAAAATAGCTCACAATCACTTTCCTCACTTAGTTCCAACAGGTTGTTTACTTACAGACCTCTCTGGTATCCTCCATTCTCATAGTTCGTCTCATACATCTCGCCCATTACGGAAACTGTAATATAAGATTATATTTTGTACGTTATAAAATGGCAAAAAATAGAGCACTTTAATTAATGTAACATCTTCATTCAATGCTCAACGTATGTTTCACAACAAACTGATTTGTATAATTTTTATTTTCTTTTTTGTACCCGTATTTTTTCCTTTTGTTCGTATTTATTTTATGTAAATAGTTATTTTTTTAAATAATTATGCTAAATTATTTTGTTTGTGTGTGGTTAAATAAATATTTAACAAGTTTATTCGATGTAACATTTTATACATAAAAAATCTCGTTTGACTTAATAATAATATAGAATGCGAGCTTTATGTACTATTGCCTAGAAATCTCAAATGTTTTGTGAAAAAGTTCAACAACGGGAGTCATAATCCAAGGCAGCGACCACATCGGATGCGCCGACGCTTCCATAATCCGATTTTAACAAGTTACCGCTACATTGTCTGCCTTTAAACACATAGTTCCTGAACGTTAGGGTTGCTACTGATCGATACTTGACGCGAACTCAAACTCATATTGTAATTTATTTTGTATAAACAGTTTGTAAGTACCCAAATTGTCAGTTAACATTTTTTTATCTAATCTATTATTTTATGTAATCTATTTTTTATCTAATCTAACTATTAAGCTACCACAAGATCGGAACGTGGCCTCCACTAAGACGACCCGGCGAGAAACTTAGTCGTTTTTATTTTATTCTCTTACTCTTTTTTTATCATATTCTATAGTAGAGAGAAATAGAGTACAATGTTTAGGTTACAATTAAATAGTTAAGACCTAGTTCCAGTATGATGCCTTACGATCGCGATATGAGACTAATGATATTTGTTAGTGTCTAAAAGATTCCGGATGGACCAGTCCCCGCAAGCAGCACCCGTTTACGAGTATGACTACTAGAACAGCTATCACTCCCCTCGACTATATTGGAGAGGAGGAAGTGACCCGCGCCAGGCAGCCACCAACAGCAAAGACATAAAAATACCTTTCTTTTTGCTCCTTTCATTTTTTCTCATCGATGACGACGTGACGATACAATTTCCTTCAATGACATCAACCAAATCGAGATCATACCAAAAGTTGAACGAAATGTAATCGGTATTCTGATAACATTTGGAACTGACATAAAAAACTTATACAACAAACCACGGTTAAACACCGTTTAAAAGGTCCACTGTGTACAACCACTTTCCGCCGACGATGTTAGGTCCTATGTTGTAGGGAGCGAGATTATCGTCATATACTGTGCACAAATCCAGACTCCGGACTGTTAGTGGGAATTTTTCGATAGAAAAACTACATTTGTCCTACCTAGGATTTGAACCCAGGACCTCGTGATCGCAACGTGCATTATACGCCACCAGATCAACGAAGCTATCATCATCATCATCATCATCTCAGCCTATACTTGTCCACTGCTGAACATAGGCCTCCCCAATCGCTTTCCAGCGTAACCGGTCCGATGCCACCTGCATCCAACGACTTCCTGCGATTTTCACAAGATCGTCGGTCCATCTGGCAGGCGGTCGTCCCACACTGCGCTTGCCAATACGTGGTCTCCACTCTAGAATCTTTCTGCCCCAACGCCCGTCCGATCTACGCGCTATGTGGCCCGCCCATTGCCACTTCAGCTTGCTAATCTTAACGGCTATGTCGGTGACCTTGGTTCTTCTACGAATCTCCTCATTCCTGATTCGATCGCGTAGAGAAACGCCGAGCATAGCTCTCTCCATAGCTCGCTGAGCAACTCTGAGCTTTTTTATGAGACCTATTGTAAGAGACCACGTCTCTGATCCATATATCATCACTGGTAACACACACGAAGCTATCAAGAAAGGTTAAATTTAAAATTTCAGTTTGACCTTTAGTAGCAGCTGAGATCGACATGCGTCTAACAATAGATTTCAAATTTTGTATCAAGATAAAATTGAGATTATACTAAAATCGGAGCGATACTTAGAACACGATACTAATTGTAGGTCTATTTATAATCGACTCTCGATTTAGTCAAAATTGGATTTACTTTATCTATACTATCACGGTCCATCCCCTGTCAGGTAGGCAGAGAGTACAGAGTTTCGACAGGTTTTTTCCTTACAAACCTCTTTGGCTTCCTCCAGACACATCTCTAAATGGTGGACCGATATTTACATTGCATTCATGGGGTATAGGAGAACAGTGCAGACCGAGCTAAATGGATGTGTTTAAGTATAGATTAAACATAAGTGTACTTAGATTCATGGTATCAGTCAGTGTCTACATAGTGATCTCATTTACAAAATGGAGACTTTGTAAAGGTATATAACATAAAGTATGATAATAATAATACCGAGAGAAAAAGCTATAAAATATGTAAAGAGTGCGTACAAAGTACTTGGTCATGGCTCCAGTGTGATCCCGAACGAGACAAAATTCAACAGTACTACGGTACATGTTTGATCAGTCAATGGATAGAGGACGGACTAGTCCCCACCAGCAGCACCCGTTCACGAGTATGACTTGAGAAGCAGCCATCACTCTCTTTAAACATATTGCAAATCACTCATTTTTAAAAAGAGTAGCCATGGAATTTCTTTCCCTTCTTCTCCACAAGAATGGCTTTCCGAACGGACGGTGGAATCTTAAGTAATCAATAATTTTCTCTTTTTGACTATTTATATGTGTTCTTTGGTCTACATGACTAAAAACTTATGACTTTGATTTGGTCTCAGTGTAAATAAAATACAAGGATTACTCAGAAAATTTTGTACAATTTTATCTTCTTTTACTATTTAGTTGAAGTCAATAATAATAATCCAATTTCTGTATACGAGGAGGGATCAAATAGTAGTAAGAATGAGATAGAATATAATGACTATTGATAACTTAATAATTTATTTTTCTACATAGTTTCCGAGTCTCTCTACACACCCAGTCCAGCGCTTTTCCAAGGCTTCAATCCTTTTCACAAAAAAACGTTTTGTCTTGGTCCTGCAAAAAGCTCTCCACGGCATCCATCACCTCGTTATCGTCTTCGTACCTGTTTCCCCTTAAGTATTTTTTCGATTTGGGGACCAAAAAAAAATCGCTAGCCGCCAGATCTGGTGAATAAGGGGGTTGGTCAACCAATTCGAAGCCAGCTTGCTGAATGGCAGCCATCGCAACTGCCGACCTGTGCGCGGGTGCGTTGTCGTGATGAAACAGCACGCCCCTTCCAAGTTTCCCTATCCTTTTCTCTTTGATGGCATTCCTCAACTTGGGAATTAAAGCTGCATAATATTGGCCTGTAATAGTGGTTCCACGCTCCAGGTAATCAATCAACAATATTCCTTCTGAGTCCCAATTTATTGAGGCCATAACCTTGCCAGCCGATGCCACGACACGAAACTTCTTCGGGGTCGGTGATGATGGCCGTTTCCATTGCGAAGATTGCTGTTTTGTCTCGGTATCAAAATGATGGACCCATGTTTCGTCCATTGTTACGAAACGAGACAAAAAGTTTTCAGAATCGTCTTGAAACTTGTCCAACAATATCTTCGAAATGTCAAGTCGATTTTGTTTCCGACTGTCGGTTAACATTCTCGGCACCCATCTTGCGGAGACTTTTCTCTAATTCAAAGATTGTTTTAATATGGATTGAATACTTCCATATGAAATGCCCGTTTCTTGAATCAAGTATCGGATGGTAACTCTTCGATCGCTCAATACAATTTTCTCGACTTTCGCATCATTTTCTTGGGTGACTGACGTCGCTGGACGGCCGCAACGATGTTCGTCTTCCGTGCTCGTTCTCCCTACTCGAAATTGAGAAGCCCACCTTGCGACAGTGGAATACGGTGGAGTAGATTCTCCTAATGTTGTCTCCAAATCGCAATGAATCTCTTGCGTCGTTAACTTTTTACAACAGAGGTATTTAATAACGGCTCGCACTTCGTTTTACTCCATTTTCGAGAACACGTTCCAACACGAAGCAAACAAATGACTACATTCAGAAAAAAGCAAAAGAGAATCGAAGATTTATTTTTTTATTAATATTACAAATATGTATCTGAGCGATGCCTGCCAGTATTTTTTTTTACCAAGGAGTATGTCGTTCTCACTACTTTTTGATCCCTCCTAGTATTAAGACCGTTAATTAAGAATACTATTAAAAAATTAAGTTAACCTCAGCAACCCTAGCGCATTCGATCGTGGAAGGGGCTAGGTTGCCTTTTCACTTGAGGAGTTAAGCCAGCTCAATATCAAGCCGCCGAACCGCCGCGATTGTTGGCTCAAACGATTAATTAGCCACGGCTCAATTGAGCAATATGGCTCAATTGAGCGTGCGGAATCTTTTTATTTTTCTAGCTTTGATATTTCATTGTTAAGTCGTCGAAAAAGTACGGCATGAAAAATAGCGGGAGGAAAATTTATACCACTTTAAATTTACTAAATAAAGATCAACGTGACAGCACGCTTTCTGGACAACGTTACAATTACGTCAATTCGATCGTGCTTAGCCCAGGAGGGCAGGAGGCTAACGAAAAAACCTATTGGAACTCTATAACCGTATCTTCATTGTGCGAGAGGCGGCGTTACGATATGGATTTCGAGATTCCGCCGATTTTCTTTCGATAAACTCCAATTAATATCCGTAAAAGAAACATAAACATAATAAATCTTGTACTTCTAGGTACAAAAGGTAGTCCGTTTGGACACATAAAAAGCATCCAAAGAGTTGTGACAAATGTCGCCTGGCGGTTGCACTGACGTGAAAAATGATCCCTTTAGATAAGGGACGGACCAGTTGTTATGTATAACTTGTCCAGGGACACTTGACCTCCCCGCTCGCTTGTAAATAGTCCAAATTAGGTCATGGAGGGAAAACTTAAGGAAGCGTTAGAGGTCAAGATAAGTGGTCACAACACACCCAAGGGATGTCCTTCCGGATCGACGTACGCTCCTTAACATTGGATTGTTTAAAATAGTTTTGAAGCTACGAAGTGAGAGGAATTTCGGGTGGTTTTCTCGGTTTTATTAAGTCAATTTAAGTGTATTATCATTCGCTAAAATATGTCTATTGTAGGACCAAAGTTAGCCCAAAGATGGCTATAATGGCTGGTTTATTACTGTAGGCATCCAGTTTTAGCCGCAGTCTTCACAATATCTTCGATAAACTTGGTCTTAACCATAGTTTCATGATTTTAACTTACCTTATTGAGATTTTTTCTTTCTCTTTCTTTTAGTCAGTGACGATCATTACATATAGTGTGTAATCAACAAATCGACAAGTCCAGAAAGAAAATTCGGAGTTTGAACACTGCATGTCATACTTAGAAGGCGAGTATCCAGCTGTCTTTACCCAAGTATATGCAGGCTATTTATTGTTTTGTATTCTCATTGACATTACATAACTTAAAGCGCGCTATGTTTTCGCCTATATTTTACTAATACTCATTAGACAATAAAAGGGAAAAACTTTCCATCTATCTAACTATATCATCACGCCAGACCCCTTGCGGAGGAGGCAGAGAGTACAGAGTTCCAACTGGTTCTTTCCTTACATACCTCTCTGGCTTCCTCCACTCTCATAGTTCGTCTCATACACGCTCGCCGGTTACGGGGACTCTTGACTTTTTCTTCAGATAAGACTCGGTTTATTTGGTCGTGGTAAGATAGTCTAGGTCTTCCCCGGTACCTGTATCCTTCCACTTTCACATTGTATATCTGTTTTGTCATTCTTTTATCTGGCATTCTTTCTATATGCCCGAACCAACGGAGCATGCCCTTTCTCATCTTTACACCGATATTATCTTTCATACCTACTCGCTTTCTTACTACGCTGTTGCTAATGCGGTCGGTCAGCTTCACTCCGCACATCTTCCGCAAAACTACCACATTTATCCCACATTCTCCTTCTTACATACCTAGCTCTCGCCACCATATTACAGCGTTGGGACAAGAACTCTGTTATGTATGGCCAGCTGCGCCTTATGGCTTAAGTGCCGGCTCCCAAGTAGCTATCACATCGCACCATTCACCCTGTTTCCTGCACTCACTCTTCTCTCTGTCAGCGGTGTATTTCCGGGAAAAACTTTAATACAAGTTAAGAATTCTCTTCCACGCTATATGAATGAATATAGTATTCCATGCTAAGTTTGGAACGACCGCACGGGCGGTCACCAAACCGCAAGGTTACATAACAAGATAATTTTCAAATTATTCTAAGTTTGATTTCTTTTAATATATATATATATAAGACTAAAGTGTTTAGTCAATGTGTGTTACCAGTGATGACATATGGATCAGAGACGTGGTCTCTTACAATAGGTCTCATAAAAAAGCTCAAGGTTGCTCAGCGAGCTATGGAAAGAGCTATGCTCGGCGTTTCTCTACGTGATCGAATCAGGAATGAGGAGATTCGTAGAAGAACCAAGGTCACCGACATAGCCCTCAGGATTAGCATGCTGAAGTGGCAATGGGCTGGCCACATAGCGCGAAGATCGGACGGGCGTTGGGGCAGAAAGATTCTAGAGTGGAGACCACGTATTGGCAAGCGCAGCGTAGGACGACCGCCTGCCAGATGGACCGACGATCTTGTGAAAATCGCAGGAAATCGTTGGATGCAGGTGGCATCGGACCGGTTACGCTGGAAAGCGATTGGGGAGGCCTATGTTCAGCAGTGGACAAGTATAGGCTGAAATGATGATGATGATGATATATATATATATATATATATATATATATATATATATATATATATATATATATATTGCCCTTTGCAAATATTAATTGTACATAGTTATGTATACCCGAGCAGTACACAGCTCAGTGCAAGTACTTTAAAAGATGATGCGTCTTAGGTCTCTTACCGTTCGCACGAACCTTAACTAATATTATTGACTGCATAATATTTGAATATCTATCTATAAATATATATTTGTAAAATAAATATAATTTGTAAAGTCACGCCGGCCTTTATATTTGACTACATATACTCTTTTTTATTGTAAATATATGAAATAAATATATTCAGTTAAAAAAATATATCTTCAGTTCCTCGAGAATACAAAAGAACAGAATATGTGTATTTCATGTCATTGCAAAGGCATAAATTCAATTCCATGTCAATTTTTTATTTGCCCTCCACGGCGAGACCTTTTAATAAATTACCATAAAGCGTGGGACTCGGTGCAGCGAAATGAGGAAAAATGGGCCGTAAATTCCCTCGGTGCCAAATAACGTCACATTACGAGATTGTGCCAGAGATGTGGCATGAAATAATTTATCTTTATATGTTAGGTTTTCATGCGATTTGGGAAAAAACATGGCATGAATTACCATGGCATGGATGTTTGCAGAGTCAAGCGGCTTAAAATTAAATTCGTCGTTTTAAACAAGCCATTAAATATAAGCTGTGTACAATAAATAATAGTATTTTATTGAAGTCGTCGTATAGTATTTTATTAATTTCATTTTATTAAAAATATAGAAAGAATATCGGAAGAAAGAATAACAAAATAGATGTACAACGCAAAAGTGGAAGGATGAAGGTACCGGGGGAAGACCTAGACAATCTTATCATGACCAAATAGATCCAGTCTTATCTAAGGGCAAGATAAAAGTTCCCGTAATCGGCAAGCGTGTTTGAGACGAAGTATTAGAGTGGAGGATGCTAGAGAGATCTGTAAGGAAAGAATCTGTTGGAACCCTGTACTTTCTGCCTACCCCGTAAGGGATCCGACGTGATGATACAGGTAGATAGATAGAAAACAAAAATAATTAAATTACTTTTGAATATGTATGATAAAACATGATAGCTATCCGCCATCGATATTACTCGGTTCGCACACACATCCGTGCATCAAAACCAAATAAGCGACTCAAAAAAAAATGGTTTAAGACATCGGAATTAACACCGCCATTGTGTTGAATTCATTCATTTTTTAAGGTCTAGACCTGTGTACCGATGTTTACCGATGATGATCATCGGTACATCTTATAGGGGCCCACCCACTCCACGTCTTTCGAGGAGGCCTTTCTCTTGAACGTCTCTCGGCTAAAGATAGAGTTAAAACCAATAATAACACAATATCACACTACAATGTATGCATGGACGCACGGCGTAGAAATATGATTTCCCGCACGAGGTGGCTAAATCCAGCAACAATTACTCCGAATGTTAATAACTAGCAATTTCCCGCGACTTCGTACACGGTCGACAACAGCACCACCTACCAGGTTTGTGTTATATGGCCTATGTTACTTCTGGATAAGGTAGCTTTCCAATGGTGTAAGAATCATTAAAATCGGATCAGTAGTGCCGGAGATTACCCCGTACATCCAAACTCACAAACTTTACCTCTTTATAAAATTAGTATAGACTAGCTGTTACTCGCGGCTACGCACGCGTTTATTTTGTAATTTGACATAGGTCTCTAAAGCATAATCTTATTCAACGCTAACGTCGTCTCATAAAAAAAACATATACAATACTTGGGTACTTTCAAACCTTTTCTACCTACCCAGCCAAATATCGTAATCTAGCGAAATAATATTTAAAAACGGTATATCACGAGCTAAGTATGTAACATAGTTTTGTCACTACATTTTGTTTCAGTCTTCTCGTAAGAATATACAGTTCATGTGCATGATCATAATTATGTAAGGAAAGAACCTGTTGGAACTCTGTACTCTCTGCCTACCCCGCAAGGGATCTGGCGTGAGGTTATAGATAGATACATAGATAGATAGATCATAATTATGTTAAGATATAATAATCTTAAATAAATGATTATACAAAGTTTCGTGTACGGGCCATTCATCGTTAAAGATTTTTCTCCATGAGAGACAATCCTGACTGCATCGTCGGTTCATGCACGAAATTCATGTGTAGGCAAAATCTCGCATTTTAACGTAACATTGCAGCTGGATACTAACAATAATAAGAATAATAAATTTTTATGGTTTATCTCACGATTATCCCAGATTGATTGTTGTTTCCGGGATAAAAAGTATTTATAATTTTAAGTTAGGGTATAAGTTATTACCATACCAAATTTCATTGAAATCCGTTCGGTAGTTTTTGCGTAATTAAAACACTAAGAGACAGACAGACAGACAGACAATAATTCCAAAATAAAATGTTTCAATAAGGAAATGTACCGCAATTAAAATTTTCGAAAAAAATATTCAATGTACAGATTCGGCTCGGTTACCGTTTTATTATATGTATATAGATAGATAAATAAGAAATATCTGGCATCAGAGGTTAGTTTGGTTTTGGGCGTTGTTGGAAATAGGACAACGCCTGACGCCAACAATGTTAGGTCCCACTTCAGTTGGAGGTGAGCGGTTGTCATAAAACCGGCCACGAATTTAAATTCCGGAAAGCTTTTGCAATTTTACCTATAGACAAATCGTAAGATCTAAAATTTTAATTCAGGATGTTGCTAGCTCAGCGGCTCGTCCCGAAAGGAGCTCGTCCTATTAGGATGAGTTATAAAGAAATGCTTATTCCATTCTTGTGTAATATATAACATTCGTAACGTAACAATTTTATGACAGCTGCAAAAAAAATTTGAGTCGTGTATGTGAATGATCTACGCTGTTCGCCGCGGGGCCTTTACAGCTTCACGGGACAAGAAACGTTGAGTCGTCGGATTGCTGAGTAAAATATAAGTACCGTTATTATAAACAGAACTGATTTTCATAAAGCTAGCTCTTTAACTTGACAAAATACAATAGTATATTTATTTGGCCTATGACATTATTAGGCTTGATCACCCAACAAATGCCACTAGACCATCGAAGCAGAACATTATATAATATAAGCAGTGGCGGATTTACACTTTTGCCGCCAGTAGGCTATTCAATTTTTCCGCCCCTACTAACCTCTGCAATTCAATACCCTAGTTCACAATCATATTAATATATTTTCTTTGTCAATGAAATTGCAATTTTATGATTTGTGCTCTATCGTCATCATTACATCAGCTTTTCCCGTTATTTGTATGATTGTGAACTAAGGGATCAAACTCAAACTCTATTTGTTTGTTTTGCATAAACCCTGCGGGGGCGTTTACAAAGTGTCGTATTTACATTTTATCTAACTTACTAATCTACCACCGGATCGGAATGCGGCCTCCACTGAGAAGATCCGGCGAGAAAATCAGCGGGCTTGTCTTTTTTGTTTAATTCTCCATTAATTTTTTTTTCATTATTTTTGTTTAGATACGTAGTGTTTTATATTATACAAAATCATTAATGCAATCCAACTCCCGTGTGATGCCTACAACTGAGATATATCGTATCGATCGTTGTGTCAGTTCCTAGATTATTCTTACAACTTACGATTTAGTGAAGTTTACACAAGGAATAGTCTTTGGGGTATTTTTGAAATAAGAAAAGCTCAATCATGTATTACTTATAAGGTGAGGTAACGTATGCCCTTATTTAGTCTAAGATTTCTGTAAGAAAAAAACAAATTTGAACCAAATTTACCACCCGAGGCTCCAGCTTGCTGGTAAATGTGTCACTGAATATAAGAAGAGTAATATCAGCCTGTACTGTCTCTCTACCGGGCCCACACATATACAGGTGAGAGAGATTAGGTCATACAGAAAGACCCAGTGCGGATTGAAGGGGCAGGTTTGTGGCCACTTGCTGTTTAACTTATCAAGCCGCCCATAAGGCTTCCAACTTGGCTTAACGACTACCACATTACGTGTTAACCGGGACCAGCTGCTTTAGATAGATAGATAGATAGAATACTCTTTATTGTACACCAAATGCATTACAAAGCAGTTATTGTAAAAAACCATAAGGTACAATTGGCGGTCTTAAAGCACAGTAACGCTCGAATATAAAAATATCACAAACGGTCACCCATCTCAGACCGATCGAGTCGAACACTGCTTAGCCTTGATGGTCGGTAAGAACCCCGCACAGCGCTGTGAATGCGTCAGCAAACCATTTTTTCTCAACATCTACTGAAAAGAGATACATATATCCTTATTCTACAAACTTAGTAAATACACATAATCAAAAGTCTCAGTAACCGGTGAGCGCGTATGATACGAACTATGAGAGTGGAGGAAGCCAGAGAGGTATGTAAGTAAAGAACCTGTTGGAAATCTGTACTCTCTGCATACCCCGCAAGGGATCTGGCGTGATGATGTACGAAGTTAGACATCAGAGAAATTTCATAGCACATTCCAGAAAACTTCACGTCTTTCTCAGCTTAGGGATTATAGGGATTGGGTCAAAGGAACTGCCAAGTATAATTTGATGTGACTGGAATATTTTGCTAGGTTCAAGACGTTATGGCCTTAGGAGTAGCAGTCGAGTGGGCGAAAACGGCAGATTATTTTCGAAGTAGAACCCAAATACTGAAAAACAATAGAAAATATTATTTTTAACAGCGAATAACAGATATAATTTGGATTCAATTAAATAAGGGTACTTTTTGTTAGATAAGATTCTAATCTTATTAATAATGTTCATAAAAAAAAATATTTAAGAGATTCTGATACTAGATTCCATCACTCTATGATCTTGCCATTCTACTATCTCGTCATCATGGATTTCCATACAAAATCCATACTCGTCATTAACAATCGGTTTCTATATTTACCGCAAGTATAGATTTGTCTACTATGATTAGAATTTTGACATATGTTGTATGAAAAATCTGTCAAAATTCAACTGACAGTGAGAAAATCTGTCCTTGATTTAAATATCAATCTATGATCTTGCCATTGTACTGTTCCGTCATTCTACCATCTCATCAGTCTGCAATTTCTTCATCATACAACCTTGGCGTCTTAATACAGATTAGAATAAGTTTTTAAAAGAAAGACGTCTTTCTTTTGCAATTTCAGCGGAAGTGATAACAAGTATGAAGCGTATGTTGAAGAAGTTCTAATACTACAATGATTACCAAAATTACTACCTGAAATTTTGGAATACATTCTAGCAGTAGGCAGTACCCCTAAATACATCAATAATAAGCAAGTCAAATTTTCACATAACCCCTGATTACCCAAATATTTGTGTTTCCAAACACGTAATATATACATACGAGTATATCGATAGCTTTGGGATCAAAGAGATACGGTGATCCTCACAGCTGGGTCTTATTAAAGTTACAGAAACGCAAATATACCGAATTACTTATGTAATGTGTACGCACTAGTATTACATATGGAAGTGTGTTTGTTTGTTGTCTTCGCTAGAAAATAACTGGTTCCATATGAAATTGTTTGTTGTCTTTACTACAAAATTACTTTGGGAAATTTATAACCTAAAGCAGAGCTCAGAGTTTAAAGACTGGCTTGTGTGTTTGGGTTTGTCAAAATCTATATGCAGCAGTATTCTAAAAATAAAATAGTCTAATGTCTGATTATTACTGATATTATATAATTGTAAATATTGTACATAATTATTATCGTATCACCGTTTTATATAATTGTAAATATGGTATATAATTTGTGAAACTATTAACAGTTGCTATTCCACGTCCTTCTACTTTCGTATTGTATACCTGTGTGATTTCTTTCATATTAAGCTTCTTCATAATGTGTTAAGCTGTTTTAGTATAAATAAATAAAAGATATTTCACAGAAGTCGTGCTATTTTTCGAGATAAAGTGTTCTGTTTTATTTTACGATGTAACACACGTTCATATAAAGTTTCAATAAATTCGTTTAGCCATCTTAATATAAAAAAATAACAGCTTGATATCTCGGTAGAGCCGTGTAGTAAATATATTGTATATTTTGTCAACTTCCACCAGTCTTATTCTCTATCAACTATCTCTATCACCGTGTTCAGTCTTAGCCCCGCTTAGCCCACACAGTTGGTCTTTGTAAAAAATAAACTAAACTATAGCGCGATCTTATTTACAAAAACTTATACAATACCTTACTTATCAAGAAGGATTATCAATTTATCTATTTATTTTAAAATTATCGGCAAAATATTTCTAAATGAAATCTTCTCTGCCAACCCTGTCAAAGATAAAATTTCTAGCGTAATAATATCTAACAACGGTACATTTCCAGCTAAGTATGTAGCAAACTTTTGTCAGTACATTTTGTCTTCTCGTCGTCGTTCTTCGTTAAAGTTTCGTATCCGGCCCATTCATCGTTAGAGTTCTCTCCAGGAGAAACAATCCTGAATGCATCATCGGTTCATGCATGAAACCATATATGAGTGTATAAATCAAACGTGTATGAACAATTTCGAGTGAGTGCTTTTAACCACTGCACTAAATCGTCCGTCAATGATTTATCAAAATCGACTTTCTTCTTCTTTTCTCGTAAACTGTTAGATGTTTTGAAAATATAAGTATACAGAGTTATGATCTTTTATATAGGCTACAATTACACAATTACAAATTTCATTTAAGTCCATCAAAGAGGTTTGGACTAAAGTGTCTTCTTAGAAATTCAATATTTCACTTATTTCATTTATTCTGGTAAAACCTTTTGATTTTCCGAGATAAGTACTACACAACATTTTAGCTAACATTTTGAGGTATCTCCATGCAAAGTTTAATTAAAATCCGCTTGGTAGTTTTTGCGTGATGATGGTTCATATCCTTCGACAGACAGACAGACAAACAGACACGAAAGCCAAAAATGGTAAAATTGGCTTGTACCTCGATAGCGTGACATCCTTGGGTTGTTATTTCCTAAAAATATTTCATGTACAGACACCACTTCCTTACAGTTTTATTATATGTATGTATAGACGACTTCCTTACAGTTTTATTATATGTATAGATTATTACATACCAACCGTATGCCGGACGGGACATCTCATTTTTAATCTCTCATTCTCTTATTTATTATGGGTGCTTAGTGCTTCTCAGTGTTTAAAATCGTTTTAGTGAATAATAGAGGATTCCAAATGTTTCAATGAAAACAAATTTACAATGCGAAATTGGAAGGATATAGGTACCAGGGAATAATATCTTACCATGACCAAATAAACCTTGTCCTATCTGAGGAGCAAGTCAAGAGTCTCCGTAACCGGCAAGCGTGTAGACGAACTATGAGCGTACAGGAAGCTAGAGAGGACTGTAAGGAGAGAATCTGTTGGAAATCTGGGCTTTGACTGACCGCAAGGCATTTGGCGTGATTATATAGATAGAAATGCTTCAATATTTATACGCCTAAGCAGCAAAACATGTAAAAATGCAAAACGTCCAACTACAGCAGTTTGTCTATACAGTAAAATGTCCTAAGGTCGAAACGTCAAATGTGCCCGATCACTAGATTAGGTGTAACGGTCATAATGGTATGCTATATAAATCAGTCAATATTGTCCAACTCCTGTGCAAAGGCCCATTATACACTGAGCTGAGATATTTATAGTACCACATCTTAGCATCAACAACCCATAAGGTCTATCATCTTGGATTAACAACTACCGCATTAAGTGGTAACCGGTCCCAACAGCTTAACGTGCCTTCCGAATCAAGGAGAAGCTTGAATATGGAAATACCACTAACGGTCACCCATGTCTGACTGACGGAGGTAAACACTGCTTGGCCTTGGTGATCGGTAATTGTTAAATGAAAGCGCTTCCTTGGAGGTAAATGATGTGCAATAAATATTTGTATGCCAATGAAGTGTTTGTTTTAATTCAAATAGGCAGCACTATAAAAATGAAATCAACATTTTAATTTTAATATTTTTGATAAGATAGTAAATAGAAAAACACAAACAATGAGCCACAGTTCATGTCAAATATGTGATGATTGAAGTTGAGGCAGGTGGGCAATCTGAATGATAAGATTGTAGTTATCATGTGTACAGTAGTTTGTTATTAAAATACTTTAGACATGACAACTATTGTATATGATATGATCATGTATTGTCTAAAATAACTTAAACCAATATTACAAACAAACAAGTTCAAATGACAGCCAATTGGATCAAGTAGTCGGGTTCGATCTATCTATAGAGTGATGCGATAACATAACAGAGTGATGCGAGTCATAACCGATACCCTCCGACCCACGCCCACCTCTTGGTTGCCGGTACTTGCAAATATTGCGCCACCGAAGCTCAGGAGGAAACAATCAGCAGCCAGTGAGTAGCAGAAATCCTTTCGGTCAGCCCCCCATGAGATGCCAATCCAAAGGACCGTCAAAAACATCCCCGCTCATAGACTGCCTTCCCGGAAATCGATCTGGAGCGACAACAAAATCCAGAACCACTTCAACATCCGGTCAGAGTGGAGAAAGCAATGGGAGAGTTCGGACGCCTCCCAAGGTTACATCAGCATAGCCGACCCCTCGACTGTGGTTCAGGGCTTTAAGGAACAACAGCTGGTGTGGTCCTCCATCAACCGAATCAGAACCGGAATCGCAAGGTGCAATTTTCATCTGCACAGGTGGGGCGTCACTGAGTCTCCTTACTGTGACTGTGGAGACTCAGTACAAACTATCCAGCGCATCGTGGAGGACTGCCCTACTAGGAAATTTAGCAGAGGATTCGAGGGGCTGCACCAGCTGACACCAGAGGCTAAACAATGGATTTAAATCATCTAAAATATCTTACTAAGACCTATGGGGCAAAATTACCTATCGTATCTAAGCACTAGGCTGTGCCTTAAGCGTTGAAACTGATAAGGGTACAATCTATCTATCTATCTATAACCTCACGCCAGATCCCTTGCGGGGTAGGCAGAGAGTACAGAGTTCCAACAGGTTCTTTCCTTACATACCTCTCTGGCTTCCTCGACTCTCATAGTTCGTCTCATACACGCTCGCCGGTTACGGAGACTCTTGACTTTTCCATCAAATAAGATAAGGGTACAATAATAGTGATAAGTGTGCATTCTATTTACTTAAGGCGACAACCTCTGTTAAGATGAGTCGTTGACGTCTACGTATTGATTTCATCATAATGGTGCTTAACGTGGCGTCGATTTATTAATAACAATAAAGTGTGGTTGCCATGTATTTTAACAACCTTGTATGGGCACTTCCATATGGGCGATAAGGCCTTACGCAGCCCGAGATGATTTTTTAATAATACATAGTCACCAACGTGGCGGGACGAGTGTGTGAGTCGTAATAGGTTTTAGATTTCATTTCAGATGTATGAAATGAAATGAAAAATATGCCCGAATAGTAATTGGAAAGGCGAAAAGTGTGTGGTTGTATGCATAGCCGTTTTATATGCCGCTAACATATCTGCATATCATAATGAGACCAATTATCTTGATTCCCGCTTACATAGGATATAAGATATTCTTTAAGCGTGGACCTTTCCAACGCTACTTGCGTTTGGGGATGATAAGGAGTGCACCATAGCTGCACAATTTTTAAAAATTCACCAGTTTTCTTAAATAGGTCAGCAGTGAAATGTGTCCCTTTGACTTGTGAGTATATGTTCGATTCTTCGGCAGTAGTGCTGCGAAGGGGGTAAGCGAGTGAAAATTTGGTAAGGTCATCCTGCATAATTAGGATGAAGCGAAGTTTGGTTGTGCTAGCTTCGGGTAGAGGACCTACAATATCTAGAGATAGTCTTTCGAATGGGGACGTCGAGGTAGACGTTATAATAATCGGTGCGCTATTTATTTTACGCAGAGCTTTGTTAGTTTGGCATGATGTACATTTCTTTACATAATTTTCGAAATCGCTACGAATGCCCGACCAGCAAAATCTTTCTTTTACGCGATTTAACATTCTTGCTGAGCCTATATATCTTGCAATAGGGATATCATGATTTTTATTAAGAATTATCGGAATCTCATTTGGAAAAGTGTATATAATATTATTATGATAGATATGGATTGATATATTAGTACCATCAAACATATAGCCCAAGCCCAGGAATTTTTAAAGTCTGATATGGCAATTTGATTTATTGTGGGATAGGACATGATTATTTAATGGCGTGCAAATTTTAAAGACTTAAATATATCTGGATACGAGACCTCATCAAAATGATGGACTTTAATAAAAAGGAAAAGGTAAGTTTTAACTTTAATTATGAGAGGATTAAACGTGTATAAGAATCTTTCTATTTTCTCCTGATGTCCTTTATAATTGTCAAAATCTCAATCGGGATTTGCACAATTATCAAGGACATCTTATACATAGGGCATGGACTTGTCCATGTCTATTAAGGTAGGCATTATAATAAGTTTATTTAATTTATTAATTTGATTGCAAACTTCAGTTTTATGGATTTCTCGAAATCGGTAGGATTGTGTGAATAGGAACATCAATTGTTGCTTTTATTTCATGTTTTAGGACATTTGTACAGGTTAGGTGTTTCCCGGGAAGATGGTAGATATCAGAAAAATCGGAACCCACTTGCAAAAGAATTTCTCTTTCCTCATCGTTGAGGTGTTATACACGCAGCTGTTTCAGGACTTCTTCTGTACGTGCAAGGATGTTAGACGAAACATCTATATGATTTACAAAAGCAGACGGGCGTGTTTCGAATTCTAACGGATCAATTGAAGTAAGTTTTAGATTAAGATCTTAGAATTGGCTCTTCGGATGTGTTTATTACAGAAATATTTATCCTATTATTCTCCTTTACGTTCACTAGACAATTTACAATTAGCAATGTTTTAGATACATTTTGATTCAAAACTAATTATTCTTTTATTTCACGATTAAGGATGGACATTCAATAATGGTTAGAAATAGTCCTAGGAGGAATTATACATGCATTATATATAAATGTAATTTTAATTTTAAAATTAAAAATGTAATTTTAAAGAGGACTACTTTACTAGGTTAAGGTTAAGTGAATTATTGTTATAATCTATGCTGCATTTGTGTGGATTAAACATAACGGAACCTATAATGATACATAGGGTAAATGAATCTTGTCGATGACATACAAATTGTGAGATAAGGTCGATTTAGGAAGTTTTAATTTTAATTGGAAGTGACCTCGGGTTTGGCTAGAGTCTTCTGATGAGTCAATGCCTTTTAACTGGTTTGTTCCTGTAATAAGCTTGGGATGCCTTTTAAAACAGGACTGTTTCAGCAGACTTACAGATGATCCTTAATCGACTACTAAGGATAATGGAATATTTAATACAGAGGAGTCAAAGGCATGCGGTCAAAACAATACTGCAGGATTATTTATTATTTCAAAGACGTTGGATTTAGGAGACGAGTTTCCGTTTTGGGGCTGGTTACCCTGCTGTGTTAGTCGTGATACAGTGAATTTAGGAGACGAGTTTCCGGTTTGGTTCTGGTTACCCTGCTGTGTACCTCATGATACAATGAATTTAGACGACGAGTTTCCCGTTTGTGGCTGGTTACCCTGCTGTGTAACTCGTGATACAGTGGATGTTACTAGGCGGCGAGTTGGACGTAAGGTGTCATTATCATTTGAGGATATAGCTAAAGGTTGTGTGGGTTCCAAGAGACTCCTCCGTGGATCCACTATTCGTTTAATTATTTTTATCGTGATGATATTGTGTATCGTCTACGCTGGTAGACGATTACAGTTCAGGCTCATCGGGATCATTTTCGTTAACCACATAGTTAAGCCAACGGGTTTAGATCCAGGATGATCTTGATTTGGATGTGATTGGAATTGTGGTATATGAGGAACATTAAACCTATTGTTATTAAATTCGTGTTTCCAACATGTTTCGATAGTATGGCAGTAGCGGCGAAATTGACTGCTAGAATTACCGTAATTATTTCGATTAGAAGGATTAGAATTTGCGTTATCACGACGCTGAAAATAATATTTTAAAGGATTTCATTTTTTGGCGTGTGCTAGGCGGGTTTCGTAAGGATAGCGATTATTGGATTTTCAACGCAGAAGTTGCTATATTTATAGCGTCATTAAGAGTTCTAGGTGAGCTACATCTATTCATATATGAAATACTTGCCACTTGCTTCTTTGCCACCAATTGTTGTGAGTCTCGAAGAAAAAGGGTTTTAAAAAAAGAACACAGATTTGGTTAAACACAACCGCCTAATTGGATGGATGGGATGAGACTGTCGGCTTCTGAGTGGGATGCGAATATACTGAGATAGAAATGCTAACGGGATAGAAAAGGTGTCTCGTGTGACATATTGGGTACATAGAATATAATATATAACAGTACCATGGAGCTGGTCTGATGTTTAAGTAGGAAGGTAGCCATAGGGACTTCTGAACCATACAACGTAACTTCCTTGTGTTTAAGCTTGTTAAATTGATATTGACAAGTAGTATACAACCAGATAGTGTTCAGGTCCTTATGATGAAGCCATAGGTAGTCAATGAAACCACCCAATTATGCAATATAACCCCGCCGAGTTTGAGCTCGTTGGATTTGTCTTGACCAGTACTTTAGACCCGGATAGCGTCAAAGATCGGGTGATGGAGCCGGAATGAAGCCATAGGAACTCCTTACCTAAGCAAGATATCTTCGTTATCTATCTATCTATCTATCTATAACCTCACGCCAGATCCCTTGCGGGGTAGGCAGAGAGTACAGAGTTCCAACAGGTTCTTTCCTTACATACCTCTCTGGCTTCCTCGACTCTCATAGTTTGTCTCATACACGCTCGCCGGTTACGGAGACTCTTGACTTTTCCATCAGATAAGACTCGGTTTATTTGGTCGTGGTAAGATAGTCTAGGTCTTCCCCGGTACCTGCATCCTTCCACTTTTACATTGTATATCTGTTTTGTCATTCTTTCCTCTGGCATTCTTTCTATATGCCCGAACCAACGGAGCATGCCCTTTCTCATCTTTACACCGATACTATCTTTCATGCCTACTCGCTGTCTTACTATGCTGTTGCTAATGCGGTCGGTCAGCTTCACTCCGCACATCTTCCGCAGAGCTCGCATTTCTACCGCATTTATCCTACTTTTATTCTCCTTCTTACATACCCAGCTCTCGCTACCATATAACAGCGTTGGGACAAGAACTCCGTTATGTATTGTTTTCCACGAAAAAAAGGTCTTCCCCGGTACTTACATCCTTCCACTTTCGTATTGTATATCTGTTTTGTCATTCTTTCTTCTGACTTTCTTTCAATATGCCCGAACCAACGAAGCATACCCTTTTTCATCTTTACACCGATACTATATTTTATACCTACTCGCTTTTTTACTACGCTGTTTCGAATATGGTCAGTTAGCTTCACTCTGCACATCTTCCGCAAAGCTTGCATTTCCACCGCATTTATCCTACTTTTATTCTCCTTCTTACATACCCAGCTCTCGCTGCCATATAACACCGTTGGGTCAAGCACTCCGTTTTATATGACCAGCTGCGCCTTTTGGCTTAAGTGCCGGCTTCCAAGTAGCTTTCCCATCGCACCATTCACTCTGTTCCCTGCACTCACTCTTCTCTCTATGTCAGCGGTGTATTTCCCATCCTTACTGAAGGCGCATCCAAGATATACAAAATCATTCACTTGCTCCAGCACATCGTTACCAACCACAATCCTTACATTCGTTCTGGTTTCTTCCCTTTCAAAAACCATAATCTTGGTTTTCTTCACATTCAAGTGTAAGCCATTGATCATGCAGTCGTCTTTCATAACTGTGACTAGTGTTTGCAGATCAGTGGCCGTTGGCGCTATTAAAACCGCGTCATCTGCATAAAGTAGATGGTTTACCACTAAGTCACCCATTTGTACACCTTCATTCATCGCTTTCAGTCTTTGGAGACTTTTGTCCAGATATATTATAAACAGTCTAGCGGACAACACGCAACTCTGCTTGACGCCGATTTTAACGTCAAACCAGGGTGACCTGTTACCACCCACCCGTACGCATGCCTTGCAGTCCACATAAGTGGACTGGACGGCTCGCAACAGAGTGCCATCTATACCATACTCTGGCAAAATGTCCCAAAGTCTCTTTCGCACAACTCTGTCAAATGCCTTCTCCAGATCTACAAAACCGCAGAAAACCTTCCGGCCCACTGCCAGATGCTTCTCTACGATGTTGCGGAGTGAGAAGACTTGATCCGAACATCCTCTTCCAGACCTGAAACCCCCTTGTGCCATCTTCGTTATGTTTTTATAAAAGCTTCTTTTTAATGAAATCTTTTCAAATAAAAATTACTTTCTAATCATTATATCCTCTCTCAAAAAATGGACCCCCAGAGAGCATCCCGACTACCACTTGATCTTGTAGTCGTTAAGGCAACTCGTAAGCCTTGTGGATGACTTGATACGTTCCAACAGCCGGGCGCAAATCTACGCCTTCCGGCTCGTGAGTAGTTCTTTCACACTCACCCTCTTGGTAAAGCCCCCTTGGCCAACAGTATGGATCGTTCAGAAACACACAAAAATCTGCCTCCACTAAATCTGATTCTGACCATACTCCACCACACAACCACGTGGACCTAGTCAGAATAGATGGAGGCATTTTTTTTCTTACAAACTAAGTAGAATTACCTATCCTACATCGTTTGTGGAAGGTCTTTGCCCATTATGACTAATTATTTTAACTGTCTCGTTAGTGTAGTGGCGATTAATGCGCTTTGTGAACACGATATCCTGGATTCAAATACTAGGTTGGACAAACGTAGTTTTTTTTTTAGAAAAATTTCAGTATTTATACGTATTCTGGAATAATGCTTAGAATAAGGCATAAGGCTCGTCTCATATTACATGGGACTTAACAGCGTCGGCGAAAACTGAATGTACACAGTACACCTTTGCCACCCCCATTTGGGGCATGTAGGATATGTAATCGTGATCTGTAAATTTTGGACATTGATAAATTTTAATGAATACTGACTTTGAAGACTCTTATGCAATTAGTAAAATGAGCTGTAAGTGATGTAGGTGATCAGCGGCGAATAGTGGGTATACATAGTACACCTCTGCTAGCCCCGCCTGCGGAATATACGCGTGACGGTAATCATTTTAAGTAAGTCATTTAACTTTCACAGGATAATTAAAACAAAGTAAACTTGAATAAAGAAAACTATTAACCCTAAAACATTGCAAGTGCATTCAACACGAGAGCAGCTCAAGTGCAAACGATCCACGGAAGCGTTGCAGGGCTACCTTCACCGCGCTTAGTTCATTAACATGGAGCTGCGAAAACCGCGCTTCTCAGAGACGAGCATTATTTGCGTGGTTTCAAACTAAACTTACCAAAGAGAAGAGATGGGTACTATAAGTAGCCTAAAAATCCTACTCCAGACTGCCTTAGGTAACTGTTGAGTGTAGGCCGAAGTCTTATTTTAAGTGAATAGGTCAATGCCTATTGTCTAATACAAGCAGAAGCTGGTACTTTGTGTATATGTTATTCTTTGGTTGAAGTCGAAGTCATACATCGGTCAAGTTATGGTCAGGCATCGCACTGGAGCTGGATGGTTGGAAAATGGTTAATAAAATGAATGGAGAATTAGACAAAAATTACAACCCCGCTGAGTTTCTCGCTGGATTTTCAGTACAGTGGAGGCCGCATTTCGATCCGGTGGTAGATTAGTAAGTAAGACCATTTGTAAATATTCCCGCAGGGTTTACAAAAAAATAAATCATTTGAGTTTGAGTTTGATATACCTACTTATAGCCGGTTCCTATATTCTGCTCAAGGATAGATTTTCTTACTGTCAGTAGATTTTTGACAGATAGACTATACAAAATATGCCAAAATTCGATCCGTAGTAGGCAAATCTATCCATGAGTTGAATATAGAAACCGGCCGTAAGTGAATAAGCTTTTACCTATAGTGCAAGTATGAACTAGTTCATACTTGCCTATGGAAGAAGTATATTCAGAGGCCAGAAACTTAGTGTATAAACTTTTGCTATAGTTTGAGTATTGGTAGATTCCCTATACTAAGTGTATATCTATGGTATAGAGTCCTCTATTTTTCTATTCATTATTATGCTTTATTAAAAATTATGATTTTGTATTTCGGTTTTGAAACATAGTTTTAAAAACGATCGAAATGTCATAATTATGGGTAGATTACCTATACTCTGTACTCTTTGCATACCCCGCAAGGGATCTGGTGTGATGGCATAGATATAGATAGAGATTCCCTATACTTAGAGCATAGTTGTTCGCCTTAACTTTAATATAATTGGGTGTTTGTCTAATGCCTATATTCTAAGTAAATCTAAGCTGAGGCCACGTACTTAGTATAAATGAATTATTGCCTATCTGTTTTGTAAATATGGCTTCATAAACAATATCTCAACAGCACCGTCCATATTTTCGTAGCTTTGAGATGAATGTATTATTATGAAGTCATAAATCGTTTCAGTTTATTAACTTGGAAATGCTGTTGCTCACTTTACTAATGTTCTGTTTCACTTTAAAGAGTTTATAGCACTTTAAATCGGTTTATTTTTTCTCTTATTTAAATTATGCTTTTAATTATGCTTTTTATAGTAGTGCTGTGCGACCGCGGTGTTCTTAGCTATGACCGAGGTTAAGCAGCGTTTGGTTCGGTCAGTTTGTGACGGGTGTTCGTTATTGACATTTTCATATTTGATCGTCTCCGTGCTTCGAAGGCTTGCTAAATCGTTGGTCCCGGCTACCATTCAATACGGTAGTCGTTAAGCAAACTTGGAAGCCTCGCAGGTGGCTTAATAAGTTTCAATACCAAAAGGCCAATTCTCGTAATTAAAAGTGTTCAAAATACAGTCTCGATCTAATCTCAATATCATAAATCTCACAAATGGTATTCTCGTAAAATACCGACATCGACCGAATCGAGATCGGACCGAAAGTTGAACAATACATTAACGGTATCATCATCATCATCATTATATTAATACGTGAAGCAAAAACTTTGTACCCTTTTTTACAAAAATTGCGCGGACGGAGGAGTATAAAATTTCCCACACTTATAGTTTATATAGAGGAGTGCAGTATGCTAATATTTTTTTTAAATCATGCATTTAAAATACATTTAATCAATAAAAAAAACATTACACACACTACCGTGTATTTGACACAATACAGTTCTAATAGAGAATAGATTAATATTGTTTGTCTTTAATATTATTTGTCTATAGTCTTACTGAATGTCAAACACAACCAGCAAACGATGAGTTTTTACAAAAAACATCGCTTCCAAAAAAGTTTTGTATCAATAATTAAATTATCGAAATATGTATGTCAAGTTCAATGGACATCATTTTCTTTACCGCATGGTTTTTTGTTACAATAAAAAAAAATTTTTTCTTTATTTCAATCATTTTTTGTTATTTTTTTTTTTTATTTAAATTCCATATAATTTGTTTGATAAAAATAGGCAAATTAACAGTGTAGCCTTGGCGAAATCTGTGATTATAGAAGTATCGTCTTTGACAATAGAACCTTAATAATGTTGAAACTATAATTTAAATTAATTATGGTCGAATTTCGACCAATGGGCGACCACTAGTTCCGATAAAATGTTGAACTGACATGAACAACAAATATTTTTATTTTATTTTTATTTTAATTTATTTAGCGCACCAACTGTACAATTACATAACATCATTCTATTAATTACATTATCATTATGAGATACAATGTAGTTATACAAATTATAGGTAGGCATAACATTTGTAATTATATTTTAAAAGCGACAGTAGAAGAACAAGTGGATAACATTTTACAATTTTTTGATAAACCAGTCAAGCAATAGTAAGTATATACTTTTTTTTTATGATAAAGCAAAAAGAATAAATATTATATAGATTTTTAGCTATATAGAAAATTGAAAATTGAACATTAAATTAAAAATTTAGAACATGAAATGAAATTACATTAAATTATTATTATTTTAAAATATTAAGTAATAAAATTGAGTTTTAAGGGTTTACTAAAGACTTTTTAAATTTTACAATATTTTGGGAAAAAATATCAATACAGCTGCCTGTTGTGCTGGATCTCTCATTATACAACCTTGCCATACGAGTAAGGGGGCCATTAAACGACGAGTTCAGGGTTGAGGTAGGAATATCAAATATACGTGACTGGCGTAAACCACGTTGGTTCGGCCTAAAATAGAGATGATTAATCAAAAATCCATCCATGGAGCCATTTATAATTTTGTGAAGGACTAATAGATCATTTATATTACGTCTTTGCTTCAAACCTCTGATCTTAAAATACTTGCACCTGTCACCATATTCGGAAACCGATTTACGTATACCATTCCGTATACACAGGCATCTAACAAAACGGACTTGAACGGATTCTACAGCATCTGCGTAAGTTTTATAATGGGGGGACCATATTGTGGAGCAGTACTCGAGAATACTTCTCACCAGAGCATAGTACAGTAGAATTATACTATTGTTATTGCGAAATGGCTTTGTACTGCGGATAATGAGTCCTAGGATTTTGTTAGCTCTAATCACTATATCATCGATATGCTGGCGAAAGGTCAAAGATGTGTCAAAAATAACGCCTAAGTCACGAATAGCAGAAACTCTCTCTATGGGAGTGTCATTTATATGGTATGTAAAATCAATATATTTGACTTGATTAGTGAAGGTAATGTATTGACATTTCTTTACATTTAGTGTCATCATGTTATTTTTACACCATGACTGTAGCGCGTCAATGTCATTCTGTAGTTTAATGCAATCGTTAACATTTGAGATTCTACAGTATATTTTAATGTCGTCGGCATAAGCTAAGCAGTTACATTTTATTAAATCCAAAAGGTCGTTTATGAAGATCAGAAATAGCAAAGGGCCTAACTTTGATCCTTGAGGAACACCCGAGGTCGGTATAAATGGTGTAGATTTGAAGCCTACCAGGGCAATAAATTGAGAGCGATTTTTTAGATAGCTGTCGAACCACCCCAGTAGACTGCCATGAATTCCAGCAGAATTTAGTTTCGCGATAAGTAGTGAATGGTTCACGCGATCAAAAGCTTTCGCAAGGTCTGTATATATAGCATCCACCTGACCTCTATTCTCAAGGGTTTCTGTAATAAAGGTTGTGTATATTAGTAAATTGGATGCGGTAGATCGGTTAGAAACGAAACCATGCTGGCGAGGGTTAATTAAGTGTCGTGCTTGACAATACACAACATCATACACAAGACTCTCAAAAATTTTTGCAAATTGGGAGACAATGGATATTGGCCTATAATTCGTTACATCATTCCTATTACCCGATTTATGAATAGGAATCACGCGTGTGGTTTTCCATAAATCAGGAAATATTCCCTCCCTCAGCGATTTATTATATATGATATGTAGAGGTTCAAGTAGAGAATCAGAACATAAGCGTATAAAAATTGGAGGCAGTTCATCAGGACCTGCTCCTTTATTTAAATCTAAACATTTTATAACTGTTTTAATATCATTTTTAGTTATACTCGTAGAGGGAAGACAAAAATTAGATTGCGTATGTGATGCCGGAGGCGCATTGATTGTTTGCTTATTAGCATAAACCGAAGCAAAGTATTCAGCGAATAACTTTACTACATCACTACCCTCCGCTACTTTATTGTCATAGATGACTTGATTGGGAACACCCACGCATGTTTTCTTTGATTTAACAAATCGCCAGAAAGACTTTGTACTTGTTTTAAGATCACATTCAAGTTTGGAAATGTATGCGCGAAAACAATTTTCCATTACTTTTCTAGATCTAGTGCGTAGGGTGTCAAAGGTATCGTAATCGCGAGGGTTATGAAATTTTTTAAATTTTTTCCTAAACCTGTGTTTTTCTTTAAGTATCTTTATTAACGAGGGAGAGAACCATACTGGGTAACTATTCTTTGAGCTTTTTGCTTTTGGTGTATGTTTGTCAATTATATCCCACAACACATTATAAAATTCTTTTAGGAATTAATTACAACATAGATATTGAATTTTTTCCCAATCGAACGAAGACAGCTCCGAATTACATGCTTCGTAGTCAGTTTTATTAAAGTTATATTTTACACACGAGGTACTACACATCAAGCTTGAGTGAAAAGCTTTTTTGAGTGTTAACTCTAAAGGGGGATGGTGAATGTCAATTTTACTAAGAGGGGTAGTATATGTCACAGAAGCGCAAGCATTTTCGTCAATTAAAATTAAATCAAGAATATTGTCATTCGCATTACACACGTTATTTATTTGGCGATATCCAGTAACATGTAAAAAGTCTCTTAACGCTAGTGATTTTGGTTCTGTGATTCCAACAAACGGGTTGTCACTTTTATGCCATTTAATGAGAGGAAGATTAAAATCACCAAGAATTATTGTAGTATCATTCGTATATTGTAGGCAAATCTCCTCCATTTTAATCATAAACTCTTTAAACGTATCGCAAGGTATGTAGGATGGGAGATAAGCAACACATATATTCGTAGAGGCGTTTCCAGATTTAATACGTAACCATACATCTTCAACAGAAGTTTGCCAGTCAACTCTATTTACGAAGGTAAGTCTGTTATTAACCCCTATCAATATCCCACCACCATGAGCTTTAGAATAACGTTGCTTAAAGATAGAGCTGCGATCCCGACGTACAACAGTATATCTTTGGTCAAAAAATTCCGAGGATATAAACGATTCGTCCAACCATGTTTCTGTTAAACATATTATGTCAAAGTCAGAATTTAATATTGCCATATACATTTCGGACAATTTCGTCTTCATTCCTCTTACATTCTGATAATATATTGATAAAGTAACCATGATGCTAAATTAAACAGTTATCATTGTAGCTTGTGTGACGTCCCATCTCTACAATCCACAATATCTATACAATTTTATCCAACGATTGTTGGTCTTTAATTATTATACTACCGGAATTTTCATCTTTGCGTACGAATATTTTTCCATACTTGACCCAGACGAACTTGTAGGATTTTTCTTTCGCTTTAAGACGCGCAGAAGCATGTAAGAGTTCATTTGTTGGAGAAAGATGCTCAGATATATAAATTGGCAACTTTTCACCACTCAAGCCAACGAGATACGTGTTTAATTTATCATGCTTATGCGATTTGTTGTATCTGTTTACCGCTTAATACAACTCATCACGACATCTCGGACTGCGCAGTCTCACTACCACAGTACGCGGACGCGATTTATCGTTACTCAAGCTTGCAACTCTGGTGATTTTCATGATATCGCCATCATTTAAAGAATATGACACAACTTTGGCTATTTTTGATAAGATATTTGGTAATGCTTCAGTTTTGTTTTCTGGCAAACCATGAATTTCTAAATTTGAGTCACGCATATTCTGATCCATAACATTTATTTGAGTATTTAATTGGGTAATAGTCTTTTGCATACTATGGTTTTGAGTGCGCAGATCCGAATTCTCCTTTCGCACATTTTCAAAGTCCGATTTTAAGTCATTTAATTCCGAGATATCAAAGGAGCCGGAGGATTTCAATTCCTCAATTTGTGTTTTGATATCCTCCATCTCAGCTCGAATCTCTCGAAATATTTGTTTTACTTCAGATTGCATCGCATTCCTTATTTCTTCCCTAATTATACGCCTAATATCCTCTTTTTTGTCTCCTTCATCCGAGCTTTCGTCGTATGTACTGGCCTTAAGAGGAGTGTTGACATTATTGCCTTTGGGCTGATTTGCCATACAGTTAAGACATATCCAGTTTGACTTCGCGGATTTGCCGAGTTTTTTATAAGCTGTTACATTCAAATTAACACACAAGTGATGGTAATTTTTGTCGCAATTTGAACAGGCAATTTTTTCTGTAGATTTTACTGATCTTCCACATGCTTCACAGTTAGACATTCTGTTAGGCGTATATTAACCTCTGACGATACAGAAAGCGATCCAAAAAGACAACTTTTCTCGAGGTGGTTTTGAACCTTGGGTCGATTGGCTACGACCACATATGTAACACAAAGTGCTACGTAGTATTTACTTTCCCTAGCGAAATTGTCTATCAATTCATTGAGCAGGATAAACAAACTAATTTGACATATACTTTGGAGTACTATAGAGTGAGCGCTACAAGATTATATATTTGCACTGCTTACTCTTATGTCATATCAGTCATATCAGTGAATAAGCAAGAGATGTAAAAAATATCTTGTCTGTTCTTATTGTTTCTTGATATTTCACGAGTTTTTTTTTTGGTTTGGTCAGCCTAGTGTGCTATGAAATCCTTCTATATTTAAACTTAAGTAGATAAAAGAACCTCCTTTAGAGATAAATTTTCTTTGTGATAGCTTTATGGTGTCAATTATAGAAAATATATATATACTAGGTGTCAACAAAGAGAATATAATCACTACGTTAAAAGAGGCGGAACTTCATACTAGAGCATGAAATTGCAAATTGTATGGAACTTACACTCAAAGTACTACCACCATGATAAGATTAAGTATTATAAAATAAAATTATTATATACTGCCAACCTAATAAAACAATACTGTCACATAAAATAAAGAATAGGTATGTAGCCTTGGCGTAAAATTTAATGGATCTATCGATATCGATGTGTAAATTTATTAGGGTTCCGTAGCTTAGCAGGTTCAGCAGGTAGTACTGCCGCTTACAAAGAAATAAAAAACAGAAAAATTACTTTTTGTAATCACACTGAATTTTTAACGATGTGAATATACAGAAAGAAAAAGTCACCATATTAACAATCATACAAAAATTGAATATATTTTAATGAATTTATTTCATTCATACAACTTTTTTATAGATTTATACACCAAGTCTTCACATTTTACATACCGCCACACATTGTTTACATCTGTAAAAAAATCGTTATATCTACAAGCTGCTACTTTCGCCAGCCTGGGTGTCAATTCAATTTGATTGTATTGTAATTCTTTCCAATAAATTTACGCTTTAATTTAAAAATTTGTAAACGGTGTAAAAATAAAGTGTACACCGTTACTACAGTGCTGTATATGGATTCTGCAGGGCTTAATTATAGTTTGAGTAAAATTGAATACGTGGTTTTGAGTTATAAATCGCAAACATTACGTAAAAAAAATATTAATGTGTTATTGTAGCTTCATTGGTGAGTTTTTTTATTTTATTTTACATGTTTAAGGTTTATTAGTTTATTGATAGTCAAGAGTCTCCGTAACCGGCGAGCGTGTATGAGACGAACTATGAGAGTCGAGGAAGCCAAAGAGGTATGTAAGGAAAGAACCTGTTGGAACTCTGTACTCTCTGCCTACCCCGCAAGGGATCTGCCGTGATGTTATAGATAGATAGTTTATTAATATTGCAAAGCACTAAGGATAAATCATCCTTATTCTCATTTATAACTAAATAGTGGCTTATATTATTGTATTTTCATTAATTTTGGATTGGTGGTAGTTGAGGTTATTAGTGATGTCATTTTTTTTAACGATAACCAATTGCCAACACTTACTTTACGGCATCAATAGTCTCATTATTGTGAATTAATAAAAAAACCATCACGCCTATATTCCCCAAGCGGGGGTGCCAGAGTTGTACTGAGTACACCCAATTTTCGCCAACGATGTTAGATCCCATGTGTATGAGACGAACTATGAGAGTCGAGGAAGCCAAAGAGGTATGTAAGGAAAGAACCTGTTGGAACTCTGTACTCTCTGCCTACCCCGCAAGGGATCTGCCGTGATGTTATAGATAGATAGTTTATTAATATTGCAAAGCACTAAGGATAAATCATCCTTATTCTCATTTATAACTAAATAGTGGCTTATATTATTGTATTTTCATTAATTTTGGATTGGTGGTAGTTGAGGTTATTAGTGATGTCATTTTTTTTAACGATAACCAATTGCCAACACTTACTTTACGGCATCAATAGTCTCATTATTGTGAATTAATAAAAAAACCATCACGCCTATATTCCCCAAGCGGGGGTGCCAGAGTTGTACTGAGTACACCCAATTTTCGCCAACGATGTTAGATCCCATGTAATAGGGGCAAGGCTATTGTCATATCTCGGACACAATTCCAGACTCCAGACGGAAATTTTTCGTTAGAAAAACTTCATTTATCCAACTTAGGATTTGAACCCATAATCACAAAGCGATGTGCTTTGCCACTAGACCAACGAGGCAGTCTTGTACTCAGTTTACATTTGATTCATTTGTGTTAAGTAATAACAAAGGGCGGTGACTTAAAAAAAAATATTTACTTTCGTTATATACAATAATATATTTATTTTACTTATATTAATAGTTGTTGTTGTTAATATTATGATGATGATTCATAATAATGCATCCAAGTGATCAGCTGAAACATAAAATCTCAGAAATTACACGTGTCGCCAAATTACCCATCATAAGCAAGCTGAATTAATTTGCTTACAATCCAGTGAAAGCTAAATCTAACTGCCTATATTATCTTTTCCTTGCAGGGTAGGCAGAGGGTACAGAGCTTTACTCTCAGCTCACTCCACAAAAAGTCAAAAAGTAAAACTATTATTTCTAAAATGAGATGACAGTTTAATAATCTTAAATTATTTAATTTCAGGCAATGGATTTTGATGCTGAAAGAAATATTGTAGGGTCACATGTTTTCGGTTAGCTTACCATAAAAATACCAACTCATAAAAATATTGAGGACAACCCTTTCAGCATGTTCACTTGCTTCGCTCCCACAGTACCTATTTATTTAACAACTCTCGGTGGGATTACAATTCACGCAGATTACAATTGTTTCGTAAGTAAAGCTCAGCGGCACGATGATAATGAAATTAGGCTTTTCACTGATATGAAAACAACAAAATTTGTTTATTTCTGTTATTTTATAGGTATAGGTGGTTGAGGCGCTCGTAGCGCTGTGCGACCGCGGTGTTCTTACCAATACCAAGGTTAAGCAGCGTTCGACGCGGTCGGCCTTTCATATTCGAGCGTCTCCATGATTCGGAAAGCACGTTAAGCCGTTGGTCCCAGTTACCACTTAATGTGGCAGTAGTTAAGCCGAGTTGGAAGCCTTAAAGGCGGGTGATAAGTTCCAACAACAGGTGGCCACAAACCGCACTGGGTACACCAATTGAAAAAATATGATTAGGTATTAAAAAAAAAATATATGTGATTCTACAATGAATTGATGAATCCTGAAAGAATCTTGCATGACTTATTAGAATTCACATCTCGTAATAGTGTTTTTATGCGTTAGAAAAGTCTATCGAAACTGAAATTTTAAAGGATACTTCAAAATTTCAGATAACCTGAACAGAAAAATTGATTGGAATAAAGCAGCTCCTAAATCAACCATTCCAAACCATATGATGTGAAATACATTTTGTTAAGAAATATAGTTAGCCAAAAGTTTTGGACAAATAAGCACTTTATGTTAAAGACAGTTTTTTGCCTGATATTCTCAAAGGTTGTAATGTTCGACGTTTGTAAGTGCATTCTATTGACCTCTACACGGTGTGTCGTAAATAACGCAAGACCTTAGACACTCCGATTAGGTAATTACTTTACAAATTCAATACGAAAACCAAATTTCTGAAATTTAACGTTTTTTTCGCTTTTTTAAGTACTTTTATACATTAATTAACAATGAAACTTGTATATGAATGCGCACAATTGAAAAATATATTTTAGAAATGCATTAGAAATCTCCGTATTGCTTTGAATCAAGAAAAAAATAATTTGTTATTACGTACTGAATTAGTAACAGCATTTTTTAAAATTTAAAAAAAGATGTAAAAAACATTAAAAACTATTGGAATCAATTCAGTTACCGATTTAAAACAAACTACTTTCAGGTCTTGCGTTAATTATGTTACAGCTTGTATATAAATTTAATTATTGTACTTCCTTATGCATAAAAAAGAAAAACTTGTGCGAAAGAGACTTTGGGACATTTTGCCAGAGTATGGTATAGATGGCACTCTGTTGCGAGCCGTCCAGTCCACTTATGGACTGCAAGGCATGCGTACGGGTGGGTGGTAACAGGTCACCCTGGTTTGACGTTAAAATCGGCGTCAAGCAGGGTTGCGTGTTGTCCGCTAGACTGTTTATAATATATCTGGACAAAAGTCTTCAAAGACTGAAAGCGATGAATGAAGATGACGCGGTTTTAATAGCGCCAACAGCGACTGATCAGCAAACACTAGTCACAGTTATGAAAGACGACTGCATGATCAATGGCTTACACTTGAATGTGAAGAAAACCAAGATTATGGTTTTTGAAAGGGAAGAAACCAGAACAAATGTAAGGATTGTGGTTGGTAACGATGTGCTGGAGCAAGTGAATGAGTTTCCGCGGTGTTCTTACCAATACCAAGGTTAAGCAGCGTTCGACGCGGTCGGCCTTTCATATTCGAGCGTCTCCATGATTCGGAAAGCACGTTAAGCCGTTGGTCCCAGTTACCACTTAATGTGGCAGTAGTTAAGCCGAGTTGGAAGCCTTAAAGGCGGGTGATAAGTTCCAACAACAGGTGGCCACAAACCGCACTGGGTACACCAATTGAAAAAATATGATTAGGTATTAAAAAAAAAATATATGTGATTCTACAATGAATTGATGAATCCTGAAAGAATCTTGCATGACTTATTAGAATTCACATCTCGTAATAGTGTTTTTATGCGTTAGAAAAGTCTATCGAAACTGAAATTTTAAAGGATACTTCAAAATTTCAGATAACCTGACAGAAAAATTGATTGGAATAAAGCAGCTCCTAAATCAACCATTCCAAACCATATGATGTGAAATACATTTTGTTAAGAAATATAGTTAGCCAAAAGTTTTGGACAAATAAGCACTTTATGTTAAAGACAGTTTTTTGCCTGATATTCTCAAAGGTTGTAATGTTCGACGTTTGTAAGTGCATTCTATTGACCTCTACACGGTGTGTCGTAAATAACGCAAGACCTTAGACACTCCGATTAGGTAATTACTTTACAAATTCAATACGAAAACCAAATTTCTGAAATTTAACGTTTTTTTCGCTTTTTTAAGTACTTTTATACATTAATTAACAATGAAACTTGTATATGAATGCGCACAATTGAAAAATATATTTTAGAAATGCATTAGAAATCTCCGTATTGCTTTGAATCAAGAAAAAAATAATTTGTTATTACGTACTGAATTAGTAACAGCATTTTTTAAAATTTAAAAAAAGATGTAAAAAACATTAAAAACTATTGGAATCAATTCAGTTACCGATTTAAAACAAACTACTTTCAGGTCTTGCGTTAATTATGTTACAGCTTGTATATAAATTTAATTATTGTACTTCCTTATGCATAAAAAAGAAAAACTTGTGCGAAAGAGACTTTGGGACATTTTGCCAGAGTATGGTATAGATGGCACTCTGTTGCGAGCCGTCCAGTCCACTTATGGACTGCAAGGCATGCGTACGGGTGGGTGGTAACAGGTCACCCTGGTTTGACGTTAAAATCGGCGTCAAGCAGGGTTGCGTGTTGTCCGCTAGACTGTTTATAATATATCTGGACAAAAGTCTTCAAAGACTGAAAGCGATGAATGAAGATGACGCGGTTTTAATAGCGCCAACAGCGACTGATCAGCAAACACTAGTCACAGTTATGAAAGACGACTGCATGATCAATGGCTTACACTTGAATGTGAAGAAAACCAAGATTATGGTTTTTGAAAGGGAAGAAACCAGAACAAATGTAAGGATTGTGGTTGGTAACGATGTGCTGGAGCAAGTGAATGAGTTTGTATATCTTGGATGCGCCTTCAGTAAGGATGGGAAATACACCGCTGACATAGAGAGAAGAGTGAGTGCAGGGAACAGAGAGAATGGTGCGATGGGAAAGCTACTTGGGAGCCGGCACTTAAGCCATAAGGCGCAGCTGGCCATACATAACGGAGTCCTTGTCCCAACGCTGTTATATGGTAGCGAGAGCTGGGTATATAAGAAGGAGAATGAAAGTAGGATAAATGCGGTAGATATGGAGCTCTGCGGAAGATGTGCGGAGTGAAGCTCACCGACCGCATTAGCAACAGCATAGTAAGACAGCGAGTAGGTATGAAAGATAGTATCGGTGTAAAGATGAGAAAGGGCATGCTCCGTTGGTTCGGGCATATAGAAAGAATGCCAGAGGAAAGAATGACAAAACAGATATACAATGTGAAAGTGGAAGGATGCAGGTACCGGGGAAGACCTTTTTTTTTTTTTTTTTTTTTGTCGTGGGGAAATCCTCATGGACTTCCGCCAACCTCGGGGGAAGCTGGCGGGGCATGTCGGACTCGTACCGACTAAAACCCCACGGTGGCCGGCACTGGCACGTGTCAGAGGGGCTCCGGGATCTCCGAGTGGAACACGCCGGTGCCCCCCTTGTGCCGCGCTCCGAAGAGCCCGCCTCGGGAGGGGAAACTTGTAGCTTGCTTCCCCCCCCTGCACCGTCGCGGTGCTCACGGCGGCGTGGGCCACACCACGCCGCCATCCTCCTCGGGGTCGCGCGTGAAGGACGCTTATGGCCCCCGCCCCAGCGTCCCACAACCCCAAAGGCCCCCCTGCGGATGTTGATGCAGGGGGGTCCCCCACCAGATTTTGCGGCAGGGGACACAAGTTAGCCCGTATTATAGAGCCCCGGGCTATTGGGCTGGGGGGCCTGGGCGGGCTGTGCCTCCGCCCCGGCGCCTTCGCCTTCGGCGAGCGGGATCGGCCCTCTCCCGATCCCGCTCGGCCTCCTCCTTCTGTGACATCACAGTCTCGCAGAAGGAGGATACGGCCCCCCACGCCGAATCCCCTGCCAGCATAGCCGCTACTATTGCCGGCAAGGAGAGGTCCGGTCCAATCCGGTCGACCAGGATCCGCCGCTCGGAGGCCCACGCTGGGCACTCGACAAGCGTGTGCTCTGCGGAATCCCGGTACCCACCACAGTGGTGACAGATCGCCGTCGCCTCGCGTCCGATCTTGCTCAGATAATCACCGAAACAGCCGTGACCGGTGATTATCTGAGCAAGCCTGTAGGAGATTCGCCCACTCCTCCGCTGTTGCCAGGCTTCGAAGGACGGCAGGATGGCTTGGACGACGCGCTTGCGCGCGATGTGCTCCTGGCTGAGCCTCGCGCGCCACTCCTCCAGAGCGCGTCGTCGTTCCCGCCGTCTGATTTCGAGCGCGGGCACGCATTCGTCGCTTTGGCGGACGACGCGAGTTCGGTCGTAGACCCTCGCATCCATGTCCGCCAGGATGTCGAGCGGCGGAAAGCGTGCCAAGAGGGTCGCCGCCTCGAAAGATACGGTCCGGTATCCTCGTGCGATGCGGATGGCCATCTTGCGCTGCAGGCTATAGATTTTGGTCCTGCAGCGCCGGACGCCCGACAGTCGGTGTGACCATACAGGCGCCCCATAGAGAGCCACCGATCGCACGACCCCCCCGTAAAGGCGGCGTACCTCCTCCGACGGCCCCCCGAGGTTGGGTAGCAGTCTATGCATGGCACCCACTACCCTTTCGACTCGGGGGACAAGACGCTCGAAATGCTCTTCGAAGCCCCAGCGACTGTCCAGGGTGAGGCCCAAGTACTTTAGGTACCGCCCCACCCGGACTGGCGAATCTCCGACGCGAACCCACGAGTCGGGCGGTTCCCTGCTCCTAGGCAGTTTATGGAACCATAGCGCCTCGGTCTTATGAGGTGCTATCTGCAGGCCCAACTCGCGGATCTTGGCGACGACGACCTCTGCCCCAAGCTCGGCGAGCCCAACAGTCCTCTCGAAGGTGTCCCCCTCGGCCACTATTAGAGTGTCGTCAGCGTAACAGACGACACTGATGCCGGGGGGGAGATCGACACGCAGGACCGCGTCGTAGGCGAGGTTCCATAGGAGGGGGCCCAACACGGACCCCTGCGGAACCCCGCAAGACACCTCCCTCCGGTGCAGTGTACCGCCCTGTCCGATGTACTGGATGAACCTGTCACGCAAGTAGTCCCCGACTACTGCTTGCAGGTACGGAGGAACGCGATGATGTTCTAGCGCCCCCCGGATCGCGTCCCAAGGCAGGGAGTTGAAGGCGTTGACGATGTCGAGACTTATCGCCAACGCCACCCCGCCCCGGGACACGGCCTGCGCCGACAGGGAGCGGACGCGAATGATCGCGTCCACCGTCGAGCGCCCCTGGCGGAAGCCGTACTGGCTATCAGCCAGGTCGGGACCGACGCGCGACAGATGCCCGCTGAGACGGGCGGCAAGAATCCTCTCGAACAACTTGCCGCACTCGTCCAGCAGGCATATCGGACGGTACGCAGAGGGAGAGTCTGCGGTCCTGCCTTCCTTCATCAAGAGGACCAGGCGAGCCTCCTTCCAGGCCGTGGGGAACTTGGCATGTCGGAGGCAGCTGCTGAACAGCCGCCTCAGCCTGTCCCCCAGGGTGGCCAGAGCGATCACCCACGCCCGCCCCGGTATACCGTCGGGGCCGGGCGCAGTATTACGAGCGCGCAAGCGGCTGATGGCTCGGTCCAGCTCCTGTTCGGTGTAAAAGGCCGACGAAATCGTCGGGGGGACAGAGGGACTGTCCCGGACTGTCGGGAATAGTGCGTCGATGACCCGACGCAGCAGTCCGGGGTCTAGGGTCTCCGTCAGGGGGGGCACCCAGGGGCGAAGCTTACCCAGCACTGCCCTGTAGGGGCGTCCCCATGGATCCCTGTCGAGTCCCTCTAGGAGCTCGCTCCAAGACCGAGACCTGGCCTTCGCGATGGCAATTTGGAGCGCCTTTGTAGCCGCTCGATAGCGCTCGTATGCTCCGGCCTTTTCCTCCTCGGTGGCTCGCCTTCTCCTTCGGGCTCTAGTGTACTGACGTCGTGCGCGTAAGCAGACTTCGCGCAACTGCGCTATCTGCTGCGACCACCAGTACACTGCCGTTCGCTTGGGGCAGCTGGCCCGGGGCATGGCGGCGTCACATATCGCCGTCATCGTGCCCCGGAACCAGGCCGCCTCCCTTTCCGGATCGGACCAGACCTCATCGGCGATTTCTGGCCATGCCGCGACGCTGGCTGCGGCCTCGAGAAGATCTCGGTTAAGCCGCTTGAGAGACCAGCGTCGCGGGGGGCTGCCTGCACGGCCGCTGGGGCGGTCGGGGGGGCGGAGGGCCACATCAAAGACAATGTGGCGGTGGTCGGATAATGTGACCACCTCCTCCGCCACGCGCCACCCCGACAGCGCGCTCATGGCCGAGGGAGTCGCCCACGTTAGGTCGACGACCGACTCCCCCTGCCACCGCACGCATGTGCTAACGGACCCCCGGTTCACGAGCCGGAGGTCTAGCCCAGCCGCCCACTCTTGCAACGTCCCTCCCTTCGGATCGTCCCTAGAGTTGCCCCACGCCCTGGCGTGGGCATTAAAGTCCCCGAGGACGATCGATGGACGAGGCCGGCATCTGCGAATGCAGTTAGCCAGCCCGTCCAGGTACACCTCGTAGTCGGCGAGGGACCTATTGGGAGAGACGTAGCAGCCCACTATGGCCATTCTTCCCCACTGCACAGCTACATATCCCTGCCCCGTTTCCAGTAGGGAGCAGGGCGGAGCGCCCTCCCCTCCTCCCCAGTACACGGCGACGGAGCCCACATCATCCCCGAACCAGCGAGGATTGTCCGGGACACGGTAGGGCTCTGCCACTACCACCAAGGCAACCGACCACTCCGCAACGCACTGCAGTAACAGGTCCTGAGCGTTGCGGCAGTGGTTCAAGTTACCCTGGAGAACTCTTTGGGGAGAGAATTTTATACCGTCTCCATTTCGGCCGACGGGCTGCTAGTGCCCGCAGCCATGGCATTTGGTGCCATGGTGGTCTCCTGGGTGCCGGCATGGGAAGAGGCCTGCTTCCTCTTTCCCTTAGGGGGGCTACACTTCTTGGCGTGCAGCCGATGGTTCGATGCACATCCCTTGTCCACACATAAGGGACATCGTAGCGCTTGCGCACGGCATTCGCTGGCCCTATGATTAGGGTCAGCGCACCGAAAGCATCGGGCGCCCCGGTCAACGTTGTTGGGGCACATAGCCCCAACATGCCCCTTTTCGAGGCATCGGAAGCAGTATAAAGCTCTTGCCTCCAATGCCTCGACCTTTATAGCCCCCCAGCCCACATGGATCTTCTTTGCCGCCACAAGTTTATTCATGGCGGCAAGTGGGCACTTGACTCTTACGGTCCCAAGGGCTGTGGGTGCTCGGTTAATTGGACCGACTTTGATGTCAGCCTCCGAACACCCACCTGCTGCAGCAACGGCAGATGCGACCTCCTCGGCAGTGACAGCGTCGTCGAGGCCTCGCAGCCTTACCTCGCCTGTCTTGCTTGGCCGGGCGACGCGGACTTTGAAGTCACTCAAGACCTCTCGCAAGCGTCCGGCCAAGCGATCAGCCTTCTCCCGACAGTCGGGGCCATTAACTGTCAGAAGCAGACCCCCCGTCATCGTCCTCCGTGTCCCGAGGTCAGTCGCCTGAATGCCAAGGTCAGCAAGGTTAATTTCTTTCCGAGCTCTGCCCATGACCTCGGCATTCGTTGTCCCCTCGAGAACTGTGACGGTGACCGCTGCCGTCTTTGGGACTTTCGGCGGTCTCTTTTTGCCTTTCCTTTGCGACTTCTTTTTTTGGTTTGTCGCGAAGGGCCGGCCAGTTGCCCCCGGTTGGGTGGGTTTTGGCTGTGGGGTCTTCCTGGGCTTTTTGGCGACTGCCACCCAAGTCCCCGCGTCTGCCACCGTTGATTCAGCGCCCCCAAGAACAGGGGCGGGTACTGCTGGCAACTCCAGTACCGGTGCATGCGCGGGGGCTCCCCTGTTCTTAGCGTTTTTAGGCTTGGGCTTGGTGGCCCGCACTGAAGCCACAGACCCCGAAGCGACAGAGGTAGGCGCAGCCAAGGATTTGCGCAGGTCCGCAGCCAACGACGGCCGGACTATGGACGGCGGCAGGAGTCGGTCCTCGATTCCAGCGAACCGGGCGTCCAGCATGTTGCCGACCTGCCGGATTATTGCGGCCGCCAGTGACTCGCTCGTCGTCGGCTCCGAGGCCCGGGGACGAACCGGTGGAGCGCCAGAAGACCCAGCAGGCGACTGAAGAGCCGCAGGCCGGGAGGTCGGTCCCTGAGAAGCCGGAGGTTGTAAACTCTGCGGCTCCAGCCGGCGTTCGCCAACCTGCGGGTTTGCATCTCGGAGAAGTTTGACCTCCTCCATCAGGCTCCGCACTTCTGCTGACAGGCCGGCCAGCTGCGAACGCAGCTCCGCATTTTCGCGCTCCAGTTTGTCCACGTGGGGGTCTATTGGAGCGCGACGGGACAGCTCGTCAACGGCCGCCTTTACCGATCGTGTGGCCATTCTTAGGCCGCGGACGAAACTGCCCTTAAGATTGCGCGACCTGTCCGCAACCTTTTCTATGAGCTCCAGACCCTCGGTTATGCAGTTGCCAAGGTCCGCGCTCGGTCGCGCCACCATCTCTTGGGCCAACTCCTCCGGTCCGGGTAGGGTCTTTTTGGCCCTGGTCATGGTCGGACGACACGACGAGTTAAATATGTCATCGTCGTCCGACCCTTGGGTGTTTGCAGCTTCAAGGCGATTCATTTCATGCGCCGCCTTCTGTGGCGCTCCCAAATCCTTCGACTTCCAGGAGCCATGTGATTCCTCGCTATCACATGCCGCTGACGACTGTACGGGCGTGTCAGCACGCTTGGCAAACCGCCCGTTCTTCTTGCGGGCCGCTCCCCTCAGTGAGGGGCAGGTACGGCCCCGTCTTGCAGTCGTCACCTTTGGTGGCGGCAGGCTTCCGTCGCTCGCGGATGAGGAACGCCGTTCTCTACGGGGGCGCTTGTGCCCCTCGACTGCGTCTTTTATTAAAACGCAGCATGGACGGGTGTCCGGTTTGGGTAAGCCGTGGTCGATCGTTTTGTTGCGGGTTCGGGTGTCCGTTATGGATGCGTCTTGGTCGTTGGAATGATGTAACAAGTTGCCCCCCCCAGAATACGAGGGGCAGCCGGAGCCCAAGGGCTCCGGGGAGGATTCTCCGGGCCGTCCGGTACCTCCCTGGGGTAATTTATCTTGACTGTGCGACATCATATTTTGTTTTTGGGTGCTGATCCACAGCTTTGGCTTTGAATGGGTGTGCTCCCTTAGAGCCGGTAGACCTCTCATCCCGGCTAGTTGTGCAGTGAAGGTGAGTGTGTGTGAGTTGATGTGCATGTACGTAAGTGTGTGTTTGTGTGTGGGTATTTTGTGCATGTGCAGTGTGCATGTGCCTTGCGGCCTCTCCCCCCAGTTCGTCACCTGAAGGGTCTCACTAGTCCTCTCTGATATCCAGAGAGGCACCTAGAGCCCCCTGGGGTATGCATCTCCATCACCTCCTCTGCGCCCCACCCTCTCCAAAAGCTGGAGAGTGCGAGGGGCAGCGAGACGTCTTCCACCACGCGCCAGACTATTCGCCGCCGTCAGCAGTCCCTCCGGAAAACGAGAGGGCTGCTGGCAACGCCCAGGGTGCACCACGGGGAGGTTGTCTGACCAAGCACCCCACCGGGGAAGACCTAGACTATCTTACCACGACCAAATAAACCGAGTCTTATCTGATGGAAAAGTCAAGAGTCTCCGTAACCGGCGAGCGTGTATGAGACGAACTATGAGAGTCGAGAAAGCCAGAGAGGTATGTAAGGAAAGTACCTGTTGGAACTCTGTACTCTCTGCCTACCCCGCAAGGGATCTGGCGTGAGGTTATAGATAGATAGATAGACAATTTTAGTTTGGTTTATTTTCGATATTAGGACAGATACATACACCTCACCGGCTCTTACTAAGCTTGGGACAATTTTCTTGTAAAATCAGGTTTCTATTGAAACATACAAAACAAACGTCAAATTGATGATTTCAGTTAAATATTCCATATTTAGGCTGCTGCAGCAAAGATTAACGTGTGATCAACAATATACTTTAAATTAGCTGTTTCCCGCGGCTTCACACGCGTTTACTTTGTAATTTTGCATAGGTAGGTAGGACTTTATAGGATAATATTGTTCCAAGACTTAAGAGACACCTCCATATAAGTTTCTTTTCAATCCGTTCAGCCGTGTTAATATGGATAAATAATAACAACTATCCCCCAGCAATCTTGCATTTCCCGAGCTAAAAAGTAGTCCTAAACAATTTCTGAAAAATCCTCCATTTTCCAGTAATAGTGTATTTAATCGGTTCCGCCGTTCTGGGTATTAACACCGAAAGACCATATTTTTTTATTGTACCCGTATGCGCATAAAATATCAAATCAAATCCCAAATCAATATTCCCGTGCGATGTGAGTAAGTTAAGCAGTCTACGTTTTATCATTTAAATCAAGTCGTCTTTGTTTAGCAAAAGTATTTAAAAAGTCAACTTAAATATGAGTAAATTTTCGTTGAAGAATAATTTCGGCAGGTCTCCAGGCTTCCTGTCACCTGTAAAGAGGAAGAGGGAAATCGAAAGATTGCCAGGCTTTTCTTTAGCCAAAATATTATTAATACCTTTTGGACCTTCATACAGGCCCGTAAAACCCACCAAATGCATATTGGTGTGATTTTATATACCACTTAGATGGATAATATCGTCTAAATCTGGTGTGTAAACAAAGTTACCTTTTTCATATTATTATTTCACGACTTACTTTATTACCATATACCAATTTATATCATTACATCAGATCCCTTGCGGGATATGCCGAGAGTACAGAGTTGTTTTCCTTACAGACCTTTCTGGCTTTCCCTACTCTTATAGTTAGTCTAATACACGCTCGCCGGTTACTGAGACCCTTGACTTGCCCTTCGGATAAGATATGGTCTATTTGACTCTAGGTCTTCCCCGATATCTTCGTCCTGTTCTAGGTACACTACCAACTGAAAGCGGCGTGGAACCATTTGAACCTATGCAAACATTTTTTACTACTGTTTTTTTATTAATAATTCTTTGCTGTTTTTATATAGGTAATTGTAAATATTGTATTAATTTGTGAAACTATAAACGGTTGTTGTTCTACATCCTTCCACTTACGAATTGTATACCTGTGGTGGTTTCTTTCATATAAAGTTTCTTTATATGAAAGCCGATCAGCCGTTTTAGTACGAGTATGAAGAAATAATAGATATTCTGCAGAAGTCGTGCTATTTTTCGAGATAAAAAGTGTTCTGTTTTATTTTACGATGTGAGACACTTTCATTGACAGACGATTAAGCGCAGTGGTTAAGAGCTTAAGTCACTCCGCCCATTGCGTCTAATAGTCGCGGGTTCGATTCCCGCACGGGACAAATCTTTGTGTGACTCACAATTATTTGTCTCGGTCTGGTTATTTGTGTATGTGAATTTTCATGTTTGTAAACGCACCCACGACACAGGAATAAATCCTAGTGTGGGGCCACGTTTTTAAAAAAGAAAAAAAAATGGAAATAACTGTTATCCCAGAGGAACGGTGTAGTGAATATATTGTACATTTTGTCAACTTCCACCAGACTTATTACTTTATCAACTATCTCTATCACCGGGTTCAGTCTTAGCTCCACTTAGCCACAGGTGATTTTAGTAAAATATTAATTAAACTATAGCACGATCTTATTCAAAACACAACACTAACGCCGTCTTATAAAACAAAAATTATAATACCGTACTTTTCATGAAGGATTATCACTATCTATTTATATTAAAACGATCGGTAATATATTTCTGATTTAAACCTTCTCTACCTACCCGGTCAAAGATTATAATCTAGCGTAATAATATCTAAAAACGATACATTGCCAGCTTAATATGTAGCAAAGTTTTGTCAGTGCATTTGTTAGTCTTCTCGTAAGATATTAATCGTCGTTAAAGTTTCGTATCTGGCCCATTCATCGTTAGAGTTCCTCCAGAAAAAACAATCCTGAATGCATCATCGGTTCAAACACGAAACCATGTTTAAATCAAACCTGTATAAACAATTTCGAGTAAGTACTTATAACCACTGAAAAGTTTTTGGTGAGGAGACGAACCTGAGTCCAATATCAATTTATGGATGAATTCATGAGGAGGCAAAATCGCATATTTTACATCGTATCATTGCAGTTTGGGACAATGGTTTATCCCGCGACAATCTACTAGCTAAGTTGTTTAAGAACAATTAATGATTTATCAAAATCTACTTTCTTTTTCTTTCCTCAAAAACTGTTAGATTTTTCGAAAATATAAGTATACAGAGTTGTGATCTTTTGTACATCCTACAATTACACAAAATTTTATCAAAATCCACCTAACAGGTTTGGAGTAAAGTTTATTTTTAGAAATCCAACGATTCGCTTATTTTCGTCTTTTCTGGAGAAACCTTTTAATTTTCCGGGATAAAAACTATACAACATGTTAGCCAATTACGATACCCCTGGGTTGTTATTTCCCAAAAATATTCCATGTACAGACACGACTTCCTTACAGTTTTATTTCCTTACAGTTTTACTTCCTTACATTGTATCGGAATTAAACTGAGATGATACTGAAATCGGATTGATATTTTAGTGAAGCAAAATACCGAATGTGAGTCAATTCACAATTAAATCTCAATTCAGTCAATATTCGGTCTCAGTGTCAATTAAATACGAGAATTGGCCTGCAGCTACAAACCTGCCTCCACCAGTCCGCACTGGGTTCCCGTGATGGTAACCTAATCTCTGTCTACTTATTTGCATGAGTACTTATCAACGGCTTCAACGCACATTTTTCAAATGCTGTTGGCGCTTTGTTCACATTATAACATTTAGTTACCATATGTTTCATTCCAGCATTTTTAATGCATATTGAAAAAGGCTCGTGCGAATGAAGACAAAATGTATTTAGAGATTTTCTATCGAAAAAATCTCAGTAGCAACCTGGAGTCTGAAATCGCATCCGATTAATAGCTTCTGCTTCTGCTTCTGCTTCTGCAAAGCGCATCGCTTTGTGATCACGAGGTCCTGGGTTCCAATCCTAGGTCGGATAAATGTAGTTTTTCTAACAAAAACTTCTCAGTATAAGTCTGGAGTCTGGGATTGTGCCCGATATATGGCAATAGGCTCACCCCCTATTACATGGGACCTAACATCGTCGGCAAAAGTGGATGTACTCGGTACACCTCTGCCACCCCCGCTTGTGGAATATAGGTGTGACGGTGTATAATAGCAATAAGTTTATTACCATTATAACGTCATTCTCTATTACATTAGGACCTATGAGCCCATTATGCGTTACAAGATCGACAAAGCAGCAAAAATAAACCTTTGAAAAGTCCTCCAAAACATACAAGTGTACGAATACCCAATATCTAATTTCGAACTCGAATCGTTACAGCGTCGGTACGTACCCGAAAACTCGATAATACCAGTTGATACCGGCTTAATCTGGTAACGGGTAAATTACGCGCCCTAATCCGTATTTGGGGGGAAGCAATCAACATTAAACACGTAACAGGTACGCCTTATGCGAATAACTCGTGAAAAGATTCCCTTTGGAAGCAGTTTGGATTCGTATGAGGTATTGAATGCTTGATTTTTATTGCAGATTGTGTATTTTGGCTTTGAGGATTGTTGCGGACTGGATTGGTCTTCAATAAGTTTATCCGTTAAGGTATTCGTAGCCTTCACCAAGGTGCCTACGTTCAGTCAGCCTGAGATGTGGCACGTGGTGTTGAACGTATGTGGCATATCCATATTCGAGCGTCTATGTGCTTCGGAAGGCACTTTAAGTCTTAACACTTCTTGTAGTTGTTGTTAAACCCTGTTGCGGGCCCTATGGGCGGTTTGATAAGTTCCAATAGTAGGTGGCCTCCACCACTAATCTGCACTGGGTCCGCGTGGTGGAGTATGACCTACTGTCTCTAATTTGCGAGATTTGCGAGAGAAGGCCTTTGTTCAGCAGTGGGGTAGTATCGGCTGATTAATTAAGTCCAGCTAACACTAGTAAGTTACAAGCGTGAGTTAGTAAGTCACACATTAGCAGTGATAGCCTAGTGGTTAGGCCGTTAGACTGCAAAGTAAGAAGTCTCGGGTTCAAAACTTGGGACGCACCTCTGTCTTTTCGAAATTAACTATCACTTGCTTTAACGGTGGAGGAAAACATCGTGAGGAAGCCTGCATGCCTAAGAGTTTCTCGAAGGTGTGTGAAGTTCGCCAACCCGCACTGGGCCAGCGTGGTGGACTATGGCCTGAACCCTCTCAGTTTTAGAGGAGGCCCGTACCCAACGGTGGGACAGTTTCTTAACCGGGCTAATTTTATTTTATGTTTTATAACACTAGAGAGTAAGCTTTAATAGGTGGTGGCTTGGTCTACCTTCACCAAGGTTTGATCTGGTTAGAGTGCTAGCAGCTTCACTCGCTAGATCGAGTAATCGCAGGCTCTATACCCGCACTGGACAAATCTTTGTGTGACCGTCCAATATTTGTTTCTATCTAGGTGTTTGCATCCATGACTGACAAAAATGGCTAGTATCCCACTCTTAATTGTCCCAGCAATGTTTTAGTTTAAAGTGATTCAAAAACAAAAAGGTATGGCCATACCAACGCGTTCAGCCGCGTCTGCGATGGAGTGGCGATCGCACGGTGGCAATCAGCTCCTGCAGTACTTTTTAAATGGAAATGTTTACACGAACTCGTCCTGCGTCCTGCACGCGCTATGCGCAATTATAAGGAAATACTGATCGCCACCGTGATCGCCACCGCGGACGTGGGTGAACGCGTTAGTTTGGCGGTACCAAAACTTTATGTGAAGATAGAACGTTTTGGAGCTTTTGTACTCTTTCTACCCCGCAAGGGATCTTGTGTCACTATCTATCTATATCATCACGCCAGCTCCCTCGCGGGGTAGGCAGAGAGTACACAGTTCCAACAGGATCTTTCCTTACATACCTCTCTGGCTTCCTCCACTCTCATAGTTCGTCTCATACACTCTCGTCGGTTACGGAGACTCTTGACTTGCCCTTCAGCTAAGACACGGTCTATTTGGTCATGGTAAGATAGTCTAGGTCTTCCCCGGCACCTACATCCTTCCACTTTCGCATTGTATATCTGTTTTGTCATTCTTTCTTCTGGCATCCTTTCTATATGCCCGAACCAACGGAGCATACCCTTTCTCATCTTTACACCGATACTATCTTTCATACCTACTCGCTTTCTTACTACGCTGTTGCGAATACGGTCAGTCAGCGTGACTCCGCACATCTTCCGCAGAGATCGCATTTCGACCGCATTTATCCTGCTTTCGTTCTCCTTCTTACATACCCAACTCTCACTGCCATATAACAGCGTTGGGACAAGCACTCCGTTATGCATGGCCAGCTGCGCCTTTTGGCTTAAGTGCCGGCTCCCAAGTAGCCTTCCCATCGCACCATTCACTCTATTACCTGCATTCACTCTTCTCTCTATATCAGCGGTGTATTTCCCATCCCTACAGAAGGCGCATCCAAGATATACAAACTCATTCACTTGCTCCAGCACATCGTTACCAACCACAATCCTTGCATTCGTTCTGGTTTCTTCCCGTTCAAAAACCATAATTTTGGTTTTCTTCACATTCAAATGTAAGCCATTGTTCATGCAGTCGTCTCTCATAACAGTGACTAGTGTTTGCAGATCAGTGGCTGTTGGCGCTATCAAAACCGCGTCATCTGCATACAATAGGTGGTTTATCACTAGATCACCCATTTTTACCCCTTCAGTCATCGCATTCAGTCTTTGAAGACTTTTATCCAGATACACTATAAACAGTCTAGCGGACAACACGCAACCCTGCTTGACGCCGGTTTTAACGTCAAACCAAGGTGACATGTTACCACCCACCCGTACGCATGCCTTGCTGTCCACGTAGGTGGACTGGACGGCTCGCAACAGGGTGTCGTTTATACCATACTCTGGCAAAATGTCCCAAAGTCTCTTTCGCACGACTCTATCAAACGCCTTCTCCAGGTCCACTAAACCGCAGAAAACTTTCCGGCCTACTGCCAGATGCTTTTCTACGATGTTGCGGAGGGAGAAAACTTGATCCGAACATCCTCTTCCAGACCTCTCGACCTGGATAAATCCATACTATCTATCTATATCAACACGCCAGATACCTTCCGGGGCAAACGATATTAATAGTACAAATTCGAAAGGAACTCAGTCTGTCAGTAACCTTTTCACGTTTAAATCACTGAACATATTTTGATATAATTTGTCAAGAACATTGCGTTCTGGGGAAAGACATAGGCTACCAATTGTATATAACAAAATAACACAAATAAAGTCGCGAGCAACAGCTAGTAGAAAACAAAATTAAATCAACTAAGTATATTTAACTCTGATTTCTTTTCAAACTGCAACAGTATATTAACTTGCGGCTGTGTGAGTAAATCTTATTAGGAACTATTCAAAGTGAAATTTGCCAGCTTCACCTTTATACAGACTGAAACTCCAAGGAACTATTGAACAGCGCTGCACAAGAAAACTTGTACTTTGTTGTCTGATTAGACGCTGTAACTGAATTTCAGAAAGTTATATAATACAGCGGTTTGATCAGAGATTTTTAAGTAAATATTTTTTCAAATCAATTATCATTGTGTGACCTACGATTGTTTGTTTCTACAAATGATATTTGTAATTTGGGCGTTTGTATACATGAATTCCATGTTTGTAACCGTACCTATGACACAGTAATAATTCCTAGTATGGGGTTACGTTTTACGGTAAAAAAAGAAGAAGATAATATGAACTTATATTTTCAAAAATAAGATTTACACTATAGATACGGCCAAACAAACGCGTTCAGCGTCCTGCATGCGGCGTGCACGGCGGCGATCAGCTTCTGCAGTAATATTTGTATAGAAATTTTCACACCAACGCGTCCTGCGTCCTGCACGCACTGTCTGGGCGGCGTCTGCACGCGCAATCATAGGGAGATACTGATCGCCACCGTGATCGCCGCCGGGAATGCCACCGTGGACGCGGCTGACAGCGTTGGATTGGCCGTACCTTAACTGCTTTGATGGTTTGGTGCGAATAGTGTGATTAAGGTCGTAGACCAGTATTAAAGAACGTAAATTAGTAGTGAATCCAGTTTTAAAAACTGATTTTTGTACTAAAATGTTAGTTTTAAAACCGGATTCACGACTGATTTTCGTTGTGTAATACAGACCGTAGTTTCGAATCCTAGATCAGATCCTAGTCTGGAGTTTGGAATTACGCCCAATACATTGACCTAACATCGTCGGCTATAGAAATTAATTGGAATATTTGCATGAATGAGAAAATATATTATTTTAATCATAAAAAAAAGAGACACCTCCGCCCAAAAATCTTAGCCTACCGTTTTGGTCCTAAAATTTTAACAACGAATGTAATTTAGAAATACCTAATATAATATTCATAAAGCTTTAATAAATATTATAAACTCCAAACAAAAGGTCGCATTAACCTAAAAGACAATTGTTTGTCGCAGATTTTAAACAAACAAAAAAAAAGCTTTTTACTCAAAAATGTTTCACAAAAAAAGGTCTGAAACTTTTGCTAACACCTTTAACGAGGACAAACAATTATCGCTGCCGCAGAGGCCCTGAATATGCAGTAATAATACTTTCGTTATAAAAATCTAACTTTCTAATTAGCCCTTTACTTTGTGGGAGAGTAAAAACTGTGACCGTCGCGTTCTGCTAGGATAAAGTGCTTGGTATGCTGCCACGAAATGTTTGGACTTGGAGTAAAAGAGATTTTAAAATGTATCACTACCCCTCTTAGACATACCTTCTTCTCAGACGAACTTTTATGCAGCGTGCTCACGCGCGCATTTTACCATAATAACATAAAATGTATCACAAACAATAATCATAAAATAATCATTAAATCAAAAAAGAGAATTTTTGTAAAAAGAATTTTCGGGCAATTTGGTGTCTGGCAGTGCCGAGGCACTAAGCTATTGTTTTGCCACCTAATCCAAATATAGTCTATTCTACATCAAAACAAAAAGAGATTTCTGTTAATAACGTGTGAATCGAACACTAATCCAATAGGACAAATGTGACAAACTACACGTGTCAAGTGTAGTTACATAATAATAGCGCCACTCTTACTTTTTTTGGATGATGTGAAAGGAGACTAAGTAAAAATGGTTTGACTTTGATCACCTTCCTCATAGTCACCTTCGTGATTATAGACTCGCTCTCAATTAACCAATAGGTTGCGGAAACGCAATATCGCATCAAATCCGTGGGTTGTTTGAAGTCTCTTTACTTGCCTGTTTATCGTGGTTTTAACGGAAGTTACGGTAACTACAAGTCTCGAATAAGAACATCTTGGGGTATCAGAATCGCTTTCCCTAGATTCCCTCAAATTCCTAGATCCACTTTCGGATCGCTCCATCAACTGAACGCTAGAGTATTAAAGGAGGTCTATGTCACTCAGTGGACGTCTTTCGGCTGGTAATGCTATAAGACTATACACAAAATATATGTCATACTACAGAGTGACGCGGAAAGAGGATACAACTTTTGCTTCACAACTTTTAAATTTTTCCACGTTCTCATACAAATTAACTCGATCACCCGATCAATTTATCTTAAAAATCAAATGAACTATTCCCGAAAAATAGAAAGTAGCAGAACAAAAGTTATTTAGAATGCCGTACGTAAATGCAACAACTTCAGCATATAGTACCCCAGTTCTGTATCACAATGTAAATATTTGATTTTGATGTAAAAATTGGACACAGTGTAAAAATATGACTGTTTACTGTGGCTTAGGTCCTAAGTTTAAGTGCCGTCAGTATTTACTCAGCATACATCTCGTTGGCGCTCATTAAACGGAGCTGCAAAGAACTTTTTGCCAGTTCGCGACCATAAAAATGGCGGAGAAACGCTGGGCTTAGCGGGCGACTTTTTATTTAAAAGCGCGCCCTTTCCATGAATGCCTACGACAATCGTGGATTTTAAACCGCTCTCGTGTTTACGTCTTTATTTTGCATATTTTTTTTGTTTGATAATACAGTGTAAACTTTTTATAACGTCAATCGTTATAACGAAATACTTCCTATGACATACAAATTAGGTCAATTTAGTTGGGTTACGTCAAAACCCATACATTACTACACCATTTATAGCGCAGCGGCCACTCTTTATTACGAAACAATATTTAATAGTGTAATCTGCTAGTGTAATCTAATAAATCTTTGAGATGACAAAATTTTTAAGATAGGTCGTAAACATGAGTTCTTGTTATTGTAATTGCCTCAATATTGGGGTGTCAGTTAGTAAAGGCACTTGGCACCTTTGTATTATCAGTCGTCAACCAACTTTGAAACTGTCCAGATGGCCAGTAAAGAAAAGCGTTATGTATATAATGTACTTTAATTACCGATTGAAAGAAACAAAATGAGGAATTATTGTAATGGATGATTTGGTTATTTTTCCTTCTTTCCTCCGTATAACAAAGACTCTTTATACGAAAAAAAATGCTCGGTCCCTAAGATTCGTTAAAAATATCATTTTATAAAAGTAACTTTTCGCAGATATAGAATGAGTAATTTAAATGGAGCTAGTTAATGATGTCAGACACGCTAATTAGATTTTTGCTTTATAAACACAATACGTAAAACAAAGTTTCCGTTTTAGAGTTAATTACCAGTTCCTTAGGAACTTGGATGGTATAAACTTATCGTATTGAGGAATAATGTTGATCACGGTTTATGTTATATTAAAAAAATAAATGCAATCGATTTAATTACTTTAAATTTGGAAATTTACCCCTTTTTAAACCTCTAAAACCTCTGTTAATCTTTAAAAAGGGGTAAGTGGGGGAATCTTAACACTAATGGCTTATTGACTTTGAAATATGCAAATTTTTAGTACAGAATATTTCGTAAAACAACGTAAACCTTTCTCAGAACTAAGTATTTTTATTTTAAAATAGCAATTAGGAGATAAGCTTTTACGCTTAAGCTGACAGACGATTTAGCGCAGTGGTTAAGAGCTTATGCCGCTCCGCCTACGGTGCCGTCGCGGGTTCGATTCCCGCTAGGGAGAAATTTTTGTGTTACCCGCAATTACTAGTTTCGGTCTAGGTGTATGTGTATGTGAATTTTCAAATTTGTAAACGCCCCCACTCCACAGGAATACATTTTTTTTTTAAATATAGCTAGGCAACCACAATTTCACAATGTTATTACGAAAACATATCTGTGTATACAAATACATGGGCTGGTCAACCTGAAAGATAATAAAAAAATATTTTAGTCCACCCTAGCTGTGCATAGTACACCTTGGCCATCAAGGATTGGAAAATATAAGCGTGACGATAAATCAACCCACCTCTTTCTAACAATAATTCCCACGCCTGTCTGAAAGGTCAGAATCTTACTGTTATATTGTTTTTATCCGTCCCTTAAAAAGATTCACACTCAACAGTTATTCAAAAATTTAACAGTTATGAGAGACGACTGCATGAACAATGGCTTACATTTAAATGTGAAAAAAACCAAAATTATGGTTTTTGAACGGGAAGAAACCAGAACGAATGCAAGGATTGTGGTTGGTAACGATGTGCTGGAGCAAGTGAATGAGTTTGTATATCTTGGATGCGCCTTCAGTAAGGATGGGAAATACACCGCTGATATAGAGAGAAGAGTGAATGCAGGTAATAGAGTGAATGGTGCGATGGGAAGGCTACTTGGGAGCCGGCACTTAAGCCAAAAGGCGCAGCTGGCCATGCATAACGGAGTGCTTGTCCCAACGCTGTTATATGGCAGTGAGAGTTGGGTATGTAAGAAGGAGAACGAAAGCAGGATAAATGCGGTCGAAATGCGATCTCTGCGGAAGATGTGCGGAGTCACGCTGACCGACCGTATTCGCAACAGCGTAGTAAGAAAGCGAGTAGGTATGAAAGATAGTATCGGTGTAAAGATGAGAAAGGGTATGCTCCGTTGGTTCGGGCATATAGAAAGGATGCCAGAAGAAAGAATGACAAAACAGATGTACAATGCGAAAGTGGAAGGATGTAGGTGCCGGGGAAGACCTAGACTATCTTACCATGACCAAATAGACCGTGTCTTAGCTGAAGGGCAAGTCAAGAGTCTCCGTAACCGGCGAGTGTGTATGACACGAACTATGAGAGTGGAGGAAGCCAGAGAGGTATGTAAGGAAAGAACCTGTTGGAACTCTGTACTCTCTGCCTACCCCGCGAGGGAGCTGGCGTGATGATATAGATAGAAAGATAGATTTGTTAAATGACAGTAACCGACAGATAGGTTATTGATAACGGCCGTATGCGGAACATACGCGTAGGTAGTTGTTGACATGATACAATTTTATAGCCCCTCTACGCCCCTTACATAAGGTATGACATATGGCATAATTAAATTATAATTTTATATAAAACTATGAAATACCCTCTATAATAACCACAGTACCAATGATAAAATTAGGCATGTCATTAAGTTACCGATATAATGCCACAATTGAAAAAAGTATATGTCAATGCAATTGCTGAAATTAATTTACATTTGGTTTATCATCAAGGGCAATTGGTACCATAGTAAGCCTTATAAGATGATAAAAATATATTTCGAAGTTAAAAAAGCTGAAATGCAAAACAAAAATGTTAATATCATTGCAAATATGCACACTTCACTCTGCTTCTTTCCAGTTGTTTGAAAAAACTAGCGGAAGCGACGGCGTATGAAATTAGAGGTATTTCAAATCCAATTTTAATATGGAAATGTTCTTTATTCTGTTGAGTTTTCTTATTTTTAGTATTAAAGCGTATGTTACGTAGAAATTAATGCAATTACATCTTAATAGTTATAGATCACTGTTTTGTGTTTTGAAGGCGAGAGATTTGTAGGGAAATTACTTATTGAAACTGTCTTTACCCACCTGGCAAGGGATCTGGACCTAATGATATAAATAGATAGAAAGACCTAATATTCCACATAAGTATTGTACGTTTCGTGTTCACATTATATTATTTATCACCACGTTCTCAAATGTAACTCAAAGTGTGTTTTGATTTACACTAATAGATATGCCGTGTGGGGATGGCATAAGAGTACAATCTCCCCACCGCATGCTGAACAGACAGCGGGTCGTAAGAGGCGACCAAATCCAGCGCAACAAATACCGCATACAGCGGTTGTTCAGACAAGGCAGTACTCCGGTGCCACATCGGATGAGGGCTGGTCTGAGCTGACTGTGGTTGGAAGCAGGACACCACTCCTTGGGATGGCGGCACCTATAGCATCCATAGCCCTAGTTAGTTGGGTTACTGCTGGGAATAACATCGTTTCCTGAAGGTGTCGTACTAGACACCCAAGGGACACCAGAAAAGGGAGTGGGCAGCAACTCATATAAAAATTCCATACTGCGATCGCTAACCCGCCTGCCAAGCGTGGCGATTAAAGCGATTTACCCCCCAATGAACGACACTAAAATTAAACGGCCCCCAGTTCCCGGCGGCCCTGCTAGTCCTGGCCAAAGTAGCATTTATGGTAACGGCAGGGCAGGGGGTGCTAACAATCTCCGGCAGAGACCTGGCTACTACAAACGACGACCATTGGCCCTGGCAACCTACAACACGCGCACACTGCGTACCAACGAGAATATAGACGAACTTGAAGAAGAACTTAACAAGTTACACTGGGATGTTGTAGGGTTATCCGAAGTCCGATGGTAGGGCGAGGACTCAGAAGGACAGGTAACTTGCTCTATTTCCAGGAGAGCGACCATCAGTCCCAGGGTGGTGTCGAGTTTATCGTCCACAAGTCCCTCGTGAACAACGTCCTTAAACACCCATGTTGAACTCACTCCTATGAAATTTGGAGACTCTACACTCGAAGTTGTAGACCATTATGTATACCTGGGACAAACAACCAAATTAGGTAGGTCCAACTTCGAGAAAGAGGTCAATCGTCGAATCCATCTCGGCTAGACAGCGTTCGGGAAGCTACGTAATATCTTCTCGTCCCAAATACGGCAGTATCTCAAGACAAAAGTCTTTGACCAGTGTGTGTTGCCAGTGATGACTTATGGCACCGAAAGGGTCACCCAAAGGGCAATGGAAAGAGCTATGCTCGGAGTTTCTCTGCGAGATCGAATTAGAAATGAGGAGATCCGCAGGAGAAAGTCACCAATATAGCTCTCTGAGTGCCAAACTTAAGTGGCAGTGGGCGGTGCAAATCGCTCGTAGAACTAACGGCCGTTGGGGCAGAAAGGTTCTCGAGTGCCGACCTCGTACCGGAAGACTTGGAGTGGGCTGGCCCTCCACAAGGTGGAGCGATGACCTGGTGAAGTTCGCGGGTAGAAGCTGGATGCGTACGGCACAAAGCCCGTCGTTGTGGCGATCTTTGGGGGGGCCTTTGTCCTGCAGTAGACGTCTTTCGGCTTATGATGAATAGATAGAAGACTATACATTGCATAAATTATGTAAATACATATTCGCAAAATATGGGTACACATTATGGTGGTCCACGTTTGTATGAAAAAAATATCGCGTAGAGGTCGCGGCACCCTATGATTTTGTATGTGTCATTATGTGTATAAAATTTCAGCCTCCTATCTCAACCACAAGGAAGTGCTCATTGCCTTTGAAATCTACATTTTTTATGGAAAAAATGTAATATATGACAAAGCAGAATATTCAGTAAAAGAACGTACAATTTTCCTTAAATTATGTGTATTGATTTTAAAATAAAAATTACTCTATAAATGAAAATCCACATAAATAACAACAGACAAAAAATTAATTAAAATATACGATCTAGTTATATAGTGTTTGTTGTGAGTTAATCAATAGAACACTAAATTAGTTTTATTTTCTAGTAGCAAATTTATATGTAACATACAAATTTTAACTGAAATCGAAATTAACCATCATCAAACTAGATTGAGCACCCTTTTACGCGAAAGCGAAGCAAAAGAAATTTAACAATGTTATTACCACAGATACGTATTACAAATTCATGAGGTTGCCAACCTAAAAAATAATAATAATATATTTTGGACCACCTTAGTGCTAATAGTATACTTCTGCCCCACCAGGCTTAGAAAACGTAGTTAGGAGTGACTTTGTTCTGATTTTTTGCGAATAGAATTCAGTCCGGGCAAGGCCAAACAACACTAATTCACAAACAGTTTAAGAATATCAGGATATCAGCATACTGATGTAATTACAAGCTACTTGATAGAATTATAAGCACCGTCACACCCATATTCCCCAATCTTGCAGAGGTGTACTGTTTACACCCACTATTCGCCGATGATTTAAGATCCCACGTAATAGGGGGCGAGCTTATTGCCATATACCGGGCACGATTCCAGAATCCAGAATGATACTGGGATATTTTGGATGGAAAAATTACATTTTTCCGACCTAGGATTTGAAGCCAGATCACATCGCGCACTATTCGCCACTAGACCAATGAGACAGTCACACTTGATAGAATTGTTGTTTATATTCTCAAAATCCAAAACATGTTCTTTTTTGTGTGTGTGAATGATCTACACTGTTGGCCGCGGGGCCTTTACAGCTTCACTGGACTAGCCTAAAACATGTTCTATTACAACCTCCCATTTATCCCAGTACACACGGAACGGTACAAACCTAAATAATTCTATTACTTTTAAATCTTACAGAAACGGGCACAACAAACAAAACTAATTAAAAAAATGTAGACGGAACAAAAAGATCCGTTGAGCTTAAACAACCAAGATAAATTGCAGAGTTTGTCCCTGGAAACGATTTTTTTAAGTGTCTTAGAAATTTTGGTGTATTTTTTTTCTTGTTCCTGATTTAAAATTGTTGTTGTGACTGCAAACTTAGATTAAAAACAATCTTTTTTTTTTCTTTTAATTATGTTCAGTGCTTTGACAGCACTGAACATAATAATAACAAGGTTGACTGGTAGAAAATGCCTCAGGCATTAAGTCCGCCTTTGTACCAATTGTGCAAAAAGTATTAAATAAATAAATAAATAAATAACAAAACACATAATTTGTACGGAATCCTACAAAAAAAATGTTTATTCAGGGAAATTATATGAAATCGCTTTGGTTCTTCTTCAGTACTTTGTCGTGGCGATAGAGTTTTTTAAACACGGCAATACCAAGAGAAAGACTACGTCGTTAGTCTGGTGGCGAAAATGCGCTTTGTGAGCACAAGGGTTTAAATCCCAAGTCGGTCAAATATAGTTTTTGTGTCGAAAAATTCCCAGTACCAATCCGGATTCTAGAATAGTACCCGGTATATGACAACGCAATCGCCTCCTATTACGTAGGACTTTTAAAAAGAGAGGTTTACAATTCTTTTAGAACGAGGCAAATAGATAGACTTAATTATGAATTAAACGTACTCGTACTTACACTCATGGTATCAATCAATATCTACACAGTCTATATCGTAACGTGCCGTGTTCAGTTTTATCAGATACAGATCCAGGGTTTTTCATTAAGCGTTTGTGAAGTGATGACGATTTTAGTAGCTTAGATCAAACAGTATTTATTATTGCAAGTGGCGTTTTATCAAAATGAAGGTTGCTTAAGTTAAACAATGTAATTATTCTCCCACACCTCGTGATCCCCCTGCATCCTAAAATTATTTTTGACTGTGTACACTGTAAGTCTCTGTCGCCCTCGCTTGGGAATATAGACGCGACGACGTGTTTCTGTGACAAAACTCTAAAGTACATATTATTACCCATGACTATACAAATATATTATGTAAATTATCATAGTATTTTTCACATAGGATGGGTACTAACAGTTAAGATTGCCAAACGAAATTAATACTTTATTCAATGGGGTTAAGGCATAAAACCGTAAGTATAGAAACGAGGCATGCCTCTTATTGCCATTGAATAAAGCATAATTTCGTTTGGCAATTAGAAATGTCAGTACCCATCCTATGTGAAAAATAGTATAGGTACCATATAGTATGAAGTGAAAATAACGTGTTTTTGTACTCCATTTACTTCAAAAAGTATGTGGACTGGAGACTTAATATTTCGAAATATGATTTTTGACTGTATATTTTAGAATCTGGTAAAGGGAATACACGATTAAATGAACTTTTCTCGATAGAAAAAAATCTAAAATCATCTCTATTGTTTAACATTTTCTGATTCCAACTCCAAACGCTTAAGCGCTTATCAATAGAATTTACTTTAACACATAACAAAGTTCTTGTACAACATTTTTTTTATTTCAAAGTGTAGTTTTTTTAGATAATGATAAAATTTGTTTTTGCACATACGTCGTTTACTTATGAGCGCGCACTCAATATATGCTATATTATCAAGCCAGATCCCTCACGGGGTAGACAGAGAGTACAGAGTTCCAACAGGTTCTTTCCTTACATACCTCTCTGGCTTCCTCCACTTTCATAGTTCGTCTCATACACGCTCGCCGGTTACGGAGACTCCTGACTTGTCCTCCAGATGAGACCCGGTTTATTTGGTCGTGGTAAGATAGTCTAGGTCTTCCCCGGTACCTGCATCCTTGCACTTTCACATTGTATATCAGTTTTGTAATTCTTTCTTCGGACATTCTTTCTATATGCCCGAATCTACGGAGCATACCCTTTCTCATCGTTACACCGATACTATCTTTCATACCTCGCTTTCTTACTACGCTGTTGCGAATACGGCCGGTCAGCTTCACTCCGCACATCTTCCGAAGAGCTCGCTTTTCCACCGTATTTATCCTACTTTCATTTTCCTTCTTACATACCCAGCTCTCGCTGCCATATAACAGCGTTGGGACAAACACTCCGTTATGTATGGCCAGCTGCGCCTTTTGTCTTAAGTGCCGGCTCCCAAGTAGCTTTCCCATCGCACCATGCACTCTGTTCCCTGCAATCACTCTTCTCTCTTTGTCAGCGGTGTATTTCCCATTCTTACTGAATGCACATCCAAGATATACAAACTCATTCACTTGCTCCAGCCCATCGTTACCAACCACAATCTTTGCATTCGTTCTGGTTTCTTCCCGTTCAAATACCGTAATCTTGGTTTTCTTAACATTCAAATGTAAGCCATTTTTGCAATTTTTTGCCATTTTCAATATATCCGTCCCTTATTATTCTTTTGTAAAGTAATTGCATCACTGTCCCTCTCCCGGCCGAAAATGCCCGATTGCAGTAGGTAATTAACTACTTTTTAACCGACTTCTACAAAGGAGGAGGTTCTCAATTCGAATGTACGTTCTTTTTTTTGTATGTGTGTTACGCGATCATTCCGCCAATTATGAACTTTATGATTTTAACGTTTCTTTTTGCATTGGATTCAGTATAGCTCCAATATGGTCCCATTTTAATTTCATTGGTATTGAACCTGAGAATTGGAAGATACATCAGGGAACTCCGACGACAAACAATACGAATGTGTAGATTGAGATATTATGGGTATTACGTCAATCCTATAGGTAGGCCCTATCTTATAACCCTGCCATAGAACTAATCAGAATATAAACCGACTTCTAAAAAGGAGGAGGTCAACAATTCGTCTGTGGTTTTATAAAAAACCACAGACGAATTGTTTGACATCTTTATTTATGAACTGATTTTGATGATTCTTTTTGCGTTGGGTTTAGTATAGTTTTGAGGTGGTCCCATTTTAATGAAATCTGTATTGAACTTTGGACTTTGAAGATACACCAGGGGACTCCTTAACGTCGAACAGCACGGATGTATAGATTCCGTTATTATAGTTATTATATCAATCCTGTAAGTACCTTGCAGTATAACTCAGCAAAATAATATAAGATAGATATATAAATATTAGTAAATAATTCACTTGTCACTTCAAAATGCAAAAAATGGCTGCACTAACCGGTACCGACTTCAAATATTTATTTCTTGCTTTTTGAAGTCGGTTTTTTTTTAAGATTTTTTTATCATCATTATCGGATGAAAAACTTCAACTGCAAGACGGTCTTCCCCCAAAGTTCATCACAACGTCCGGCTTTCTGTTAGACGCATCCAATTTTGATCGTGACCTTCACTGTCTCATTGATCCGTCTTGTAAGAAGCCTGCCCACTCTCCATCTTTTGGTATGTGGTCCTCACTCATGGAGCTTTCTGCCTCAATGGACGATAGTTGTTACAACGACGTCGAACTATCGTTCGGTTCGTACACTTTTAGTTACTAATAGTGACACTGAATGGACATTTGCGGTGTATTGCAATAATTTAATTCATTGAGATTTATTGAACTTGTTTAGACTATTCATATGTACCTAATTATCAAATGCCCTACATTATGTTAGCTTAATTATACTACTAGTTTATGGCGTTAATTAAATTTAGCGGTAACTGTAATTTGGGTCTATCTAAATATTTGCATTCTCTATGGTGAAATGAGAGAAATGTCTATGAGAGCAGTGATAGCCTAGTGGTTAGACCGTTGAACTGCAGAGTCTGCAAAGTCTGCAGGTTTAAACCCAGGCACGCTCCTCTGTATTTTCAAAAGCATGTGCGTATTAAAAATTAACTATCAATTGCTTTAACGGTGAAGGAAAACATCGTGAGGAAACCTGCATGCCCAAGAGTTTCTCGAAGGTGTGTGAAGTTCGCCAACCGGCACAGGGCCAGCGTGGTAGTATGGCCTAAACCCTTTCAGATTTATAGGCGGTCTGTGCCCAACGGTGGGACAGTTTCTTAACAGGGCTAATATTATTTTATTTATATCTATGGCGAAATATGGAAAACTATTCTAAAAATTATGTCATCATTGTAAAACCTATACTTGCAGATGAATAAATGATTTTGACTTTACTACACAACACAAATCCCTTCCACAGTGGATCCATGGATATATTATGGCTTCATGATTGGGCTTCTAATTAAACACGGTGTAATTTTTATCGTTCAAGAGTGACAACCCAGCAGTTTTATCAAATGCCTATTGTTCATAAAAAATAGTAATAAAAACACTTCAATAAGTAACATCTACCTACTTACCTATTCAAATATCATCGCTAAGGTGAAAGGCTTGAACACCAAAGGTACCTTCGTTATATGGGACCTTCCGGCCAGATGACGCACTGCGCGACCTCTCAATATCATTTCGTGCCCGGTGTAGGTGTTTATTTCATGCACTAAAATTAATATTATTATATAAACACCGTCACGCCTTTATTCCCCAGAGTGGGTGGCAGAGGTGTACTGAGTAGACCCACGTTTGGCCGATGATGTTAGGTCCCATGTAATAGGGGGTGAGCCTGTTGCCATATACCGGGCACAATTCCGGACTCCGGACTCATACTGGGAATTTTTCGTTAGAAAAACTACATTTGCCCGACCTAGGATTTGAACCCAGGACCTCGTGATCACAAAGCGATGCGCTTTGCCTCCAGACCAACGAGGCAGTATTATTTTATAAACGTTACTTATTAAGGTGTTTCCTATTTTCATATTTTTTATTACTAATAAACAGTAGGCATTGGTTAAATTAGCTGGAGTTTCGCAATAGGACGCTAAAAATGTCACCTTGTATAAATAAACAAACACTCGACTCCATCTTGCTAAAACAACAGTATACCAGTGACCATAAAGGACGGCAATTATCCGCAGAAACAGACCGCAAATGGAACTCTTAACATTCCCACAGACCCTACATATGCTCTTCCGTACACCGCGGATGTGCGGATGTTCCGGCCGGACACGATAACTCCAGCCTCTTTGTCGTCGGCGGATAAATAGCCCGGCAAAACGACACGCAAATTCATGAGTCGTAAAATGTTTACCAAAGATGCTAACATATAGGCTTAAGGCGATATATCAAGCTTGTTTATGTAGAACTTCCTAAGGGGCAAACAGCATCCTCACAAAAGGGACAATTTTAAAAATAAAAACTTAGCACTACCTATCAGCACGGTGATATTCCCCAAGCAGAGATGGAAGAGGGTTACTAAAATTCTGCTACTTTGCTTAAAAAAACGCTATGTATGCGCCACGTAGTTATTTCAATTTTAAGGTTAGGAAAATTAGGTGTTACTAATTTTTTTTATTCGTCCTTTACGGACAGGCGAAGGTACAAAGCCATACTGCCAAGTCTTATCTTTGTTTAAATTAATTCAACTCCCCGATGAACTTGATGATAACGATATTAATGAAACTGATGAAGTACCCCAATCTAGATAATAAAGCGATGGATACTTTACATACCAATTACGACGGCCGTTTTAAGAGAAATCGAAAAGGCATGTTTTATCACTTTGTTTCAATTACCTTCACTCATGCAAATATAAGAATACATAATGGTTAATATTCCACCAACATTACACATTATTATTCGAAATAACACACGTTTTGGAAATTAAACAAATTGACAACATTATTCTTCGATCCTTTCGAACGCCAAAAAAACTTAGGTGTTACTATATATAATTTAACTTTTTTTATATTTTTATGGTCTTGGTCTCCCTTTAAAGCCCTTTTTCGTTTTGTTTTGATATTATTACTCTATTATTTTAGTTTCTATCTTTTTTGTTTGGTTTTATTTTATATTTTAATATTGTTTCGCGTAGTGCGCAAAACTTATATGATGTTTTTCTTCTTTCATTTTACTGAGATAATTCTTTCAGTATCATTTTGTTAGATTTAGTTATTTGTTATTTTCCTTACTTACATGACTTTATATTGTCCTTTTTTTTGTAAACGTGTGTGACGTCACCTAACGGCCCGACAGAAGATCAGCGGTGGTTGCTGTTGAAGGCTTCCATTATGCGGAGTTCGGGACCGTTTTGTAACGATGTTAGATATTAAGTATATTTAAGTTTTTGTCTCTTCAAGAGTTATATGTACTAACGCGTTGCAGAAACACTTATTTTCTTTCTTCTTCCTTTCTTACTGTGTATACTAATATATATTACTAACGATGTTAGATTTTTAACAACAAGCTTTTACAGCAAAACAGAGATAACGAAGATATCTTGCTTAGTTGAGGAGTTCCTATGGCTTCCTTCTGGCTCCATTATTAGAACCTGACCACCACCTGGTTGTGTAATACTTGTCAGTACCAATCTAGCAAGCCTAAACAAGAGGGGGTTACGTTGTATATTTCACATGTTCCTATAGCCACCTTCCGACTCCATCATCAAACCAGCTCCATGGTACCATATTATTACATTGTCACCGATCTTACATTCGTATGCTAAATTACAGCTCAATCGGATATCCACAAGCGCTTAATAAGTCAATCACAAGATTTGAACCGGAAAGATAGACAGACATGCGAACATTGCAAGTTAAATAAAATCTTGTAAAAAGTTATTAGTTTTCGTAAGCGCTTTCAATTTGCTAGTAACCGCGTGGAACTGTTTGTGTGCTGTTAATATAAGGATTTTCGCAGGTCGCGTTCGCAACGCGCCACGCCTTCGCCACATATCTATCTTATATGATTGAAGAGACTGCCTCGTTGATCTAGTGGCAATGCGCATCGTTTTGTGATCACGAGGTCATGGGTTCAAGGCTTACTTCGGACAAATGTACTTTTTCTAACGAAAAAGTTCCAGTATGAGTCCGGAGTCTGAGATTGTGCCAGGTATATGACAATAGGCTCGCCTCCTATTACATGAAACCTAACATAGTCGACGAAAAGTGGGTATACCCAATACACCTCTGCTATCCTCACTTCGGGACTATACGCGTGACGATGTGTGCTTATGTTCGGCTAGTCTTTTGCCATAAACCGGACCGGACTCTGAACTACCACTGAGAACTTTTCCCAATCCATACCAACCCCTAGAAATCACACACCGTCTAACCAACGATTCAAACCCGAAAACCTCGAGATTGTCAACCGCACTATGCGCACTGTTCGATCCAGTGAGCAGAACGGTTAAAGTTCTTTTAAGCACTGGACGAAACCATCTCTCAACCTGTGTATGCCCTTCTATATATGTCTATGCCTCTTCTTTTTTTTTTACTCATTATTTCCAAGTTGTATCCAGGAACGAAGTACAAAACCAAAATCTGTTGTTTTAAATACAATCCATTATTTTCTTTAGACACATTGATCAGGAAATAAGGAAGAAGAGATACGGATAAAGTGCGAAATGGAATGGTCGGGACGGGTTTGTGCTGAACAAGGGTTGTCCAGGATGGACAGATTTAGAGGGACCTTCGCAATCCACGTGAAATTGAAGGCCATACCCACGGCGTACCGTTGTAAACATATTTACCACTAAGCCTGTGAACTTGGGAAAAATAGAGCTAAAAACAAAAGCGTTCGACACCGTCACGTCTATATTCAAAATCAAAATTCATTTGGAACTCTGTACTCTCTGCCTACCCTGCAAGGGATCTGGCGTGATAATATAGATAGATGGATAGAAAAATCATTTATTTTTATATACCAATGTTTTATTGGGACTTACAAACTTCAATATCTTTTTTTTACATTTACCTCCGGATGCAGTCTCTAATCCAGCGAAAACTCAGCGGGCTAGTCTTTTAGCTTTATTTGTTATATGTAAGTGTGAATAAAAAAAATTAATCTGACTATAAAATAACGACAACGATCAAAGTTTTAATAAATCCATTTTAAAGTCTTCCTTAATAAAAAAATATTTATGTACTATTAAAATTTGCTAAAATAACCTGAACAGGAAAGAACCTGTTGGAACTCTGTACTCTCTGCCTACCCCGCAAGGGATCTGGCATGATGATATAGATAAATAGATTATTTGCTGAAATCACTATCATCAAAATCATTATAACAACATGGAAGAGAAGTCACTGACAACGCAAAACAAATAATCAAGTACTTGTTAGGTTGAAAATCTTCAATGAAAAGTTGCTTTTAATTAACGAAGTGGAATCATACTAGATTTTTGACTACACCAATAATAATTTTGGTTGTTTAGATTATCTATTTTCGTACTTTCCTTTCTTCTTTATCATTGTATACTTGTACTGTTAGGTTATATATACGTATATATAACCTAACGTGTAAACCTAAAACGTTTAAAGCAAATTGTATCAAAATCTCTTCGAGTTTAATTCCTGACCGTAAGTTTCAGACTGTAAGTTTATTGAGCGTACTGATAAAAACGTATCAGAAAAAACATAATTACAACATAAAAACATAATATTGTAATATTTTTGAGAAAAAATTGCATTTTACTACTGCAGTAACATAAGCATTAACCGTTCATTCGATTCCTGCACTGTTACATACACTGCATTGTGTCACACATAAATGTTTTTTAGTCATGGTTGGGACGGTCGTGTGTATATAAATTTTATATTTATAAAATACATTTGTAAAATAGTGTAAATTTCATATGTCCCTTTTAAAAATTCGTATAACAATTTCAAAAGTATACACTACTCCAAATTCACGTTCAAAATAAATGCCACACATGCTAACACACATGAAAATATTTTCTAACCCCAAGAATACTTCGCTAAAACAAACATAGGCCAATATACCATTCGAAGCTCACGTGCCAACCCAAAAGTGCCAATCGTCTGATTGAAATATAAAGGCGCATACACAATATCACTAAACACAAAGTGCCCCAGGGAAATCACGGGCGGCGACAAATCTCCCCCATGATCGCATAAAAATACCGGCACGGTTGATAATAAATTCAGTTTATTGCGACCACCGGCTCGCTCGAAAGTGTCTGACATATTTTTAAACAGAATTATGTGCACCGAGCTTTGGAATACGGATGTGGGAATTGTTTTTTGGTTGTTACTAGTATATAAAAACGCGCGTGAGGTACATTGATATATTCTTCGTGTTAAATAACAAATCACGATCTGACAGCCAAAAACGGCCGCGTTTGGATAAACTTACGCGTCTATACTTACTCGTAACTAGCAACTGTAGAAAATATTTAAAGTAGCACCAGTAGCAGCAGCATTAGCAATAGCAACAGCAGCAGCAATGTCAACAGCTAATTTTAAATTATTATTGACCTGAAATAAAACTATTTTTCGGATTTTATCGCGGTTTATTTTTTAAGTTCCCGACGTTATTATTAACCTCATATTTTTGTTATGGTTTTATCCATGATCGCATAATAGTACCGGCACGGTTGATAATAAATTCAGTTTATTGCGACCACCGCCTCGCTCGAAAGTGTCTGAAATATTTTTAAACAGAATAATGTGCACCAAGGTTTGGAATATGGATGTGGTTGAATAATTTGTTTTGTGGTTGTTACTGGTATAGGGGGTTACTTTTTTAATTACAAAAAGATAAGATTTTAACAACTAAAAAGAAAACTTAAATACGATTATTACAACTTAAAAGCTATGTATAAAACAAAACCTCTATCGAGGTTGCGCCGTTTGAGAGTATATAAAAACATGATTTCAGTGCCAAAAATGACACCGAACGTTTTAAATTTTTCATATTAATTACACTCCTTATTTTCAAAGATTGTTTTAGTTGAGGCAAGCCCTTTTTTACATTAATAATCAGGTAGGTCTATACGCTAGATGCCTTGCAGGGTAGACATAGTCAATCAGATAGGTATGCAATAAAAGCTGCAGCTTGAAGCAGATATGATTTATGATATTTAATTTATTATTAGCAATTATTTTTGAACAATTGTCCGAATAATAACAGACTTACATAAATTTGTAGTTAGATAATAGTCATAAATTACCTATACGTACAGGCGGAGGTTTGAATTTGGCAAATCCTGCTACATATTTCTACAATCTACTTAACTATGATGTTTGTAAATTATAAGGTTAATTGTATAGGTACGCTTTTAGCCGCGTGGGTTTGATTGACAGCCCTCAGAAATTTATGGTAAATTGACCGTTACCCGCGCATGTACTTATTTGACAGTTAAGTTCTTATATTTTTACAAATTACAGCCTACGTGCTATTCTGATGTATAAGATATATAACTTTAAAGTTTCATCACAATTCATGCAGTAGTTTTTGCGTGAAAGACAAACAAACATTCATACATCCATCCTCACAAACTTTCGCGTTTATAATATTAGGAGAGTTTTCATGCAATTGATTCAGTAACTTTTTAACAGCTAAAGATCGTAGGTAAAAACTGTATACAGCACGAAGCCGGTCGTTGTGGCGATCTGTGGAATGTTCTTTTTTACAAGCTTTTATTTAACTTACAATGTTCGTATGTATGTCTGTCTGTCTTTCCGGTTCAAATCATGTGATCCATTTTTCAAGCACTTGCGGGTATCCGATTGAGCTTAAATTTGGCATACGTATAAAAATCTGGTGATAATACAATAATATGGTACTATAGATCTGGTCTGATGATGGAGTCGGAAAGTGGCCATAGAAACAAGTGAACTATACAACGTTACACTCGCGTGTTTAGGTTTGTTATATTGATATTGACAAGTATTATACAACCAGGTAGTGTTTAGGGTTTGATGATGAAGCCAAAAGGTGGTCAATGGAACCACCCAACTACTCAATGTAACCCCGCCATGTTTAGGCTCGTTGGATTTGTCTTGACAAGTACTTTAGACCCGAATGGTGTCTAGGGTCTGATGATGGAGCCAGAAGAAAGCCATAGAAACTCATCAACTTAGCAAAAAGCATAAAGCATAACAAAAAATAGAAGGAATGTTTCCTTCTATTTTTTGTTATGAACGCTTGTTTTTAAAAAGGTATTTTTAAATTAAAATTATTTTTTGCAAACAACGAGAGCTTGTGCCTTTTACTGTCTTCGCGGTTTTGAACGTAACTATGAAACCAGCCTCGCAATAGGATGTTCTTTATATACTGTTACAACGGTGTTCACACTTGAACCTACTTTGATTCGTTTGCGGAGACAAAGTAAGTTGGTTTACACCTTTTGATGCTATTTTGGACTGAGACATATATCTCAGATGCTAGCCTAGACCAGAGTCATAGTTTAATAACCATACAGTACATTAACTGCCTAGTTGACTATTTCGTTTTCTGCCTAGTTGACTATTTCATTCAACCAGCGACGACCTTGTTCTGCTAGTGGCGCAGAGTGCGTTTGAAATCTAGTCGGACAATGTAGAGGCTTTTTTAAAAAAAAATCCTCGGCAGTAGTACAGTGTTAAATTTGAATTCATTATACATTAAAACCTAGCATCATCCGCAAAGCGTAGGTGTTCTTAGTATAAACATATCATCCTCACCTATGGAATATAGGAGTCATTATATTATATAGGCATATATGGATTCATTCCGCATAAGTTCCTGTGTGTGGATCGTTTGAAGGATTTTACCGAGAATTCTCATGTGAGTGATTTTTAATTGAGTTGCTCATGCGTTTGATGATAAGTGGGTACGGTAATTAAGAATTATGTAGGTCAATCTTGGTCGCTATTAAATATAATTTGTTTTATATAGGTCATCCCGGTCGGTAATCATTTTGAGACACAAATAATTTAATATTGAAACGCAGTGAATAAAAATTCAAATAAAATCTGCCACGCCCTTATTCTAGGCAAAGGTGGCGAGGTGTACAGTGTACTTCTACATTTCGCCAAAGATGCCGAAGATGTTAGATCCCAATATAATAAAGGTTAGCCTATTGCTATCATTTCATATTCGAGCGTCGCCGTGCTTCGGAAGGAACGTTAAGCCGTTGGTCCTTATTGCCACTTAATGTGGTAGTTGTTAAGCTGAGTTGGAAGCCTTATAAGGGGCCTTATAGGCGGCTTGATAAGTTCCAACAACAGGTGGTCTGCCACCGCCAATCCGCACTGGGAGTATGACCTAATCTCTCTCTCCTCGATTTGTGAGAGAAGGCCTTTGCCCAGCAATGGGACAATATAGGCTAATATTATATTATTATTATTATATGTATCTCGCTGAGATTTACGGGCTTTACCCGGACCTTTGAAAGGCTTGCATGGGGACATAGGTCCAACACGTAGAGGCCCTTTGCGAGAAGTTAATGTTATGTAAGCCACCTGCTGAGATCACTTACTGAAAATGAAGAAACATAACCAGCGAACTGACCCCGGCAGGTGCAAAGACTATTGTAAATTATGGAAAGAAAATAAGGGCTATGCAAATGAGGTTTGATGGACAAAAACTGGACTATTTCAAAGGGGACGGACACCGGCCATAATTAGTGATACCTAATTACCCGTGGCCGGCGGTGACTTGCCGCTTACTAGATGGGCCCTCAAACGGTCGTCCTAGGACAACTGAGGGCAATATCGGTGTGAGCGGCTTAGGGGTGTAGAGAGGTGTGCTGCGCTTTCTCCGAACTTACTAGCGGCGTTATGCCCTTTAACACTTCCACCCCTGGAGTACATCGACGTAGGAACGCATTATCTTCCTACGTCGATATAGCTCTCACGGCTCCTCTCTGGACGGCCAATTAAGGCTAGCCAGAGCCGAGAGTCCTGCGGGCACCCTTCGGTTTCCACTCGACCGAAGAAGACACGCCGAGTTGGGGGCCCTGACCGACTCTCTGAAGCACTCGGGTCCGTGGTGTCGTTACTCACCAACATCTCGCCACAAGCTGCCCTGCGGGTGATATTATTATTATTATTATTGCCAACACCAAATAATAATAGCACCATCACACCTATATTCCACAGGAGGGGGTGGCAGAGGTTTACTGAGTACACCCACTTTTCGCCTACGGTGTTAGGTCATTACGGTATTGCCATATACCGGGCACAATTTCAGACTCCGGACTCATACAAAGCGATGCGCTTTACCACCAACGAGGCAGTTAACGAGGCACAATTAATAATGCCTTACACATTTTTCATTCTTGTATGAACAATTTCAAAAGTACTAAAATACCATAATTTTAAACCATCGAATGGGAACGCAGTATACGTCGAAAGGTGATGGCTAGAAAATATTACGCTAATATCATTTTGAATGTGTTTCCTTTTTGTGTAGGTAATCAAATAAATAGGCCGGAGTGGCTTTATAAAAATATTATTTTACAAATATAATTATTACAACGGATATTCAACTTATTATAGTTGTTAGATATTACTTAAAGTTCGTGCGAACGGTAAGCGAGCTTAGACGATATTACTCTATGGTAGAGACAATGTTACTTACCCTACGGTGAGACTGATATTAAAGGTACTTTGTTTGTTGATGCCTTTATATAGGCATCGCCAAACAAACATGTTTACGATAGCATCACCTACGCAGAGTTCGCAATTATAATTTATATTTGCTTATTAATCAAAACAGTTAGTGGAACTGAACGGAGTCTATACATGAAACTTGATATCTGTTTACGACGACGTGTTATCAGGTACCCAGTTAAAAACAAGTGGTGCTGAATAATCAAAACAATTCTTAGCATTGATTTTCTTATGCAATGTTTTATATTTATTACATCATCCTTCAATGTATTGTACTGGTTGGGAATACATAACTAGGTACATTATATTTACATGAATTTATTCACAAACAAAACAGGTATACATTGCGTAAGTGGAAGGATGTGTGCGAAGGTCGTAAGTTTCGCCAAGATATCTTACCAAATAGACCATTCTGTATCTTATCTGAAAGGGCAAGCCAAGTCCATTATCGGCGAGCGTGAGCTTTGAGACAAAGTTTAAAAGTGGAGGAAGCCTTAGACCATAAGGAAATCACCTGATGGATCTGTACTTTCTGCCTACCCCGCAAGGGATATGCCACATATTACTTATACGATGCCATGACTACTCAAATAGCTTATTATTCTCCTAAGGCACCTCTTGAACGGACGCTTAAATAAACTTGTCTGTCCTTTAAGCCGAGCGCTTCTCGCCTTTACCATCTCATTTAGTAGGTCTTTGCAGCTTATGACACGAGGTAGCACGCTTAAATGCAAGATGTAAACTTATAGCTTAGGTAACTTAGGTAACTCATCCCAGTGAACTAACACGTCGGGTGCATTTATTATATCTATCTCGAGGCGCTAGGGGTTCTTACCGCAGCGTTCTGCACGGTTGGTCTGAGATGGGTGACTGTTTGTGGCGTTTTCATATTCGAAGGTCTCCACGTTTTGGAATGCCAGTAAACCTGTTGGTCTCGGTTATCAATTAATGTAGTAGTCGTTAGGCCATGTTGGAAGCCTTATAGGGAACTTGATAAGTTCCAACAGAAGGTGGGCAGAAACCTGCCTCCACCAATTCGCACTGGGACCGCTTGGTGGAGTATGCCCTAATCTCTATTACCTCGATTTGTGAGAGATGGCTTTTTTCCAGCTGTGGGACAGCAGAGGCTGATAATATTATATCGGTCTATATAGATTTCTGTCCCCTATTCTAGAATCAATACGTCCGGCGCATTTATTAGCGGTAGCTTTTCGGTTCGTGTCATAGATAAGGTATTATCGTACGAATGATTTCTTTAGACATCTTTGAAGCAAGAAAATAAAATAAATACTGTCACGATTACATTTCCCGAGCAGGGAATCGGTATATTTTTTTATCTATTATAGTATTTATGAATCGTCAGAAAAGTAACAAAGACTCTACCTTCACTTCGGAATGTCATTTCTATGGAGAAGGGCTAAAAAGTCCACGTTCAACATTTTAAAATAGTTTTTGAATAGGAATTTGGGGGATGGCAGAGGTGTTTTATATACCGATATTTTGCCGACGGTAAGCTCCCAGTGTAATAGGGCCCGATCGACCAGACTCAATTCAAAATTTCGAAGTCTGGAATTTCGGAAATACTAAAAAAAATCATAGAAAACTCTTCAACCTTCGAATTGAAACTCATGACCTCGGCTAGCTATACCATTTACGCCATCAAATTCGAACCGAACATGATTCTCGGTTAGATTAAGGTCATTGGGGATTTCCTATCAAAAAACTCTGCAGTAAATTGCATAATTGCCGGATAATATAATCGCTCTCCCACTATTTATTGGGATCGATCATTGTTGGTTAAATGTCTTAGTAGAACTATAAAATTATTAGATATAACAAGACGGACAAGTGAAACGATTACTGGTTAGCTTAACTTTGCTTTATTGTTCGACGAGTATAAAGTCGTGGGCGCAGTCACGTATACATACATAACAAAAATCATACCGGATATAATGGTGATAGGTTCTCCCGCTATTTCATTGTAACAAAGTTGTCAGCGAAATATTGGTGTATATGGTACACCTATGCCAACTCTATGTAGGGAATACTGGCATGACGGTGTTTACTATTATTTTATTAAGAAAATTCAAAGCTATACTCAGCTCAACCAATTTTCATTTAGCTATCACAAAATATTTGTTAAATTAATATTCATTTCGCCACGGCCCTTATTTACTATGGTCAAACGCGGCGCGTTACGAAAACTTCGAGAAAAGATCATGTTATGGCATTATATCTATCGATCTATACCATCACGCCTGATCCCTTTCGGGATAGGCAGAGAGTACAGAGTTCCAACAGGTTCTTTCCTTACACTTCTCTGGCTTCCTCCACTCTCTTAGTTCGTCTCATTGTATCATTGAAGTTCTTTTTTTATTGAGGACTGGTGACCAGACGCCGACGAGGTAGACGCCTATTTTACCTGATGGAAGGTAACAATGGGGCCAAACTTAGCCACCACCAAGTCAGTAATGGAGATGCAAGTTAAACCGAGTTCCTGATCGGTATGGGCTAAACTCACCTCCACGTAAGGCAACTCCAGGCAACATGCCGGAATACAGTCGTATTTCGGCATGTTGCCCGGACGTCAAACCAGTCGGTTTGCATGGCTGCATGTCCTTGCTGGAAAGGTGGCAGACAACCACAGGTGTAGCCTGGAGAAGATTCTGCTCATTTAGCATTGCCCAGCACTTGCACTAAATCCTCCGGACGCGGGCAGATTTAAACGTAGATAAAAATAATAAGGAGGGAGGGAGCTGGCATGATGATATAGATAGATAAAAATAATAAAATAAACACCGTCACGCCTATATCCCCCGGGGGTGGCAGTTGGTGTACTGTGCACACCCACTTTTCGCCGGCAATGTAAGGCACCATAATATAGGGGTCGAGTTTATTGTCATATACCGGGTACAATTCCAGACTCCGATCTGATACTGGGAATTTTTCGATAAAAAAACTTCATTTTTCCTACCTAGGATTTTAACCTAGGACCTCATGATTGCAACGCACCATATTCACCGCTAGGCCGTCGGGGCAGTCTAAAAGTTTCGCCATATAGCCAACGCAACGCGCCGGGAGCGCGACGGTGGCGCGGCTTGAGGAGTTGTAATGTACTGAAATGCACAAAAGACGCTACACAGCGCAGCCCCGCTCGGCGCTATGGCAAACGTCATTACCGAATGTAGACGAGCGCTTCTGTCACGCTTCCGTCGGGTATTTGACTAAACCTAAAACTTAATCTATACTAATATTATAAGGAAGAAAGATTTTTTTTTATCTGTAATCAATATACTCTGAAATTGCTGAACTGATTTTAAGAATTCTTTCACCATTAGAAAGTAACAATCTCCAAAAGTAACATAGACCCGGTTGGTGGCGCTGTTCTCGGTCGGGAACGAAGTCGCGGAAATCTGCTGATTATATACAATACAGAATACCATTATACCATCACTACACGAAATTATCGTAACGTGCCCCGTTACGTGTTAAGTTGGTCATAGCGAATAAGAGCCCAGGTGATGGGCCTTTACCCCCCGATTACCTTGATTAATATTTATAACTGCCGAAGGAAAAACTTGAAAGAAAAATTCTGTTCAACCGAATTTTACTTTTTAATAATTTTATTAAAACTGAAGGACCTTTTCAGGAGGGTCTGAGGAACGTTTCTTTCGTTTCAGAATATATTTCAGGAAGATGGTATTTATAATACGAGTTATGGAGTAAACAAAAGTTTATTTAATGAAAACAAAGACTACTCTCTCTATAGAATTTGCGTTTTAGATTAGGACGCACTGTTTTCGGTGTAATGTGCATAAAGGCGTATTTATTTATATTATAATAAAATATCTATATATGTATAAAGTCCTACCAAATGAATCTTACCCAAATTTATATACCACTTTACTCGACATTCTAAAGCAGCATAATCGACCTTATTGACCAGCCAAACAGAATTATAATACCGCAAAATTGTATAAGTACGTAGATACAGCGGGTGTATGAGATACGCGTAACGTATTGTACACGGTATCTGTATAAATCAACGTTGTGTGAATTGACGGTCCACCAAGCGAAATACGCAGCTGCCTCCGTCGGTTAACGTGCAATAAAGAAGGTTATTGGATGTGGTATTTGTAAATAAAATCTTCGCTTTCTACATCATCACAGTTTTAAGGTATCGTGCGTAGAAAATTCATCAATAGATTGTCAGTTCTCTATCGAGAAGGCTGTGGTCTAGAGATCTTTTACCATAAACACCACAGCGGCCTACTTCAACAGGGCAAGCACAGCACAACAACACCGATGCGCTTTCTTGTGCCTCGCACTAGAATCGTTCCCCGCACCTTCACAATGTGTTTCTCCATCGCCGTCGTCCTCATCACTGCATCAACTGAACACCAAGCGCCCATATCCTAGGCACATTAGATCTTAGGATAAGAATGGGCGACAGAGCTCCAAAATAGACTTAAAGACCTCCCCTACTTCTTGTACTCTCATAGTTCATCTCATACACTCACTGTTTACGCAGACTCTTGACCTGCCCAACAGATAAGACACGACCTATTAAGTCATAAGTAAGATAATCTCCGTTTTGATCTTTACTCCCGCAGACGGGTTTCAGGAGCGAGGTACAAAAAGGCACGGGTAGGTTCCTCGAGGAGATCTTGGAGCCCCTCTTAATTAGGTTTTTTATCGGTAGGAGTTCGACACGACCTATTAGGGTCGCGGAATTCCTATACAGAATTATACCCACAAAAAAAATACAAACAAGTTCGCATAACATTCATGCTTTAATGTTCCGTACCAGTGCCACTAGATGTCGCTACTTCCTATAAAGCCTCGGAAAGAGCGGCGGCGGCGGCGGCGTGGGGAGCGGCGCGGCAACACTGTACCCGGTCTCGAAACCAGCGGGCAGACCGCCGCTAGATCGGTGTAGTTTTGTGTTACGAGAAATTAGTATCTTTGTTCTATCAAAAATCATTGTATTAATTTGCTCCAAACGACGGCGGGCATTTGAAAATGTTGGTTGTTAAAAAGCAAAAAAAGAATACTACAACTCAACACTACGTCAATGCAGACGCGCGGGCGCCGCTAGATTGGTACGCACCGCTCGCACGCCGCTCGCCGCCCGCTCCCCGCGCCGCTGCCTTCGAGGCCAGTTCCATATAAATGTATGCATTGAAACGCGCCGCTCCCCGCGCCGCCGCCGTCACCGCCTCGCTCCCACTGACTTCGTGTCCGAGGCCTAAGAGCTTGTGTTTTACGAATTTTGATGACATTGTTAACACATCCAAATACGCTCTCCACCATTATTGTCTACGTATTCATGATTCAAGCTTTATATAGCAGTATATGCTGTGAACAAAATAGCGTACGATGTTCGCCGGCACTATATTATTCAAGCAGTAAATTTGATTGTCCAACTCGAAATAGAAACTCTCATTATTTAGTTACATTCGCAGAAAATGGAGACGAGATTTGCATTGATCTATTTATTCATAGTAATAGTTTCATTTACGCCGACTTGTCTGTCTGGAATCTGGAATTATGCTCCATATAATGGCAAGCTTGTTTCCTATTGTCCTATATTCTCTATTTTCACGACAAGAGCAGCAGCAGAGAGTACAGAGTTCCAACTGGTTCTTTCCTTACAAACCTGTTTAGCTTCCGCGACTCTCATAGTTCGTCTTATACACGCTCCCTGGTTACGTAGACTCTTGACTTGCCCTTCAGACTTGCTTCCAATTATATTGGGACTTAACATCACCGGCATTATGTGGGTGTACAATATTCACCGTTCACCATACTTAGAGACCTAAATGTTTAACGCGTCGTTTGGCATCAATAAAGGTATATTATCCTTTTATTTTCATGATTTTCAACTATTGTTATTGCTTTTAAATCGTTGTTTATAAGACGAGCTATCAGAGCGGAGTAAGCTACCCTGTTGGAACTCTGTGCTCTTTGCCTACCCCGTCAGGTATGTAGCGTGGTGATAAAGATAGAAAGATTATTTTGTGCCTTTGCAAAACAGACTTCTTTTCATATTTTCGTTTTTACTTCAGCAACCAAACCAACTAGACATTTTAATTCTATTACCTACACGGTCTTTTAAAACCAAACTGCACTTATTCAATTTAATCCTATTCCACTGACCGAATAAGCTTTCTTATGACATTTTCTGCATGGCTCCAAACCAGGTCAAGTCCCAGGGAGCTAAAAATTTAATCCGAATAGTAAAACTTGGTGGCACCTTCAAATGCTCATTGAATAGAAATTCAATATAGCGCTCGACGCTGTAGTGTTTGACTAAGAGATTTAAATGTTTGAATCAGAAAAAGGAAGATAATGAAATTTTAATATGGTTTACTATTAGATGCATAGTATGGCTCACAACCAAGAGTACTTGGTTTCGATTCCTGGATGATACAAAGTGAGGTTTTTTTTTTAACGTAATCCCACACTAGGATTTATTCCTATATCGTGGGTGCGTTTACAAACATGAAAATTCACATACACAAATACCCCGACCGAAACAAATAAAATTGTAGGTCACACAAAGATTTCTCTTGTGCAGGAATCGAACCCGCGACTATGAGATACAGTGGGCGGAGCGACTTAAGCTCTTAACCACTGCGCTAAATCGTCCGTCAAAAACGTCGTTTCCTATCCGTACTAGTATATGTTTGAGTTTAAATTTGAGTATTGAGTTTGAAACATACTTCGCTAATGATATACAGGTGCACACATTACACCTCCATGATGCTTTACTCCAAGGTTTTCCTCCAACTCTCGTTATATATCTAACTAATTACCCATTGAACTACAGGTCTGCTCACTCATCTTTTACATTAGTAAGGCCACCATTCCGTTAATAACTTACTCAATCTATTGTCATTTCTTCTAACAATATGACTTGCCCATATTTATTTGCACCAGTACCGATTGAAAACCGCAAATAAGAACTAAGTAAATTAAACCTTATTGGTATTTCGATCTCTCTGCTTATCCTCACGGAGTTCCAGTATTATACACATTAAGGCAACTAGTTTATCCCAGGCCAACAAACCTGTAAATAGCTCAAGCCTCGCTCGGTGATTTTCCCTGATAAACAGCCGGCTAGCAGAATTAGATTGCCGATGAACGAGGTAGGTAATTAATTGGTCTAATAATCGTGTCCTGCTGGTAGAATTATCACAATGAAGCTTTATTTCCCATTTATCCATGCTATCGGAAATATAATTTATGATTACACAATAGGAGTTCTGGCGTGAAATATTGATTATTTTTACTTTTAGTTTGATTCCCAAATCCTGTGTAGGTTTTGAACAACAAAAATTTGAGTCGCGGGAGATGAAACCTGTTCGTATTTTGAGCACTCTGCTTACCCTCAAGGAGTTCTATCGTGATACACGTTGAGGCAACTGGTTTATTCCAGGCCAACAAACTTGTCAATAGCTCAGGTCTCACTCGGCGATTGGCCCTGAACACCCGGCCAGCCGAATTGCGCCGCAGATAAACGAGGTAAGTAATTGGTTCAATAATCACTACCCTGCGGAGGACCATCGAAAATTCACGCAGAATTGGTTTGGAGTAGAATAATTACTGCCATTGGCTGTATTCACAGTATAATTGTAATACTAATACTACATAGTTTTGTTACTTAAATAACAAGTTAAATAGTTATTATTTGGACGTATAAGGCCAGAAAATCAGAATGACAGAAAAAATCACAAACATGAAATATTGATTTCGGAAAGTGATAAATATAATACTTCCCAAAATGGAAGATTAACAAAGACTGAAAGACGCTATAGACAGTCAGAACTATCATAGAATAATGAGTCACCGATTTATCTATTGCGTACATATGTACTAATCGCGAGTATACTACTACTTTTTGTTGATATGCAAGCTGTATCATAAATAACGCAAGACCTCAGAGACCCTGATTAGATAATTGATTTACAAATTAAAAACGAAAACCAAATTTAAAATCTTTTCCCCCTTTTCTAAGCACTTTATACCCCAATTAATAATGAAACTTGTACGCGTATGTGTGCGTATTGAGAAATACGATTTAGAAATGCATTTGAAATCTCCGTATTCCTTTGAATCAAGAATATATATAGTTTATTACAGCGCTCTTAAGGAGAATTAGCATTTTTCAGCAAATTATAAAAGTAATATACAATAAAAATTGTTGGAAACATTTTAGTTATCGACTTAGAACAAACTACTTCCAGGTCTTGCGTTTATTATATTACACCTTGTATATTGATGCGATAGCGCAAACTAAAAGTTATTGCATAAATTTGAGATTTCCAACGATAGCTCTTATCAACCTATTGTGTCCCACTACCAAGCAAAGGTCTCCCCCTCTTTTCTCTAACAATCGATATCTCCCGTCAATAATGGCCATTCTGCTCAATACGAATACAAAAATGATCTGTTTTTTACACAGTATGGCCCACCTATTTATATTCATTCGGTTCAGATGATCAGGCCAATTCTATTTTGATATCGATTATTTTAATTACGACATCTACAACGCGAGTCATGCACCGCATCACTGCAGAAGAATTCTTACAAAGCATAATGCTATATAATTTGCCTATATAAGCTTACGTTAACCGTTGAAGAGTTACCATTATCATCTCAGTTAAGTTACAAAAGTTATAACAAAATTGTTTAATTCATGCTTACTCCATTAAAACAACTTCAGAACGAGCTTCCAAACTTTTCCACGTCCTACATCACCCAAAATAACCTATCCCTTAAATTGAGCCATAGTCGAAGATAACCACATGAATCCTCCATAAAATTAACTATAACACTCCAATAGAATCCTTTGCCGCTGTTTTGTTTGTGTTTGTGACAAACGACAGCCCTTATTTATTTTAGAGTTCGTCGACATGGTGAGCAAATTCGCTGGCGGCGGGAAGCGCTTTGTGGAGTTAAGGGATGCCATGCTTGTATAAAGATTAAGGATGGTTTTTTTACACATTGTTTCCCAGTTGAAAGACATCCACTCCAGCACAAAGGCGTCCCCGAAAGATGGCCATAACGACCAGCTTCTTACAGTACGCATCCAGCTTTTACTTGCCACTAGATCATTGGTCCACCTCGGTTGACGATAATGTTTCCAAGGCGTGGTGGCAGAGGTGTAATGTGTACACCCACATTTCGTCAACAATAAAAGGTTCCAATGTAATAGGTAGCAAGCTTACTGCCATTATACTGAGCATATTTTATATTCCTTTGAGCATATTTTATATTCCTTTGAGCATATTTTATATTCCTTTGAGCATATTTTATATTCCTTTGAGCATATTTTATATATTGAGCATATTTTATCGTCTAGTGGCGAATAATGTGCTTTACGATCACGAGGTCCTGGGTTCAAATCCTAAGTCGGATAAATGTAGTTTTTCTATCAAAAATCTCCCGGTATTAGTCCGAAGTCTGGAATTGTGCTCGGTATATGGCAATGGGTTTGCTCCCTATTACATGTAACCTAACAGCGTCGGCAAAAAGTGGGTGTACACATTACACCTCTGCCACTACCGTTTGGGAAATATAGGCGTGGTGGAGTGTATATTTTATATTTCAGAACACAATGGGGAGGAAATGGTAGTAGCGTAGGTAATGGAGATGCACGTTAAGAAGAAAGACACAATTACAGATAACGATCTACTGCTGAGAATTCCTTGAGAGGAAAATCTAAATAACACTACCTGGACTGGGACTAAATACAGAACCTTACGATTGCCAGCCGCACCATACACGATTAGAACAAGGAAGCAGTAATTTTAAAATTTAAATTCTTTAACTTTAAAAAGAGACAGATGGCATCTGCCAGGTCGGACAACAGGTCAGAGTTTTTCTATCGAAAAATACTTATTAGTAGTCTGGAGACTAAACTTGTTGCTGGCATAATAACAATAAGATCTATAAAACGTCAATAAAAAATAATATAAACAGTACACGTCTGCCATCTTTGCTTGGGAAATGAAAGTGTGATGGTGTTCCTATCCTGCAGGGATTCTGGCATGACGATACATAGATAACTCTACAATTCTAAATCAAAAGTTCCTTATCAAACATAGTCACCCTAATAACGGTAAATACAGCCTGTTTGCTAAACAAGGATACACAGTATAGTAAGTTTGTAAAATACAATAGTTTATATTGCACCATTTAAGAACTGGTGGGGTTAGAATCTCGTCGGGTGAATTAACGGAAGGGTGTATTTATTTGTTGGTAAACAGTAACTATATTTGTCACATTTTAAGTGGGTCGACACCAGAAGTTCCCATACCGTAGAGAGATATGAAGGGCGGAACACAAAAAGAATTACGCCTAAATAAGATTTATTTATTTACAAGAGCAACTTACACTACCTATCTGGGACATCACCTATTTACACCGTTAAAATAAACAAATATGTCAATTACATAAATGATTTCGATAAAAATCATTATAAATTTGTTTGAAGGTGATTTTGTATAACTTAGAATTAAAATAAATAGAATGTTAAATATTTGCAGTTGTTAAAATAATGTGTTTTTTAATGCAATAAAAAAACATAAAGGGGAATGGGGCATGAAAACATTATTTATCTTCCCGGGGGGCGCAACAAAAGAAAGGTTGGGAAACCTACACTTCTGCCATCCCTGCTCAAGAATCTATATACGTTTTTTTCATGGATATTCCTGTGTTGTCCCACTTCTGTAAACAGGTGAGACAGAATTAGTTTATGCTTAAGCCCATCTATCGAACTTGTTCTTTATTGTTCTCCCAGACCACGTAATCAAATTGTAAACTAAAATAATTAGAATTATAAGACCTTATTTTTAATGTAACAGAATGTCACTGAGTTTCTTGCCGTTCTTCTTTTTAGGAAGGACATTCCAAATGGGTGTTAGATTCAACGTTATTATTAGCCTTCTCTTTCTTAACTACTATAAGTATGTTTTGGTCTACATTAATGATAAACTTTGGACTTTAAACATATGGTTCCACCATGCGGACCCAATGCACATTGGTAGAGGCAGATTTATGGCCAGCCAGCCAAACAGCATTAGCAGGCCCTAATCTTTACTTCGCATGGTAGTCTTTAAGCGAAGATGGAAGCAGCTTGATAACTTCCAAAGGCAGGTAGCCACAAACTTCATTCTGCCAATCGCCCCGGGGTCCACGTAGTAAAGTATGGCCTAATCTCTCTCATTCGATCTAAAAGGACTTTCGGCTTGAAGGACAGTATATAATGATTTATTAGTAAATAGGTAATTCTATGGTGTATTGCCAAGCAGTAGGATATACAATCTGATTAATTATGAAATAATTCTATGATGCAGCCTCTTTCAAATGTTTACTGTTCCTTTGTACAGTTTTCTCCGTGCCAGAGTGTGTGCGGTTTAATTAGACTGTCCGAACGCTCAAAGCTGCCCGCTGCAGCGAAATATTAAATTAAAACATAATCTATTTTAGTCACACTAAAAGATTCTTTTGAATTTGTATAAAAATACGTTTCAACGTCACTTTGTTGACTCTTTTTGAGTCTATCGCACTTAGGTCGCGAAAAATTTAAGGACGACCGTCCATAAGTAAGTTTGGAAAACAACAAAGGTGCGAGCCTGGATTTGAACCCTTTACCTCCTAAATTTAAGTCGAAATTTCTGCCTCTAGCTAGCTGATACTCGTAACTGTTTTGAAAATATTTCAATCAGTCCGCTTTAGGTGGAATAGGTACCAATATTTTGTACAAAAAATTAAAAATTAGAAGGTGCTTCCGCAGGGTTAATACAAAATAAATTATTTAAGATAGAGTTACTACCTAGTTCATGTTTGAAGGACCTGTCCGTTACACCCTGTATATAAATTTTCTTTTTATTACTGACCCCCATCGATCAAATATAGGTAGATACACGCTCACCGCACGAGAAATGGCACTACCAAAACGCAGGCAAAAGTGGACGGTACTAAAAAATTAACAGGCTTTCGCTTTTTTGCAAATACAACTTTAAGTGAAACAAGTAAGGAGCAATTTGCCCCAATTTATGTTTATAACTATAACTACTCACGTGGCTTTGCAGATGTTTTTTATTGTAACTTTTGAACGGGACCGTGTATCTTATTATGATATGTCGATGATTCACCCCTGAAGATGAAGGGACTGAAGATGTGGTTTGCTGACTCAGAAATAGCCGATTCACTCTGAAATAGGCTGAAGAGACGGAAAACTCCCTAACCGCATTGATCGGACTAGACCCGCAAAAAACTTTAAACATACTAAATTACCGACTACTACTAACCTTTCCAACTAGCACTTACTATGTCAGTATGTGTTCCCTAATTACATAATAAAGCATTAATCAATTCTTAATTTTACTTTTAAATTCTCAGCAAAATATATTTACATAATGTTAAAAAAGTATATCCGTGAATTTCCGCCGGTCCAACTGGAAAGCGACACGAAAATTCAATTTACGAATTACCGCTTAAAAAGTCTAGACTTTTAGTTAGGCGGTACAAAGTCTCTTTCCTCCTGTGACCTTTTTCCGACAGAGGCTTTGAATTATAAATAGGTATTATAATCTTTACTTAATATAATAATCCTTAGGTACTTAAAATATAATCCGTAAGTATATATTTAATAGTAAAAAAGTAATTTGATTGATTATTCCTCTGTTGGAAATCTACATATATTATCTGCCTTCCCTGCAAAGGCAGGATCCTTATAATTTTAGTATGTTTGCCGTCAAAGACTCTGCAAGGAATCTGGCGTGATGATATAGACACATACATACCTCGTGTGGCAGGTTCTTCTGACTTGCCTCATGGGTCATACAAAGATCCAAAGATATTTACCTAACTAGCCGAATGGTCTACATTCCAACCAGACATGTTAATGATTTCTATAGGATTTTTCATGAAGGAAGGGTACTGCGACAGTTGTGTCAAAGGAAATTATACTGTATTCAATGACAATAAGAGGCATGACCTGTTTCTATACTTATCGTGTTATGCCTTAATACCATTGAATTAAATATTAATTTCGTTTGTCACTTAGAACTGTCACTACCTTTCTTATGTGAAAAATATTATTATATTATGCATTTTCATTTAAATAAATAAAAAAAATATTTTAGTGTGACTTTACATGGTAAATTTCATAGGCAATGAATTTTTTTCGACCTAGTGTGTATAGTGTCACTTTTACTGCTGTTTGCTAGTGAAATATGAATAAAAATCGAATTGCTACTAAAATTAATAGCAGGTCAATTATGATAGGTAAATATTGAAATTAAGCACGTTTAAATTTTGATTTCTCTAACATAATTGGTACATAAATCTAACCCCAAACTTACCTACTAACAAGAAATTAAGATTTTTAAACAACTAAAAGGAAAAGAAAGGTTGAAAATGATTGTTTACAACTTAAAACCTAGATATAATATAAAACAAAAAATAAATAAATAAAAGGAGCCAAAAATATGTACAGAGTATTTAAAAAAAAAAAAATGTACCAAATCGTTGTCGCCTGGCAGAGTCCCGAAACGCTGGCAGCATTGCCACGTTGAATGGCAATGCTTAACCTTTGTGCGAGGTATGAGCCCTCTGGTCACATGTTACTTTGACCAGCAATTTGCCCACATCGCAAAATATGCGACGTGCACCAGGACCCCTCGGACCCAGAGTCTCTACCCCAAATGGCTCAAATATATAACCTCTATCGAGGTTGAAGGTAATTGAAACATAGTGTTAAAACGTGCCTTTTCGGTTTCCCTCGAAACGGCCGTCGCAATTGGTACCTATGTAAAGTATCCATCGCTTTACTATATCAATTTCACTATCATCGTTGTCATCAAGTTCATCGGGGAGTCGAATTAATTTGAACAAACACGATTATGCATTTAACTGGACACTGGCAAAATACCCATAAAATTAGTGTGAAGCCATAACTTAAAGAAGAAGAAGAATCAAAAAATAATTTCGTGATTATTACCTATATATGCTATTTGTAAAATTCTTTTATGGATAGTTTAGACTACTACAGCAAGGCTTCGTCGAAATCAACCCCCTTTCACCTAAATTCAAGATACTCGTAGAATGGTTCATTATTCTTCAGGACACGGTACGGCGCAGGTGAGCGCATCTTTATTGCTGGTTTTACAGCTGAAACGGTTTATTCGCCATCTTGGCCAAGTTACGGGGTTATATCTTTTACGTTTTAGTGGGGTAATTGTGTGGTTTAATTTACTGTTTGAGTACGTTTTGCTATATATGTACTATGATTATGTTAAATTCTGTGTTAAATAGAAGTTTGTAGAAATAGCTCCGTATTTCTACTATATACAAATTGCTAAGGCATGTTTGAATGTAAAATGAGTAGTCCTTTAAACTTAAGGATTATTATATTTACAGGCAGAACTATACTTTGGGTAGCCACATTTTGTTGCAAACTGAGCACAATCCGAACTTCCTTTCGTACACTGGTATCTATACCAGTGTATTTGACAACCGAAAGCCGACGTATGGCATGTGTTTAGAATTCAAATTCTATTCTATAATCAAGTAAAGACTAGAGACGCTCATAGCGCTGTGCAGCCGCGGTGTTCTTACCGATTACCAAGGTTAAGAAACGTTCGACTCGGTCGGCCTGCGATGGGTGACTGTGTGTGGAATTTTCATATTCGAGCGTCTCCGTGCTTCGGAAGGCACGTTAAGCCTTTGGATCCAGCTAACACTTAATGTGGTGGTCGTCAAGCCAAGTTTGAAGCCTGAAAGGTGGCTTGATAAGTTCCAACAGCAAGTGGCCTGCCTTCATCAATACGCACTGGGTCCGCGTGGTGGGGTATGACCTACTCACTCTCTCTCTCCTCGGTTTGTGAGAGAAGGCCTTGCCCAGCATTGGGCAGTATAGGCTGATATTATTATTATCAATAAAGGCCATTATTTACTTGAGCAAAATGAAGTATGACTCAGTACTTCAGAATCTTTTAGAACTTGGCAATGTTACGTCTAACGTTTTGTTTAAGAATGAAAAAATAGAAAAGGTATCCAGAAAAAGTATCTGCCTACCCCGTAAGGGATCTGGCGTGATGATATGGAAATATAGAAAAGATATCCAGGTTCTACAGAATTATGCTCAGTCACATGTAATACTCATTGCTTAATTCAAGAAAGTAGTGACTATTACAAGGCCTAGAAATCTAACTCTTGACATTTCAATTCATTAATGACTTTAAGTATATACTTCAGTATAAGTAATTTCTGAGAAATTTTTATAGATACTAGTGTTAGAATTTTTCTTAGGTTCGCTAAGTTTTTCTGCCTTTCCTATTTTTCTGAAAACTAAGATTCGATAATTCGATGGTTGTTATAATGATGTTCTGTTTCTTCATTCTAAAAATATAAAAATATATTACCTCAAAAAAATATTTACCTCAAACAAATTAAATGTCATTTAAAAGGAATGTAATACTTATATCGTTACTGCCTGCAATAAATTCTGCTTGAAAAACTACACTCGGCGATCCACTCACGCTCTGTTTAACAAAGATATTTCGCCGTGGACGTGGCCACAGGAATGATAAAATTTAATATCACGGCCGAAGGGAGGGATTGCGCTGTCATTTTTTTCGTGGTCTACAGGATATTTTTTCTTAATAACCGTTATTGGTATTTCGTTAGAAGGTCTTATTTGATGGGGGCATTTAATTACGTTATAAAATTGGGCCTATCTATCTATATCATGACGGTAAGCAGAAAAAAACATTTAATTAGAAAACACACTACAGGAAACATTAAATAGTCACACACCGTCATGCCTATATTCCCCAAGGGAGGTGGCCGATATGTACTGTGTACACCCAATTTTCACCAACAATGTGAGGTCCCATGTGATAGGGGGCGAGCCTATTGCCATATACCCGGAACAATTCCAGATTCCAAACTCATACTAAGAAGGTTTCGTTAGGAAAGCTTTATTTGTCCGACCTAGGATTTACATCCAGGACCCCGTGATCACCAAGAGTTGCGCTTTGCCACTAGACCAACGAGGCAGTCAGTAGACAGGTACATAACATAGTAACAACTCATCAAGTTGTATGAGTAAAACCAGGACTCTGCCTCTCACTCAACTCTATAATTATTAGGTATAGGCTATAGGCTCATGAGGGATGGGGAACATAGGCGTGACGGTGTTTATAGTTAGGTATAAAACACCGCTGGTATTCATACGAACAAAAATCTTTTTTGCGATGGAGATTTTTTGATTAGTTACTACTTTTCTGAATAAGTACTTTTATCGTCGTTGATCGAACGAAAGCGTTTAGGTCGGTTAGTACTGAGCAGAGATGGGAATCAGATTAATGATTACGATTATATTTTGTAATGTTCAACATGACTGAAAATAAAAAAAATCATATGATATAATGATTAAAATTGCTACAAAATGTAATCCTAATCATTAATATGATTACAATTTGCCCATTTTTGGTACTGAGGTGGGTAGTATTTCTACTTATAAGCATCTCTATGCTTTGGAAGAATTAATATACCTTTCGATTCGGCTGCCACATAACATGGTAGGCTATAAATCTAGTTCAAACCCTCATTGGTTCATAAGTTGGCTGATAATCATGCTCACTATAATGTCTTTACTTACCGTGGCTGTCCGGCGGGGGTCACTCCCTTCTATTCTATATGCACGAGGGGAGTAATGACTGTTCCAGTAGTTATACTTGTGAACGGGTGCTGCTTCTGGGGACTGGTCCATCTGGAATCCATTAAGCCCCTTTTTATAAAGATTATCATTAGTCCTATATCTCAGTCGTACGGCATCACAGTGGAGCTAGATCGTAAACTATTTAATTGTAAACATTTTATCCACACATTAACATTAAAAAAGAGAAAGAGAATTAAATAAAAAAAGACAAGCCCACTGAGTTTCTTCGCTGGATCTTCTCAGTGGAGGCCGCATCCCGATCCGGTGGTAGATTAGTAGTTAAATTAGATTTATGTAAATTGACTATTTGTTGGCGCCTCCATTGGCTTATACGAGTACAATATAAATTATTTGAGTTTGAGTTTGAGTTTGATACAGCAGGTAGTCCCAAACATGCTTGGATAATTGCTTTTCCGGCTCCACTTGAGTCATGACAACCTATTTAACTGTTATTACTACTTATACTTTTTTACTACTACTTACTTACTTTTCTTTTTTAAATGCGGGAATCATGTAGCCATTCTCATAAATAGTATAATTTGCTTTTTTTAACTTAGAGTCACCTGATGACTAACCTGTAAGTTGGTCATCAGGTTCTTGTGGGGAATGGGAGAACAATGTATTGTTCTCCCATTCCCCACATCAAAATGTAGATGAAAAAGTTGGTAAAAATTTTATTTTAAAACAGTAACCGTGGAGTTTCTTGCCCTACTTCTCCACAGGAATGACATTCCGAAGTAGTGGTAGAGTCTTTGTTACTTTTCGGACGATTCATAAATACTTTAATGGTTTACATGAATAAAAAATATTCTTATTCTGATTCCACCAATTCACGCCAGATTCACGTTGTGTAGTATGACCTCACACCTCGATTTGTGAGATGGTTTTGCTTAGCAAATATACACCATACACTGGTGAAAAGACAGCCGACGAACAGGTAGGTTCAGAGATGCCCACTGTATCAAATAGTCGCAGGATCAATTCCGGCGCAGGAAACAAATTGTGAGACCCACAAATATTTGTTTCGGTCTGGGTAACATGATGAATTTTGTAACATTTTGAAGCCCGAAAATGTTTTAGTCACTGATCGTGCCGGTTTTAGTGCATGGACAACCTGTGGTATTTACACAAGTAGACGGAGGTTATATGAACTTTATGATGAAAAATCTTATAACTAAAAGCCAGAATTTAAAGAACATGTCAAGAATTACTCTACAATTTTTAAAAGAGCCTGTGCCTTTGCTAAATCTATATATCCAAGAACTAAAATTAAATAATCCGGATTTAATTAAAATAACTTCAAATATTATAACAGTGAAACCAGTAGAAATACAGTGCGAAATAGAAACATTAATTTTTAGCGGACGGACGGACGATTTAGCGCAGTGGTTAAGAGCTTAAGCCGCTCTGCCCACTGCGTCTAATAGTCGCAGGTTCGAGTCCCGCACGAGACAAATCCTTGTGTCATCCACAATTATTTGTTCCGGTCTGGGTATTTGTGTATGTGAATTTTCATGTTTGTAAACGCACCCACGACACAGAGGAATAAAGCCTAGTGTGGGGCAACGTTTTTGTAAAAAAAAAAATTGGTAATAGAAGTGTGAGGGATGATCAGGAAGTGGCGAATGAGTTTGAAACTTTTTTTACCAATATTCCTTTGTTAACAACTAAAACCCTGACGTCGTCGTGCACATCCGCTCAGTCGCTCCTCAAACTTAGTACATTTAAATGCAGCACATCCTTTGAATAGGAGGTCATTCGGTAGTAAACAAATATATTACGTCTCATAAGTAAAATTTCATGTTTGTATACGCCCCACGGCAAAAAATGAATGCTTAGTATGATGCTACGTTTCAATTAAAAAAAGGATCGATTTATGAACACCTTACAACACCTAACCTAAAAATGCCAATACCTCGAACGAAAAAGCGCTTACCTGCTCACACTTCTCAAACATCAAAGGTCAAACAATGTACCCTCAGATTGATCACATAATAACAGATAATAACCGCCGATCCATCAACACCCGTCGCCAGCAGAGTCAAGTCAATCAATCAAGCTTTTTGTCAAGCCCCAGCTATTGTTTCCCTGTTTATCTAACCCGTGTGGGTGCCGTAATCTTTGGCTTGTCATGTGTCGAAGGCGGTTACGACGTTACAGAATTATTATAGTACATTTTGTGCCCTATTTCTTGTGTTTTATGTCTTTTCGTGTTGTGTTGATTTATAGGTTGGTGTATTTGTGCGAAAGTTTGGTTATTTGAAACCGTGAAAAGTGACTGAATCTTATTTCGAAGATCAAAATTTGGATTGTTTAGCCGACGGAGAAATAGTTGATCGTTTTTTGTCCATTTGTCGTTTTCTTTAATAAAAACTGAACCCCAACCCTATGTTTTATTCCTGTGTCGTGTCACACAAAGATTTATCCCGTGCGGGAATCGAACCCGTGACTATTAGACATAGTGGGCAAAGCGGCTTCAGCTCTTAACCACTCCACCACTCCAACCACGTCTGTCTCTTCTATCTTTTGCAAAGATCGTAAATTATTTCAAATTTAAGGTTAAAACCATAATTTATGTCAAAGATCAAGATCCATTGTATTTTTATAAACCAAGAGAAAAGCAATAAATGTCAAAATTGACATAATTTTTACATCTACCACTGAAGCGCACGCGACTTCCACCGAGAAGATCTCGAGAAACTCCGCAGACTAGTCTTTTAACTTAAGATTTTATTCGAACTAGGAGGACTGAACTCATTCATTTTTATCTAAATTACTCGGAAACGACTAAACTAAATGTAATAATAATTAAATTTTGCATACGGGTAGATTACATTCTAGACAAAATTCTGCTAAATTATCATTTAGCAGTGTACATAGTATATTTCACAAACGTATATCGATTCCAAGTAATACAGGCCTTAGGGTGATATGGTGTTATAGATAAAAAATCATTTATTTTGACTGTTTTCGACATATACAGACTGTTGATTTGAATCCTCGCAATATTTCCAGAAGGAGCTGCCCAGCTACAAACACAAATTTATATTTATATCTATCTGTCTATATCATCACGCCAGATTCCTTGCGGGGTAGGCAGAGAGTACAGAGTTCCAACAGGTTCTTCCCTTAGCTACCTATCTGGCTTCCTCCACCCTCATAGTTCGTCTTATACACGCTCGCCGGTTACGGAGACTCTTTACTTGCCCTTTAGATAAGACACAGTCTAATTTTTCATGGTAAGATAGTCTGGTCTTCTCAGGTATCATTCTTACTTCCGACATTCCTTCTATATGCCCGAAGCAACGGAGCATACCGTTAAAAATGCTTTATATTTATAACAGAAAATATGTTAAAATTGTTAATTAAATTCATAATATATGAATTTAAAAAAAATCGTTTCGCATCAGGATGACTTACCTATGTGGTGAACCGCCCGCGCTGTCGGGCCGAACAAAGCATACAATATCACACTACACTACTAAAACCCAGAGGTGCAGGCTAGGGTATAAACTCTGAACCTCTTGCTTATAAGGAAAGTGCTAAACCAAAAACCCATCATTCCCATAATGCTCAATTTTGACGTTAGAAATGGAATGAAACTTACAAAATGAAATAACTTTTTCCGCGGTGTTGTAAAACTTTTTTATTTATTAGAAAAGTTCTCGCGTATGCTAAAAGTTTGAGTTTATTATACTTTCAACTATTCCAAGCTAGTACAATTGAACTTGGGTATACACGTTATCTATCAATTTGAAACTTTGGTCATAATTTTTGAAGTCTTCAATTAATTGGGTTTTATTTGTATTTGAAATTACTTTCTACAAACTGACTCGTTAGTCTAGTAGCGAATAATATCCAGCCCAATAGCCCGGCGCTTAAGAATACGGGCTAACTCACGTCCCTCACCGTAATATCTGGCGGTGGACCCCCCTCCCTGCTACAACATCAGCAGTGGGGCCTTCGGGGTCCGCGGACGCAGGGGGCGGGGGCCCTTCACGAGCAACCCCGAGGAGGACGGCGGCGTGGTGTGGCCCACGTCACCAGGAGCACCGCACTTAGGGGCGGGGGGAGCACGTCATCAAGTCTCCCTCCGATGGCGGGCTCGTCTGAGCGAGGCACAAGAGGGGCACCGGTGCGTTCCATACGGAGATCCCGGAGCCCATCCAAAGTGCTGACGTCGGCCACCCTGGGGTTTTTAGTCGGCAGGAATCCGACACGCCCCGCGAGCTTCCCCCGAGGCTCGTGGAAGTCCTACGCAGGATTTTCCCCAGGTAAAAAAAAAACAAAAAAAAAATGTAGCGAATAATATGTGCAGCGATCACGAGGCCCTGAGTATGAATAGTAGGTTGAACAATTTTTTTTTGTTGCAGTAATTCCCAATTTCAATCCGAAGACTGGCATTGTGCCCGGTATGATGGCAATAGGCTAGCCCCCTATTACAATGGACCAAACATTTTCGGTAAACAGTGGATGTTCACAGTACATATTCTGCCATCCTCGTTTAAGAAATATAGGCGTGACGGTGTTCATTTTATTTCTATTTATTTAATGCCTAGTCAAAAGTCACTGTAACGGGCGAGCGTGTATGAGACGAACTATGAGAATGGAGGAAGCTACAGAGCTTTGTAAGGAAAGAACCTGTTGAAACTAGATACTTTCTACCTACCCCGCAACGGATCTGGTGTGATGGTGTAGATAGATTATTGCCTTGTTGGTCTAATGGTTCACTAGTGTAGTAGTGCATTTTGCGGCCGGCTATCGTCTTTTATTAGTCCTCTGTATTTATTCCAGAGCTCGAATACTACATTGAATAAATAAATAAAAAGTTGATTAGATCCAAAAAAGTTACATAAGATGAATACAACGTAGATGTATCTAAAGATGGTTATTTTGATAAAAATAAATGAATGGTTATAACTATAATAAAGATTCATTGTATCATAGGTATCAGCGCCTTCGATAGGTGTAACTTTTACACAAATTATGTAAGGATACACAGATTACAATTTGATCAAAAATAAAATTAACTTATTAAGATAACGCAAAATTACATTTATTGTGTAGTGTGTGTCTATGTGTTTGTTGGTAGGTAGGTGTGGGTGTGTGTGTGGGTTTGTGTGTGTGTGTGTGTGGGTGTGTGTGTGTGTGGGTGTGTGTGTGTGTGTGTGTGTGTGTGTGTGTGTGTGTATGTATGTGTATGTGTCTGTGTGCAGGGAAGGTAGAAACTAGCAGGGTGTTTTTAAAAAATAATTCGGGTCCGGATTTAAGACAGTACTACCGCAGATTTTTCAATTAAAAAATTCTTAATAGCAGTCAAGATAGAAATAGCCTCAGCCCATATAGTATTGACAGCTTACAGCACCAGTAGCATGTGGGTGTGCTCTACACAATACACCTTTACCATCCCCGTTTAGGGGTATAAAGATTTGACCAATAAAAGTCAAAATGTCTAATTTTATATTCTACTGTAGCGACCATAAAGACCGACCGACCAGATGGACCGACGATCTTGTGAAGATCGCAGGAAGTCGTTGGATGCAAGTGACATCGGACCCATTGCACTGGAGAAGGATTGGGGAAGTCTATATTCAGCAGTTTTATTATTACTTTTTTTAAACATAGCCCCACACGGTCATTTATTACTGTGTCGTGGGTGCGTTTACAATCATGATAATTTACATACACAAATACCCAGACTGAAGCAAATAACTGTGGGTCACACAAAGATTTGTACCGTGCGGAAATCGAGCCCGCGACTATTAGACACAGTGGGCGGACCAGCTTGAGCCCTTAACCACTGCGCTAAATCGTCAGTCCGAGTCATGAATTTATAACCCTAAACCGATTGAATACTGTTAGAATATAGCTAAAGAGGACTCACAGACCTCTTACTCACAGACACAACATTTAATTTTCTATGATTTAAACAACTCGAGAAACCATGATGAGTGAGAACAATAACCTGGAGCCCGGTGTTACGCTTGCACCCATTACGATGCAGTACGGTGACCATAAGGTAGAACTAATACGCACCATACCAATTTATGATATGGTTTAAATACGCTGTAAACCATTTATTACCGAGTTTACAACGAACAAGGTTCTCAACTCGTCGGTATATATAGAATGAATGAAGATGGGACATTAATTATATGTTGCCCGAGAATTATACGTTAATTATATGTCAACAAGTCCATAGTCGTACTGATGTTTGGTTTCCCTACTTAGAGAGAGACGTAAGGCTCTAAGTAAGTAACCTTGTCATCACGATTTTTTCGCGTGCGCTCAATCCATTTAGCTTAATATATCCATGGTCCAAGTACAAGGGACAAGTATAGTGAATCAGAAAGTAATCATAAAATGCTTTAGTATTGTGTGAACAGATGTATGCCATACAGTAGCTAAAATTAGTATGAAAATCTTCAAAAACTTATGAACTTATAAAGTATTATACTTTCAAGGCAATGTAATTCATCAGAAAATACTATTTATAGCAAATTATTGCACATTAGTGAGTGGATATAAATCTGGGTTTATTTTTCACAAGCTTCTTGTGCTGTGCTATTTAACTTGCAATGTATTTTTGTTTAGGTCAAATCTTCCAAACTGAATGAGGTCCGCATTACAAAATGTAAATCAGTCATAAATCTAGTTGTAAACTACGTTTGTAATAAATCGTTAGTTTTAAAACTAGATATACAACTGATTTTCGTTCTGTAATACGGACCCTAGAACCACGTCCTTTAATCTTGCGGAGTCGAAATTTGGCATGTTGGTACCGGTCTAATGACAATGTATTTTTATTGTAAGTATAACCAGAACAAGTGTAGTTTTTCTAACGAAAACTTCCCAGTACGAGTCCGGAATCTAGAATTGTGCCCGTTATATGGCATTAGGCTCGCCCCCGATTACATGGGACCTAACATCGTCGGCGAAACGTGGGTGTACTCAGTACACCTCTGCCACCCCCCCTTGGTGAATATAAGCGTGACGGTGTTTTATGACCTGATTCTACACCCAGAACTGTCTTCAGAGGAAGGAATTCCTGAACGGCCAACAGCATAGACACGAAATTTTGAAGGCATCTAATTTTGATTGGCTATTTTAAAACGCACCATTACGTGCTTGAATAAAAGGCTGTTGTTTTAAAAATATTAATTAACTCAAATTTTGCATTTATGGCAAAACGGTGACAGTGATTTTTGACGAAATCTTCATCAGTTCTAGACACACCGTCACCTTTATATTCTCCAAGCGGAGGTGGCAGAGGTGTACTGTGTACCCCCACTTTTTGCCGACGATGTTAGGTGTCATGTGATTGGGTCTAGCCAATTGTTATATATCGGGTACAATTGCAGACTCCGGATTGATATTGGCAATTTTTTCTATGGTAAAACTACATTTTTTCTACCTAGGATATGAGCCCAGCACCTCGTTATTTACAAGGTGTAACAAAATAAACGCAAGACCTGAAAGTAGTTGGTTCTAAATCGGTAACTGAATTCATTCCAAAGATTTTTAATTTATTTTATCTATCTATCTATCTATCTATATCATCACGCCAGCTCCCTCGCGGGGTAGGCAGAGAGTACAGAGTTCCAACAGGATCTTTCTTAGAATTTATTTTATAATTTTTCAAAATTTGCAAAAAAATGATGTTACTCCTTCAGTGCGCTTTAACAAACTAAATTTATTTGATTCAAAGCAATATAGTGATTTCAGATGCCTTTCTCAATATGCACACATACACGTACAAGTTGCATGATTAATTTGGGTATAAAAGTGCTTTATATTTGCAAATTCGGTTTTCGTATTGAATTTGTGAAGCAATTAGCTAATCGGGGTGTCTGAGGCCTTGCGTTAATTACGATACACCTTGTATAACCTAAATCGAGTTCACTTCTAGTGGTTTATTATAAAGATTTCTGTGTCTTGTACTAAAGTAACATGTCTAATGACCAACACATGCAGTCGCGTTTAATTATAACTAGACTGGAGTCAGCTTCTGAAGTGTATTCAGCGCAAAGCGACGGCATTAACCCGGGGGAGTCAACCACTTTAACATACGTTCGCTTGTCCGTCTGTGTATTCGATATCTGTATATATAGGTACGTACACCAGATGTTTCGATAGCTCAAGTTAAAAAAAAGAACATTTTATTTAACACCGTCCCGCCTATATTCGCCGACGATGTTAGGTCCCATGTAATAGGGGGCGAGCCTATTGCCATATACGGGGCACAATTCCAGACTCCGGAATCATACTGGGAAATTTTCGTTATAAAAACTATATTTGTCCGACCTAGGAATTGAACCCAGGACCTCGTGATCACAAAGCGATGCGCTTCGCCACTAGACCAACGAGGCAGTCATTTCATTTAATCCCAATAATATAATTAAAGAAAAGGATTGTCACGGAGCAGAGATGCGCACCTATCGATTACCGGCCGGTTTTAATATTTAACTCAAGGATAAATTTGCCTACTACAATTAGATTTTTGACATATTTTATATGAAAAGTCTGTCAAAATTCTGCTGACAGTAAGCAAATGTGTCCTTGGGCTGAATATTGAAACCAGCCGATAGTAATTTGTATAATATTAAAGATGAGAGGCCGATACAAATCCTGAAAAATTAGAACACGCGTAGAATTGTGATCTTGTTTTGAATTAGTTCTATCCAATCATAGCTAACGTGTGAACGCGTTAAATTGCAAAAATTTGCTTAAACTACCAATCTACTAAAAAGGTTTTTTTTCTAGAGTCTTCCAAAATATTCTAAAATTTGATGATTTAATTATTCCATGGTGCATTGTCATATCTCGATTAATTAACGGACGATTTGGGGCAGCGATTAAGAGCCTAAGCCGCTTTGCTTATTGAGTCGAATAGTCGCGGATTCGATTCCCGCACGGGACAAATCTTTGTGTGACCCCCAATTATCTGTATCGGTCTGGGTATTTATGTATGTGAAATTTCATGTTTGTAAACGAACTCACAACACTCACACGGAATAAATCCTGGTGTGAAGCTACGTCTTACAAAAATCCGTTAGATAATGCATATACCGCAATGCGGTATGATACACATAGAATCTTATAATTCTTGTTATAGAGAACACTGCACAGGTAATACCTATTCGCTGGGTAATAAGCTTTTTGGGATATCAGAAGATCTTTGGTGAGGGTCTTTACTATCCAGTACTAAACGTCTGAGTGATGATGATAAGGAGCTTTTTAGAGAATTTGTTCGATAGTAAATAAAAACTTACCAAATATTCTAAATAATTATTATGTTTAACGGACTATTTAGCGCAGTGATTAAGAGCTTAGGCCGCTCCGCCCACTGTGCCTAATAGTCGCTGGTTCGATTCCAGTACGAAACGAATTTTTGTGTGACCCACAATTATTTGTTACAGTCTGGGTATTTGTGTATGTGAATTTTCATGTTTGTAAACACACTGACGACACAGGAATATATCGTGATGTGGGGCTAAGTTTTATAAAAAAGATTATTACATTAAGACCTCACATCGTTAACAAAACATAAGTGTACACAGTACACTTTTCCGTCTCAAATTTGGAAATTTACACAAACAAAGACTCGTACCCAATATTTTGTGATCAACCGCGCTCCACAATAATAGACTAACAGAGCAATTAATGCATTTAACTCCTCTCACTAGAAGATATTTCTTTAGTGTGCGTTTACAAAAAAAAAGTATATACAATATGCAATGCAAAAGTGGAAGGTACCGGGGAAGACCCAGACTATCTTACCATGACCAAATAGACCGTGTCTTATCTGAAGGACAAGTCAAGAGCTTCCGTTACCGGCGAGCGTGTCGGAGACGAACCATGAGACTCGGGGAAGCCAGAGAGGTCTGTAAGAATAGAACCTGTTGACACAAAGTGCTCTTTGCCTACCCCGCAAGGAAACTAGCGTGATAATATTGAGAAATAGAAAATTCACTTAAATAAACACCCAAACCGAAGCAAATATTTGTGGATCACACAAAGATTTGTACTCGATCCAGTAGGTGGAGCGGCTTAAGCTCAGGTTCACTAGTGGTCGGTTTTAATATTCAACTCAAGGATAAAGGACATTGTCGAAAATTGCCCCAGAACCAACAAACATTTGCCCCATGCCTTCATTATTTATGTATTTTATTAAAATAATGGCAAATATCCGTATCTAACGGACAATTTGCAAACTAAAACGAATATTTCAAAGTACTGTAAGTACTAACATCGAAGTCGCCGACATCTTTACTTCAATACACGCACGATATATCCTTATATGTATTAATGGCTACTGAATTATAACTTCAAAATCGATTACTTTTTGTGCAATATTGCGATTCCCCCACTTGTCCGTTTAATAATAAATGCCTTAAGAGAATTTATGGGTGATTTGAAATCATTAAAGTATGTTTTCATTGCTATTGGTTCAGGGGAAAATCATGTATGGGCGCAGAATAATGTCCTTTACTTACTGTCAGTAGGATTTTACAGATCTATTATACAAAATATGTCAAAAATATATCCGTAGTAGGCAAATCTATCCTTGAACTAATTATTGAAACTGGCCATAGACCAAGCCAGCTGTCAAATTGTAATCGTCTGGAATATTAATTTATCATCCCATCTTAATAATAGCTTATCTCACTATTCAAGATGTGAGAGAGAGAGAAATATACAATTTTCTAAAAAACCTTCTCAATCCAAATCCACTCTCACTAATCAATCAACATCAACATTACCTCTTCTCATTCAGTATCGCATAATAACAGTAGTCCTGGATAGCGTTCTCCAAATCCAGGAGAATCTTCGGCTGAAGCACACCCATCATGAGACTTAACGCCCAACTCCGGCTGATCCGTGATTTCCCTCGGGGCATAGTACTGCGCTGTGTATGGGATGCAGAAAAAAATGGATGTGCTATTTCGACCGTGAATTTATTGTACAAGAATTTGTAAGATATCTTTCAAATTTCTCTATTTCTTCTGTATTAGTTACACATCGTCACGCCTACCACCCACTTTCCGCCGACGATGTTTGGTCCCATGTAATAGGGGGTGAGCCTATTGCCATATACCAGACACAATTCCAGATTTCCTGAATTCAGAAAAACTACATTTGTCTGACCTAGGATTTAAACCCAAGACCTCGTGATCACAAAGCGATGCGCTTTGCCACTAAACCAACGAGGCAGTCAGTTTAGTTACACAACATTTCTATATCACCTTTGCATGATAATTGTCATTTCTATTATTTTTTATATTTTACTCACGTCATTCTTCTGCGTTCCATTCCTCACAAATAAACAGCTACAAGAATGATATTCTATGTCAAAATCTGCTGAACATTCTTAATTTTACGAATAGATAATATTTAGTCATACATATACATTACATTTTACAACGACTACATATCAAATAATAGGAATACTAACGACGTACTTATTTAATTCACGAAACAAAGTGTATTTATTGTATGTGATTTGTAAAAACTGAAAAAATTTGGAATTTCGTTTACCCTACTATTTTAGTTCACACGCATCCCCACAGTGCCATCTTCATGATCGAATCAACAAAGAAAGGTTCTTATTATCGGCCGAAAGACTTCACACTGCAAGCAAAAGCCTGGCTTTACGCTGTACTGACTTTCACCAGGTCATCAGTGCGGAACTTAAACGCATCCATGACACAGAAATAATTTCTATCGCCGGGTAACCTTCTATTCCAAAAATACCGTACATCCGTAGCGCCATGACGTCATGAAATATTTAATTCCGTCGCGCATGACGGAGGCAGTCCTTATTGCGTTTGCACTTGACAAATTATATTATGACTGGAGGTATTTTGATTTTTTCCCAATCCACCTGTAGGTGCTCGTTTAATCAGGTGCCTTAAAACCCTGTACACTCGTAAGGGAATTGGATTTTATAGATCTATAAGTATAATAAATCTCTCTGAAGATATTGACATCGCTGAAAATATTATTCATATATGCCATCGCAATGGTATTTGCAAAAGGCAATGACGATGGATTGATCTAAAAGTGAGGGCGCTTTCTGGATACAATAGTCACGAGCTCGGATCCCGCACGGAACAATCTTTTATATGACTTTGTATGACAAAAAAATCTTTGTTTATGTGAATTTCATGTCTGTAAGCATTGCCACCACACAGGAATAATTCAAAGAGTATGTCCACGTTCATGATAAACACAGCCACGATATTAAAATAATTCTTAGTGTGACGCTTAGTTTTTGAGAGTAAGAAAATATAAGATGGGCACATAAGTTTGGAGTACTTCAATATTTCAGAAATTCACATTTTGGCTACGTCCAATCTGCCGATAATAAGAATTTCCATTCAATAGTCTCCGAGCCCGGCTAGAGACTAGCCCATGTGTGATGTATTCAGTAGACAAGGATAATGTATTCTAAATTAGTTTATACTCTTTAAAAACACTATCACAATAATTTTATAAAACATTATGTTTTGCAAACAAAAATTTAATCACTAATAACGGGAAGGCTATTTAAATTATGCATCTGGGTTAACCATTTTTAAAATCGAGATGTAACTGAAAAATGTTGACGTCCTTCTCGCACTTGCCTATTTAAAATCAGGCAAAGATGTCGTTGTCTTGCTCACCGTAATCGTATTTAAATTTGCATGTTTAAAAAGATAGTAGGAAAGCTGCAATATCCTCTCATTTAGTATGCGTTTTCTATTTTAGATGGGGAAATATTTTTTGCAGAGAAACGAGGGGATTGTAGGGGGTGACGTTTGATCTCGAGCAAAAGAGGGGTTGTTTCGTTAGTCTGAGATATATTTATATAGGTTTTTTTTTTAAGTGGGGGTGGTTAAGTCAGAATATTTGTTATTTTAACGATGCTTGGTAGAAGTGGATAGTTATTTTGGTGGTTTGTGGACGATGTTGTTGTTAGGAGTAAAGAATTTAATCTGTCTATCTATCTATATCATCACGCCAGATCCCTTGCGGGGTAGGCACTGAGTACAGAGTTCCAACAGTTTATTTGCTTACATACCTCTTTGGTTGCCTCCACTCTCATAGTGCGTCTCATACACGCTCGCCGCTTACGGAGACTCTTGACTTGTCCTTCAGATAAGACTCGGTCTATTTGGTCGTGGTAAGATAGTCTAGGTCTTCCCCAGTACCTACGTCCTTCCACTTTCGCATTGAATATCTGTTTTGTCATTCTTTCTTCTAAAATTATTTCCATATGCCCGAACCAACTGAGCATACCCTTTCTCATCTTTACACCAATACTATCTTAGAGTTTAAACTTTATCACAAAACTGATCACTGAGAAGGCAGTCCTTTTAGTCTGTACATTTTCTATTGAATACCAAAACCACTGATACCTTAATAAATAATGTTTGAAGAAAAATCTGAACTACCGATATCTTACCATGACCAAATAGAGCGGTCTATTTGGTTATTTGATAAACGAGAAAAAAGTTTTCGTAAGTGGCGAAGCGTGTATGAGACGAACTATGAGAGCGGAGGAAACGAGGGTGGTCTGTAAGGAAAAAACTTGTAGGAACTGTTTACTCTCTGCCTACTCCGTAAGGGGCGTGTACCGATGTAGGCTTTAAATAATTTAAAACAGTAATTATGGGTCTCTATGGTCTCTTTCTTTTTGTGAGCTGAGAGAGGCAAAGATGATAAAAGAGATGGCAGTCAGTAGGATTACATTAAAAGGAATACTCTCTTAAAATTATTATATAAAAAAATATACTTTTCTCGATATATTTATTTTTGGTATATCTAACAGGCACTCAAAGTATTCGAAACGTTTCTGACAAATGCGAAATAGGTATAATCCAAAATAATAAAATAAAATATAAATATACCAGACAAAGTAAAAAACCGCCCTATAATTATTCTTAATACACACATTTTCAGTTTTATAACACAAGTAAATTTACCAGAGAATGTAAGATGTCGAAATTTACCTTTCACCGCAAATATATCATAATTTGACTGACGCCCGCTCGTAATTTTGGAAGATAAAAGTGCTCCAGGATTTTCTGTGCGACTCCGAATTTCTTCTGTAGCCGCATTTCAACTGTATAAAAGTAAAATGCAACTTCGTTAGGGACGAAAAGTCAAAGTCTACGTTTTTTCTTTTTTTTATAAATAAATTGAATTTGAATTTTATTCTTTTCGAGTTATTCAAGGTCACAGTACGTTTAAAATCGTGTGACATACAAATAGTGACTCTTTTTTTGTGGATATCTTACGAAGTGGCTTAACAAAGAACACTTTTTTAACTCGATAAAGGAGTATGTCTTGGTGATAGTCTCAACCCATTTATATGAGGCACATAAATGAACAGCTGTTTGCATAGGAAACGAACAAAAATGTTTAGCATTGTTTATCACGGTTTGACATTTGTCATTTTTGATGATACCTTACATAATTTAAGCAAAATTTATCTAACATTTTATTTCTTTATAATTCACTGTATTATATTCTTTAAAAAAACGTAGTCACTCCCTAGGATTTATTTTTGTGTCGTGGGTGGGGGACAAACATGACAATTTACATACACAAATACCCAGACCGAAAAAAATAATTGTGGATCACACAAAGATTTGACCCGTGCAGGAATCGAAGCCGCAACTATTAGACACAGTGGGCAAAGCGGCATAAGCTCTTAACGACTGCGCTAAATCGTCCGTCAAATTTAAAATTCTCCGTATTGTTTTTATTTCTGGATGATTCACTTTAATAAATTAATTAATATTTTTCTTCATTTATTTTAATAATTATTTATGTTAATTTCATTCTTGGTTAATGTACTTCACAAATTAATTAACATCAGTTTAATATTTTAAAATTGCTTAATTCTAATGTTTTTATGCAAAATATTAATCAATGTTGGGTACATCTCTAATTCATATGCATATGAGAATAATATCTTATTGTCCGATTTTGTAAAATTACAACATATACATTTCGGATGTACCTTTAATAAATAAATAATAAATCACAATCTAACTTTAGGTAGCTGACCGGTAGAGTCTAAAGTCTTGGCTGATGTCAAATGTTAAGACAGGCTTCGGGTGAGTTAAGGAACTGTCATTAGGTTTGCCACTCAGATGACTTCGTGTAGAGTTTTGAACGGCTCTGAACTTCTATACAGAAATTTGGAAAAACACCGTCATGCATACATTCTTAAAACGGCAAGTTTAATATGTGTGTAACAGTATATACTCATATTTTGCTGGTGATTTAAGATCCCAATGTAATAAGTGGGAGCCCTTTGCCATTATAAAGGACAACTGAGACCGGGCAATATGAGAACTTCTCAATAAAATAACACCAATTACATTTCAATAGAGGCGCTGTGCGAACTCGGTGCTCTTAGCGATGACTAAAGTTAAGCAGCGGCTGGCTCGGTCGGCCTGAGATGGGTGACCGTGTGAGTTTTTCATATTTAAGCATCCCGTGCTTCAGAAGGGACGTATTTTTGGTCCATTTTACTACGTAATGTGGTAGTTGAAGCCACGTTGAAAACCTTATAGGCGGCTTGATAAGTTCCAATAGCAGGTGGCCACCTGCATCCACCAATCCGCACTAAGTCTGCAAATTAGATTTAAGTCATAATTCTCAAGGAATATGACCGAATCCTAATTGGATTTTGGATTCGAATTAATTAATTAATACTCCTCCAGGAGTATGACTGCATTCATTTTGGGGGAGATAAGGTCCTTGCCCAATATAGACTAATATTTCATCGTAATCAGCTGTATCATAAGCCACAAGACCAACATTACAATGCGGTCATATATCAATATCAAATATTTGACCAAAAAACACGCGCCTTCAAAGAGTTACTTTCATTATTAAAGATGTTGGGAGAAGTGAGATCAGTTGGCATATCAGTCCAACCGTGTAACGAGAGGCCAAATGAAAATGACCTTGTAATTTCGTAAATTGGGTACTCAGAATGTATTATCTGCCCAACTTAGACTTCAGTCATTCCACGGTAATGAGACGACCACGGTATTAGGAGAAAAACACCAAAAAAATGAAATGAGAAAAAATATCAAATTCTTAGGACGCGGGGCTTAAAAGTGTTCAAATTTTCTTTTGGGGACCATTTTCTTTGTTTTTTCTGGAATACAAAAATGGATAGATAATAAGCCTATATCTAAGTATGGGCTTGTTTTCGTATTATTACGTTAGTAGTTTTTGACCCCAATCGAAAAAAAAATAATTGTATTCGAATCGTCTGTCCCAAAAAGAGGTTAGTTTTCAAGTAAATGTATATGTATTTCTTTGTAGGTTCCTACGCTATGTAGCCTAAACTGTTTATGGATTGTATAATTTTATAAGGCGTTGTTTGATTGGTCTTAAAGGTGAGATTGTCGTTAAGCATTAATATTATTCATTATATCGTTTTATATAACTATTATAAGTAGGTGCGTAAACAACTTTATTCGACCCAAGCACAGAGGTACCCAAAACACTTAATAATTATTCAGAACCGTATGCACACATATGATCGACTTATGATGATGTCTTTTAATGCCTGAACCCACTTAGTAACTGATCAATATTATAGCAACCTTCATTGCCAACTCCGACCCAAGGCTAATCTCTTGTGAATTACAACAAAATCAACCTTACGATTGGCAAGATATATTGAACTATATTCCCATGGAATATGACAGTAAACGAAGGCAAATTAAAGTTGACACAAGACTCGCAAACTATAGAACTCTCATTGTTTTACAAGTCCCCTGCCGGTGGGAAGTTATGGATGTACCTTTGTGCAATGGGAATGACCCAACTTAAATAAAAATAAATCAATTTGTACTGTCTCAATGCTAGATAGAAGCCTTCTCTTACTGACAGAGAATACTCCTTCACGTAGACCAGTGTAGATTGGTAGAGGGAGCTTTCGAAGTTAAAGTCAAAATATTATTTATTTGTATGGGCCAACTAGCAGTTTCACGCACACGTTCATTTTAAAGGTTGGCAACAGTGCCATCGACTTGGTCTCACTGTAGCTAAAAAATGGTTTTTAGCCCGGTGACTTCATAAGTACAAAAAAGTCATCAATATAAGTCAAGCCATTTAGCGTGAATAGAATTACTAACTCGCTCACAATGGGATTTTATATATAAAGATATACATAACCAAAACAATTCAATTTTTTAGATCTACCAGCGTAACGGAACACGACCTTTACGTAGAAGATCCGGCAAGAAACTGAGAAACTTAATTATTGTTTTTATTCGGCTGGCTTTTTTAATAACCATTTTCTGATCACCTGCTGTTGGAACTTATCTAGCCGCTTCTTCTGATTCCCACGTCACTCACATCAAGTAATAACCGGGCCAAATTTCTTTTTATACCCCATTATCAAGACGCATAATAATATTCAATTCTTCAGAATTCCACTCAAACGCCAAGCAATTACATTTCCAAAACCCAACTCGATCAAATCGCACGTCACCGCAAAACCATTCGGATTTCGCTCAAGTCAGCTCAGCAATACGTCGGCGGCTCATTCAGTTGACGGCAACGGCCGGCGCCGGGCGAGAGTGTTTGAGTGTAAATGATGTGCCAGAACTGGAATAAATGTCAGTCCGCCACGATCCGGCCAATGTGTGCTTGTAGTGCTGCGAAATGAGGTGGATGTCTAAATTTCAATTAGCTGGATGCAAAATAGACTTCTTAGCACTATACAGATTAGGATAGTTCTTAAATCTATTACTAAACATAGTCTATTTGTTCAGATATAATCTATAAGTTACTTAAAACCCCTCAGGATTCATCATATCAGAAATATCTTAAAATATTATTCCCTCTTTTTTCCCGAATCATGTGTCTGTAAAACTATGAAATGGGTGATTGCTAAATTTCATTTGGTGGAAATTGTAATATTTTCAACTTTATCATTAATTTCGTCTAGTTAGTAGCCAGACAAAGGATACTTCGGGCTACATTGATGCCTTAAATATGTCTTACTTACAATTTAGCTACAACTTTCCAGCAATACGTCAGCGACTCGTTCGGATGATGGCGACGGCCGGCGCCGGGCACCAAGTGTTTGAGTGTAAAATGATATGCCAGAACAGAAATAAATGCCAGTCGGCCACGACTTATGCGTGCTTTTGGAGATGCAAAATGAGAGTAGGGTGACGAAACTTCATTTGGCTGAATGAAGATAGTATTGAAACCTAGTGTTGGAACTCTGTACTCTCTGCCTATCCCGCAAGGGATCTGGCGTGATGATATAGATAGATAGTCTTCCTTCGAATAATAATAAAATGTACAGTTCCTAAATCTATAGTATCTATCATATCCGAAGAGTCGTAAAATGTTATTCCTCTTTGTTTCCTCATTCACATTTGCTTTTAAATCAAAATTTTGGATGTCGCTTTTACAGCCTACTATGTTGTTACTTCTAGATAATTTAAAACCAAACCATATTCTTGCCTCCAGTCACCAAAGTCAAAGCGAATTTAATCCGAGATTGAGTACAGTAGGTTATAGACTATAACACCTAAAGATGAACGCGTGAACTTATTATTCGACGGACGATTTAGCGCAGTGGTTAAGAGCTTAAGCCGCTCTGCCCACTGCGTCTAATAGTCGCGGGTTCGAGTCCCGCACGGGACAAATCTTTGTGTGATCCACAATTATTTGTTCCGGTCTGGGTATTTGTGCATGTGAATTTTCATGTTTGTAAACGCACCCACGACACAGGAATAACTCCAAGTGTGGGGCTACGTTTTTAAAAAAAAAAACTGTATGTAAGCAACATATGAAGATCTACGACCATTTTTGACGACGGCTTAGTCTCATGGCTAGAACTTAGAGCGATTTGCTCACTACATCAAGTGGTTATAGCAGAATCTGCGATGGGTACAACTTTTTAGCCTAGCCTTTCTATAGTACACGGCATCATATGCTTTAGTAATAGTAATGGGAATGATACCATGTACGGATCAAATTTTTGTGACCCACATATATTTTATTCGAGTTTGTACCCCTGAAACTTTGTTTGTAAAGCACATCCACGATACAGAAGTCATTTCTAGTAACTGCCTGCCATAGGTCTGCGGGGCGACGTTTAATTGCCAGTTCCAATATCCAACTCAAGTATAGATTTGCTTACTGTCAGTAGAATTTTGACAGATTTTCCGTACAAAATTTGCCAAAATTCTATCCGTAGTAGGCAAATCTATCCTTGACTTGAATATTGAAACTGGCCGTAAATGAATAAGAAAAACAGAGACAGATAGAATATGAAGGCTGTTTTGACATATTGTAATTGATAATTTCATTTACGGGTAATTTAGCGCAGTGGTTAAGAGATTAATCCGCTCCACCTACTGTGTCTAATAGTCGCGGGTTCGCTTCCCACACGGGACAAATATTTGTGTGACCCACGATTATTTGCTTGGTCTGGGTATGTGTGTATGTGAATTTTCATGTTTGTATACGCAGCCACGATAAACGAATAAATACTAGAGCAGGGCTACATATTTAAAATAAAATAAAAAAAATGACATATTAACCAATGCTGCATAATCTGCATCGCCCTCTAAAGCTGTAAAAGTCCTTTTAAAACTCAAACAATTTATTTTGTATAAGCCCTGCGGGGGCGCTTACAAATTGTCAATTAACATTTTTTTTTATTTAATTTAACTACTTATATACCACCGGATCGGAACGCGGCCTCCACTAAGAAGATCCGGCAAAGAGACTCAGCGGGCTTGTCTTTTTTATATATTTCTCTTTCTCTTTTTTATTTCCTTTTCTTTCCTTTCGCCAACCGCGTACTTGTATATAAAACACACACGCACACAAGCAAGCCCAAGAGAAAGGAATAGAGAACCCCAATATACTATCTACGGATGTCTGGAATGTGATGTGGGTAGTTCAATCATCGGATCACACAGCGCTGGCCAGCGTGCGGTCGAACGACCCGCTCCGATTGTTCAATTCTCTACGAAAATTTATGGTAACGCGTTTGACGAAACCACAAATATTTGACTTCTCGGGTGGATTTAAATGTGATGTAGATTTCGTCTGTTCCTGCTAAATTTAATATCTAGTTTTATTTTCTAGTAAAATCAGGGCGCCGATTTCAACAATTTCTTTAACAAAACTGTTATAAACTTACATTGCTGTAAAGAGAGATGTGAATAGATAAAATCTATAGTTCTCTCTTTCACAGAAAAGTAAGATTGAAATAGTTTTGCTAAAGCGGTTGTGGTAAACCCCATAATTGAAGACTACATAGTACACCCAAGTTTCGCTTAGGTGACTTGATTTCAATATCTGTGATTAATAACCAGTCAACATTTTTCGGACACAGGGATTTTCTTGATTTCAGACACACATTTATATTACAAAATGTTGTTAAGCCCTATCGAGCGTGCACAATTCATATAATTTTTTTCGCTTAACAGCATTAGTAAGTCACAATTTGCATATACATTAAAAAAAGAACAGAAGTCTAAGGAGAGCATTGGACTTAGGATTACAGAATGAGTGTTCGAAAAATTAGACTATTATTGCATTTGTAATCCTTATCATAACTTAGCAGATATTTTGTATAAATGTTTACATTACCTCTCTACCTTAGTTAGCCAAAACTTACTTAAAATAGACAAAATAAGCTTCTGAAATCCATCAGCTTCCAAAATTAATGTTTTTACTTAATGATTTTTCTTTAACCTAAGAAAAAGTATAAGCTGTCTTCCAAATTCCAAGACACTGCTAACTAAATAAGCGGCTTTCATTGTTTTTGTATCAACTAAAAACTTAATCCTAATCCATTTGAGTGAAGTCATACAGCGTCATAGTAAAGCGAGCTCATTCCTACAAAGATTTACCTCTCCTATAGTAACAAATTTCAATTTTACGATTAGAATTCCATTCTAGGTATAAAAATTCGTTTTGTAACTGTCACTTTTGTTGATTATAACAAGTCTAATGTAATTTGATTTTTCTCACCTTACTAAATAAAATTATCGTTATTCGAGATAAAATATAACTATCATAGTGTAAACTAGTAGATAATATTAGAATTAAATAGAAACTACTTAAATTATAAATAACATTATTACAGGGGAAACAAAAAATACGCGCCACGACTGCTAACCTGATTATTCTCTTGAAATAATCTTAACGTATTTTTACTGCGGCAATTTTATAACTGCCTAAAATTGTGAGCCATGTATAGGTGTGCTTGAAAATCTTTGAAGGCAATTAACACTACAAGATTAACGTCCACGTTGCAGCCCATAGTGCGCATCTCTGTAACTCTACAAATTTGAGATATCCTAGCCAATCTTAATTAATCATTCTGTATGTGATACAGAAGATATATCTGTATAAATACGTCTAGTGAGTCAGCCGTTCATAAGCTTGTTTTAAGTCTGCTTAATACTGTTCTTAATTCGGTAATTTGTACCAATTATAAAGCGTTGATACCTGAGTAGTGTCTTGAAGTAAATTTGACTAGGATTTTAGAATATTCTAATAAATATTGAAGCACTAAGCACTAATGCACACTATTATGTTGTTAGGGATAATAATTTAGCTCAGCCGTAGGGCACACTTTCTAAATTTGTATCCAAAAAACTTAGGTCTTCAAAAAACCTGTCTTGTTTTAAATTTTATGTATTTTGTTTCCATTGTGCTTTGCGAAATATATTTTAGAACTTGGAAAACGCAGAGATAATCAGCTGACTTTGAACTTAACACTAACAGCCACTACACCACTACCACTGAGCTATAAATAATAATTTAGACTAAACTACGCCACTTCTGGATAAAGGCCTTCTACAAATCGAGTGGAGAGATATTAGTTTATATACCACCATGCGGACCCAGTGTGGATTGGTGGAAGCAGGGTTGTGGTCACCTACTATCCGAACTTATGAGGCCGGCTATGAGGCTTTCAGCTTGGCTTTACTGCAGCAGTCGATGGCAACCGGGATCAACGGCTTAGCACGCCTTTCGAAGTAGGTACAGAGATATTTGAATATGAAAATGTCACAAACGGTCACCCATCTCAGACCGACCTAGCTGAACGCTGCTTTACTTGATTATCTCTAAGGATACCACGCAATCTTACGAAGCGCTTTTATTACATATTCCTTACTTTAAGTGTACATCCAGAACACACTTAAACTGGTACGTGATAACACGGTAAACATCTTAACTTAAAGCTAAAGGCTTCATTCACGCTAATACTTAAAGGCTATGGATTCCATTTAATTATCTTCAAAGTTCATTTACAGTAAGGTCTGTAATGAGAGAACTGGTTGGAACTCTGTACTTTCAGTCTACCTCAAATGAGATCTGGCGTGTTGCTATAGATAGATAAAATTAATAAAATATCTGTCCTGTTCTATCTTGTAGTTATGACTTGTAGTGTGTTGGACAAGATATGATTATTCCAAGAAAAAAATCTCAGTGACGGGCCGGAGTCCAGAATTACGCCGCGTATAATGCAGTAGACTCGCCTCCTATTGGGACCTAACATTGTCGAAAATAAGTGGGTGTGCAATAGCATAGTAATAATTATAATCATTAACTACCTCTTCCACAAAAGTAACTTCAACTTTGTTTACAATTTGACTTAAGTTTAATCCTTTATGGGAATCTTTGCTACCCCCGCTTGGGTAATATACGTGTGACAGTGGTTTTTTTTTATGTAACACAAGTACTTGGATACTTATTATTGCTCGTGACTACATATGATGCTCTAGAAAGAATGACAAAACAGATATACCATGCGAAACTTGAAGGATGTAGGTACCGGGGGACTAACTAACTATCTTACCATGACCAAATGGACCCTTTCTCATCTTTACACCGATACTATCTTAGAGTTTAAACTTTATCCAAAAAACTGGTCACTGAGAAGGCAGTCCTTTTAGTCTGTACATTTTCTATTGGATACCAAAACTACTGATACCTTAATAAATAATGTTTGAAGAAAAATCTGAAGTACCGATATCTTACCATGACCAAATAGAACGGTCTATTTGGTTATTTGATAAACGAGAAAAATATTTTCGTAAGTGGCGAAGCGTGTATGAGACGAACTATGAGAGCGGAGGAAACGAGGGTGGTCTGTAAGGAAAAAACTTGTAGGAACTGTTTACTCTCTGCCTACCCCGTAAGGGATGTGTACCGATGTAGGCTTTAAATAATTTCAAACAGTAATTATGGGTCTCTATAGTCTCTTTCTTTTTGTGAGCTGAGAAAGGCAAAGATGATAAAAGAGATGGCTGTCAGTAGGATTACATTAAAAGGAATACTCTCTTAAAATTATTATATAAAAAATATATGAAATAAAACTATTTTACGGATTTTATCGCGGTTTATTTTTTTATTTTTAGTTCCCGACGTTTCGAGTGCTTTGCAGCACCCATGGTCACGGGAGGGACTGAGGTGTTAGACGTCCAATAGGCATAGTTGTTCCGGGGTACCCTCAAACTTCTTAATTATTTTTGTTGTTGTTGGTCCGATCTACGCAGAATGAGCTCACGGTGTCTTGAGGTCTTGCAGTGTTATGCTTGGTTTTGGATTTGATTATATTAATTACCGGATCCCAAGACGATGGAAGCACCCAGCCATCTTCTCTATTGAAATTAGAATGTTTTTTAATTTCAATAGCCTCGCGAACCATCCTTGGTAGGAATCGGTGTTCTGTCACGAGGATTTGTGGTCTATCAAATCTGATGTTATGGCGGGTGCGGTCAAGGACATGTTCACAGACTGCAGACTTCTTTGAGCGACGGTGTTTTAGGTTAGCTATGTGTTCTTTAACCCGAGTTTTTACCGGTCTTTTTGTTTGTCCTATATAAGAGAGACCACATTCACAATCAAGCTTGTAAACTCCTGCATCTTGTAGAGGGATCTGACACTTGACATATGGTAAAAATTGACTGATCTTCTTCGGCGGCTTATAAAATGTTTTAATGGAAGCACGCTTCAAGATGTAGCCAATCTTGTCCGTGACTCCTCTCATGTAAGGTAGTACAGCAGGGAGACGCTCAACTGTGGCTGGTTTCACTCGGTCACTGTGACGTTGGCGTGGGACTCGAAGCTTATTGTCGTGCAGGACTTGCTTGACATGTTGAAGCTCGGCAGCCAGATGTTTCTTGTCACAGATCCCTTGTGCTCTCTGAAACAAAGATTTACCCACGGTAGCTAACTGTGTTGGATGGTGGTGAGATTCACCGTTTAAGTACCTATCAGTATGGGTCTTTTTACGATAAACCGTATGGCTTAAGGTGTTGTTGGGGTTACGGATTACTAACACATCTAGGAAAGCTAGGGAATTGTTTGCCTCCAACTCCATTGTAAACTGAATTTTAGGGTTAATGGAGTTAAGATGATTTAGGAATACATGAATTTTGTCAGATGGTAATATTGTGAAAGTATCATCTACGTACCGCTTGTAGAAACTTGGCTTTACAGGTGAGGTTCGAAGGGCTGTCTCCTCAAAGTCTTCCATGAATATATCGGCAACAATGGGAGATACAGGGGAGCCCATCGCCACGCCATCTACTTGCTTGTAGAACTGGTCCTTCCACAATAAGTAGCCAGATGTAAGGCAGTGTCTCAATAGTTCTAAGTATTCCGCTGGCATGTTGTTCTCCGCTAGTTTCCTTTCTACAATTTCGACACAGTCTTGTACAGGTAGGCATGTGAATAGTGACTGGACATCGAAACTGACCATAGTTTCATTGTCAGTAAGATGTAGATTTTTGATCTCACTAACAAAATGGTATGAATCCTTAACATGTGCTCTGGTGTGTCCTTTGAGTGCCGAGAGCACTTTCGCTACGTGCTGAGCCAATCTGTAGGTTGGTGTGTCGATTTGGCTAACGATTGGACGTAGGGGAGCATTCGGTTTATGTATTTTTGGGAGCCCATACAAAAATAAACCGCGATAAAATCCGTAAAATAGTTTTATTTCATGTGTAATATTCGCGTAAATCTAAGAACTCAATATAAAAAAATATACTTTTCTCAATATATTTATTTTTGGTATATCTAACAGGCACTCAAAGTATTCGAAACGTCTCTGACAAATGCGAAATAGGTATAATCCAAAATAATAAAATAAAATATTAATATACCAGACAAAGTAAAAAAACCGCCCTATAATTATTCTTAATACACACATTTTCAGTTTTATAACACAAGTAAATTTACCAGAGAATGTAAGATGTCGAAATTTTACCTTTCACCGCAAATATATCATAATTTGACTGACGCCCGCTCGTAATTTTGGAAGATAAAAGTGCTCCAGGATTTTCTGTGCGACTCCGAATTTCTTCTGTAGCCGCATTTCAACTGTATAAAAGTAAACTGCAACTTCGTTAGGGACGAAAAGTCAAAGTCTACGTTTTTTCTTTTTTTTATAAATAAATTGAATTTGAATTTTATTCTTTTCGAGTTATTCAAGGTCACAGTACGTTTAAAATCGTGTGACATACAAATAGTGACTCTTTTTTTGTGGATATCTTAAGAAGTGGCTTAAGAAAGAACACTTTTTTAACTCGATAAAGGAGTATGTCTTGGTGATAGTCTCAACCCCTTTATATGAGGCACATAAATGAACAGCTGTTTGCATAGGAAACGAACAAAAATGTTTAGCATTGTTTATCACGGTTTGACATTTGTCATTTTTGATGATACCTTACATAATTTAAGCAAAATTTATCTAACATTTTATTTCTTTATAATTCACTGTATTATATTCTTTAAAAAAACGTAGTCACTCCCTAGGATTTATTTTTGTGTCGTGGGTGGGGCACAAACATGACAATTTACATACACAAATACCCAGACCGAAAAAAATAATTGTGGATCACACAAAGATTTGACCCGTGCAGGAATCGAAGCCGCAACTATTAGACACAGTGGGCAAAGCGGCATAAGCTCTTAACGACTGCGCTAAATCGTCCGTCAAATTTAAAATTCTCCGTATTGTTTTTATTTCTGGATGATTCACTTTAATAAATTAATTAATATTTTTCTTCATTTATTTTAATAATTATTTATGTTAATTTCATTCTTGGTTAATGTACTTCACAAATTAATTAACATCAGTTTAATATTTTAAAATTGCTTAATTCTAATGTTTTTATGCAAAATATTAATCAAAGGTACATCTCTAATTCATATGCATATGAGAATAATATCTTATTGTCCGATTTTGCAAAATTACAACATATACATTTCGGATGTACCTTTAATAAATAAATAATAAACAATCTAACTTTAGGTAGCTGACCGGTAGAGTCTAAAGTCTTGGCTGATGTCAAATGTTAAGACAGGCTTCGGGTGAGTTAAGGAACTGTCATTAGGTTTGCCACTCAGATGACTTCGTGTAGAGTTTTGAACGGCTCTGAACTTCTATACAGAAATTTGGAAAAACACCGTCATGCATACATTCTTAAAACGGCAAGTTTAATATGTGTGTAACAGTATATACTCATATTTTGCTGCGCGTTTTTTATTCGGCTGGCTTTTTTAATAACCATTTTCTGATCACCTGCTGTTGGAACTTATCTAGCCGCTTCTTCTGATTCCCACGTCACTCACATCAAGTAATAACCGGGCCAAATTTCTTTTTATACCCCATTATCAAGACGCATAATAATATTCAATTCTTCAGAATTCCACTCAAACGCCAAGCAATTACATTTCCAAAACCCAACTCGATCAAATCGCACGTCACCGCTAAACCATTCGGATTTCGCTCAAGTCAGCTCAGCAATACGTCGGCGGCTCATTCAGTTGACGGCAACGGCCGGCGCCGGGCGAGAGTGTTTGAGTGTAAATGATGTGCCAGAACTGGAATAAATGTCAGTCCGCCACGATCCGGCCAATGTGTGCTTGTAGTGCTGCGAAATGAGGTGGATGTCCAAATTTCAATTAGCTGGATGCAAAATAGACGTCTTAGCACTATACAGATTAGGATAGTTCTTAAATCTATTACTAAACATAGTCTATTTGTTTAGATATAATCTATAAGTTACTTAAAACCCCTCAGGATTCATCATATCAGAAATATCTTAAAATATTATTCCCTCTTTTTTCCCGAATCATGTGTCTGTAAAACTATGAAATGGGTGATTGCTAAATTTCATTTGGTGGAAATTGTAATATTTTCAACTTTATCGTTAATTTCGTCTAGTTAGTAGCCAGACAAAGGATACTTCGGGCTACATTGATGCCTTAAATATGTCTTACTTACAATTTAGCTACAACTTTCCAGCAATACGTCAGCGACTCGTTCGGATGATGGCGACGGCCGGCGCCGGGCACCAAGTGTTTGAGTGTAAAATGATATGCCAGAACAGAAATAAATGCCAGTCGGCCACGACTTATGCGTGCTTTTGGAGATGCAAAATGAGAGTAGGGTGACGAAACTTCATTTGGCTGAATGAAGATAGTATTGAAACCTAGTTTTGGAACTCTGTACTCTCTGCCTATCCCGCAAGGGATCTGGCGTGATGATATAGATAGATAGTCTTCCTTCGAATAATAATAAAATGTACAGTTCCTAAATCTATAGTATCTATCATATCCGAAGAGTCGTAAAATGTTATTCCTCTTTGTTTCCTCATTCACATTTGCTTTTAAATCAAAATTTTGGATGTCGCTTTTACAGCCTACTATGTTGTTACTTCTAGATAATTTAAAACCAAACCATATTCTTGCCTCCAGTCACCAAAGTCAAAGCGAATTTAATCCGAGATTGAGTACAGTAGGTTATAGACTATAACACCTAAAGATGAACGCGTGAACTTATTATTCGACGGACGATTTAGCGCAGTGGTTAAGAGCTTAAGCCGCTCTGCCCACTGCGTCTAATAGTCGCGGGTTCGAGTCCCGCACGGGACAAATCTTTGTGTGATCCACAATTATTTGTTCCGGTCTGGGTATTTGTGCATGTGAATTTTCATGTTTGTAAACGCACCCACGACACAGGAATAACTCCAAGTGTGGGGCTACGTTTTTAAAAAAAAAAACTGTATGTAAGCAACATATGAAGATCTACGACCATTTTTGACGACGGCTTAGTCTCATGGCTAGAACTTAGAGCGATTTGCTCACTACATCAAGTGGTTATAGCAGAATCTGCGATGGGTACAACTTTTTAGCCTAGCCTTTCTATAGTACACGGCATCATATGCTTTAGTAATAGTAATGGGAATGATACCATGTACGGATCAAATTTTTGTGACCCACATATATTTTATTCGAGTGTGTACCCCTGAAACTTTGTTTGTAAAGCACATCCACGATACAGAAGTCATTTCTAGTAACTGCCTGCCATAGGTCTGCGGGGCGACGTTTAATTGCCAGTTCCAATATCCAACTCAAGTATAGATTTGCTTACTGTCAGTAGAATTTTGACAGAATTTCCGTACAAAATTTGCCAAAATTCTATCCGTAGTAGGCAAATCTATCCTTGACTTGAATATTGAAACTGGCCGTAAATGAATAAGAAAAACAGAGACAGATAGAATATGAAGGCTGTTTTGACATATTGTAATTGATAATTTCATTTACGGGTAATTTAGCGCAGTGGTTAAGAGATTAATCCGCTCCACCTACTGTGTCTAATAGTCGCGGGTTCGCTTCCCACACGGGACAAATATTTGTGTGACCCACGATTATTTGCTTGGTCTGGGTATGTGTGTATGTGAATTTTCATGTTTGTATACGCAGCCACGATAAACGAATAAATACTAGAGCAGGGCTACATATTTAAAATAAAATAAAAAAAATGACATATTAACCAATGCTGCATAATCTGCATCGCCCTCTAAAGCTGTAAAAGTCCTTTTAAAACTCAAACAATTTATTTTGTATAAGCCCTGCGGGGGCGCTTACAAATTGTCAATTAACATTTTTTTTTATTTAATTTAACTACTTATATACCACCGGATCGGAACGCGGCCTCCACTAAGAAGATCCGGCAAAGAGACTCAGCGGGCTTGTCTTTTTTATATATTTCTCTTTCTCTTTTTTATTTCCTTTTCTTTCCTTTCGCCAACCGCGTACTTGTATATAAAACACACACGCACACAAGCAAGCCCAAGAGAAAGGAATAGAGAACCCCAATATACTATCTACGGATGTCTGGAATGTGATGTGGGTAGTTCAATCATCGGATCACACAGCGCTGGCCAGCGTGCGGTCGAACGACCCGCTCCGATTGTTCAATTCTCTACGAAAATTTATGGTAACACGTTTGACGAAACCACAAATATTTGACTTCTCGGGTGGATTTAAATGTGATGTAGATTGCGTCTATTCCTGCTAAATTTAATATCTAGTTTTATTTTCTAGTAAAATCAGGGCGCCGATTTCAACAATTTCTTTAACAAAACTGTTATAAACTTACATTGCTGTAAAGAGAGATGTGAATAGATAAAATCTATAGTTCTCTCTTTCACAGAAAAGTAAGATTGAAATAGTTTTGCTAAAGCGGTTGTGGTAAACCCCATAATTGAAGACTACATAGTACACCCAAGTTTCGCTTAGGTGACTTGATTTCAATATCTGTGATTAATAACCAGTCAACATTTTTCGGATTCAGGGATTTTCTAGATTTCAGACACACATTTATATTACAAAATGTTGTTAAGTCCTATCGAGCGTGCACAATTCATCATATTTTTTTCGCTCTACAGAATTAGCAAGTCACAATTTGCATATACATTAAAAAAAGAAACAGAAGTCTAAGGAGAGCATTGGACTTAGGATTACAGAATGAGTGTTCGAAAAATTAGACTATTATTGCATTTGTAATCCTTATCATAACTTAGCAGATATTTTGTATAAATGTTTACATTACCTCTCTACCTTAGTTAGCCAAAACTTACTTAAAATAGACAAAATAAGCTTCTGAAATCCATCAGCTTCCAAAATTAATGTTTTTACTTAATGATTTTTCTTTAACCTAAGAAAAAGGCCTTTTCAATTCCATCATTCACCAGGGCCTAACCCCTAAAGCGTGGAGCGGGAGTGCGGTGGCTCTGTTCTTCAAAAAAGGCGATAAAGCCTTGCTGAAGAACTACAGACCCATCTCACTTCTGAGCCATGTATACAAGCTGTTCTCGAGAGTAGTCACAAACCGCCTCGCCAGGAAACTCGACGAGTTTCAGCCACCAGAGCAAGCCGGGTTTTGAAAAGGCTTCAGCACCGTAGACCACATCCATACTGTTCGGCAGATTGTACAGAAAACTGAAGAGTACAATCAGCCGCTGTGTATGGCTTTCGTGGACTACGAAAAAGCCTTCGACTCCATCGAAACCTGGGCAGTTCTGGATGCTCTGCAACGATGTCGTATTGACTGGCGTTATTTTGTATAAATGTTTACATTACCTCTCTACCTTAGTTAGCCAAAACTTACTTAAAATAGACAAAATAAGCTTCTGAAATCCATCAGCTTCCAAAATTAATGTTTTTACTTAATGATTTTTCTTTAACCTAAGAAAAAGGCCTTTTCAATTCCATCATTCACCAGGGCCTAACACCTAAAGCGTGGAGCGGGAGTGCGGTGGCTCTGTTCTTCAAAAAAGGCGATAAAGCCTTGCTGAAGAACTACAGACCTATCTCACTTCTGAGCCATGTATACAAGCTGTTCTCGAGAGTAGTCACAAACCGCCTCGCCAGGAAACTCGACGAGTTTCAGCCACCAGAGCAAGCCGGGTTTCGAAAAGGCTTCAGCACCGTAGACCACATCCATACTGTTCGGCAGATTGTACAGAAAACTGAAGAGTACAATCAGCCGCTGTGTATGGCTTTCGTGGACTACGAAAAAGCCTTCGACTCCATCGAAACCTGGGCAGTTCTGGATGCTCTGCAACGATGTCGTATTGACTGGCGTTATATCGAAGTGCTAAGATGTTTATATGATACCGCCACTATGACCGTTCAGCTCCAGGAACAAAAAACCAACCCCATTGAGCTGCGCAGAGGGGTGAGACAGGGGGATGTAATATCCCCTAAGCTTTTCACCAACGCGCTTGAAGATGTCTTTAAGACGCTAAACTGGGCGGGACGGGGCGTGAATATAGACGGCGAGTGCATCTCGCATCTTCGGTTTGTCGACGACATCGTCATAATAGCAGAGACGCTGGAACAGTTAAGCGAGATGCTGCACAGCCTAAATGTAGCCTCTCGACGTGTTGGTCTCGGCATGAATTTGGATAAAACCAAGATCATGTTCAATGAACATGTCACGCCGAGACCAGTCTACGTCGAAGAATCGATGCTCGAAGTTGTTCGAGAATACACCTACCTTGGGCAGATTATCCAGCTTGGTAGGAACAACTTCGAGAAAGAAGTCGACAGAAGGATCCAGTTGGGCTGGGCGGCATTCAGCAAACTACGTCGGGTTTTCTCTTCGCCTTTACCGCAATGCCTGAAGACGAAAGTCTACAACCAGTGCGTTCTACCAGTCATGACATACGGTGCCGAGACGTGGACACTTACAGTAGGGCTAGTCCATAGGCTCAAAGTCGCGCAGCGAGCTATGGAGCGGGCTATGCTCGAAATCTCTTTGAGAGATAAACTCCAAAATGAAGTTATCCGTCAAAGAACCAAAGTAGTTGACATAGCCCGCAGAGTGAGCTCGCTAAAGTGGCAGTGGGCTGGCCATGTCTGTCGAAGAACCGATGGCCGATGGAGCAGACGAGTTTTAGAGTGGAGACCACGACTCGGCAAACGTAAGGTAGGGCGCCCCCCAGCTAGGTGGACCGACGACCTGAAGAAGGTCGCAGGGTGGGACTGGATGCGGAAGGCGGAGGACCGTGTATTGTGGCGCAAATTGGGAGAGGCCTATGTCCAGCAGTGGACTGCAATAGGCTGATTTGATTGATTGATAAGAAAAAGTATAAGCTGTCTTCCAAATTCCAAGACACTGCTAACTAAATAAGCGGCTTTCATTGTTTTTGTATCAACTAAAAACTTAATCCTAATCCATTTGAGTGAAGTCATACAGCGTCATAGTAAAGCGAGCTCATTCCTACAAAGATTTACCTCTCCTATAGTAACAAATTTCAATTTTACGATTAGAATTCCATTCTAGGTATAAAAATTCGTTTTGTAACTGTCACTTTTGTTGATTATAACAAGTCTAATGTAATTTGATTTTTCTCACCTTACTAAATAAAATTATCGTTATTCGAGATAAAATATAACTATCATAGTGTAAACTAGTAGATAATATTAGAATTAAATAGAAACTACTTAAATTATAAATAACATTATTACAGGGGAAACAAAAAATACGCGCCACGACTGCTAACCTGATTATTCTCTTGAAATAATCTTAACGTATTTTTACTGCGGCAATTTTATAACTGCCTAAAATTGTGAGCCATGTATAGGTGTGCTTGAAAATCTTTGAAGGCAATTAACACTACAAGATTAACGTCCACGTTGCAGCCCATAGTGCGCATCTCTGTAACTCTACAAATTTGAGATATCCTAGCCAATCTTAATTAATCATTCTGTATGTGATACAGAAGATATATCTGTATAAATACGTCTAGTGAGTCAGCCGTTCATAAGCTTGTTTTAAGTCTGCTTAATACTGTTCTTAATTCGGTAATTTGTACCAATTATAAAGCGTTGATACCTGAGTAGTGTCTTGAAGTAAATTTGACTAGGATTTTAGAATATTCTAATAAATATTGAAGCACTAAGCACTAATGCATACTATTATGTTGTTAGGGATAATAATTTAGCTCAGCCGTAGGGCACACTTTCTAAATTTGTATCCAAAAAACTTAGGTCTTCAAAAAACCTGTCTTGTTTTAAATTTTATGTATTTTGTTTCCATTGTGCTTTGCGAAATATATTTTAGAACTTGGAAAACGCAGAGATAATCAGCTGACTTTGAACTTAACACTAACAGCCACTACACCACTACCACTGAGCTATAAATAATAATTTAGACTAAACTACGCCACTTCTGGATAAAGGCCTTCTACAAATCGAGTGGAGAGATATTAGTTTATATACCATCATGCGGACCCAGTGTGGATTGGTGGAAGCAGGGTTGTGGTCACCTACTATCCGAACTTATGAGGCCGGCTATGAGGCTTTCAGCTTGACTTTACTGCAGCAGTCGATGGCAACCGGGATCAACGGCTTAGCACGCCTTTCGAAGTAGGTACAGAAATATTTGAATATGAAAATGTCACAAACGGTCACCCATCTCAGACCGACCTAGCTGAACGCTGCTTTACTTGATTATCTCTAAGGATACCACGCAATCTTACGAAGCGCTTTTATTACATATTCCTTACTTTAAGTGTACATCCAGAACACACTTAAACTGGTACGTGATAACACGGTGAACATCTTAACTTAAAGCTAAAGGCTTCATTCACGCTAATACTTAAAGGCTATGGATTCCATTTAATTATCTTCAAAGTTAATTTACAGTAAGGTCTGTAATGAGAGAACTGGTTGGAACTCTGTACTCTCAGTCTACCTCAAATGAGATCTGGCGTGTTGCTATAGATAGATAAAATTAATAAAATATCTGTCCTGTTCTATCTTGTAGTTATGACTTGTAGTGTGTTGGACAAGATATGATTATTCCAAGAAAAAAATCTCAGTGACAGGCCGGAGTCCAGAATTACGCCGCGTATAATGCAGTAGACTCGCCTCCTATTACATTGGGACCTAACATTATCGAAAATAAGTGGGTGTGCAATAGCATAGTAATAATTATAATCATTAACTACCTCTTCCACAAAAGTAACTTCAACTTTGTTTACAATTTGACTTAAGTTTAATCCTTTATGGGAATCTTTGCTACCCCCGCTTGGGTAATATAGGTGTGACGGTGGTTTTTTTTTTATGTAACACAAGTACTTGGATGCTTATTATTGCTCGTGACTACATATGATGCTCTAGAAAGAATGACAAAACAGATATACCATGCGAAACTTGAAGGATGTAGGTACCGGGGGACTAACTAACTATCTTACCATGACCAAATGGACCGTGTCTTATCTACAGGGCAATTCAATAGTCTCCGTAACCGGCGAGCGTGTATGAGACGAACTATGAGACGAACTATGAGAGTGGAAGCCAGAGAGGTCTGTAAGGAAAGAACCTGTTGGATCTCTGTACTCTCTACCTACCCAGCAAAGAGATTTGACGTGGTGATATAGCTAGATCTATTATCTGGTAAATTTACTAGTAAAATTAGAAAATTTAATCAACATTTTCCCTTCAAAGAAACTCTATGGCAACGACAATTAATTTCCTACCTACACAAAATTTTCTTGAATTCAATGGCAAAAGTGGAAGCGATATGGCTTCCAGATTATTAAATTTTTATGAACAGGTAACTAAATTAAGGAGAAAATGTGTTAGGGTGAAGGTGGTGATGGCGAAGTTATTGAGGTAATGAGAATTATAGAATATTATTGCCTTGTTGGTCTAATGCGGTGAGCAATCACGAGATCCTGGGTTCGAATCCAAGGTTGGCAAAAGCGTTATTGAGGTTTTTCTATGAAAAAAATATAAGAAACAGAGTGTATAATTGCTAATTTCACATGGCTTGCTCCAGTTAAGGTAAAATGTGGGTGCACATCAATAACATAACTCCAATCACATTTCAGTAGAGAAACTCGTAGCCAGTGTGACCTAGATGCTCATAGTGATCACCAAGGTTAAACAGCGTCTGGCTCCGTCAGTCTGAGAAGGGTATCCGTTCGTGGCATTATCATATGCGAGCATGTCGTAAAGCCTTTGGCTCCGGTTATCACGTAATGTGGTAGTCTTTAAGCCAGTTTGGAAGCAATGAAGCCACCTGATAAGTTCCAACAGCAGATGGCCACAAACCTGCTTCCATCATTGGGTCCGCGTGGGGGAGTAGGATCCAATCTCTCTCACCTCGATTTGTAAGAGAAGGTCCTTGTTTTGTATTAGCTTCATGAACCCTAACCCAGCAGTGCACAATTACATTTCATCGTAATCAGTTCCATAATATGCCTCTAGACCTACAAGGCAGTTAATTATCTCAACCAAAGATTTGACTAAAACCAAATGCCTCCAAAGAGTAACTTTTATTATTAAAGATGTTGGAAGAAGTAAGATCTGTTGGAACTCCGTCCGACCTTGTAACGAGAGGCCCAATGAAAATGACCTTGTAATTTCGTAAATTGGGTACTCAGAATGTATTATCTGCCCAACTTAGACTTCAGCCATTTCACGGTAATGAGACGACACGACCACTGTATTAGGAGAAAAATACCAAACACATGAAATAAGAAAATATATTAAATTCCATCTAAAGACGCGAAGCGTAAAAGTATCTAAATTTTAGGGTCTTTTCGTTTGTCTTTTTTTTTGGAATACAAAAAAAGGGTGGAAAATAAAAGTATGGGCTTATTCAATAATTTCATTATTTATTTAGGAATCAAGCGATCCGTCAGAAAAATTGTGTGTCTAATCGCTTCATACGTTGCGCACGTAAATTAATATTTGAAAATTTACGAAACTGCCTGTCTTCTGTTAATAGGTCAAGATGGCACAACAACGTTTTTCTTATTAATTTCTTAACTATGACCATGCCATATCTTTCAGTCGGAAAAAAAAAATACACTAGGTGACAAATGAGAACACTACTTGTTAATTAGATATCTCTTTAGTTACTACTCTAATGATCGGTTATACACTTGGTTATATTAACGTAACTAGGTATATTCTATTTACTACACCATACGCCTCTTTAACAAAAAAGAAAAAAAAACTTTTTTTTTCTATACAACAAAATAAGGTTTGGTACGGTTTTTGTGTACTACGTCTATTTTACCATTACGTTCTATTTTTACGTTACATAGTAAGTCTCCCAGCACTTTATATGGTCCCAAATACACTGGTTCAAATTTGTTATCATTTTCATTATTAACTAATAATCAGTCACCGGGATTATAATTTACAGGTTCAGTATACTTATCATACATAACTTTACGTTTCTCCTTACTGTTAATTAAATTACATTTTGCATCACTTTGTGCTACTTGTAGTCTATATTTTAATTGTTTCACGTAATCGTTCTCATTATACAACGGTTCTACCGTTCCAGACTTCAAATTGCTAGGAATGTTACATGTTTTCCAAAAAACTTGTTCAAATGGGGTATATTATGTTTCTGAGTGGACCGCTGTATTATATGTAAAACAAAAATTTGGTAACCACGTACTCCAATACCTAGGATTATTATCGGTTTGAATCCTTAAATAAGCATTAAGCGATTTATATCCTAAGGCGCCGATCAACTGATGATGGTAAGCAGTGGAAGAAATTTGATTAATATGAAGCAGTTTCCATATCTCTGCCATCGTGTTGGATAAACATTCAGTCCCCCGATCCACAGCTATTTCTTTAGGGATTCCGAACCTTAAAATAAAATTGTTCACAAAAACCTTCGCAACACTAACACTATCTTTATTTTGTAAGGGATACGCTTCTAAATATTTACTTAATTCACATTGCAATGTGAGTATGTATGCATAGTTATAATAACCTCTACTTAAGGGCCCTACTATATCTAGAAATATTTTGTCTAATGCTGACTTCGCGGTAGAAGTAATCTCCATTGGTTGTTTAGTAGGTAAAGAATGTGTTTGTGTCTGACACTTAGCACATATCTTAACGTACCTCTTTATTTCCTCCTCCATGTTTGAGCAAAAATAATATTTCTTTATATTATTCAACATGTGTCTAATCCTAGCATGTCCGCTTGCTGGCAGTAAATGAAAATCGTCTAATACTACTTATTTGTCATCTTCTTCATTTATTTTAATTACTCTCTTTACTACACAAATTCGTGGCCCGGACCACGTGTTTCTTTTATCATTACAAACACTGGTTAACACATCAGACAACATCAGATTGAAAAATCAGAATATTTCGCACAAATGTTTTCATTAGATTTTTGTTCTTCCGAATTCATATGATCTAACTTCAACATGGAAAACATTTTCTTTACCCTATCCGCGTTAACTAATTCTTTTTCAAAATTACAAACCATAAATTCTTGTAAATTTAGTAATTCAGGCATAAAATAACTTAGTCAAACTTCTTCCTCTCTAGTGTTTAAAATCTTAATAGAAACTTTTCCCTTATTCGGTCGTACAAAACTTGCGAGAAAAACCCCTGCGCACAATTGACTCGGAGCAATTACGCAATCCTGTTATATATCGAATTCAATATAATGTATTGATTGGCACCTTAGTGGTAAGGTAATATATCTATTCTCCTAATTGTCCCATGTATAATGGAACGCAAGGTAGAATCTCATTTAATATTAAGTATTTGTTTCGAAATTCAATAAGCATTTAAATTTACTAATAAAGTCTTGTCCTAGTATACCATCTGTTCGACAAGGTAAATTTAAAAAAACGTAAAACTTATGATTAAATTCCTGGCCATTTGAACAATGTTTCAGATATACAACACCTTCTGAAATAACATCACCACCTAAACCCTTAATTCGCATTCTCTCTATATGGAATGGAATTCCGTCTCTGACCATAATTTCGTGCTCGACGACCAAGAGCGAGAGCAAATAACCAAGAGTAACTAACATTATGTATATCAAAAGTTGCCGAATTTATATTTGCATAGTAACAAGAAATATGGTTATGAACGAAAAATATATTAATATATAAAAAATTACGACGTTCTGAATTTTCAGACGTATTTGGTGTATCGGTTTTGGTACTGGTAGCCTCTACAAAATTTACCCGACTTCCGCTAGTTTTACGTCGAACTGAATTGTTATAAAAATTAAGAGTATAATTAGGTCTACCACGATAACTACTACTTTGTGGCCTACGATCTGTATAACGAGTATTATTATTACTTGGAAAATTCGACCTACCTCTTCCCCTATAAAAAGTCATCACCTCAGCATCTGGTCCGGATAGTGATATTTCGTCATCCAACGCACCCCATACAGCTTCGTTCAAGGAACTATAGTTCCTTGCTGCTATTATGGTGCTTATGCGGCTTTTTCGGATTCCATCTGAAAAACGTTTGATTGCATTCTTTTCATTAACGGCCTCTAAAATCTTATATTTATTTGAGTCACCGTTAGCTTGTGAAACGGTCAAGTCCACAAACAAATTTTCGATATACTTACCAAATTCTTCTATACTCTTTCTATCGTGCCTAGCCCGTTGAAGCTGTTGCTGCAATGCTGTATCTGACTTCTTCGTTAAAAGCCGTTCTCACATGTCGTGGATTAGATCTGAAACTGAATCATAAGTTTTGCGAAGTCGAAGTTTCGCATATCCCGTTAACCTTGACTTTAAAATAAAATTAATTTTTTTTTTATTTTTCTGTATTTCCAACATACTGGAGTACATTTCTATATTCGAAATAAGTTGTTTTGTTACCAATTCATTGTTATCCATTACTGGCAATAAAGAAATAGCAGTCCTTAATTCAAATTTATCTATTTTAGTATTTTCCTCTGTATCAATTTCATCAGAAAAATATTCCTCAACCTCCTGTTCAATACACAATTCCTTTATTTTATAATAATAATAACTTATTTTACTACACAATTTTTTCTATATTATCTATTTTTGACCGGTCTACATTTTTATACTCTACATAAGAATTAGCTATTTTCAAAATTATATCAAACTGTTCTTTTAATGTTTTATCTTCGCTATTCTTTTCTTATTTTAATGGAAGGTGTCCTTCTACTAGGACCCAATTTTGTCAAATAGTCCTTAAGATACTTAAACTTGCGAATAATTACTTTAAGTTACTTATCCATGTGATCATACTTTTACAAGGGCGTATAACTTGCTGAATTTGTCTATTACACATTTTGTTTAATACATAACTAAATATAGCATGGCCCTTTTAAAATGCTAATTAAACTGAAATAATAAAAAATAGATATAATATAGATAAATAGTGATTACATAAGGATTGGATTATACATTTCTATTAAAACATGTCTGTTAACACATACCGCACACAACGATGGTTATACATATGCACTAAAGTAATTATTTAAAAACGCGGCGAACACAAATTAAGACGTTACTTCACTTTATAACGCACTGAAACATTTTCTCCTGGGGCACTCGGTGTGGTGTTATTGGTTTGGCAGCGCCGAAAGTAGCTCGTAGAACGCCTCAATGCAAACTCATGTATTTATTGTTGCATCCAGGCATGATGGCACTTCTTGTACAATTTGTAGGCAATCATAAAGGCTCCTGCACCCAATATGAGCCCAATGCCAGCCAGTAGCTGAAACGCGATAATTTAATAGCTCGATAGCAGCGTTACTTCCTCCATCCGAAGCAAAACATTTGCAACGACACGTTGGCGTGGTCGTGAAGAATAATCAAACGTTGATCTCATTTTAATCCAAACAGTGCAGGCAGGATACAGTGTTATAAAATCACGCACCTTTTATGGACATTGGAATTTATAAACACTCGCGCGTGCGAATCGGCCCCATTCGGCAGGGTCGCCATATGAAGTTGTCACTAGGTGATAAATGAGAACACGACTTGTTGGTTAGACATCTCTTTTATTACTACTCTAATGATCGGTTATACACTTGGTTATATTAACTTAACAAGGTATATTCTATTTACTACACCATACGATGTTGTACAATTTTAAAATCAAACGATTGGTAATTAAGTAATAGAGTTTAAATACTACCTTCCTTTAATAAATAAAACGCTAAATAAAAAAAAACTATATTGAAACCTTTTTCAACAACTTACAGTCAATTCTAAATAATAAAGTAAAACACAGTTATAGTACGGTTATAACACACATAGTACAATTAATAAAGCTAAAATTATAACACTTAGCTATTTTTTTTTCGTGGTCAAATTTTTTGTTATTTGTTCTTGTTACTCTTAAACTGTGAAAATATTCTGATGAAACATTCTAAAAGATGACTGAATTCAGTCCAAGTACAAAGGTACCCAAAACACTTTATAATTATTCAGAACCTTTTTCTTTACTTTTTTTTTTTAAAACCTAGCCCCACACTAGGATTTATTCCTGTGTCGTGGGTGCGTTTACAAACATGAAAATTCACATACACAAATACCCAGACCGGAACAAATAATTGTGGATCACACAAAGATTTGTCCCGTGCGGGACTCGAACCCGCGACTATTAGACGCAGTGGGCAGAGCGGCTTAAGCTCTTAACCACTACGCTAAATCGTCCGTCGCTAACCGTCTACACACATATGATCGACATATGATGATGTCTTTTAACGCCTGAACCCACTTAGTAACTAATCAATATTATAGCAACCTTCGTTGCCAACTCCGACCCAAGGCTAATCTCTTGTGAATTCCAACAAAATCAACCTTACGATTGCCAAGATATATAGAACTTTATTCCCATGGAATAAGACGGTAAGCGTAAGCAAATTTAAGTTAACATAAGACTCGCAAACTATAGAACTCTCATTGTTTTACCATTCCCTTGCCGGTGTAAAGTTATGGATGTACTTGTGAGCCATGGGAATAATCCTAGTTAAAAAAAAATTATCAGCCTATACTATCTCAATGCTAGGTTTTTTGCCTTATCACCTTCTCTTATAGACAGAGAATACTCCTTAGACTAGGGCAGATTGGTAGAGGGAGCTTTTGAAATTAAGTCAAAAATATTTTATTTTATATCGGCCAACTAGCAGTTACTCGCGCACGTTCATTTTAAAGATCGAAAACAGTGCCATTAACCTGTCCCAACTATAAATAAATAGCATCAATATTGGTACAGATATACAATGTGAAAGTGGAAGGATGCAGGTACCGGGGAAGACCTAGACTATCTTACCACGACCAAATAAACCGAGTCTTATCTGATGGAAAAGTCAAGAGTCTCCGTAACCGGCGAGCGTGTATGAGACGAACTATGAGAGTCGAGGAAGCCAGAGAGGTATGTAAGGAAAGAACCTGTTGGAACTCTGTACTCTCTGCCTACCCCGCAAGGGATCTGGCGTGAGGTTATAGATAGATAGATAGATAGATCAATATTGGTCAAATAGTTTAGGAGGAGAAGAATTACGAAAAACGACAAGCAAAGCCAAAACCTACCACCGGACCTGAACACGGCCTTCACTGCAAGCTAGTTTTTTAACTTAAGTTTTTTTTTATACGCCTAACCTTCCTGTTAACCATTTTGTGGTTACCTGATTTAAGGGCATCCAGCTACTTCTATCCCCCACATCTAATAGTAACTCGGACTAAATTACTACACTTACTCAATACTCTTATTCATCAAGACGCATAACACTATTTCATCCTTTACAATTCCACTCGAACTCCAAGCAATTCCATCTCCAAAACCCAACTCGATCAAATCGCACGTCACCGCAAAACCATTCAGATTTCGCTCAAGTCAGCTCAGCAATACATCGGCAGCTCGTTCGGATGACGGCGACGGCCGGCGCCGGGCCGTGAGCGTTCGAGTGTAAATGATGTGCCAGAACTGGAATAAACGTCAGTCGGCCACGATCCGACCAATGTGTGCTTGTAGAGTTGCGAAATGAGAGGAGGATCAATCCAAATTTCATTTGGCTGTATGAAAATATTATTTTTTCTAGTATAAACCGGATAAGGACTGTTCCTAAATCTATTAGGTACTTAAAATATCTTCAGTATTCATCATATCACTAGCGTCTTAAAATGCTATTCCTCCTTTTTTCCCATGCGTGTTTGCTTATGAAACTATAAAAAAGAAGATTTCTAAATTTAGTTTTATGAAAATTGTGTTTTTTAAGACTTTCAAAGTCATAATTTCTTTCGTCTGATAAGTGACTAGCCTCGAATAGATACTTCATCCTTTCTTCCTTCTAGTTGATGACGAGCCTAAGGACGTTTCAGGCCACAATGATTTACTGATCAATCGCTAATAATAGTAGCTACGACACCTCAGCAATACGATGGCGGCTCGTTCGGATGACAGTGTCGGACGGCACCGGCCAGAATTAAAATAAAGTTCATTGCCCCACAATCCCACTAATGAGTGGCTGTGGTGCTGCGAAATAAAAGAAAAGTGGCGAAATTTCATTTCGCTGGATAATAATAGTATTATTTCTAGTATTATCCGGGTAATGACATCTTCTAAATCTATAATGTACTAAAAGAACGTCAGTATCCTTCATATCAGACGCGTTCTAAAATTGTTTTCCACTTTTTTTCTGATGTCCGTTTGCTCATGATTATAAATTTTAAATGTCACTTTTATAGCCAGCTATATTTATAGTGTTCATTTTAAATAGAATTTTCTCTACAAATATTATAATTACAACTAAACCATATTCGTAACTCCAGTAACCTAAGTCAAAGCGAATTTAAACCGCGTTTGAGTACAGTGAGTCGCAGACTATAAAGCTTTAAGACGCCACTAAATTCAATCATTACACGTAAACGCACATATGGTCTGTTTTTAACCGACTTCAAAAAGGAGGAAGTTCTATGTTCGTATGTATATATGCTTTTTTTATGTTGAACGATATTTCCGCCAATAGTGGACCGATTTTGATGATTCTTCTTGCGTTGGGTTCAGTAGAGCTCGAAGGTGATCCCATTTTAATTTCATCGGTATTAGACCTTGAACTTCGAAGATATACCAGGGAACTCCGTAACGACAAATATACAGATTGCAGATTGAGTTATTATCTTGTACCCTACCATAGAATTAATCAGAATATTAACCGATTTCAAAAAAGGAGGACTTTTACAATTCGTTTATGCTTTTGTATAACGTATTTATTTATGAACTAATTTTGATGATTGTTTTTACGTTGGGTTTAGTTTAGCTTTCAGATGGTCCCATTTTGAACCTTGGACTTTGAAATGCACCAGAGGACTCCTTAACGCCAAACAGCACAAATGTTCAGATTCCGTTATTATGGGTATTATATCAATGCTATAGGTACCTTATTTTAGAACTAAGCCCCAAAATAATAATGTACAGAAGTCAAGCTCATGTATTGGTCGCGCTAGGGGTATCAACTCTAGCTTATTCGAAAAAACTATCGTGGTAGTGGCACTCGTATCTAGTTGTTTTATTGATTGTTGAGAATAAAATAGAAAGAACGGAAAAAATACCCAATAATAACTAAAATAATTCAATTTTAATGTCATTATTATACCTATTTTTACTATTACAATGGAGTTAGAACTAAAATCAGCTTCACACACACGAGCACGAAGGCAACTTGAATCTATTAAATCTTCTCTATGTATCAATCTCAACCACACAGTTCGCCTGAAACAAGCTATTATTTTATCTCAAAATTTGAACCGTAACCAAAAAAAATATCTAGCGGTTCGAAATGATTAGTGAATTTTTGAACACAAGGCTTACACAGGTTATACTATAATACATGATATAAATTGTAAAAATATTGCAAGGCGACAAACTCATGTTTGCTTTTTGGGCGCAGGGCCGGCGGGCGGCGCTTTCCTACCTACTGTTTTGTGTTACGTTAAAATACAAATAAATACCTACTTAACTCTCTGATACAAATGGTAGCTCAAAAAACGACAATTCACCATTTAAAGTAGAATTTAAACATCCATCAACTGAACAGTTACAATAACTCTTTTTTTTGTTGCTTCATCTCTGCACAAAATACATCACAAGACGCGTGTCTGAAGCGGACGTCACTCGCGCTCGCACTGTTCCTAACGGTGCCGACTGCACTAATCAGCATCGACTCCAAATATTTATGTTTTGCATATTGAAGTCGGATTCCCTTTTTTTAAAAAGTTTATTTTTTCTTAAGCGGCCAATTCTATGAACTAAACTTACGAGATAACGGCAAAAAATAAAATTGATATGATTCAAAATTCATTTATTTTATACATTCATTTATATCCCACATCTTGCCCCCTGTCCCAACAATATCAATTTTAGTGTCTTTAGTTGCCACGCCATACTTGTTCATAAAATTGATCACTTTAAAAAAAACAGACTTTAGTTTCTGTAAGTAAACAAGGTTTACGCGAAACTGCGAAACAAGGCCTAATGATTAATATTTAGACAACGGATTTTTCTAATGGTCAGAACTTAGAGCGATTTGCTTACTGCATCCAAGTACTGCATAGATTTAACATACGAGAGCAGTGATAGCCTAGTGGTTAGACCGTTGGACTGCAAAGTCAGAGGTCTCCGGTTGAAACCCAGGCACGCACCTCTGTCTTTTCGAAAGCATGTGCGTATTAAAAAGTAATTATCACTTGCTTTAACGGTGAAGGAAAACATCGTGAGGAAACCTGCATGCCTAAGAATTTCTCGAAAGTGTGTGAAGTTCGCCAACCCGCACTTCGCTAGCGTGGTGATTGATGCCGTCCGTGCCGTACAGTGGGACAACTGTCCCACTGTAGGGCACGGACCTCCTCTCAAACTGAGAGGGTTTAGGCCATAGTCCACCACGTTTCTTAACAGAGCTAATATTATTATTTATTTATTTAACATACCAGTCTTATATTAGTCCGGATCGCCCTCTATTCCGGTGAAGCTGTAAAAGTCCTTTGGCCATCCGCGTACTTATACATTCACATACATGGAGACATTTGCACGCATTCCAAACACAGATACACATGTACGCACGCACACACAAGGACAAGGAATAGAGAACCACATTATACTGTCTAGGGAAGTCTAGTCTTTGATGTAGGAAGTTCAATCATTGGATAACGCAGCACTGGTCAATGGGCAAACGACCTGCACCGATTTTTGAAATCTTCCAATAACTCTACGAAAATGTATCGTAACACGTTTGGCGTAACCACAAATATTTTACTTCTCGGGTGGATTTAAATGTAAGGTCGATTGCTACTGTTCCTGCTCAATTTAATATCTTGTTTTATTTTCTAGTAAAAGCAAGGTGCCTAAATCAACAACCTCTTTAACAAAACTATTATAAACTTACATTGATGTAAGATCTAAATGTCACTTATAAATAAGTTAAGCTGATTTTGAACGTTACACTCACGACCACTACACAATAATCAAGGAGCTATAAATAAAAATTTAGTCTAAACTACCCCGCTTCTGAGCAAAGGCCTTTTACAATCGAGTTGAAAGATATAAGGTTATATTCCACCATGCGGACCCAGTGCGAATTGGTGGAGGCAGGTTTGTGGCCACCTACTGTCCGAACTTACCAAGCCGCCTATAAGGCTTTCAACTTGGCTTTACTACCTCAGTCGAGGGCAACCGGAATCAACAGCTTACCGCGCCTTTCAAAGTAGGTATTCGAATATGAAAATGACACAAACGGTCACCCATCCCAGACCTACCTAGCTGAACGCTACTAAACTTGATTATGACGGACGATTTAGCGCAGTAGCTTAATCCGCTCGACCCACTGTATCCAATAGTCGCGGGTTCGATTCCCGCACGGGACAAATCTTTGTGTGGCCCGCAATTATTTGTTTAGATCAGGGTATTTGTGTATGTGACTTTTCATGTTTGTAAACGCACTCACGACACAGAAACACATACTAGTGGGATACGAAAAAAAAGCTATCTCCACGCAATCATACGAAGCGATTTTATTATTAATTCCTTACTTTAAGTGTAACTGACCATGGCAAAGCCACTCTCACGTCCAGAACACACTTAAACTGGTACGTGATAACATGGTGAACATCTTAACTTAAAGCTAAAAGCTTCATTCACGCTAATACTTAAAGGCTCTACAGCTGTGGAATCCATTTAATTATATTTAAAGATATACTTAACGAGGCAGTCTATAGGTATATAGACTGCCTCGTTTGTCTAGACTAAGCGCATTGCTTGGGGATCCCGAGGGACCTGGGTTCAAATCCTAGGTCGGACAAACGAAGTTTTTCTAACAATAACTTCCCAGTGTGAGTCCGGAGTCTAGAATTGTGACCGGTATATGGCAATAGGCTCGCCCGCTATTAAATGGGGCCTAACATCGTTGTTGAAGAGCGGGTGTACACTGTACATCTCTGAAACCCCTGGGGAATATAGACGTGACGGTGTGTTTATTTTCTCTTCCAAAAAAGTGGCATCAACTTTGCTTACAATATGATTTAAGTTTATATACCTTTATGGAAGGCAGTACAACTTTGCTAACACTGCTTGGGTTGTAAAGGCGTGAGTTCTTTTTTATGTAATAAACGTGCTCAGGTACTCATCATTGTTCGTGACACATCTAAACCTTTTAAGACAGCAACAGTACTCGATCAGAGTTGTCCAACTATGAAGCATTCATAATTTTTCTACGTGACCCTGTCTGAGAGCTTTGTCAGTCGAAATTGTATTAAAAGATAATATCATAGAGATATAGCTACTATAGTTTTATCAAAATCGTAACGTAGTTCTTAAATTTTTTGATAATAATTTTTCTTGTGTATTACACTTAATTTAACACTAAATATTATCTTTAACTACTAAAATCGTCTAGTTGGATGGTTGTTACGTATTATTGATTTTATAAATTCACTAGCCTGAAGTACTTAAGTGTACTTACATTCGTTGATTGTATCACTATTCCGTTAGGCCACAAACGCACATAAACCTATTAGATAACATTAGTTTCATTGAGGTAAATCCAATTATAAGCCACACTAAGTTAAAAATCAACAATGCTATGCAAATTAAGCTAATATCGATGTGCTGGAGCAAGATAATGAATTTTGTATATCTTGGATGCGCCTTCAGTAAGGATGGGAAATCTAGAGAGAAAAGTGAATGCAGAGAATACAGTAATTGGTGCGATGGGAAAGCTATTTGGGAACCGGAACTCAAGTCCAAAGGTGCAGTTGGCCATGCATAACGGAGTGATTGTGGTGGTGACAGGTGATGGAACCTAATGCTCTTATGGCAGTGTGAGCTGGGTATGTAAGAATGAGAATGTTGCAGGATAAATATCCTGCTTTCATTCTCATTCTTACACAGAGCGAGCTCTCAGGAGTCAACCTGAGCGACCGTATTCGTAACAGCGTAGTAAGAAAGCGCGTAGGTATGAAAGATAGTATCATTGTAAAGATAAAAAAGGAGATGCTCCGTTTGTTCGGGCATATTTGAAAGAATATTGCAAGAAAGAATGTCAAAACAGATATACAATGCGAAACTTGAAGGAGGTAGGTACCGGGGTACTGAACTAGACTATCTTACCATGACCAAATAGACCGTGTCTTATCTGAAGGGCAATTCAAAACTCTCCGTACCCGGCGAGCGTGTATGAGATAAACTATGAGAGTGGAGGAACCCAGAGAGATCAGTAAGGAAAGAACCTATTGGAACTCTGTACTCTCTGTCTAACCAGCAAAGGGATCTGGCGTGATGATATAGCTAGATCTAATATCTCGTAAATTGACTAGTAATAATTGAAAATTTAACGCCATTTTCCTGACAAAGAAACTTTATGGCAACGACAATTAATTTCCTACCTACACAAAATTTTCTTGAATTCAATGCCAAAAGTAGAAGTAAGATGGCTTCCAAATTATTAAGTTTTCTTGAATAGGTAACTAAATTAATAAGGAGAAAATTTGGTAGGGCGTTTGATGGTGAAGTTATTTAGATAATGAGAATTATATAATATTACTTTGGTCTAATGTGGTTAGCGATTACGAAGCCCTGGTATCGAATCTGAAGTTGGCAAACGTGTTATTGAGGTGTTCCTATGGAAAAATTATCAGTCTATAATTCATTTTGTACTTTCATACCCTAATGGTAATAGGCTTGTTTCATATTACGGTGAAATGTGGGTATATACGAGGAGGGATCAAAAAGTAGTGAGAATGAGATAGAATATAATGACTATTGATAACTTAATAATTTATTTTTCTACATAGTTTCCGAGTCTCTTTACACACCGAGTCCAGCGCTTTTCCAAGACTTCAATCCCTTTTACAAAAAAAGTTTTGTCTTGGTCCTGCAAAAAGCTCTCCACGGCATCCATCACCTCGTTATCGTCTTCGTACCTGTTTCCCCTTAAGTATTTTTTCAATTTGGGGATCAGATAAAAATCGCTAGCCGCCAGATCTGGTGAATAATGGGGGTGGTCAACCAATTCGAAGCCAGCTTGCTGAATGGCAGCCATCGCAACTGCCGACCTGTGCGCGGGTTGTCGTGATGAAACAGCACGCCCCTTCCAAGTTTCCCTGTCCTTTTCTCTTTGATGGCATTTCTCAACTTGGGAATTAAAGCTGCATAATATTGGTCTGTATTAGTGGTTCCACGCTCCAGGTAATCAATCAACAATATTCCTTCTGAGTCCCAAAATATTGGGGCCATAACCTTGCCAGCCGATGCCACGACACGAAACTTCTTCGGGGTCGGTGATGATGGCCGTTTCCATTGCGAAGATTGCTGTTTTGTCTCGGGATCAGAATGATGGACCCATGTTTCGTCCATTGTTACGAAACAAGAAAAAAGTTTTCAGAATCTTCTTGAAACTTGTCCAACAATATCTTCGAAATGTCAAGTCGATTTTGTTTCTGACTGTCGGTTAACATTCTCGGCACCCATCTTGCGGAGACTTTTCTCATATTCAAAGATTGTTTCAATATGGATTGAATACTTCCATATGAAATGCCCGTTTCTTGAATTAAGTATCGGATGGTAACTCTTCGATCGCTCAATACACCTTTCTCGACTTTCGCAACATTTTCTTGGGTAATTGACGTCGATAGACGGCCGCAACGATTTTCGTCTTCCGTGATCGTTCTCTCTACTCGAAATTGAGAAGCCCGCCTTGTGACAGTGGAGTACGGCGGAGCAGACTCTCCTAATGTTGCCTCCAAATCGCAATGAATCTCTTGCGTCGTTAACTTTTTTAAACAGAGGTATTTAATAACGGCTCGCACTTCGTTTTTCTCCATTTTCGAGAACACTTTCCGACATGAAGCAAACAAATGACTACATTCAGAATAAAACAAAAGTGAAACGAAGATTTTTTATTTTATTAATATTACAAATATGTATCTGAGATATGCCTGCCAGTATTTTTTTTTTACAAGGAGTATGTCGTTCTCACTACTTTTTGATCCCTCCTAGTACAAGATGTATCGTAAGTAACCTAAGACCTCAGACCCCAATTAGATACTTGCTTACTATAGCCCTTTGCACGAGACATGGGTACGGTGACGTTTGATCAAATTCCATTTCACGCATATTGTATTAAATAATATTTAAAAAAAGAAATCCAGAAAAATGAAAAGTATAAAAAGATTATAAAACCATAGAAGGTATTCTGATTTATATTTAAATCATATAATGTTTATAAATTTGCGTAATTATTTAAAAAATTTAAAGTTTTTAAAACTCTATTCATTTATTCTTTATTATACAAAGGAAATACAAATTTGTTAGCATATTTACACAAGTGATGTACAAAGGCAAACTTAACTCAATTTGAGTAATCTACCGGTTACCTTTGAGTGTGGACAGATTAGTTTTGTGGGAGTGAGGGCAATTGAACAACAAACTAATATTAACTTAAGAAATGACGAAATCACTACATATATACATTATACTTATACTACATGCTAATAAAAAAAAACATAATTTAATAACATAAATATACATACATATATATATAATATATATCAAATGGAGAGCCAAATGCTTGATTCGTAAATAAAGAATGATATTAGGGTATTTTGTTTTCTTTTTGTTTCTTAATCACTGTTAGTTAAATCGATACATTCTTCATTAAAAAATTATCTCGATACGGTACTTAATTGATTCTATTTCAAAAAAAAAGCCTTACCGTACCCGTTGCTCGTGAAAAAGACTATAAATACAAAACGAAAACGGAATTTAAAATATTTTACCCTGTTCTTAAGCACGTTTATACCCCAATTAATAATAAAACTTGCACGTGTATATGTGCATATTGAAATACGTTTTATAAATGCATTTGAAATATCCATATTGCTTTGAATCTAGAATAAATTCAGTATGTTATAGCGCGCTAAAAGAGTAACAGCATTTGTTGACAATAAAAAAAAAATGTAAGGTCTTTAAAAATTGTTGGAATCGTTAAATACCTGTCTTATCTGAAGGGCAATTCAAAACTCTCCGTAACCGGCGAGCGTGTATGAGACAAACTATGAGAGTGGAGGAAGCCAGAGAGATCTGAAAGCGTAACGAAATAGATATTTGCCGATTTAGAACAAATTACTTTCAGGTCTTGTCATCCCAAGACCTGTATCATCCCAAGGCCTTTAAAGTTTCGTCACATAGTCGACGCAGCGTAATGGGAGCGCGGCGTGGGAAATAGTAATGTACTGAAAAGTACGGGAGATGCTACACAGCGCAGCCTCGCTCGGCGCGACGGCAAACGTCACGACTGAGTGTAACCAAGCTCCCGCGCTCCGACGGTTATTTGACCGAACCTTCGTGTACCGTGATCGTGTACTAGTATTTTGTATGCAAATGGAGTATGAAGCGCTCGTAGAGCTGTGCGACCGCGGTGTTCTTACCGATCACTTAGGTTAAGCAGCGTTCGACTCGAACGGCTGGGATGGGTGACCGTTGGTAGCATTTTCATATTCAAGCGTCTACGTGCTCTATAGTCGCCAAGCCGAGTTGGGAGCCTTATAAGTGGCTTGATAAGTTCCAACAGCAGGTGGCCACAAACCTGCCTTCACCAATCCGCACTGGGTCCACGTGGTGGAGTATAACCTAAACTCTCTCACCTCGATTTGGTAGAGAACACCTTTACCTAGCAATGGGACAGTATAAGCAGATATTATTATAATTAATAGAGTACCATTTCACGAGGTTAACATGGCGAAAAGCGACCCTGCTTGAAAAATACAGGCGTGGTAGGTTTTATTTTGAGAGACACACCGTCACGCCTATATACCACATGCGGGGGTGGCAGAGATGTACTATGTACACCCACTTTTCGCCGACGATGTTAGATCCCTTGTAATGGTGGGCTATTGCCATATACCGTGCAAAATTCCAGTCTCCAGACTGACACTGGGATTTTTCAATAGAAAAACTACATTTGACCAACCTGGGATTTGAAGCCAGGACCTCGTGATCGTAAAGCACATTCACCGCAAGACCAGCGAAGCAGTTCTTATTTTGATTTATTTACCTATACGCCTGCTCGAAAACCAGAAGATAAGTAAATGGCCGTGTAAAGGTCTTTAGTACAATCAGGATGTGTGCAGTACAAATCCGGTCATTGTGGTGATCTTTGGGGGAAGTTTTTGTCCAACAGTGTATATCTTTTGGCTAATGATAAAGATATTTTATGACATACACACCACACACTCCTTACAACTAATATAGATAGAAGACATCATCATAGAAATCAATAGATCAAACCTCTCCAGATTTTTATAACGGTACCAGAAGATTCCACTTACTGGGTCAAATTATAGCCAGGTAATCGTCTAAGTACAAAAAAAAACATCAAACTCAGCCAATTAACGGATTGAAGAGGAGAAGAATCACGAACACACGCTTATTAGAATTTTGTTGTATAAAATAATTATCGACACATCTACAGATAGTCATCATCTCAGGTTGGACACAACGTTGTTTATGAGTGACTTGTGGACAATAAACCTGACACCACCTTGGAACTGCTTTTCGCCCTACCGGTAGTAAAACAAGTTACCAACTATACTCCAGTGCAACTTGTCTATCTCTTCTTTCAGTTCAACGTGCGTTATATGTCACCAGAGCCAGTTTCCGTTATTTATGGTAGCCAAATCTCTTTCCGGATATTCTTAGCACCCCTTGTCTTATTGTTGCCATGGCAGCTACCGTGGCAAGGACGAACTGGACCGCCGGGAACTAGGGGCTTGAGTTCACTGTTTTCTTTCGCCACGCTTGGAAGGCAGGTTGGCGAACGTAGTTTATTGGTCGTACAGATATCCAGGAGAACGCTGGTGCCCATTACCTAGTTTTTCCTTAGTCGCCTTGTACGACACCCTATAGGATGAGATGGGTTGGACCACTTCTAAACCATAATACTATTTAGGAATAAATTGTCCATCCAAAAAAAGAATTACAATCCATAGCTTTAGAAACGTCCGAAAATAGATGCGGCGTTTTACCAGCAAATCTATAACGGGACTAACCCGGTTTTGTCCCGTCACGCTCGGCAGCGGGACACACAAAGGGGCACTCCGCAATCACGCTGTTTGTAAATCTTTCACGTCCACACGTGAGTTGGAATATTGAGTATTGGCTCGCACGCCGGAATACTAAATAATAATCGGGCGTTCTAAATGGGATCGCGCCGGTAATGGAAATATTTGTTCGTGTTTAGCGGGGAATTATCATGTATTAAATATGGTATGTGTTGCTTAGAATGTGTAGCGGGGTGTGCTGAAAGATACTCTATGCGCATATATTGCCTATCGTTAGCTTAAAAAAAGTATCGTATTGTGCCCGGTAAATGGGATTAGGCTGGCCCCCTGTTGGGACCCACATGGAATCTAACACCGGCGGCAATAAGTGGACGTTCACAGTAGAGGTCTGTCACTCCCGTTTGGGGAATATAGGCGTAACGGTGTTTATTTTTATTTGAATATGTTGTGTTGCTTAAAACGTGTAGCGGGGTATGGTAAAAGAGTCTCTATATTTCCTATCGTTAACCGAAGTCCACCGAAGGACAAAGATTGTTACAACAACAAGCTTTGTACTTTATGTATCCAGCTTTGGTTCACGTCAACCGCCAGGTCCTCGGTCCACTTTTAGAGGGCCTGACTACACGTCGTATGTTACGTGGACGATCCACACACGCATATTGTTGCCGAAGAATTTGCCGGTCGGCCAGTGTTCACCAAATTCTCTCCTTTGGTAATTGACTTTTGAAATAAGAAACTAGGTGTCGTTGATATTGATATATATTATACGTTTCTTGTTTTACAGTTATGCAAAAAGAATAAAATCTCTACGCAAATGGTGTTACAAAAGTATTTGAAAGGTGTTTTTTTGACATAAACGCCGTCGGATCACAGACTATCTCGATTCCATTTTTTTGTTATGTGTTGTCATGCTGCTTTAGATTTTTTTACCGCGCACGAACACATATACTTTGTAACACAGAAGTACATATTCTTTCCTAGTACAACGTATACGCCATACAACAAATGATCTATTTATACACGCTTGCCGGTTACAGAGATAATTAACTTCACCATCAGATAAGAGACAGTCTATTTGATTATGGTAAGATAGTCTAGGTCTTCATGGTACTTACCTACATGTTGCCAGTTTCGCAAACAATGGTACAAAACTTGTACATCCAGGTGATTTGTCAGTATTTATTTTTTCCTCTATCATTTTCTTTATACATCCATACCACCGAGAAATGTCCTTTCTTTACACCGATTTTTTTTGCCCTACATTCTTTTTCACTATATTCGCCAAGCAGAGGTTAATGAAATGAAAAATATTTATTCAGTACAGCACACATATGAGCATCAGAAAATATATGAATAGTTACAAAAAAAGACGGAGAAACAAAATAAGTCACTATAAGCTGCTACCGCTACTTGTAACGTTTGTCTCGGTGTGAGTTGTGCTGAAAGGCATTTGACTCAGCATACAGCGGAAGGAGTAGCAGATGTCCTGTGTATTTCCACATATCCCCTACTATGTAAAGTCCTAAAAAATAGGACATAAGCCGATTGTCATTATAGAGGGCACAATTTCGTACTGCGCCCGAGAATTATTCGATAGATAAAACACACTCTTCAAACCCAAAACTTCGTAATTGTCCCACAACTGTGCCAACGACATAGTCGCTCGGTTATTATAAATATTTTACTAAATTAATTACCGTAAATAACTCGAAATTGTTCATAAATTATGAACTCACGACAATCGTAAGGGAACAGAAAGTTAAATAACAAATTGTTCAGTCGAATGTGTTTCCATCAAATAAATAAACTCGGATTCAAGTGGAAAACTTTTAGATGTAATTCTTCGACTTTGACACGAGTTTTCAGACGAAAAGTCCGAGTTTTAATTCTTAATGAGTATCCTTCGTTATGTAAGTTTACGGAGACAGCACTCCCGTTTTTTAGGATTGTGTTTTGTAGTTTAAATAGGTTTATTTAGAAATCTCGGTCGTAATTTGACTTGACTGGCGATTACGAAATCTTGGATACGAATCCTAAATCGGAAAGTATGATTTTCCTTTAGAAATATTTTCAGTAGCAGTCTGGAGTCTGGGATTGTGGCAGGCGTAATGGTAATTGCGCTTGCTCCATATTACATTTTAACCTAACATTGTTGGAGACAAGTGGGAGTACTTAGTATGCCACGCCACTCCCCATCATCATCATTAGTTTTAACCTGCTGCAGGCGGAAGCATAAACCCGTTTGTGCCATTCTTTGCGGTCCTGTGCCAATCTCGCCCAGTACTTCATCCATTTGTAGATATATCATTTACTTATCAAGCTAATAGTCTGCCCGCTTGATTTTTATTATTTCTATGCCAGAATATAGGCGTGAATATAGCTTTCATTTTGTTTAGTACTTATAAATTGACATATTTATAACATCCGTTTTGTGAGTCAAAAACAAAGACAGTAATATGGAGGTCTTCCTAGGGTTGCCTACTTTTTTATATCAAGTAAATTAGTTTGCAGGTTTTTATCAACCGCAGGATCCAATTGGGTTGGGCAGCATTTGGCAAACTACGTCACGTTTTCGCTTCGCCTATACCGCAATGCCTGAAGACTAAAGTCTTTAACCAATGCGTTCTACCTGTTATGACTTACGGGGCCGAGACGTGGACACTCACAGTGGGACTAGTTCAAAAATTCAAAGTCGCACAGCGGGCTGTGGAGCGAGCTGTGCTCGATGTCTCTTTGAAGGATAAAATTCGTAACGAGGTAATCCGACAAAGAACCAAAGTTACCGACATAGCTCGCAGACTCAGTAAGCTAAAGTGGTAATGGGCTGGTCACACCTGCCGAAGGACCGACGGCCGATGGAGCAAGCGTGTCCTAGAGTGGAGACCGCGACTTGGTAAGCGTAAGGTAGGACGGCCCCCAGCTAGAGGGACCGACGACCTCAAAAAAGTCGCTGGGACAGACTGAATGCGGAAGGCGGAGGACCGTGTGCAATGGCGCTTGTTGGGAGAGGCCTATGTCCAGCAGTGGACTACGATAGGCTGATTGATTGATTGATTGATTGATATCTGAAAAAATAAAGTTCGTAAACACAAATTAAACAAACAAAATGTATGTATATGGTAGTATCCAGCCGCAGGTCGAGGGTCGGGTTTTGCCCGAAGCCGAAGTGGAAACCGAAGGTTTAATAACCCTAAGAAATTTGACTGTTAGCGCGATCATTAAAATTACCTACGACTGGCTCAAAAAAAAACACTAAAATAATACGAGTATTATTTGTTTAGTTAAAAGCATTTGTAAGTCGTAATAGATCGTTCAAATCCGGTGCTTGCTGGAAACCTTCAGCCCATTTTGGCCGAATCTGAAGGATTCGCCAAAGGTTGTATTTTTGTGTTTGTTGGAAAAGTTTGTCTCCGTAACCGGCGAGCGTGTATGAGACGAACTATGAGAGTCGAGGAAGCCAGAGAGGTATGTAAGGAAAGAACCTGTTGGAACTCTGTACTCTCTGCCTACCCCGCAAGGGATCGGGCGTGAGGTTATAGATAGATAGATAGGTTGTATTTTTGGCCGAAGACATTAATAATAGATTAAATATACTACTTTACTTTATTATAAGTTTTATTTTGCTAATTTGAACCCCTGATGAGTCATTTTGGTGAATCAAATTCAATTCAAAATGGTGGTGTAGCCCACACCACCATTTTGAACACAAAGAACAGAAAGAATGTCGAAAAAAAGGCCAAATAGACCGTGTCTTATCTGAAGGACAAGTAGTCCTCGTAACCGGGGAGCGTGTATGAGACGAACTATGAGAATGGAGGAAGCCAGGGAGGTATATAAGGAAAGAACCTGTTGGAACTCTGTACTCTCTGCCTGCCCCGCAAGGGATCTGGCGTGATGATATTCATAGAGAGATATCATCACCAGCATTATGTAGATATAGGTTATTGCATACATCTGCCCTAAACATAGGGAAATTAGGCTTGACTGTATTCTCTTTTAGTACGGAAAAACAGACACATGTAGCAATTAACGTACCACCAAATATGTAGCACCTATTTTGCCGGTCCAAAATATAGACAGTAATATAACTATCTTATATTGCATGTGAGACATGTGTCTGTTTATCCGGACCTATCGGTCCCCGCAGCTAAATCCTCAACGAAATTGTCCTGAAATAAATAAGGGTGACCGGCTCGGATCGCAGTTGGATTCGTTGCTAATTGATTAATCGTCGGCTGTGACATGTCACCCACACCGCGGTCGCCCGCAGCTTCCGAAGTTTTACTTCACTGTGGGCAACTAATGTGTGAATTGCTTATTTAAAACGAATATGGCCCTTGTTTTGTTAATAAAAATAAATTAGTCTATATGTATTTAGCGCAGTGGTTAAGAGCTTAAGCCGCTCCACCCACTGTGTCTAATAGTCGCGGGTTCGATTCCCGCACGGGGCAAATCTTTGTGTGATCCACATGTATTTTTTCCGGTCTGGGTATTTGTGTATGTGAATTTTCATGTTTGTAAACGCACCCACGATACAGGAATAAATCCTAGTGTGGGGCTACGTTGTATTAAAAGAAAAAATAATAATAACGTCATCAAATATATATTTGATGACAACGATGATAATGAAAATAATGAAGTACCCCACCCTAGATAGTAAAGCGGTGGATACTTTTCATACCGTTTTGAGAGAAGTCGAAAAGGCACGTTGTATCACTTTGTTACAATAACCTTCACTCATGCACATATAAGAACACATAATGGTTAATATTCCACCAACATTACACATTATTAGTCGAAATAACACAAGTTTTGTAAATTAAAACAAATTGACGCCATCACTCTTCGACTTCCCGCCAAAACTCCCTTTTGTGGCGTTTATATATTCGAGTTACTAAAATGACGCTTATTTTGTTACTTATTACTGGTTGCCCTCTAAGAAATAAGGTCCTTCCAAAATGTCCTGAAACTGGTTTAGTGGGTCCATCCAACAGATTTTCCGTTGAAGTCAAAATGCTTGAACATACAAATGTTAACGTATTGTGAGAAGAACATAATACGGTATTGAAAAATAAAAACATTTTTTTCATCCCAATCGAAACTTAACAGCCTCTAAGATGGAGCAGACCTCGTGAAAAACTCTCATAGAGACTAAAATATAAAATATTGCATTCCAAAATATTTCATACGTGAAAGGGTGGCTCCGAATATTTTTATTTCACCAACTGCTGGAATCCATTGGAATGCTATGACGGCGGATGGCGCGTACGATCCCTCCAAATGAAATTTTATTCCCCGTACTGTCAGCCAGTGATGGGCAAATATAATCAGATTAAAATTTACGGTTGCATTTTGTAATATTCAATCATAATTGAAGATTAAATGTGTAATCGTTGAAGATTACAAAACATAATTTTAATCGTCAATCATTAATACACCATCACGCCTATATTCCCCAAGCGGGGGTGGGTAATCATTAATCTGATTACATTTTACGCATCTCATACTTTGGCTTGTATGCGTTTTTGAATAAGGATCGGAAGATTATCCACATCGATTAGGGCATAAAGGAGCATATAGGTTTATCAGTAGAATCAGTGTATTTTCAAAGCCATTCTCAGTGGAAGTCGCAAGAAAATCTGTGTAGAAGAGATTAGGACAGTAGGTGGAGGATAAAAATCACTTTAACCCTCGGCTGGTTAAGGCCTTCTTTTATGAATAATTGAAAGAGAAGGTAAAAATTGGAGAAATAGAATAATTAAGATGGTAAAGGCAGGTTTTGCTGCTGGTACTTATCAAGCCACCCATAAGGCTTCCAACTTAGATAAACGACTATCATATGATATGATGACTAGGACCAATGGTTTAACGAATCTTCCAAGGCACGGATTCAGTAAGGATGGGAAATACACCGCCAACATAGAGAGAAGAGTGAGTGCAGGGAACAGACGGAATGGTGCGATGGGAAAGCTACTTGGAAGCCGGCACTTAAGCCAAAAGGCGCAGCTGGCCATATAAAACGGAGTGCTTGACCCAACGCTGTTATATGGCAGCGAGAGCTGGGTATGTAAGAAGGAGAATAAAAGTAGGATAAATGCGGTGGAAATGCAAGCTTTGCGGAAGATGTGCAGAGTGAAGCTAACTGACCATATTCCAAAGAGCGTAGTAAAAAAGCGAGTAGGTATAAAATATAGTATCGGTGTAAAGATGAAAAAGGGTATGCTTCGTTGGTTCGGGCATATTGAAAGAATGTGAGAAAAAAGAATGACAAAACAGATATACAATACGAAAGTGGAAGGATGTAAGTACCGGGGAAGACCTTTTTTTTCGTGGAAAATCCTGCTTAGGACTTCCGCGAGCCTCGGGGGACGCTCGCGGGTCGTGTCGGATTCCTACCGACTAAAAACCCCAGGGCGGCCGACATCAGCACTTTGGAGGGGCTTTGGGATCTCCTTATTAAACGCACCGATGCCCCTCTTGTGCCGCGCTCTGAAAAACCCAGCTTAGGGGGGATACTTAATGACACCCTCCCCCCGCACCAACGCGGTGCTCACGACGACGTGGGCCATACCACGCCGCCGTCCTCCTCGGGGTCGCTCGTGAAGGACGCTCAAGGCCCCCGAACGGGGAAGACCTAGACTATCTTACCATGACCAAATAGACCGAGTGTTATCTGAAGGATAAGTCAAGAGTCTCCGTAATCGGCGAGCGTGTTTGAAACGAACTATGAGAGTGGAGAAAGCCAGAGAGGTATGTAAGGAAAGAACCTGTTGGAACTCTGTACTCTCTGCCTACCCTGCAAAGGATCTGGCGTGATGACGTGTTGTTGTGTTTTTGTCCAAGACACGGAAATACACGTGAATGCTACAGATGGTTCCGTATGAGTCCAACGGCTAAACGTGACTTCTGGAGCACGGATACCATCAAATATGGAAATACTACACAGATTTCCCATCTCAGATAGATCCAGCCGTATGATGCTTTACCTAGATGATAACAGTTATCATCAAGATAAACCATACTTACAACGAGCAGCACGGTATCACAGCACTACGAACGTGTTGATAATTCCTATTTGAAGAGCCACCTACGACTAGTTTAGTAACTTTAGTTATCAATATCATCTTTCCAAGAATGGAAAGATGATATTGATAACTAAAGTTGTCTAAATATCATGTCTTTACACCGTAAAGCTCATATTCCCCTAGCGATGTGGCAGAGATGTATTGTGTATACACACTTTTCGCCGACGATGTTGGGTTCTATGTAATAGGGGGCAAGCGTATTGCCATTATACCAGAAACAATATAAGACTACAGACTGATACTGGAGATGTTTCCATCGAAAAGAACAAATTGTTTTAGACTTATGATTCGAAGCCAAGAACTTGTCATCGCTACGTGGATGGTTCGCTACTAGACAACGAGGAAGTTGATATATTATTTTTGTCACATATAACTTCCTGTGTCAAAACTTAAGTGGCAAAGCGCATAAAGTTTCAAGTCGTCGAGTCGTGGAGTCTACAAACATTCGAGTAGACAGTTCGTTACATTTGCCTCCGCCGCAAAACCAAACTGCCTGGAACTTCGACAAAACTTCGATCCGAAGACATGACTAGAGTAACGAATTCACAAAGAAATATATAATACGAGTAGTCTAGTACCTATTTTGATCTTATAATATTTTTTTCAAATGGAAGAAATCCTGCATAGGGCTTTAGCTATGGAGAAGTTTTGCGGATTTCTATCGACTATATTAATAATGTAATAAACCCGCCTATATTGACCCAATGCTGAGCAAAGGCCTTCTTCCATAAAACGAGGTGAGAGAGATTTCTATCAACTGATGAACAATGATCCTGCATGCCCAAAAGTTTTTCTAAGGTTAATATTATTTATTTATATTATTTAAATAATTCATCCTATACTGTTTCACTGCTGCAACAAGCCTTCTCTCACAAATCGAGGTGACAGAATGGCCATATAATAATGGGTAATACACCATGCGAATCCAGCACAGCCTGGTCGCTACGTATATAGTAAGCATATTCTTATTTGCCGCTAAAGCAACTTACATATATACCTTCCTTCTTTTCATCTAAGGTAAATAATACTTTCTCAGAGTTATGGTATAAATAAACCTATAGTCACAGACATTCCCACCAAATCCATGGGCGAAATAAATTAATACGAAGCACTTACAAATGGCCACGCTAAATTATTAAATAGGGTATATTTATCGGGACGTCCAAAGGGAAATTCTGGGAGGGTTACTAAAAGAAAATAATAACCGTTGCTACACAAAAGCAATCGTATTTATTCCGGTATTATGTCTAAATAAATATATACGAATAAGTTGTGGGGTTGCAGTTAAACTGTAACCTTTGGGCAAATGGATAATAACCATAAATGAACTCGATGTTTGGGAAGAGCGAAGCAAGCTTTGTGAACTTTTGTGGAGCCGCAGTGGATATGTTACAGCTGATGACAATGATATCTAATATGAAACGTAATAATCAATAAATATTCAGGGATAGTCTATTACAATGAAACTTTGTCAACGAACCATCACCATTTTTAGTTTTAGTTGTGATTTCAATCTATCATAAGTGTAATATTAAAGCGACAGTATTTATAAAGTCATCAAATGGACATTGTCGAAAATTGCCCCAAAACCAACAAACATTGACCCATACCATCAATATTTATCTATTTTATTAAAATAATGGCAAATATCCGTATCTAAAGGACAATTTTCAATCTAAAACGAATATTTTAAAGTATTGTAAGTACCTATATCGAATTGACTCTGTAAGAAGTAGAAGCCGTACCTTTTAGCTATCTAGAATGCTTGTCTTGTTAGACTAAATACTTATATAGATAGTTCCTTAATGTGTCGATAGGTATCTATCAAAATATAATTAATCTTTAAATCCGCTTAATATATTTTTGACTACATAATATAACCTCATATGTATTAATAGCTACTAAATTATAACCTCAAAATCTAAGACCTTTTGTGCAATATTGCGTTTCTCCCGCTTGTCTGTTTAATAATAATGCGTTACAAGAATTTATGGATGATTTGAAATCTTACAAGTATTTTTTCATAGCTGTTGGTTCTGGGGCAAATCATGTTTGGGCGCAGAAAAAAGTCCTTTACAATAATACTTTTGCCACCTACGCTTGAATAAAATGATCAAAATAATGGTGAGAATCAATGCAAATTACTGTAAAATTAATTTTAATCATAATAATAGACAGTAGAAGTCGTATAGCCGCGTTGGAGTGATAGTAATTTTTAGTATTTACTATCTAGAAATTTGCATGCACATGCATGTCAGCGACGCGTTCAAAACACACTTAGTTTAAATTACCTATTTGCATTTAGTTTGTCCTTTGAAGCGACATAATCGATATTTGAGTAATCGGTTTGGCTCTATAATGTAATACCTAGTTTAATTTACTTTTATATTTTGACGGAACTATTATGAAAACAGCATTGAGATAGGACTTCGGGGTTTTTTTGGCGGGAAGTCGAAGAGTGATGTTGTCAATTTGTTTTAATTTCCAAACTTGTGTTATTTCGACTAATAATGTGTAATGTTGGTGGAATATTAACCATTATGTGTTCTTATATGTGCATTAGTGAAGGTAATTGTAACAAAGTGATAAAACGTGCCTTTTCGACTTTCCCCAAAACGGCCGTCGCAATTGGTATGTAAAGTATCCACCACTTTCCAGGGTGGGGTACATCATTAATTTCATTATCATCGTTGTCATCAAGTTCATCGGGGAGTTGAATTAATTTAAACAAACACGATTATATATCTCACTGGACATCGGCAAAATACACTTAAAATTAGTGTCAAGCCATAACTTAAAGAAAAAGAAGAAGAAGAGATAGGACTTCAAGGCATAAAGGGATTATAAACTCAGTTTAGATGTTCACTTTTTCTGGACATTTGGTACCATTTAGGTAACCATTCTTAAATCTTTATGTTTCTACATGGTTCGTATTTCCTTTGTATTCAAAATATTATGGCTTGTCATTTTAACGTAGGCTCCATGCAAATTTATCGATTAATATATTTTTTTCTAGTGACTGTGTTCTCGGAGACTGTTTATTTGTTTTCTATCTATCTATATCATCACGCCACATCCCTTTCGGGGTAGGCAGAGAGTACAGAGTTACAACAGCTTCCTTCGTTACATATGTCTCTGGCTACAATTAATTTTTGTTTTCAATTAATAAAAATATATATAATTAAAATACTTGCGGAAATATGGTGCCACACAACTAAAATAACGTGCTTTATCATCATCATCATCATCTCAGCCTATACTTGTCCACTGCTGAACATAGGCCTCCCCAATCGCTTTCCAGCGTAACCGGTCCGATGCCACCTGCATCCAACGACTTCCTGCGATTTTCACAAGATCGTCGGTCCATCTGGCAGGCGGTCGTCCCACGCTGCGCTTGCCAATACGTGGTCTCCACTCTAGAATCTTTCTGCCCCAACGCCCGTCCGATCTACGCGCTATGTGGCCCGCCCATTGCCACTTCAGCTTGCTAATCTTAACGGCTGTGTCGGTGACCTTGGTTCTTCTACGAATCTCCTCATTCCTGATTCGATCGCGTAGAGAAACGCCGAGCATAGCTCTCTCCATAGCTCGCTGAGCAACTCTGAGCTTTTTTATAAGACCTATTGTAAGAGACCACGTCTCTGATCCATATATCATCACTGGTAACACACATTGACTAAAAACTTTAGTCTTAAGGCACTGAGGTATTTTGGATGAGAAGATGTTGCGCAGTTTCCCGAACGCTGCCCAGCCGAGTTGGATTCGTCGATTGACCTCTCTCTCAAAGTTGGACCTACCTAACCGGACTAACTGTCCCAGGTAAATGTATTCGTCGACAACTTCAAGAGTAGAGTTCCCAACGGTGAGTGCGGTGGGTACGACATGGACGTTAGACATTATTTTCGTTTTGTCCATGTTCATTTTAAGACCCACTTGTTGAGATACTCTGTTGAGGTCACCGAGCATTCGTCCTAGATCTTCCAGCGCTACGACCACAATGTCGTCGGCAAATCGAAGGTGAGTGATGTATTCGCCATTGATGTTGATGCCAAGTCCTTGCCATTCCAAGAGCTTGAAGGCGTCCTCTAAGGTGGCCGTAAACAGTTTCGGAGAAATGACGTCTCCCTGCCTTACTCCTCTTTTTATGGGGATCGCCTTCGTGCACTGCCTCTGTACTCGGACTGACATGGTGGCGTTATTATACAAGCACTTCAACACTTCAATGTACCGATAGTCAATGCGGCATCGCTGGAGAGATCTAAGAACCGCCCAAGTCTCGATCGAATCGAAGGCTTTCTCATAGTCCACAAACGACAAGCATAGTGGCCGATTATACTCCTCGGTCTTCTGTATAATCTGCCGCAGCGTATGTGTGTGGCCTATGGTACTGAAGCCTTTCCGGAAACCGGCTTGTTCGGGAGGCTGGAAGTCATCAAGCCTGCGTTCGAGACGATTCGTGATGACTCTCGAAAACAACTTATAAACATGGCTCAGCAGTGTGATGGGCCTATTATTCTTCAGTAAAGTGTTATCACCTTTCTTGAAAAAGAGTACCACCACACCCCTGTTCCACGCTTCCGGCGTTTTTCCTTCGAGCAAGACGGAATTAAACAGCCTCTGAAGGACTTTAAGTACCGGCGATTCGCCCGCTTTCAGAAGCTCTGCGGTAATTCCGTCTTCACCCGGCGCTTTGTTGTTTTTAAGTTGTTTGAGAGCCATCCTAATTTCGTACAGGCTGATGTCCGGGATATCTTCAGTGTAGTGTCGGGTTAGCTTGGCTCTTGGGTCTTTTACCAAATCAACAACAGGTTCAGCTACTGAGGTATACCTATAGAACCTCTCTATCTCCCTGAGCACCTATGACCTATTCGACGTTACGTTTCCGTCCTCCGTCTTCAGCTTCGTCAACTGGCTTTGCCCAATAGACGCGTCTCTTGCAAACTCTTTGGAGCCCTTGTTCTGCTCTATGGTCTCTTCAATACGTTTTGTATTGAAGGACCGTAAATCGTGTCGCAAGGACTTCAATATCTGTCCATTGAGCTGCCTATAGGACTTAGCATCATCGGAGGTTTGGAGTGTCATGGTACGTCGCTCAGCCATAAGGTTTCGGGTGTAGTTGGATAGTTTTTGAGGCCTATTTTTACGGTGGGGCTTAAAATGCTTGGACCCGACCGTATGGACAGTCTCAACCAACCTATTGTTGATTTCGTCCACTGATGCGTGCTTTATATTGGAAGGCAAATCTTATAGGTCTAAAAAAGCAGATGAGGCTAATAATTTGTAAGCTTCGACCGGTGACTTGGTTTTTGCTGTATCATGGTAAAGATAAAATGTTTTTTCTAAAAAAGTGTGTGACTAGTTAGAAGATGCAAATAACTACACCAGATTGGGTGTTTTCCTTGAGCATAAATTATTAGGTTCAGATAAAATCGTATTCCCAAGGAGAGTAGTCATAATGATGGGAAAAGAGCATTGTCGAAAATTGCCCCAGAACCAACAAACATTTGACTATTACATACCATCATTATTCATTTATTTTATTAAAGTAATCGCAAATATCCGTATCTAACGGACAATTTGCAATCTAAAACGAATATTTCAAAGTATTGTAAGTACTTACATCGAAGTGAATCACATCGACATCAAGACATCTTTACTGAATGCCAACATTGTCATCGAATTACGGTTAGAGATGTCAATCATACCTATCGATTATATTCAGTTGATTACATTCAATTTGTTTGTTACTAATCGATTTGATTGTTGCTAATACATTTTTTACATTAAAAGTTGGTTATCCATAAAGTACGTTAGAATACGTTGCGCAAGAAAAAAGAACACAGTTATCCTGAATATATAGTATAAATAACCATTATCCCCTTTTTCGGACGGCCGCAGTTTCAACAAGCGGTGCTGAGACGCTTTAAGCGCTTTTGTTTCAATTTAGCGATTTATGAACGTGCATTGAAAAAACATTTGTGCGAACGAGGGGTTACAGGCTTTGTAATAGTAACTTGGTCAATTTTTAAGGTTCGTAAAAATCTAATTATTTAAATAACTAACCGACATTTTTTCTATATCAAAGATGCATATAAATAGAGATCACAATCCAATTCAATATTTACATTATTTATTACAACAATGGATAGAATCAATTTTCGTTCGTACGATATTACCAATTCCGTCTTATATTCTACTAGAGTAAAGACTCCCTAATTAAATTATGTTTCACAATACAATTTAATGTTTACATTATTTATTTATGACACTAGATAAAATTAATTTTCGTATAAACAATTGATATTATCGATTTTATTAATCTTAGAATCCAGTCGCATAGACATCCCTGTATTGCACATCCCTAATTCTTACTTCGATCACTCAGTCCTTCCCTTCGATATTCATATTTTCGTTGTTTTATTCTTGTTATTTTTTTTACTAGTCGACTATTATAACGGACTATAAACATCTTCTCGCTATTATTTGTGGATTTTAGGAAATGCTTCAACCTAAAATTGGGGGATTGGGAACAGAAAACGGATTTGTGCATGCCAAATGAAAAGTGTACCTATTTTGCATCATTTGTAGCTTGATTTTTTTACGTTTATATCAACTGGAGGTTTCGGACATATAAATCTATCTTTTTTACTTATTTTAATAAAACAACCAAATAACATGTATTTTTGAAAACATTATTATTTTTTAATTACCTATATACATATAGCGGGTCATGTCCAAGAGCGTACTCGTCGCGACCCCTGCCAGTCATATGGCTGCATTCTTGGACCAAAAAGGTACCGCAGTGCGTGCTACAGCGTCCCCCCAAGGTGCCCGTACCGGCCCGCCCCCGTCGGTAAAAATACAGGTGGAAGCCGCTATGGGGGCCGCTACCTATCACGCCGGGCCCGAGCTGGCGAGTCCGTGGGGTGCAGAGTGCCGAATAGGCACATGGAACGTAAGAGGTGGTATGGAAGATTAGATGCATGAGGTGATTGATGTAATAAAAGAGAGACGCCTGGATTCTCTGTGTGTAAGGGAAACGGTGGAAAAAACCGGAGAAGAGAAGGAGCAGTGAAACCTTACACCGATACTATCATTCAAACCTACTCGCTTTTTTACTACGCTGTTGCGAATACGGTCGGTCAGCTTCACTCCGCACATCTTTCGCAGAGCTCCCATTTCGACCGCATTTATCCTACTTTCATTCTCCTTCTTACATACCCAGCTCTCGCTGCCATATAACAGCATTGGGACAAGCTTTCCGTTAGGTATGGCCAGCTGCGTCTTTTGGCTTAAGTGCCGGCTTCCAAGTAGCCTTCCCATCGCACCATTCACTCTGTTTCCTGCACTCACTGGTCTCTCTATGTCAGCGGTGTATTTCACAAACTCATTCTCTTGCTCCAGCATATCGTTACCAACCACAATCCTAGCATTCGTTCTGAATCCATAATCTTGGTTTTCTTTACATTCAACTGTAAGCCATTGTTCATGCAATTGTCTTTCATAAATGTGACTAGTGTTTGCAGATCAGTGGCCGTTGGCGCTATTAAAACCGCTTCATCTGCATATAGTAGATGGTTTACCACTAGGTCACCCATTTTTACACCATTCATCGCTTTCAGTCTTTGAAGACTTTTATCCGAATATATTATAAACAGTCTAGCGGATAACACGCAACTCTGCTTTACGACTATTTCAACCACAAACCAGGGTGACATGTTACCGCCCACGCATGCCTTGCTGTTCACATAGGTGGACTGAATGGCACGCAACAGATTGCCATTTATACCATACTCTGGTAAAATGCCCCAAGGTCTCTTTCACAAAACTTTGTCAAAGGCCTTCTCCAGATCCACAAAACCGCAGAAAACCTTTCGGCCCACTGCCAGATGCTTCTCTACGATGTTGCGGAGGAAGAAAACTTGATCCGAACATCCTCTACCGGATCTGAAACCCCCTTGTGCCTCGCACAACAATCCACCGGACTTCTCATGCATTCTCCGTTCAATAATTTTACCGTACACCTTGGCTGCCAAACTAATCAAACTGATAGCTCTGTAATTGGCGCTGTCATATTGAGAGCCCTTGTCTTTATACAAGTGTACTATGACTGCGCGGCGCCAATCTGTAGGGACCTTCAGCAAAGGTTTGTAAGGACCCGAAAGACGCAAGTTCCGCCAGATTTGATCATCTCGGCAGATATCATGTCTACTCCCGCAGCTTTAAAATTTTTCATACTTCCTATCGCCCATTCAACTTTTTCCATAGTGATGTCCTCTGTTGATTCTGGTACCGCAAAGTGGCGGTATCCGGGCGTTCGCCATACATTTGTCCAAAATATTCACTCCACCAGTTTAACACAGCTTGTGTGTCTACAAGAATGTGACCATTCTTAGATTTTATCCTTTCCATTTTGGATCCTGACAAATCATCTTTCTCACCTAGCTCCAAAAGAGTTTAGTGTTGTTCCCTAAAGTTCGTCGCCAGCCTCTCCTCAATCACACTGGCTCTTTTACGCTTTTCTTTTACTAAAGTTTTAGTGATATTCTTGCATTGCCGGTATATTTCTTTCTTGATCTCTGTCATACTGGCATTCAAATTCAAAGAAGAAACATAGTCCTGCCACGCTTTCTTCTTACTTTCTTCAGAGCTTTGTTATTCCGCACCCCACCATGCATCACCTTTTGCTGCACTATGCTTCTTTGAGCAACCACATACTTCTTTCGCGATTCATCTATATTTGAGTCCAAAAAACCTGCTGTCAAAAGATTGTCCCGGATTCTGTCTTCATAAATTCTCCTCACGCTCTCATCTTGCAACTTTTCAACCTTTATTCTTTCAAGGTCTCCGAAAGAAATACGCTCTCGCCAGTGCCTCCACTTCCTGAACAAACGATACCTATATACGCACGCGTATCTTGAAGTTTACTTTGGAGAAGGTTATCTACCAGGATCAAATCTATCATGCTTTTTTGTTTATTTGTTCTCCACGTATACATGTGAATGTCCTTATGTTGAAATATCGTTTTAGACACAAGGAGACCCCTTTCCAAAGATACATCTACAATGAGCTAACCTGCATCGTTCACTCTCTTATCACGGACGGCATAAGGACCCAGAGCAGCGTCGTAAGTTTACCGCCTGATTCCTACTCATACCACACAAAACCACCTTTTCGTTCGCGTCAGCCAGATCCAGAACTTCCCTGACATTATCCAAAAATTTCCAAGGTCCTGGCTTACAGTGTTGACGAGCTTAAAGGAGCATATGCTATGACCAAAAATACTGTATTGACACCCAGTTTTAAACGGACCCAGAGAAGTTTCATCGTACAGGCCATAGTCTCTCACTCCAAAGGCCAGGCGACGGGATAGCAAGATACAACCCCCATGCTAGCACGATTGCTCGGTGGGGTACCGACCCCAGACCACAGAGCCATCGTGCCATCAGGAAGATCACAAGATGAGAGCCCTTTCTCATCTTGTGATCTTCCTTTCCTTTCATATGCTCCGTTGGTTTGGGAACAGAAAGAATGTCAGTAGAATGAATGACAAAAAAGATATACTATGCGAAAGTGGAATGATGTGACCAAATATACGGAGTCGATAAGACTCGGAAGGACAAGTCAAGAGTCTACGTAACCGGCGAGCGTGTATGAGACGACCTATGAGAGTGGAAGAAGCCAGAGAGTTATATAAGAAAAGAACCTGTTGGAACTCTGTACTCTCTACCTACCCCGCAAAGGATCTGGCGTGATGGTATAGATAGATAGATAGAATTACCTATAGCTATTGTAACATAACAATTGTGAGAGATATGTGTATCAGAAATAAACGTTTATTTTTGCAGGTTATTGTTATGTTAATCCTTAACCCAAGAGATTACTTATACTTCAGTTATAAGCATTGCTAGTAAAAACTGTGTGCTCTGCAGTAGAATATTGGAATCTCTAAACAGATTTCATTGATGTGAAATATTTTTCATCATGTTAATATCAGAAATATTATTTTGAAAAACCTACACCCTACACCGTTGGCAGTACAGTAATTGAAATATACTATTGATAGTTAATACTGTGATTGCTGAAATTAAATAGTTATTTTTCTTTCATATCTATCCATCTATATCATCACTCCAAAGGCAGAGAGTACAGATGATTGCACATATATTGTCCTTACTCCAGCAACAATTAATCAAATATTGTTACTACAAGGAAAAATAGCCATAGAACTTATTTTGTTTATATAACAGTAGATATGAAATCTATATCAACAGTGCAGGTGTTATTGAAGCAACACCATTTGTTGTTATTGTTTGGTGTCTGAGCCATAGAAGATATCAAAATATTGAACACGTTAGTCGATGTTTTGATAAAATTCAACTTGCGAATGATAAAGCCGATATACTATTACTTTATTCTTAATAAAATCTGTTTTTATATTATTTCTAGGTCCTAGGTTCAAATCCCAGGTCGGACAAATGTAGTTTTTTTACGAAAACTTTCCAGTATGAGTCCGGAGTCTAGAATTATGCCTGGTATATGTCAATAGGCTCGCCCCTTATTACATGGGACCTAACATCGTCGGCAAAACGTAAGTGTACTCAGTACACCTCTGCTACCTCCGTTTAGGGAATATAAGCGTGACGATATCTTAAATGAATTCCAAAAAACAATAATCTATACTTTACTTTTCTACTCCCTAAAACATCAGTAAATCAGTAGGAATTGATTCTGTAAAAAGTAGTAGGCGTACCTATTAGCAATCTAGATTACTTGTCTTATTAGACTTAATACTTATATAAGATAGTTCCTTAGTATATCAATAAGCATCTATAAAAATATAATTATTGTTTAAATCCACTTAGTATATTTCTGACTACACAATATAACCTCTAAATCTAATACTTTTTGTGCAATATTGCGATTCCCCCGCTTGTCCGTTCACTAATGAATCCTTTTAGAGAATTTATGGTTGATTTAAAATCATACAAGTATTTTTTCATTGCTGTTGGTTCTGGGGTAAATCATGTATGGGCGCAGAATAATTTCCTATACATCGATAGCGATAGCATTTTTGAAAATTGGTGATTATATAATTGTTAACGCATAGTTGTTTGTTTAAATATGCCCACAGATACTGCAGCCTAAATGAATAGGGTTTTTATGCAATACCAAGAGCACATTAGAATTGAACTCAATACGAGCCATGCCTTTTAAGTTTTGTCTTTTGAGGAAAAAACACAACTAGAACCTTATAGTACTTTTAATTGTTTTTCAAAGTATTCACCACGTAGCTTAATACACTTTTCCATTCGCTCATACCAGTTATTATAACATTTATTCCACTCTAAAGTGGGGGTGTTCAAAATGGCTGACTTGAAAGCGTCGACTGCTTCTTCACCGGACTGGAACCTTTGACCACGAAGACTTTTCTTAATTTTAGGAAATGTAAAGAAATCGTTACGGCTTAGGTCAGGACTGTATGGCGGATGGTCAAGAATTTCTACTTTTTCCTGCTTCAAATACTCAATCGTTTGCCGAGCGCTGTGTGAGCTTGCCTTGTCGTGGTGCAGGATGATGCGTCGCTTTGTGTTAGATTTTCGAAGTTCGGCGATGACTTGTGGTAAACAAACTGTGGTATACCACTGTGCGTTAACCGTTCTACGATCTTCAAGTGCAATAGTCGCAACATGGCCGGTTTTTCCAACGAACGTGGCCACCATCTTCTTTGAAGTGCTTCGAGAACGAACAACTTTAGTCGGCTTTGGCTCGTCTTAAAAGACCCAGATTGTAGATTGTTGTTTGGAATCAGGATCGTAGTCATAGATCCAAGATTCGTCACCACTGATGATGTCGTAGACGTGATTTGTCTCTCCTCGGTTGAACCTTTGCAGAGTTTCCTTACACCATCTGACGCGGGCCGCCTTGTGATCGGCGGAAAGGAGATGCGGTATCCAACGGAAAACTAGCTTTCTCACTACAAAAGCGCTTCATGCAAGATCTTCTGAATGGTTGTCCCTGAGATGCCTAATAGAGCTTCTATCTCTCGATACGTCACATGACGATCTTCGAGAATTAGTTGTCTCACATCAATGATGGTATCTTCAGTGAAGGCGGATTTTGGGCGTCCTTCGCGAGATTTGTCACTAACACTAGTATGTCCACGCTGGAATTCTAAATACCAGCATTCGAGAGTCCGCAGACATGGGGCTTCATCACTGAACACAGATGTTAGCTCTTCAAAACACTGAAGCCGTGTCAGGCCTCTTCTAAAGTTGTAGAAAATTATTGCACGAACATTTTCCTTAGAAAGATTCATTTTCGTACGTAACCTGACAGATTCCAATCGACGCTATGACTAAACAATAGCATTAATCCTAATACTTTTAACTGTTTTGAGATTCAAAATTTAAACACATTCGAATATAGAACAGTTCCAAATTCAAAATTGCCGGGAAATATGGAAACAACAGAACTTAAAAGGCATGCCTAGTATAGTCGCATCTTTTCAAAACATTTTACAAAAGAGTGCTTCGATGTTGGACAGAAATAGCGAATGTTACCAGTAGCAGTTTCAATATCAAATTAACTTCAAAGTGTTCTCTTTTAAATTAATTATATTTTATGCAATAGGTTTATTCTTAAATATTTTTTTCGTGCTTTTATTGAAATAAATAAAAACGTTATAAAAATTTAATTTTCATTTTTATTCTACAAATTAAAAGTAAATTTCAACATTGTTCAGATTTTCAATAGCTACAGAGAATTGCTGTTATTGATTAATACAAAACTTAAGTAAGTTACGCATCTATAATACGCAGTATGAGATGCAGCGATATTTTGTATAGTAAAAAATATTGAATTTTCGGCTCATAAATAAAATGATTTTATCGATAAAGCTTTCGTAGTTGTATGGAAAAACACTAGTAGATATTCTATTTCACGATGAAGGTTTAGCCTTGGTTGTAGTAGTGACATGGACAGCCAGGTGCGTTTGGTTGTGTAAACTGAAGGAGCGTTAGCAAAGAAATCTTAAACGCATTTTAAATTAAGATTTAAGATTTTTTTATATTTTTTATTAATAAATGATTATTTAGCACTTAAAATGTAATTTTTTTATGTAAAGTGAATTAAATATAATAAGTTACTAGAAACACTTAGATGGTCATACATTTTTATTTAGAAAAAGGAACAAAACAAAATACAAAGTTGGTATAATTAGCTATGTATATTTAATCACTGTCAGATACATAATATTCGGATTCTGATTCGCTGTCATCGGAATCATTTTGCAGATCAATCACAAACTCAAAGTCCAGGTCAACATATTTCAATTCCTTTTTAATTTTTTCAACATGACTACACGTTTTATGCCATGTTTCGTTGGTAACTTTGTTTAAGCTATCATTGATAAGTTTTTCGATATAGGTCATATTTTGCTCAATATTCTTTGAAGCGATATAATTTTTTTAATAAGGCGGAAGACGTATAACATCAAAACCTTTGCTCGTGATAAAATTATCGATTTTGTATGTTATGTGTTATCTTTGTTTTTTTTATATCGTACAATTCCAATTTAAGAGAAGATTGTTCAAATGCAATGCCCTTGTCTCTGAGCCATTGCTGCATATCTGCTTTCTTTGTTGCCGATGTCGATATTTTTTCAGCTCGTGTATTATGGTACGAAGCATTGTCTAAGACAATGACAGAGCCTTCGTGTAAATTGGACAATAGTTTTTCATTGAGCCATTTAATATAATTATCATAGCTCATATTGGAATGGTAGTCGCCAGCTATTGAGTTGGCCTTGTAAACCAAACAGGCATTTTTAAAAAAATCGTCCTTTGTTCCCGAATGCACCAATATAAATAGAGAGCACGTGCTTATCTTTTTTAAAAATCGCGTGCTTTCTTTTTTTTGTCCCCAGGTATTGTTTCGCACGTGTGTTGAAAGGACATAACTTTCATCGGTGTAGACAATTGGTCATCCTTGAGAGCAATATTTCGACATCTTCTTTAAATATTTTAGACGCCACATCTGTATATCATGACGTTCAGTTAAAACTTTGTGGTTATTTTCTGTTTTACGCCACTTGTATCCTAATTTCAGTAATAACTGACGAAGCGTTTCGAGACAACCTTCGAAACCAAATTTTGTCAACGTTGGAATTTCTTTATGGACGACGTGAAAATTTTGAATCGTGCTCCGGACAACATCAGGTATGAAATTGTTCTATATCTATCCTATTATCTCGTTTCATTCTTTTCCTTATAGGAGAAGTAAACTTTGAGGAAGTGCATGGCAATTCTTTCTTTTCTTTTCTTTTAAGATCCGTTGGACAGTTGAAAGAGAAACGCCTGTCGCCTCAGCTGTACGCTGAGTAATATTGCGTAAATGAGACAAATCACAGGCTCCATAACTGATTTTGTAAAGTCATACTCCTCTTTCAGGAAATGGTAAACGCTAGCTATCATGCATCGACCCTAAAATAAAACCAATCGGAATTAGTGAATTTCAACTAAGTTAACCAAATTAGGTAAGTACAAAAAAATATATATATATATATCTAGGGTAACGTAGGCTATTGTTGGGCCCCCATCAGTGATGGGCCCTCTAAACTTTATAATATCAGTATTAAGAAATATTTCGGTCATAAACAATTTAAAATAGATTTTTCGGATGCTCTAAAGCCTAAACTTTAATTGTGAGACCGAATTTTTTTTAATCTTTTAAATGGTAACCAAAAATTTAATAATAAAAAATGCGACGGAAAATTTTGTAATTATTTGACATTTTTACTAAAGTCGATAAGTCGATTTAGTAGGGGTCAGTATCAAGCAATTATATTCATTAACTTTTCATAAAGGTTTAAAGACCAAAATCCGCTTAAAGGCCCCATCATTGTATATTTTACCCTATATATAATGTTACCTCACTGCGGACGACTTTTCTACGTTTAGTTGCCTTGCTGACGGTACTTTATGCTGACATTTTGCGCGGACATAAAACACTAGTGACTCGGCCCGCGTCGCGATCCTGACTGAGAGCTCCCGAGGTTACGCACACTAACTCAATGTACATGTGAACGCCTAAACACAACCAAGAACAAACCTTCATCGTGAGATAGAATATCTTATATATGATTCTAAAGCGAAGTTTTTAAAAACCCCCCAATGTCATTATTGTTAAAACAAAATGTACCTACAAGAGCGTAACTGATTACGTGGAATTTGTCCCCTTTTTTTTCACTGGCATGACATAAGTGTAAGCAGTGCTAATATATAATCTTGGAAACGCTCCCTTCATGCTTATAAGTCCTATCTTTATACAAGGGCCACACATTTAACAGTGAATTTGTACTAAATCAATTCAAATAATAATTTAGATCGTAAGATTATAGGGTCATTGAATATTTATAACAGCTATAATTCAGAAATTATAAATCTCATTTGTATTGAACCGCTTAGAATAAAGGTTTGTTCAAATAGCCGACGGAGCGCGACGGGAGCGTGACAGAAGTCGGCTATGTGGCGAAAGCTCAAGATTCTTTATTACAGGAAAGCAGTTGACTCTACTTCTAAAGCGAGTAAGTTTCCCAATAGTCCATATTCCCACTAACACCGCAACACGTACCTAATAACATCGGCTGAGGCAATAATAACGTCCAATAAAGCCCTTTTATGATTTACTTTTGTATACCCGTGAATGTATACGAAATAAAATTGTTTATGTGTTTCTATGTTCTCGTTATTACGGTAAACTATGATAGAAAACTACTATATTTGGGTACTATAGTTGATTTGTTCTTTTTATATTTTATCAATGATTAAACTATTTGCTGGCATGGGTATGAAATAAAAAAAATATTGTAAAACACAAGTGGGGGTGGCAGTTGTACTGTGTACACTCACTTTTCGCCGACGATGATCCCATGTATGTTTGCCATTTTAACGGCCCCAATGCTAGACTTGGAACTGATATTGACTTCGTTTTTGTCTAACCTAGACTACACTAGACCAACCAGGCAGTAAAATATAATCGTTAAAATTAAAAGACTAGCCCACAGAGTTCCTCGCCGGGAATTTTCAGTAAAGGTCCCGTTCCGACTATAGGTTTAGTAAACGCAATGTCACCCCTTTTTTTTTAAAAAGGGTTGGAATTTGTGTACCTACCGTAAAATCTACATATTGCTGACGATTTTCCATTGTCATATAAAAGAGTGTATGCCTTTATACCGGGCAATTCCAGACTACGAACTGCTACTGGGTATTTTTTCAACAGAAAAACCATTTTGAGCGACCTACCATTGATACCAAGAATCTCATGTTCGCTAGCCACAAAATAAGTTACTGGACCAACGAGACATTCCAAACTACACAATAATACAAAATATAAACATTACCTCTAATCAAAGTGTCCATAACCGTCAAGTGTGTATGAGACGAGCTATAAGAGTGGAGGAAGCCAGAGAGTAATGTATGTAAGGAAAGAAGCTGTTGGATCTGTACTCCTTGCCTACCCCGCAAGGGTTCTGGCGTGATGATATAGAAACATAGATTAATAAAAAATCGAAAAACAAAGCGAAAGTTAAAAGACTAGCCCGTTATGTTTTTCGGCGGATCTCATCAGTAGAGATCGTGGTCCGATTGTGCGATTAATAAAAACACTATATTCCTCAAGCTAGGGTGATAGATGTGTACAAGGTGTATCGTAAATAACGCAAGACCTTAGACAACCCTGTCTATCTATATCATCACGCCAGTCCCCTTGCGGGGTAGGCAGAGAGTACCGAGGTCCAACAGGTTCTTTCCTTACAGAGCTCTGTGGCTTCCTCCACTCTCATAGTTCGTCTCATACACGCTCGCCGGTTACGAACTCTTGACTTGCCCTTCGGATAAGACATGGTCTATTGGTCAGACAACCCGATTAGATAATTACTTTACAAATTAAATACGAAAACCAATGTTACAAATTTAAAATGTTTAAGCAATTATACCGCAATTAACAATGAAAATTATACATGTGCGTATTAAGAAATACGTTTTATAAATGCAATTGAAATCTCCGTATTGCTTTGAATCATGAACATGAATGAAAATTTAGTTTATTATAGGGCACTAGAGGAGTAACAGCATTACCTGCAAATCTAAAAAAAATTTAAGACATTAATAATTGTTGGAATCAATTCAAACTATTTTCAGGTCTTGCGTTTATTATGTTACAGTACTGGTATATCAACGATGATGTTAAGTCGCAATAGGGAACGACCCTATTACCATTATACCGGGCACTATTACAGAGTACGGTTTCCAATCAAATTTTGACTTTTCACTCTACACATTACAAACACATCTTATATACTCCATTAGCTCCTTATAATAAACTGATCCTTGATTACGGACTTACCTAGAATAATTGATGTAGCTACTCTGGCTCAAGTAAGCTTCTTCGCTTAGGACCAAACATAAGGGTTGCAATAAAGTCAAAATTCTTGAATTATTACCTGAAATACTTTTTCATAAGAACAAAATGTTTTGTTCTTACAAAATGGTGATTGTGTAACTAACAAATAATACAATAATGCTGACAAAGAGCTTCCTTGCGTATTTATTTGGCTGTAGTCATGGTCAGACGAGCCGGCTTGTGTACTACTTTTCCCACTAGCATCGTCGACATTATTTTCATTTTTGCTATTAGGGTATACCTAACATGCACTATTATCGTCCCTCACCAATAATAAACGATTAATAATATCATTAGACAACAATCGCTTAGAAGTTATGCCAAAAACTGTAAAATTTGTTCTACTATAAAGTGTACATAAAAAGTATACACAAAAGCTTTCGTCAAAATGACGACTAAGTTCGTGATATCACAAAATATTGTGTAGTTGCCAGCTCGTCACTTATACCTCTCCAAAGAGCATGACGAGCATTGAGTTGACACCATAGAGGTACTAGAATGAATAGTTGACACGCGACATCACTGTCATCAACGATGCAGATTAAAAAGATGCAACCGAAATAACCTTTCGTGTCCGTCAAAATAACGAACATTAGCTTTCTAGGGTTAAAAACGCAGGTTTTTTTAAACGCGGTGTTACTGTGACAAGATACTAACACATACATATAATCGTTTGTGTCTGTTCAAACAAATTACAGCCCAACCCTCCAAGCCCGTATTCGTAATAACCAAACGCGGCACGTTACGATAACTCCGTGATATGATCGTGTAATGGTATTATGTATGCTTCGATACATTAATTGTGTATTATATGTGACTTGCTTTAACGGTAATGGAAAATATCATGAGGAAACCTGCATTCCTAAGAGATTCTCGAAGGTGTGTGAAGTTTGCCGACCGGCACTGGGTCAGCGTGGTGGACTATGGCCTAAGCCCTCTCAGTTTAAGAGAAGGCCCGTGCCCAACGGTGGGACAGTTTCTTAACAGGCCTATTATTATTATTATTCTATGAGACAGTCTAGAAAACGGCCCCCAAGAATAAGATCACAATTATGGCTGTGGTCTTCTTTTGAATTAGTTTGATCCGTCTCAGCCAATTTGAGGACGCGTAAACTGCAAAAGTTTACAAAAACTACCGAAATAAAAAGATCTGAGGACATTTACAATTTAAAACTATTTTTATAGTTGCTAGCTTCAAGTTGTTATAAATGCATATGTACTTATGTATGTAATGTAAAAATATGTATGTAAGAAAAGAGAGAGTGAGGGGAGCTGGGGCCCGTCGCGGGAGTCATCAGAGAAAATTCACAACAGTATTCTTGCTTTATAATGGTTCCAATTGTAAACATTATTTTATTAATTACCTACAAATTTTTATTATCTGCAGTTCTTTTGGCATAATAAACTCTTGAGTAAGGTTTTTTGGCGGGAAGTCGAAGAGTGACGTCGTCAATCTGTTGTAACTTCCAGAGCTTGTTTTATTTCGAATAATAATGTGTACTTTAGGTAGAATATTAACCATTAGGTATACGTGCATAAGTGAAGCTAATTGTAACAAAGTGATAAAACGTGCCTTTTCGATTTCCCTCGAAACGGCCGTCGCCGTTGGTATGTAAAGTATCCATCGGTTTACTATCCAGGGTGGGGGACTTTATCCCTAACATTATCATCGTTATCATCAAGTTCATCGGGGGGTTGAATTAATTTAGAAACAGATTATGTATGTCACTGGACGTTGGCAAAATACACTTTAAAATGGTGTGAAGCCATAATCTAAAGATGAAGAAAAAGAACTCTTGTGTTGTTGGCAGTACTGGTGTGCATAATAAGTTGGTGGCTCTGGAGTGACGATTTAATTATAGCGGAATTTGGATAATATCGTAATTTTAAATATATAACATTGTTATGAGTAAGTAGTAAAACATTCCATGTTTTATGAAATAATATAGTTTCATCCACACTTCTGAACGTTTTACTTAATAATTTTAGGTCTAAACATGAATTTAAAACCCTAAACGTATAGAGTATTTCCAAAACAATGCTAAAGAAAATTAAACTCTTACAGACAAAACATTGAATTTTCTATGATGTTTTATAAACACCTTGAGAAACCATGATGAGTGAGAGCAATAACCTGGAACCCGGTGTCACGATCGCACCCATTACGTTGCAGTACGGTGACCATAAGGTAGAACTAATACGGATCATACCTATTTATTTATTACTGACTTCATAACGAACAAGGTTCTCAATTCGTCTTTATATACAGGATGGATTAAGATGGGACAGTAAAGGCAGCTATTCACAGGTTCCGAAAAAAAATGTAGGTAGCAAGAAAATAGGCAATTTAATCAAAAACTTTGACTACTGCTCATTTAACACGTGGCATATGCGTAGAAAGAAAGAATTACGGCAATAAACAGTGCCTGAGAATTATACGTTTATTATATGTCAACAAGCCCATAATGGTACCAATGTTTGGTCACCCTACTTCGAAAGAGACGTAGGGCTCTAAGTGAGTATCCTTGGCATCACGTTTTTTTCGCAGTGTGTAATCCATTGTAATATATCAATGGGCTTAAATTATTATACATCTTTATAAATTAGTCTTACATCCGTCGTCTTTCGAATCGTGAATCATACTCCTCGATATACGTCTTCCATAAATCATCTCTGTCATCACATGTACATTCAACCGCGGCCGGTTTTTGAATGTAACTTTATATGTGATCCCTACAAATAATATATGTATGCCACTTAGGTAGCATTGATGAGCAAAAAAAATTAAATAATAAAAAAAATTAACACCGGGACGCCTACTGTACACCCACTTTTCGCCGACGATGATCCCATGTAATAGGGGACTTTTGCCATTATAACGGCCACAACGGTAGACTTTCCGATAGTAAAAACTACCATGACGAAATAGACAGTGTCTTATCTGAAGGGCAAGTCAAGAGTGTAAGAAGCCAGAGCTCTGTACTCTCTGCTTATACCGTAAGGAAACTAGCATGATTATATGGATAAATAGATTAAAAAATCTACGTTTTGTCCAACCTAGGGTTTGGACCCAGTTTGTTTGAGCAATAATCATTTTACAAAATTGCCGTAACGTGCCGCGTTACACTATTTATTAGTCATAACAAATAAGGACTCTAAGCCCGAAAGTCCAATAAGCCTCTCATTACGAAAGAGAACAGCGTCCTGTAAAAAAATGGTATACTATGATTAACGGTCGAGGGCTAAAACGGTTAAGTAAGCAATGTCTAAAATCTCTCAGGGACAGCAATAACACCTTTTATGGTGTGAGCTCCAGGTGAAGAGTTTAATGAGGACAGTCCGCAAAACGGCCCAAAATTAAGAGAATAACTTTAAATTAAAAAATAAACGTAGCCCCACCAAGATTTATTCCTATGTCATAAGTGCGTTTACAAACACGAAAATTTACACACACAAACAAACACCCGAAACAAATAACTTTAAACATTACTATGAGTGTGGTTTTATTTCGAATTTGTTCGAAAACCATAGACAACGTGAGGACGTTTTAAAATACTACTGTTTGCTACATAGTCTGTGGTTAAAGCTATCATGATAGAAAAATCTGCGGTCATTTATAATTTAAAACTAATTCTAGTTAGTGAAGATGCGTAAGTATATCCATTTTTGGCCCTCATTATTTTTGGTGATATGTAATTTAGTAGGATAAAAATATCAGCATCCTATAAAGTGCCATTTAAACGATAATTTCACCAAGTTATCGTGACGCGGCACGTTACGGATTACAGCGCATAACTTCCCCGAACCCGGAAGGTCCAATAAGCCCCTCTTATTACGAAAGGGAACAGTGTCCCGTGAAAAATTTATTATTTGATGATTAAAGGTCGAGGGCATAAACGGATTAATAAACAATGTCGAAAATCTCTTAGGGACAGCAATAACATCCCTTTTGTGTTGCAAACACCGGTGAAGAGTTTAATGGGTAACGGGTTTTGGGTTGGCATGTAGATTGTAGCCTGTTTCATGTGGAGAATATTATATTTGAACCCTTTATCGTATCAAAACAATAAATTGGAAAAAGAAATATTAATACCCTACCTCGTTAGCCTTGTGATCTATAATGCCGGTGGCGACCACGAGGTCCTAGGTTCAAATTCTAGGTCAAACAAAGTTGTTTTCCGGGCTTGGAACTGCCCGACTTTATCAGTCCGAGAATTGTATGCGATTAAAGGTACGGCCAAACCAACGCGTGTAGCCTCGTCCTCGATGGAGTGCACAGTGGCGATCAGTTTCTACAGTAGTATTTGTATTGACGTGGTCACACCAACGCATCCTGCGTTCTGCACGCGCAATTTATGCGGCGTTTGCACACGCGTCTGTGATGGCGTGCACGGTGGCGATCAGCTCCTGCAGTAATATTTGTATGGAAATGTTTACACCAACGCGTCCTGCGCTCTGCATGCGTTAACTGGGCGGCTACTACACGCGCAATCATAGGGAGATACTGATCGCCGCCAGGGGCGCCACCGCGGACGCGGTTGGACGTGTTGGTTGGCTGTACCTTAATGGCAACAGACTCACCCCGTGTTTCACGGGGCTTACTGTCCGCAAAACATCTCTGCCACCCCTTCTTGAAGAGTATAAGCGTGACGGATCAAAAAATAATACCATCGCTTAGATACCACATTTTTATTGAGGTGTTGAGGTGCAAAACGGAATTTTAACCCCAACTGCTACTGAGATTTAACGGAACGATCCAATCCCTCAATAGAAACCCAACACGTCATACTTGCCAGCATAATCCGCCACTAGGCTAACAAAAATATATATAAAACATATTATATGCACAAACAAATAATAGCAGTGATAGCCTAGTGGTTAGATCGTTGGACTGCAAAGTCAGAGGTCTCGGGTACATACCCAGGCAAGCACCTCTGTCTTTTCGAAAGTATGTGCGTATTAAAACTTAATTATCACTTGCTTTAACGGTAAAGGAAAAACATCGTGAGGAAACCTGTTTGCCTAAGAGTTTCTCGAAGGTGTGTGAAGTTTACCAACTCGCACTGGGCTAGCGTGGTGGACTATGGCCTAAGCCCTCTCAGTTCGAGAGGAGGCCCGTGGGACGGTGGGATAGTTTCTTAACAGGGCTATTTAAAAAAAACATCACATCAACACATCCGGCGTCCTGAACGCTTTATCTGTGCGGCGTCTGCACGCGCGAACATAGGAAAATACTGACCGCCACCGCGGACGCTATCGCGGAGACGTTTGGACGCATTGATTTGATCGTACCTTAATGGCAAGCTCGCCTTTTTGCGTCCTCGCCCGGTTGTAGGAATTTACATCTTCGTTTGCTCACAATAAATCAAACTTTAGGAAGGAATTAGTATCAAAAAGTTAGACATTTCGTTCGTGAACAAAGATACTAATTTCTCGTAACACAACACTACGCCGCTCTAGAGCCGTGCGGTCTGCCCGCTGGCTTTGACACCAGATACAGCGTTGCCGCGCCGCTCCCCACGCCGCCGCCGCCGCCGCCTTGCTCCCGCTGACTTCGTGTCCGAAGCCTAACTGCTACTGAGATTTTAATAGAAACCCCAAATAACACTATCCAATCCCTCAATAGGACTCGAACCCAAAACATTGTGATTGCCAGCATTATCTCCCACTAGACCAACGAAGCAATCTTTATTCCATTCACTGAATCGAATAGTTGCGTGTTGGATATGTGAATTTCATATTTGTTAACGCATCCACGACACAGTAATAATTCCTACTATGTTACGTTTTTTTTTCGGTATGTCAAACATAAACAAAAAATCTAAAAAATAAGGTAATAAATTCCAGCTTTTACTCCATTAGTGTTTCGAAAAAAAACCTTAAACATTTTTCCTTTTTGATCACCGAAGGGCAGTAACAACAAAATCTAATTTCACGAAATCCTAAATCCTTTTAACGATCCCCATTAAAAACTGTAGGGAATTCCGTGTAACGATAGATCTTGTAACGGTGTACTGAAATTACTCGTTTTAACGGACCCGTTAAATTTTAACACCTACATCGTTAAGGGGCTATTTATTTGTACCATTTATAGCGCTAATCTTCTGAACAAAGGGTTTGCATTTAAATCGAATTTTACTTGTTTTGAATTTAATAAGTTGTAAATACTCAGAGATGAAAAGGCAATGAAAGATGGTATCGGTGTAAAGATAAGAAAGGGTATGAATGTCGGAATAAAGAATCACAAAACAGATATACAATACAAAAGTGGAAGGATGTAGGTACCAGGGAAGATCTGGACTCTTACCATGACCAAATAGACCGTGTCTTATCTGAAGGGCAAGTCAAAAGTCTCCATAACCGGCGAGTGTGTATGAGACGAAGTATGAGAGTGGAGGAAGGGAGAGAGGTCTGTAAGAAACTGTTAGAACTCTGTACACTCTGTCTACCCCACAGCTATGCAAGGGAACTGGCGTGATGATATAGATAGTAAGGGCCATCACAAAGATTAAACAGCGTTTGACTGGGTCTGTCAGAGACACGTGATTCTTTGTGGCATTTTTATATTCGAGCGTCTTCCTGTTTAGGAAAGCACCGTTGGTCCCAGTTACTACTTAATGTAGTGCTCGTTATCCAAGTTAGAAGCCTTATAGTCAGTTTATAGTAATAATAATAATAATTTATTTCAATAAACAATACACAGAAATTACATTAAGCCCGGTAAGAACATAAAAAATATATTGGAGCAAAACAATTTAAAATACTGGCTGGGCTCGCAAGTAGGGTGATACCCTGTCTCCTAAACTAGGTTTGTGTACCTGTATCTTAGGATTCAGGTTAACATTTGTATAACAGGTGGCCACAAATCTGCCTTCACCTAACCGAACTCGGTCCGTGAAGTTATATTGATCTAGTCTCTTTCACTTTGATTTGTGAGAGGCATTTGTCTCCAGCACAGGTAGAATATACGCTGATTCATTATATCATTGAGGAAGGAGGGGGCGAGACGCTTAACTAAGATTTTTTCTGTGACATCGCATGTTAGCCCAGGAAATGTGAAGATCACCAAAGCCCCACATAGCGCTCCAGTTTCCCTTCGATTAGTATCGTATCGAGGAGATAAGTAGGAGAACAAATGTTACTGACATTACGCAAAATATTGTTTAATTTAGTGCATTTGGATGGAGCATATAGCTGATAGAACGGTCGGAGCTGACGGTCTTAAGAGGAAAAGGTTCTTGACTGGTGACCACATATGAAAAACGTGGAGTGGGCCTTGCGCAAGGCGGACAGATGACCGGGTGACGGTTGTAACCACTGAGGCAATTAAAAACCGGCTGTTCATTCACTTTTCTGATATCCACGGAATAATACATCTGCGGCAATAATGCAGTGCTACTCTTCTACCTCCAGTTATATTGACAACGCTATACACAGGTATACACAAATTTAATCCAATTCAGTATTAATCCACCACAAAAATTCAATTGAAAATACATATAAGAATAAAATTTTCGGTTCTCGCCTTCGCGTGACACCCATAACGTCTCTCAAATCGACTTTGCCCCGCCTTTTATCGGATTAAGAGCCGATATCTACCAATTACAAACACAGCTCTATATATAGCTTTTGTCTTTGTCCGCCGTAATTCCTCGCATAGCTTCGGTAATTTAAAACTAAATGCTTTCTGCCCGACAAAAGACTAGACTATAAATAACAAATAAGAAATATAAAGGACGGCCAAGTATATATTGACGATCGATTTAGCGCAGTCGTTAAGAGCTAAAACCGCTCCGCCCTCTGTATCGTCTATAGTCGGAGGTTCGATTCCTACAGGGGACAAATCTTTGTGTGATCCACAATTATTTGTTTCGGTCTGGGTATTTGTGAATGTGAATTATCATGTTTGTAAACGCACCCACGACGCAGGAATAAATCATAGTGAGGGGATACGGTTTTTTTTTTAAATGTCTTCTGTTTCCCATCAGGGCGAGAGAGAATAGGTACTCCAACACGAAAAACCCAGCGCGGAAAGGTAGACGCGGTTTTCTGGCCATCTTCTGTTGGAATTTATTAAGCTCCTAAGGCTTCCAACTTGGTGTAGCGAGTACCACTGGTGGGGATAGCTACTGACTATTGACACAGAGGGCGGAGCGGCTCAAGCTCTTACCCACTGAGCTAAATCGTCCCTTTTACCCAGCAGTGGGACGGTATAGGCTCATTGACATTATGTTTATGGCGGTGACTTGTTAATTTTGACACCTCGGAATTATTTTTGCTTTAATGATAAAAAATACATCAATCAAATAATTTAGACAAACAACCAAATAACCTCATTAATATTGCTAAACGAGAATTTTAGTAGTGAACCCTAAACAGCCAAGGGGGCGGAAGGGGCAAAGAAATTTATATTCTCCGAAACTCTTCGGCTGCAAATTCAAGAACTCTATTGGTAATTCATGAGGATTAGACTGCTCCCTCGTAATTCGGCTTTTATAGGTTGATTAGTTGGAAATCTAAGAGAGAAAAATTCTTGAATAATTCATCACGGTTAAGAATCGAGATTTAAGTGAGAAGTAATCTTGTAAATTAAATGATAATCGAGTTAATGGAGAGTTAGATCGATGTAATACGAAAGTGATTGTGGATTTTGATTGCATTATTTGCAAGTGTTGTAATTTGTGATGTTACGCTATAATAGATAGCATAGACGAAATAAATTAAAAATAATAATTTTCATTTAAAATACCTTTTTAATACAAGCTTTTATAGCAAAGACCCATGGAGATATCTAACTTAGTTAAGGAGCTCCTCTGGCTACCTTACAGCCCCATCATTAGACCCTGGACACTATCCGGGTCTAAAGTACTTATCAAGATAAATCCAACTAGCTCAAACATGGCGGGATTGTATTGAGTAGTTGGATTGTTCCATTGGCCTTTCAGCTTTCCATACACCGCATCATCTTATTGCCATACACCGGGATACAATTCCAAACTCCAGACTCATACTGGGAATTCTTGTCCGACCTAGGATTTGAACCCAGAACCTGTGATCACAAAGCGATGCGCTTTGCTACTAGACCAACGAGCAGTAGCAGCAGTTTTCTCTATATCAGTGATATAGAGAAAATATTAAAGTTAATACTATCCTCCTGTCATGTCCTAATATATGAGCATATATAGCAGTGGGAATTGGGTATGAAAAAAGAGCATATCGTGGCAGAATGGCATATGTAGAATATACGGCAGTGAGACTTTGATACAAATAAAAAAACTAGGCAACAGTAGGCGGCAGAACGTGAAAATAATTTCTAAACCAATCATTTGTCTTACAAAATAATCAGACATTGCGCCAACCCCACATCATGGACAGAAAAATAACAATGACACAAACATTAAGCAGGATAATCTTTTTCATAAACATCCACTCTACTGAATGGAATAAGTTCAGAAAACACAGCTACAAAGAAAATGTTAATAAATTAAAATCCTAGTCAATATAAATAAAACAGTGAACGCATTAGCTCGCTGAGGGTAGTTGCGCACGATAGTACTAGTCATAAAATGCATTACAAAACTAGCCTCACAATACATCTTGAGAAACTAGCCAAAATTTCAGGGTTCCACGCCAATCTTACTAAAATAAATTTTATTTATACATAGTGTAATTTTAGTCGTTCTGGAGCGAAAGCCCAGGTGTTGTATCCAATACCTACTGTTAACTGGTAATAAAAAATGACTAATAAGAACACTTTAATAAGTGACATTTACCTACTGACCTATCCGAATATCATCGCTAGGCTGAAATCCGGAACAGAACACCAGCCAGCTGATGAGCCGCATCGCCCCTCAATGTCAGTTTGCGCTTGGTATATGAGCTTTTATAATGCACTTGATGATAATGAATGAGATGACACTTATCGATGAGTTCTTTTTAATTTTTTTAGATCCTATGAACAGTAGGCATTGGATACATCACCTGGCTCCAGCAGGACTAAAATTACACCCTGTATAATAACAAGAATTCCTAATTCCATACCACCAAAGTAAAGAAGCGTTTAACTCGGTTGATCTACCATGGGTCACCGTTTGTATCGTTTCCATTTTCGAACTTTTCGGTGCAGGCAGGTCATTGGTTCCAGTTACCGAATAACGTGGTAGTATGGTTGCAGTCGTTAAGTGTAGTTAGAGGCCTTTTAGACGGCTTGATGAGTTCCCATAAATGACGGTTACAACCTGGCACCAATCCACAATAAGCCCGCATAGTGGAGCAAAACGCAAAAGACTGGAAACTGCGTTTCATTTTGAAATACTGTTTTTCTACCATGTCAAAAAAGGCCATCGCAAGAAGGCAAAGAGTTTTCAGTATGATAATGTCCACACTACAAAACCGGGCGTTACGCCATTCTTTGGGAGAGACCTTTACCCTGCAACGAATACCTTCTAGCTGATAATATGTGAGTGACAAGGTACAAATACCTTATTACTCCCCACAGAGAACTTTAATATTCTGACAGTTTTTCTCCTACGCCAAAATACAACCTTTTCCCTCAGCAGGAAAATAAACGTACAGAACCCAACTCCATTTGGAAGTCGCATTACCATTCCTACATCCGGCGTAATAAGTATTTATAGGTTTCACAGAATAACCCATTAGTGCTTTACGCTTACTGCACACCATAACCTTTAAGGTCGTTAGTTACATACATAGGTTTCTAATTATACGTACTTATTAAGACGTCTGTACCTCGCTTGCTGGGATAATACTCCTTCTTAAGTAATTACGGGTGGTTTGTGGGAAGAAAATGAAAGCCATTTCGGATTTCTTGGATTTGAGAGCGTGATTTTGAGAAGATGCAATGGCCGTTTTAGGTGTTTCATATGCATTGATTGTTTAATTTACGTTTGGTAAATTATTTGACTTTTTCATATAGTTTACTTGTTCAGGATTGGTAAATGATATTACTTTCGAAATAAAGATTTAATGTTAAGGGAAACGTATGGATGTACATATTATGTAGGTATATATCAAACTTCAATTTGAGGCTTTTTTATTGAATCATTGAGTTTGGAATTGTGCCAGGTGGAATCACAATAGACTTGCTCCTTATCACATTAGGACGTTATATTGTCGGCCACCTAATTTTTTACACTTAACCTTTCATTAGAATAGCTAGCTACCTCTCCTCATGTTCGCCGTAAATTAGCCCTAGCTATAAAGAACAAAGAAAATAATAAATTTAAAAGCATAGAACAGGAGTGGAACAAAACAATCGTTCGTTTTTGTTCCTCCAACAGACAGGGGGTTTGCCCGCTTCAGGCTAAACGTGTCTTGTAGCTCACCCAACCAAATTGAGATGATCTCTTTAGGCGCTTTGTTTCAGTTCTAAGAATGAGAATCGTCAAATTTCGCAAGGTCTCCGTGAAATGGTCGTTTTACAAGTCTCAGTGTGAGGCGGTATGTGGTGTTTTCTTCGAAGACATTTGGCGTCATGTATAAGTCGGCAGTTGTCAGACTGATGGCTTTTGATCGTTGTCGGTCTTATGCTGTTTCAAGATCATTTTCAGGTTATTCTGTCTGGTGTACAGACTTGAAAGGGAATGTATCCTTTTAATATGTTAGGTTCCTTGACAATGTGGCGTGGTGTCCATCTTCATATACGTATATGTAGCGTTGTTTGTACATTTAATCAATACTGGATGTATTATTTGAAGATTATTAACCTGACAGGTAGCTGTTCTAGAATTAACAAAATTAGTCCTACAAATTAATCCTAAGTTTCCTAACATGGTTGGACTGTCATCCATCTGGATTTGAGTTACCAGCGATATTTATGTTGACTTTAAAATAATTTGATTTATTTGAATTATAATTATCTAATTTCTAAAACTCTACGAGTAATTTACGGATTTTCTTAAACATTAGTATTACAAAAAAAACCACGTCTTAAAATACCTTTCCAAAACAAAACAATACAAGATAACCCTAACAACCAATCACTAATTACTCGCAGAAAACCCTCACTGAACTCAAAAAGATGTTTGACACTTAGAAGTTAAACTTCTTAATGAGCGGAGGGTAGCTATAAACTTCCTGAAACAGTTAGCGTAAAATCCACGAGCGAAGTAAGCGGCACCTACTAAAAACTTGTAAACTGCAAAGTAGTGAGCGTCAAAACTTACGCCATCTGTACGAGACGATAGTTGGGGACCATTTCTCACGTTTGATTTATAAACGCAGTTGGAATAACCAAGGCCCGAGAAAAAGCGGCTTAGAAGTCTGTTGAAAAACGTACTACACCTAGAAGTTTTAGAATAACTGAGGCCAATAGAAGAGCGGAACAAGGCTTCTAAAAAATACTACTCCAAAAAGTTTGCCTGAATGCAAATTGCAATGAACCTGCCTCCACGTTTCCACATTGAGTGAAATAGGATATATCATTGTCTTTCGCCTAGCTTCAAAAATATTTTTCATTAAATACTTTCTTTTAAGAAAGCGTTAAGAAGGCGGCACCTACTTAAAATTTGTAAACTGTACAATAGTGAGCGTTAAAACTGACTTCATCTGTACGAGACAATACTTCGGGACCCTTTCTCATGTTTGATTTATAAGCGCAGTTAGAATAACCGAGGTTAAGAGAAGATCGGATAATTAGTCTTCTAAAAACGTACTACACCCAGAAATTTTACAAATATTTAATAATTTAGACCATGAGAAAAGCGGATAAAAAAGCTTTTGAAAGAATATTAGACAAAAATGTTTTTGAAAATGTATCTGAAATAATTTTGGCCAACAGAAGAGCGGATACTGAGGCTTTCGAAGAAATATTAGGCTAAAAAAGTTTTGAAATGCAATTGAAATAATCAATGCCAGTAAAATAGCGGTTACGAAGATTTCTGAAAAAATACTACACCATAAAGTTGAAACTGCAACTGAAGTTGGCTACGAACTTGTCTACAATAATTTGCACAGAGTTTGCCTGGTAGAGTAGATTCTATTCACTCTCACCAAGATTTGTAAAAGAAGGGTTTTGCTCTGCAGTGGAAAAATATAGGCTGTTTTTTTAGGAATTAAAGAATTTTCTGGTTCTTCGAACACCTTCACGGGGACATGACTTACTTTGACTTATTAGATGAAAAATGTTAATTCTCATAATACAAATTTAAATTCATAATACGAGAACGCAATAACACATTTAAACATGTGTAAATTGGCGATTAAATATTTAAAGAAATTACAAATCTTCTCAAACAAAAAATCTGTTAAGCTTTTTTTACAAAATTTTCGTACACTATTTTCTGCTCTACTCTTGCAGGCTTAAACGCTTTAGTATTTCATTTTACAAAATATACGAACGCTCAAATCGATTCGCTGATAGATCCGCTCGCGGAACTAATGGCCACGATTTAACACTTGAAGTAACGCCCGAGGCCAGCGCAGTATGTGAGAACTATTTGCCACACTAATGCGTGCAACGTTTGCATTCACTGCTTCTGCATTTTATAGTATTATTTTGCGATTAATAGTAATATTAAAAATTATAACTGATATCATCGAAATGATTTTGGGATGATGATATAATGATATATCATCAGATTCATCATTCAGATTTTGAGAAAGTATTTAGCTAGATGAAATATGTAAACTTTTAATAGTGACAACGTTGTCGCCATTTGTGGCTTTGAAGACTTATAAATTCTCTTAAGCATATTAGTTTCATTACTACAGTTTTATATTCTTTTCTCTGCACTGTTTTAGAGGCAGAAGTAAAGCGCTTTAGTACTTGATTTTCCATGATATACGAATTCAAATCGCTTTGCTGATAGATCCGATCGCGGAACTAATGGCCACGGTTTAATATTTGAAGTAACGCCCGAGGCTAGCGCAGTATGTGAGAACAATTTGCCACAGTAATGCCTGCTACGTTTGTATTCACTGTTTCTTTTTTTTATAGCAGTTTTCGCGTTTGCCATGATTTTACTGGACTGCTCCAATAGGAGGGTAAAATTTTTAAATGCTATTTGACTATATTTCAATTGTAAAGATTCAGTAGATCAATCGGTAAAAACTGAACTTATAGAATCAGTTTATTGTCCATCTGTCTGTATATCCGACGGTTATCTCCCTTTTTTCTAGTTTTTCAAGTTTCCAAAGTAATAAGCAAATTTGAGGCAGACATGTACTATGGCCTAAACCCCCTCAGTTTGAGAGAAGGAGAAGAGAGGCAGACAAAACACCAATAACAATAGAACAGCAAGAATAAGAATAACGTTGGCGTAGAAATGTTCTTGAGTGGTGACCTCGCACTATGTGTTATGAATGCCAATTTTCGGACACCCCCTTTTTATTAGGTAATCTTAAAGATAACATCATTTAAAATGCACGAGTAGAGCGCCGATGTGACAAATATGCCAAAAAAAATGTTGAGATATAACTTTTTTTCCTGATAAAAATAAAATATTTGCTCGAAGAGGAAGCCTTATATATAATAATCTTGAACGTAGCCTAAAAGAGTCTTTCAAGCCTAATCTTTTAGAGCGATTAAAAACCCCCTTAATTTATTAGAAGAGGAGAAATAAGTGATTTGTTTTTTTCATCACGTAAATTCTGCGGTATTAAGAAAAGTTACATATATGAGACCATAAGCACACTTGTCCAAATAAACTGTATAAAAATTGCATCCTAATCTTATGGAATTTGGAAGTTATGGGCAATTAACTAAATCAGTTAGGGTTGTCAACTCTAAAAACAATATGTTCGGATGTTTTCTAACTGTTGTGATGGGTGTGACAACGAATCGCTTACTTAGTTTTGTGTTTTTTCCATTACTCGCTTCTAAACTTTTTTTGATGTTTTGCCAAATTTACGTAATGCTATCGGCTCGGCACGTTGCTATGTATGCGGGCAGACTTGGACAAAATGCAAACTGATTAATGATTATGATAACTGTTATGTTATGTATGTGTTTATCTGTGCGGCGTCTGCACGCGCGAACATAGGAAAATACTGACCGCCACCGCGGACGCTATCGCGGAGACGGTTGGACGCATTGATTTGGTCGTACCTTAATGGCAAGCTCGCCTTTTTGCGTCCTCGCCCGGTTGTAGGAATTTATATCTTCGTTTGCTCACAATAAATCAAACTTTAGGAAGGAATTAGTATCAAAAAGTTAGACATTTCGTTCGTGAACAAAGATACTAATTTCTCGTAACACAACACTACGCCGCTCTAGAGCCGTGCGGTCTGCCCGCTGGCTTTGACACCAGATACAGCGTTGCCGCGCCGCTCCCCACGCCGCCGCCGCCGCCGCCTTGCTCCCGCTGACTTCGTGTCCGAAGCCTAACTGCTACTGAGATTTTAATAGAAACCCCAAATAACACTATCCAATCCCTCAATAGGACTCGAACCCAAAACATTGTGATTGCCAGCATTATCTCCCACTAGACCAACGAAGCAATCTTTATTCCATTCACTGAATAGAATAGTTGCGTGTTGGATATGTGAATTTCATATTTGTTAACGCATCCACGACACAGTAATAATTCCTACTATGTTACGTTTTTTTTTCGGTATATCAAACATAAACAAAAAATCTAAAAAATAAGGTAATAAATTCCAGCTTTTACTCCATTAGTGTTTCGAAAAAAAACCTTAAACATTTTTCCTTTTTGATCACCGAAGGGCAGTAACAACAAAATCTAATTTCACGAAATCCTAAATCCTTTTAACGATCCCTATTAAAAACTGTAGGGAATTCCGTGTAACGATAGATCTTGTAACGGTGTACTGAAATTACTCGTTTAAACGGACCCGTTAAATTTTAACACCTACATCGTTAAGGGGCTATTTATTTGTACCATTTATAGCGCTAATCTTCTGAACAAAGGGTTTGCATTTAAATCGAATTTTACTTGTTTTGAATTTAATAAGTTGTAAATACTCAGAGATGAAAAGGCAATGAAAGATGGTATCGGTGTAAAGATAAGAAAGGGTATGAATGTCGGAATAAAGAATCACAAAACAGATATACAATACAAAAGTGGAAGGATGTAGGTACCAGGGAAGATCTGGACTCTTACCATGACCAAATAGACCGTGTCTTATCTGAAGGGCAAGTCAAAAGTCTCCATAACCGGCGAGTGTGTATGAGACGAAGTATGAGAGTGGAGGAAGGGAGAGAGGTCTGTAAGAAACTGTTAGAACTCTGTACACTCTGTCTACCCCACAGCTATGCAAGGGAACTGGCGTGATGATATAGATAGTAAGGGCCATCACAAAGATTAAACAGCGTTTGACTGGGTCTGTCAGAGACACGTGATTCTTTGTGGCATTTTTATATTCGAGCGTCTTCCTGTTTAGGAAAGCACCGTTGGTCCCAGTTACTACTTAATGTAGTGCTCGTTATCCAAGTTAGAAGCCTTATAGTCAGTTTATAGTAATAATAATAATAATTTATTTCAATAAACAATACACAGAAATTACATTAAGCCCGGTAAGAACATAAAAAATATATAGGAGCAAAACAATTTAAAATACTGGCTGGGCTCGCAAGTAGGGTGATACCCTGTCTCCTAAACAAGGTTTGTGTACCTGTATCTTAGGAGTCAGGTTAACATTTGTATAACAGGTGGCCACAAATCTGCCTTCACCTAACCGCACTCGGTACGTGAAGTTATATTGATCTAGTCTCTTTCACTTTGATTTGTGAGAGGCCTTTGTCTCCAGCACAGGTAGAATATACGCTGATTCATTATATCATTGAGGAAGGAGGGGGAGAGACGCTTAACTAAGATTTTTTTCTGTGACATCGCATGTTAGCCCAGGAAATGTGAAGATCACCAAAGCCTCACATAGCGCTCCAGTTTCCCTTCGATTAGTATCGTATCGAGGAGATAAGTAGGAGAACAAATGTCACCGACATTACGCAAAATATTGTTTAATTTAGTGCATTTGGATGGAGCATATAGCTGATAGAACGGTCGCAGCTGACGGTCTTAAGAGGTAAAGGTTCTTGACTGGTGACCACGTATGAAAAACGTGGAGTGGGCCTTGCGCAAGGCGGACAGATGACCGGTTGACGGTTGTAACCACTGAGGCAATTAAAATCCACGGAATAATACATCTGCGGCAATAATGCAGTGTTACTCTTCTACCTCCAGTTATATTGACAACGCTATACACAGGTATACACAAATTTAATCCAATTCAGTATTAATCCACCACAAAAATTCAATTGAAAATACATATAAGAATAAAATTTTCGGTTCTCGCCTTCGCGTGACACCCATAACGTCTCTCAAATCGACTTTGCCCCGCCTTTTATCGGATTAAGAGCCGATATCTACCAATTACAAACACAGCTCTATATATAGCTTTTGTCTTTGTCCGCCGTAATTCCTCGCATAGCTTCGGTAATTTAAAACTAAATGCTTTCTGCCCGACAAAAGACTAGACTATAAATAACAAATAAGAAATATAAAGGACGGCCAAGTATATATTGACGATCGATTTAGCGCAGTCGTTAAGAGCTAAAACCGCTCCGCCCTCTGTATCGTCTATAGTCGGAGGTTCGATTCCTACAGGGGACAAATCTTTGTGTGATTCACAATTATTTGTTTCGGTCTGGGTATTTGTGAATGTGAATTATCATGTTTGTAAACGCACCCACGTCGCAGGAATAAATCATAGTGAGGGGATACGGTTTTTTTTTTAAATGTCTTCTGTTTCCCATCAGGGCGAGAGAGAATAGGTACTCCAACACGAAAAACCCAGCGCGGAAAGGTAGACGCGGTTTTCTGGCCATCTTCTGTTGGAATTTATTAAGCTCCTAAGGCTTCCAACTTGGTGTAGCGAGTACCACTGGTGGGGATAGCTACTGACTATTGACACAGAGGGCGGAGCGGCTCAAGCTCTTACCCACTGAGCTAAATCGTCCCTTTTACCCAGCAGTGGGACGGTATAGGCTCATTGACATTATGTTTATGGCGGTGACTTGTTAATTTTGACACCTCGGAATTATTTTTGCTTTAATGATAAAAAATACATCAATCAAATAATTTAGACAAACAACCAAATAACCTCATTAATATTGCTAAACGAGAATTTTAGTAGTGAACCCTAAACAGCCAAGGGGGCGGAAGGGGCAAAGAAATTTATATTCTCCGAAACTCTTCGGCTGCAAATTCAAGAACTCTATTGGTAATTCATGAGGATTAGACTGCTCCCTCGTAATTCGGCTTTTATAGGTTGATTAGTTGGAAATCTAAGAGAGAAAAATTCTTGAATAATTCATCACGGTTAAGAATTGAGATTTAAGTGAGAAGTAATCTTGTAAATTAAATGATAATCGAGTTAATGGAGAGTTAGATCGATGTAATACGAAAGTGATTGTGGATTTTGATTGCATTATTTGCAAGTGTTGTAGTTTGTAATGTTACGCTATAATAGATCGCATAGACGAAATAAATTAAAAATAATAATTTTCATTTAAAATACCTTTTTAATACAAGCTTTTATAGCAAAGACCCATGGAGATATCTAACTTAGTTAAGGAGCTCCTCTGGCTACCTTACGGCCCCATCATTAGACCCTGGACACTATCCGGGTCTAAAGTACTTGCCAAGATAAATCCAACTAGCTCAAACATGGCGGGATTGTATTGAGTAGTTGGATTGTTCCATTGGCTACCTTTCAGCTTTCCATACACCGCATCATCTTATTGCCATACACCGGGATACAATTCCAAACTCCAGACTCATACTGGGAATTCTTGTCCGACCTAGGATTTGAACCCAGAACCTGTGATCACAAAGCGATGCGCTTTGCTACTAGACCAACGAGCAGTAGCAGCAGTTTTCTCTATATCAGTGATATAGAGAAAATATTAAAGTTAATACAAAAATCCACAGTTTAATACTATCCTCCTGTCATGTCCTAATGTATGAGCATATATAGCAGTGGAAATTGGGTATGAAAAAAGAGCATATCATGGCAGAATGGCATATGTAGAATATACGGCAGTGAGACTTTGATACAAACAAAAAACTAGGCAACAGTAGGCGGCTGAACGTTAAAATAGTTTCTAAACCAATCATTTGTCTTACAAAATAATCAGACATTGCGCCAACCCCACATCATGGACAGAAAAATAACAATGACACAAACATTAAGCAGGATAATCTTTTTCATAAACATCCACTCTACTAAATGGAATAAGTTCAGAAAACACAGCTACAAAGAAAATGTTAATAAATTAAAATCCTAGTCAATATAAATAAAACAGTGAACGCATTAGCTCGCTGAGGGTAGTTGCGCACGATAGTACTAGTCATAAAACGCATTACAAAACTAGCCTCACAATACATACATCTTGAGAAACTAGCCAAAATTTCAGGGTTCCACGCCGATCTTACTAATATAAATTTTATTTATACACAGTGTAATTTTAGTCGTTCTGGAGCGAAAGCCCAGGTGTTGTATCCAATACTTACTGTTAACTGGTAATAAAAAATGACTAAAAAGAACACTTTAATAAGTGACATTCACCTACTGACTTATCCGAATATCATAGCTAGGCTGAAATTCAGAACAGAACACCAGCCAGCTGATGATCCGCATCACCCCTCAATGTCAGTTTGCGCTTGGTATATGAGCTTTTATAATGCACTTGATGATAATGAATGAGATGACACTTATCGATGAGTTCTTTTTAATTTTTTTAGATCCTATGAACAGTAGGCATTGGATACATCACCTGGCTCCAGCAGGACTAAAATTACACCGTGTATAATAACAAGAATTCCTACTTCCATACCACCAAAGTAAAGAAGCGTTTAACTCGGTTGATCTACCATGGGTCACCGTTTGTATCGTTTCCATTTTCGAACTTTTCGGTGCAGGCAGGTCATTGGTTCCAGTTACCGAATAACGTGGTAGTATGGTTGCAGTCGTTAAGTGTAGTTAGAGGCCTTTTAGACGGCTTGATGAGTTCCCATAAATGACGGTTACAACCTGGCACCAATCCACAATAAGCCCGCATAGTGGAGCAAAACGCAAAAGACTGGAAACAGCGTTTCATTTTGGAATACTGTTTTTCTACCATGTCAAAAAAGGCCATCGCAAGAAGGCAAAGAGTTTTCAGTATGATAATGTCCACACTACAAAACCGGGCGTTACGCCATTCTTTGGGAGAGACCTTTGCCCTGCAACGAATACCTTCTAGCTGATAATATGTGAGTGACAAGGTACAAATACCTTATTACTCCCCACAGAGAACTTTAATATTCTGACAGTTTTTCTCCTACGCCAAAATACAACCTTTTCCCTCAGCAGGAAAATAAACGTACAGAACCCAACTCCATTTGGAAGTCGCATTACCATTCCTACATCCGGCGTAATAAGTATTTATGGGTTTCACAGAATAACCCATTAGTGCTTTACGCTTACTGCACACCATAACCTTTAAGGTCGTTAGTTACATACCTAGGTTTCTAATTATACGTACTTATTAAGACGTCTGTACCTCGCTTGCTGGGATAATACTCCTTCTTAAGTAATTACGGGTGGTTTGTGGGAAGAAAATGAAAGCCATTTCGGATTTCTTGGATTTGAGAGCGTGATTTTGAGAAGATGTAATGGCCGTTTTAGGTGTTTCATATGCATTGATTGTTTAATTTACGTTTGGTAAATTATTTGACTTTTTCATATAGTTTACTTGTTCAGGATTGGTAAATGATATTACTTTCGAAATAAAGATTTAATGTTAAGGGAAACGTATGGATGTACATATTATGTAGGTATATATAAAACTTCAATTTGAGGTTTTTTTTATTGAATCATTGAGTTTGGATTTGTGCCAGGTGAAATCACAATAGACTTGCTCCTTATCACATTAGGACGTTATATTGTCGGCCACCTTATTTTTTACACTTAACCTTTCATTAGAATAGCTAGCTACCTCTCCTCATGTTCGCCGTAAATTAGCCCTAGCTATAAAGAACAAAGAAAATAATAAATTTAAAAGCATAGAACAGGAGTGGAACAAAACAATCGTTCGTTTTTGTTCCTCCAACAGACAGGGGGTTTGCCCGCTTCAGGCTAAACGTGTCTTGTAGCTCACCCAACCAAATTGAGATGATCTCTTTAGGCGCTTTGTTTCAGTTCTAAGAATGAGAATCGTCAAATTTCGCAAGGTCTCCGTGAAATGGTCGTTTTACAAGTCTCAGTGTGAGGCGGTATGTGGTGTTTTCTTCGAAGACATTTGGCGTCATGTATAAGTCGGCAGTTGTCAGACTGATGGCTTTTGATCGTTGTCGGTCTTATGCTGTTTCAAGATCATTTTCAGGTTATTCTGTCTGGTGTACAGACTTGAAAGGGAATGTATCCTTTTAATATGTTAGGTTCCTTGACAATGTGGCGTGGTGTCCATCTTCATATACGTATATGTAGCGTTGTTTGTACATTTAATCAATACTGGATGTATTATTTGAAGATTATTAACCTGACAGGTAGCTGTTCTAGAATTAACAAAATTAGTCCTACAAATTAATCCTAAGTTTCCTAACATGGTTGGACTGTCATCCATCTGGATTTGAGTTACCAGCGATATTTATGTTGACTTTAAAATAATTTGATTTATTTGAATTATAATTATCTAATTTCTAAAACTCTACGAGTAATTTACGGATTTTCTTAAACATTAGTATTACAAAAAAAACCACGTCTTAAAATACCTTTCCAAAACAAAACAATACAAGATAACCCTAACAACCAATCACTAATTACTCGCAGAAAACCCTCACTGAACTCAAAAAGATGTTTGACACTTAGAAGTTAAACTTCTTAATGAGCGGAGGGTAGCTATAAACTTCCTGAAACAGTTAGCGTAAAATCCACGAGCGAAGTAAGCGGCACCTACTAAAAACTTGTAAACTGCAAAGTAGTGAGCGTCAAAACTTACGCCATCTGTACGAGACGATAGTTGGGGACCATTTCTCACGTTTGATTTATAAACGCAGTTGGAATAACCAAGGCCCGAGAAAAAGCGGCTTAGAAGTCTGTTGAAAAACGTACTACACCTAGAAGTTTTAGAATAACTGAGGCCAATAGAAGAGCGGAACAAGGCTTCTAAAAAATACTACTCCAAAAAGTTTGCCTGAATGCAAATTGCAATGAACCTGCCTCCACGTTTCCACATTGAGTGAAATAGGATATATCATTGTCTTTCGCCTAGCTTCAAAAATATTTTTCATTAAATACTTTCTTTTAAGAAAGCGTTAAGAAGGCGGCACCTACTTAAAATTTGTAAACTGTACAATAGTGAGCGTTAAAACTGACTTCATCTGTACGAGACAATACTTCGGGACCCTTTCTCATGTTTGATTTATAAGCGCAGTTAGAATAACCGAGGTTAAGAGAAGATCGGATAATTAGTCTTCTAAAAACGTACTACACCCAGAAATTTTACAAATATTTAATAATTTAGACCATGAGAAAAGCGGATAAAAAAGCTTTTGAAAGAATATTAGACAAAAATGTTTTTGAAAATGTATCTGAAATAATTTTGGCCAACAGAAGAGCGGATACTGAGGCTTTCGAAGAAATATTAGGCTAAAAAAGTTTTGAAATGCAATTGAAATAATCAATGCCAGTAAAATAGCGGTTACGAAGATTTCTGAAAAAATACTACACCATAAAGTTGAAACTGCAACTGAAGTTGGCTACGAACTTGTCTACAATAATTTGCACAGAGTTTGCCTGGTAGAGTAGATTCTATTCACTCTCACCAAGATTTGTAAAAGAAGGGTTTTGCTCTGCAGTAGAAAAAATATAGGCTGTTTTTTTAGGAATTAAAAAATTTTCTGGTTTTTCGAACACCTTCACGGGGACATGACTTACTTTGACTTATTAGATGAAAAATGTTAATTCTCATAATACAAATTTAAATTCATAATACGAGAACGCAATAACACATTTAAACATGTGTAAATTGGCGATTAAATATTTAAAGAAATTACAAATCTTCTCAAACAAAAAATCTGTTAAGCTTTTTTTACAAAATTTTCGTACACTATTTTCTGCTCTACTCTTGCAGGCTTAAACGCTTTAGTATTTCATTTTACAAAATATACGAACGCTCAAATCGATTCGCTGATAGATCCGCTCGCGGAACTAATGGCCACGATTTAACACTTGAAGTAACGCCCGAGGCCAGCGCAGTATGTGAGAACTATTTGCCACACTAATGCGTGCAACGTTTGCATTCACTGCTTCTGCATTTTATAGTATTATTTTGCGATTAATAGTAATATTAAAAATTATAACTGATATCATCGAAATGATTTTGGGATGATGATATAATGATATATCATCAGATTCATCATTCAGATTTTGAGAAAGTATTTAGCTAGATGAAATATGTAAACTTTTAATAGTGACAACGTTGTCGCCATTTGTGGCTTTGAAGACTTATAAATTCTCTTAAGCATATTAGTTTCATTACTACAGTTTTATATTCTTTTCTCTGCACTGTTTTAGAGGCAGAAGTAAAGCGCTTTAGTACTTGATTTTCCATGATATACGAATTCAAATCGCTTTGCTGATAGATCCGATCGCGGAACTAATGGCCACGGTTTAATATTTGAAGTAACGCCCGAGGCTAGCGCAGTATGTGAGAACAATTTGCCACAGTAATGCCTGCTACGTTTGTATTCACTGTTTCTTTTTTTTATAGCAGTTTTCGCGTTTGCCATGATTTTACTGGACTGCTCCAATAGGAGGGTAAAATTTTTAAATGCTATTTGACTATATTTCAATTGTAAAGATTCAGTAGATCAATCGGTAAAAACTGAACTTATAGAATCAGTTTATTGTCCATCTGTCTGTATATCCGACGGTTATCTCCCTTTTTTCTAGTTTTTCAAGTTTCCAAAGTAATAAGCAAATTTGAGGCAGACATGTACTATGGCCTAAACCCCCTCAGTTTGAGAGAAGGAGAAGAGAGGCAGACAAAACACCAATAACAATAGAACAGCAAGAATAAGAATAACGTTGGCGTAGAAATGTTCTTGAGTGGTGACCTCGCACTATGTGTTATGAATGCCAATTTTCGGACACCCCCTTTTTATTAGGTAATCTTAAAGATAACATCATTTAAAATGCACGAGTAGAGCGCCGATGTGACAAATATGCCAAAAAAAATGTTGAGATATAACTTTTTTTCCTGATAAAAATAAAATATTTGCTCGAAGAGGAAGCCTTATATATAATAATCTTGAACGTAGCCTAAAAGAGTCTTTCAAGCCTAATCTTTTAGAGCGATTAAAAACCCCCTTAATTTATTAGAAGAGGAGAAATAAGTGATTTGTTTTTTTCATCACGTAAATTCTGCGGTATTAAGAAAAGTTACATATATGAGACCATAAGCACACTTGTCCAAATAAACTGTATAAAAATTGCATCCTAATCTTATGGAATTTGGAAGTTATGGGCAATTAACTAAATCAGTTAGGGTTGTCAACTCTAAAAACAATATGTTCGGATGTTTTCTAACTGTTGTGATGGGTGTGACAACGAATCGCTTACTTAGTTTTGTGTTTTTTCCATTACTCGCTTCTAAACTTTTTTTGATGTTTTGCCAAATTTACGTAATGCTATCGGCTCGGCACGTTGCTATGTATGCGGGCAGACTTGGACAAAATGCAAACTGATTAATGATTATGATAACTGTTATGTTATGTATGTGTTTATCTGTGCGGCGTCTGCACGCGCGAACATAGGAAAATACTGACCGCCACCGCGGACGCTATCGCGGAGACGGTTGGACGCATTGATTTGGTCGTACCTTAATGGCAAGCTCGCCTTTTTGCGTCCTCGCCCGGTTGTAGGAATTTATATCTTCGTTTGCTCACAATAAATCAAACTTTAGGAAGGAATTAGTATCAAAAAGTTAGACATTTCGTTCGTGAACAAAGATACTAATTTCTCGTAACACAACACTACGCCGCTCTAGAGCCGTGCGGTCTGCCCGCTGGCTTTGACACCAGATACAGCGTTGCCGCGCCGCTCCCCACGCCGCCGCCGCCGCCGCCTTGCTCCCGCTGACTTCGTGTCCGAAGCCTAACTGCTACTGAGATTTTAATAGAAACCCCAAATAACACTATCCAATCCCTCAATAGGACTCGAACCCAAAACATTGTGATTGCCAGCATTATCTCCCACTAGACCAACGAAGCAATCTTTATTCCATTCACTGAATAGAATAGTTGCGTGTTGGATATGTGAATTTCATATTTGTTAACGCATCCACGACACAGTAATAATTCCTACTATGTTACGTTTTTTTTTCGGTATATCAAACATAAACAAAAAATCTAAAAAATAAGGTAATAAATTCCAGCTTTTACTCCATTAGTGTTTCGAAAAAAAACCTTAAACATTTTTCCTTTTTGATCACCGAAGGGCAGTAACAACAAAATCTAATTTCACGAAATCCTAAATCCTTTTAACGATCCCTATTAAAAACTGTAGGGAATTCCGTGTAACGATAGATCTTGTAACGGTGTACTGAAATTACTCGTTTAAACGGACCCGTTAAATTTTAACACCTACATCGTTAAGGGGCTATTTATTTGTACCATTTATAGCGCTAATCTTCTGAACAAAGGGTTTGCATTTAAATCGAATTTTACTTGTTTTGAATTTAATAAGTTGTAAATACTCAGAGATGAAAAGGCAATGAAAGATGGTATCGGTGTAAAGATAAGAAAGGGTATGAATGTCGGAATAAAGAATCACAAAACAGATATACAATACAAAAGTGGAAGGATGTAGGTACCAGGGAAGATCTGGACTCTTACCATGACCAAATAGACCGTGTCTTATCTGAAGGGCAAGTCAAAAGTCTCCATAACCGGCGAGTGTGTATGAGACGAAGTATGAGAGTGGAGGAAGGGAGAGAGGTCTGTAAGAAACTGTTAGAACTCTGTACACTCTGTCTACCCCACAGCTATGCAAGGGAACTGGCGTGATGATATAGATAGTAAGGGCCATCACAAAGATTAAACAGCGTTTGACTGGGTCTGTCAGAGACACGTGATTCTTTGTGGCATTTTTATATTCGAGCGTCTTCCTGTTTAGGAAAGCACCGTTGGTCCCAGTTACTACTTAATGTAGTGCTCGTTATCCAAGTTAGAAGCCTTATAGTCAGTTTATAGTAATAATAATAATAATTTATTTCAATAAACAATACACAGAAATTACATTAAGCCCGGTAAGAACATAAAAAATATATAGGAGCAAAACAATTTAAAATACTGGCTGGGCTCGCAAGTAGGGTGATACCCTGTCTCCTAAACAAGGTTTGTGTACCTGTATCTTAGGAGTCAGGTTAACATTTGTATAACAGGTGGCCACAAATCTGCCTTCACCTAACCGCACTCGGTACGTGAAGTTATATTGATCTAGTCTCTTTCACTTTGATTTGTGAGAGGCCTTTGTCTCCAGCACAGGTAGAATATACGCTGATTCATTATATCATTGAGGAAGGAGGGGGAGAGACGCTTAACTAAGATTTTTTTCTGTGACATCGCATGTTAGCCCAGGAAATGTGAAGATCACCAAAGCCTCACATAGCGCTCCAGTTTCCCTTCGATTAGTATCGTATCGAGGAGATAAGTAGGAGAACAAATGTCACCGACATTACGCAAAATATTGTTTAATTTAGTGCATTTGGATGGAGCATATAGCTGATAGAACGGTCGCAGCTGACGGTCTTAAGAGGTAAAGGTTCTTGACTGGTGACCACGTATGAAAAACGTGGAGTGGGCCTTGCGCAAGGCGGACAGATGACCGGTTGACGGTTGTAACCACTGAGGCAATTAAAATCCACGGAATAATACATCTGCGGCAATAATGCAGTGTTACTCTTCTACCTCCAGTTATATTGACAACGCTATACACAGGTATACACAAATTTAATCCAATTCAGTATTAATCCACCACAAAAATTCAATTGAAAATACATATAAGAATAAAATTTTCGGTTCTCGCCTTCGCGTGACACCCATAACGTCTCTCAAATCGACTTTGCCCCGCCTTTTATCGGATTAAGAGCCGATATCTACCAATTACAAACACAGCTCTATATATAGCTTTTGTCTTTGTCCGCCGTAATTCCTCGCATAGCTTCGGTAATTTAAAACTAAATGCTTTCTGCCCGACAAAAGACTAGACTATAAATAACAAATAAGAAATATAAAGGACGGCCAAGTATATATTGACGATCGATTTAGCGCAGTCGTTAAGAGCTAAAACCGCTCCGCCCTCTGTATCGTCTATAGTCGGAGGTTCGATTCCTACAGGGGACAAATCTTTGTGTGATTCACAATTATTTGTTTCGGTCTGGGTATTTGTGAATGTGAATTATCATGTTTGTAAACGCACCCACGTCGCAGGAATAAATCATAGTGAGGGGATACGGTTTTTTTTTTAAATGTCTTCTGTTTCCCATCAGGGCGAGAGAGAATAGGTACTCCAACACGAAAAACCCAGCGCGGAAAGGTAGACGCGGTTTTCTGGCCATCTTCTGTTGGAATTTATTAAGCTCCTAAGGCTTCCAACTTGGTGTAGCGAGTACCACTGGTGGGGATAGCTACTGACTATTGACACAGAGGGCGGAGCGGCTCAAGCTCTTACCCACTGAGCTAAATCGTCCCTTTTACCCAGCAGTGGGACGGTATAGGCTCATTGACATTATGTTTATGGCGGTGACTTGTTAATTTTGACACCTCGGAATTATTTTTGCTTTAATGATAAAAAATACATCAATCAAATAATTTAGACAAACAACCAAATAACCTCATTAATATTGCTAAACGAGAATTTTAGTAGTGAACCCTAAACAGCCAAGGGGGCGGAAGGGGCAAAGAAATTTATATTCTCCGAAACTCTTCGGCTGCAAATTCAAGAACTCTATTGGTAATTCATGAGGATTAGACTGCTCCCTCGTAATTCGGCTTTTATAGGTTGATTAGTTGGAAATCTAAGAGAGAAAAATTCTTGAATAATTCATCACGGTTAAGAATTGAGATTTAAGTGAGAAGTAATCTTGTAAATTAAATGATAATCGAGTTAATGGAGAGTTAGATCGATGTAATACGAAAGTGATTGTGGATTTTGATTGCATTATTTGCAAGTGTTGTAGTTTGTAATGTTACGCTATAATAGATCGCATAGACGAAATAAATTAAAAATAATAATTTTCATTTAAAATACCTTTTTAATACAAGCTTTTATAGCAAAGACCCATGGAGATATCTAACTTAGTTAAGGAGCTCCTCTGGCTACCTTACGGCCCCATCATTAGACCCTGGACACTATCCGGGTCTAAAGTACTTGCCAAGATAAATCCAACTAGCTCAAACATGGCGGGATTGTATTGAGTAGTTGGATTGTTCCATTGGCTACCTTTCAGCTTTCCATACACCGCATCATCTTATTGCCATACACCGGGATACAATTCCAAACTCCAGACTCATACTGGGAATTCTTGTCCGACCTAGGATTTGAACCCAGAACCTGTGATCACAAAGCGATGCGCTTTGCTACTAGACCAACGAGCAGTAGCAGCAGTTTTCTCTATATCAGTGATATAGAGAAAATATTAAAGTTAATACAAAAATCCACAGTTTAATACTATCCTCCTGTCATGTCCTAATGTATGAGCATATATAGCAGTGGAAATTGGGTATGAAAAAAGAGCATATCATGGCAGAATGGCATATGTAGAATATACGGCAGTGAGACTTTGATACAAACAAAAAACTAGGCAACAGTAGGCGGCTGAACGTTAAAATAGTTTCTAAACCAATCATTTGTCTTACAAAATAATCAGACATTGCGCCAACCCCACATCATGGACAGAAAAATAACAATGACACAAACATTAAGCAGGATAATCTTTTTCATAAACATCCACTCTACTAAATGGAATAAGTTCAGAAAACACAGCTACAAAGAAAATGTTAATAAATTAAAATCCTAGTCAATATAAATAAAACAGTGAACGCATTAGCTCGCTGAGGGTAGTTGCGCACGATAGTACTAGTCATAAAACGCATTACAAAACTAGCCTCACAATACATACATCTTGAGAAACTAGCCAAAATTTCAGGGTTCCACGCCGATCTTACTAATATAAATTTTATTTATACACAGTGTAATTTTAGTCGTTCTGGAGCGAAAGCCCAGGTGTTGTATCCAATACTTACTGTTAACTGGTAATAAAAAATGACTAAAAAGAACACTTTAATAAGTGACATTCACCTACTGACTTATCCGAATATCATAGCTAGGCTGAAATTCAGAACAGAACACCAGCCAGCTGATGATCCGCATCACCCCTCAATGTCAGTTTGCGCTTGGTATATGAGCTTTTATAATGCACTTGATGATAATGAATGAGATGACACTTATCGATGAGTTCTTTTTAATTTTTTTAGATCCTATGAACAGTAGGCATTGGATACATCACCTGGCTCCAGCAGGACTAAAATTACACCGTGTATAATAACAAGAATTCCTACTTCCATACCACCAAAGTAAAGAAGCGTTTAACTCGGTTGATCTACCATGGGTCACCGTTTGTATCGTTTCCATTTTCGAACTTTTCGGTGCAGGCAGGTCATTGGTTCCAGTTACCGAATAACGTGGTAGTATGGTTGCAGTCGTTAAGTGTAGTTAGAGGCCTTTTAGACGGCTTGATGAGTTCCCATAAATGACGGTTACAACCTGGCACCAATCCACAATAAGCCCGCATAGTGGAGCAAAACGCAAAAGACTGGAAACAGCGTTTCATTTTGGAATACTGTTTTTCTACCATGTCAAAAAAGGCCATCGCAAGAAGGCAAAGAGTTTTCAGTATGATAATGTCCACACTACAAAACCGGGCGTTACGCCATTCTTTGGGAGAGACCTTTGCCCTGCAACGAATACCTTCTAGCTGATAATATGTGAGTGACAAGGTACAAATACCTTATTACTCCCCACAGAGAACTTTAATATTCTGACAGTTTTTCTCCTACGCCAAAATACAACCTTTTCCCTCAGCAGGAAAATAAACGTACAGAACCCAACTCCATTTGGAAGTCGCATTACCATTCCTACATCCGGCGTAATAAGTATTTATGGGTTTCACAGAATAACCCATTAGTGCTTTACGCTTACTGCACACCATAACCTTTAAGGTCGTTAGTTACATACCTAGGTTTCTAATTATACGTACTTATTAAGACGTCTGTACCTCGCTTGCTGGGATAATACTCCTTCTTAAGTAATTACGGGTGGTTTGTGGGAAGAAAATGAAAGCCATTTCGGATTTCTTGGATTTGAGAGCGTGATTTTGAGAAGATGTAATGGCCGTTTTAGGTGTTTCATATGCATTGATTGTTTAATTTACGTTTGGTAAATTATTTGACTTTTTCATATAGTTTACTTGTTCAGGATTGGTAAATGATATTACTTTCGAAATAAAGATTTAATGTTAAGGGAAACGTATGGATGTACATATTATGTAGGTATATATAAAACTTCAATTTGAGGTTTTTTTTATTGAATCATTGAGTTTGGATTTGTGCCAGGTGAAATCACAATAGACTTGCTCCTTATCACATTAGGACGTTATATTGTCGGCCACCTTATTTTTTACACTTAACCTTTCATTAGAATAGCTAGCTACCTCTCCTCATGTTCGCCGTAAATTAGCCCTAGCTATAAAGAACAAAGAAAATAATAAATTTAAAAGCATAGAACAGGAGTGGAACAAAACAATCGTTCGTTTTTGTTCCTCCAACAGACAGGGGGTTTGCCCGCTTCAGGCTAAACGTGTCTTGTAGCTCACCCAACCAAATTGAGATGATCTCTTTAGGCGCTTTGTTTCAGTTCTAAGAATGAGAATCGTCAAATTTCGCAAGGTCTCCGTGAAATGGTCGTTTTACAAGTCTCAGTGTGAGGCGGTATGTGGTGTTTTCTTCGAAGACATTTGGCGTCATGTATAAGTCGGCAGTTGTCAGACTGATGGCTTTTGATCGTTGTCGGTCTTATGCTGTTTCAAGATCATTTTCAGGTTATTCTGTCTGGTGTACAGACTTGAAAGGGAATGTATCCTTTTAATATGTTAGGTTCCTTGACAATGTGGCGTGGTGTCCATCTTCATATACGTATATGTAGCGTTGTTTGTACATTTAATCAATACTGGATGTATTATTTGAAGATTATTAACCTGACAGGTAGCTGTTCTAGAATTAACAAAATTAGTCCTACAAATTAATCCTAGGTTTCCTAACATGGTTGGACTGTCATCCATCTGGATTTGAGTTACCAGCGATATTTATGTTGACTTTAAAATAATTTGATTTATTTGAATTTGAAGGATTTTCTTAAACATTAGTATTACAAAAAAAAACCACGTCTTAAAATACCTTTCAAAAACAAAACAATACAAGATAACCCTAACAACCAATCACTAATTACTCGCAGAAAACCCTCACTGAACTCAAAAAGATGTTTGACACTTAGAAGTTAAACTTCTTAATGAGCGGAGGGTAGCTATAAACTTCCTGAAACAGTTAGCGTAAAATCCACGAGCGAAGTAAGCGGCACCTACTAAAAACTTGTAAACTGCAAAGTAGTGAGCGTCAAAACTTACGCCATCTGTACGAGACGATAGTTGGGGACCATTTCTCACGTTTGATTTATAAACGCAGTTGGAATAACCAAGGCCCGAGAAAGAGCGGCTTAGAAGTCTGTTGAAAAACGTACTACACCTAGAAGTTTTAGAATAACTGAGGCCAATAGAAGAGCGGAACAAGGCTTCTAAAAAATACTACACAAAAAAGTTTGCCTGAATGCAAATTGCAATGAACCTGCCTCCACGTTTCCACATTGAGTGAAATAGGATATATCATTGTCTTTCGCCTAGCTTCAAAAATATTTTTCATTAAATACTTTCTTTTAAGAAAGCGTTAAGAAGGCGGCACCTACTTAAAATTTGTAAACTGTACAATAGTGAGCGTTAAAACTGACGTCATCTGTACGAGACAATACTTCGGACCCTTTCTCATGTTTGATTTATAAGCGCATTTAGAATAACCGAGGTTAAGAGAAGATCGGATATTTAGTCTTCTAAAAACGTACTACACCCAGAAATTTTACAAATATTTAATAATTTAGACCATGAGAAAAGCGGATAAAAAGGCTTTTGAAAGAATATTAGACAAAAAAGTTTTTGAAAATGTATCTGAAATAATTTTGGCCAACAGAAGAGCGGATACTGAGGCTTTCAAAGAAATATTAGGCTAAAAAGTTTTGAAATGCAATTGAAATAATCAATGCCAGTAAAATAGCGGTTACGAAGATTTCTGAAAAAATACTACACCAAAAAGTTGAAACTGCAACTGAAGTTGGCTACGAACTTGTCTACAATAATTTGCACAGAGTTTGCCTGGTAGAGTAGATTCTATTCACTCTCACCAAGATTTGTAAAAGAAGTGTTTTGCTCTGCAGTGGAAAAATATAGGCTGTTTTTTTAGGAATTAAAGAATTTTCTGGTTCTTCGAACACCTTCACGGGGACATGACTTACTTTGACTTATTAGATGAAAAATGTTAATTCTCATAATACAAATTTAAATTCATAATACGAGAACACAATAACACATTCAAACATGTGTAAATTGGCGATTAATTATTTAATGAAATTACAAATCATCTCAAACAAAAAATCTGTTAAGCTTTTTTACAAAATTTTCGTACACTATTTTCTGCTCTACTCTTGCAGGCTTAAACGCTTTAGTATTTCATTTTACAAAATATACGAACGCTCAAATCGATTCGCTGATAGATCCGCTCGCGGAACTAATGGCCACGATTTAACACTTGAAGTAACGCCCGAGGCCAGCGCCGTATGTGAGAACTATTTGCCACACTAATGCCTGCAACGTTTGCATTCACTGCTTCTGCATTTTATAGTATTATTTTGCGATTAATAGTAATATTAAAAATTATAACTAATATCATCGAAATGATTTTGGGATGATGATATAATGATATATCATCAGATTCATCATTCAGATTTTGAGAAAGTATTTAGCTAGATGAAATATGTAAACTTTTAATAGTGACAACGTTGTCGCCATTTGTGGCTTTGAAGACTTATAAATTCTCTTAAGCATATAAGTTTCTTTACTACAGTTTTATATTCTTTTCTCTGCACTGTTTTAGAGGCAGAAGTAAAGCGCTTTAGTACTTGATTTTCCATGATATACGAATTCAAATCGCTTCGCTGATAGATCCGATCGCGGAACTAATGGCCACGATTTAATATTTGAAGTAACGCCCGAGGCTAGCGCAGTATGTGAGAACAATTTGCCACAGTAATGCCTGCTACGTTTGCATTCATTGTTTCTTTTTTTTATAGCAGTTTTCGCGTTTGCCATGATTTTACTGGACTGCTCTAATAGGAGGGTAAAATTTTTAAATGCTATTTGACTATATTTCAATTGTAAAGATTCAGTAGATCAATCGGTAAAAACTGAACTTATAGAATCAGTTTATTGTCCATCTGTCTGTATATCCGACGGTTATCTCCCTTTTTTCTAGTTTTTCAAGTTTCCAAAGTAATAAGCAAATTTGAGGCAGACATGTACTATGGCCTAAACCCCCTCAGTTTGAGAGAAGTAGAAGAGAGGCAGACAAAACACCAATAACAATAGAACAGCAAGAATAAGAATAACGTTGGCGTAGAATTGTTCTCGAGTGGTGACCTCGCGCTATGTGTTATGAATGCCAATTCTCGGACACCCCCTTTTTATTAGGTAATCTTAAAGATAACATCATTTGAAATGCACGAGTAGAACGCCGATGTGACAAATATGCCAAAAAAAATGTTGAGAAATGACTTCTTTCCTGATAAAAAAAAAATATTTGCTCGAAGAGGAAGCCTTATATGTAATAATCTTGAACGTAGCCTAAAAGAGTCTTTCAAGCCTAATCTTTTAGAGCGATTAAAAACCCCCTTAATTTATTAGAAAAGGAGAAATAAGTAATTTTTTTTTGTCATCACGTAAATTCTGCGGTATTAAGAAAAGTTACATATATGAGACATAAGCACACTTGTCCAAATAAACTGTATAAAAATTGCATCCTAATCTTATGGAATTTGGAAGTTATGGGCAATTAACTAAATCAGTTAGGGTTGTCAGCTCTAAAAAAAATATGTCCGGATGTTTTCTAACTGTTGTGATGGGTGTGACAACGAATCGCTTACTTAGTTTTGTTTTTTTTCCATTACTCGCTTCTAAACTTTTTTTGATGTTTTGCCAAATTTACGTAATGCTATCGGCTCGGCACGTTGCTATGTATGCGGGCAGATTTGGACAAAATGCAAACTGATTAATGATTATGATAACATTTGTAATCTTCACGATTACAAAGTAACAAATTTAATATAAAAATTTAATCATATTCGGTGATTAACTATTATTAGTTGTTATCATAATCATGACTATTTTTTTATGATTGTCAATATGAATTCACGTGACATTCTAAAATATATATTATAAGAGGTGTACAATTTTCAATTTTTCATGGAAATTCTGGAAATACCTACTTTTTTATTAATAGAGTTTTACCAATATTTCAGGCGGCTTGTCTTCTCAAGGGGGTGAAAATTTAGAAATTTAAAGCAGGATCCCGGGGGGTGACAGGTGCACTCGAATATTACGAAACACTACCAAGGTCACTGACCTTAGCCTCAAGGTTAATGAATTTTTACCGTCTATCAAATTCAGTGCAATGTCTCGACATTGATTTTCGACTCACTATGTCCCGTGAAGTTTTCGCACCACTTCCACAGCCCACTGAATCCTAAAGCCTTTATTCATTAGGCGATATTTTTTATAGGACAAAGTAATCGTGTTTTCATAATGCCCTGTATTGTATTCACAGACCGGGAGTTGTCTTTATATAATAAGAATACAAAAAACACTTTCATACATACATTATTGATTACTTGACTGTTGTAATCAACTTCTGTTCCACTAGCTGGCTATAGATGTTCCGGCACAAAACATGGGCCTGAACTGAATGCGTGATTCATCATCATCAGCCGAAAGACGTCCACTGCAGGAGAAAGGCCTCCCAAAGATCGCCACAACGACCGGCTTTGTGCCGTACGTATCCAGCTTCTACCCGCGACCTTTACCAGGTCACTAAGATAAAGATTCATTTCCTTAAAAGATTCACTAAAAGGTAATATTCGAAATATTTAACCACGCCTAAATGATTCTGCTCTAGTGGCAAAGCGCATCGGCTACCTCATTGGTCTAGTGGCAAAGTGGTGATCACAAGGTCCTGGGTTCAAATCCTAGGTCGGACAAATGAAGCTTTTCTAAATATTAGTCCGGAGTCTGGGACTGTACCCGATATATGGCAATAGGCTCGCCCCCTATTATATGGGACTTAAAATCGTCCGTGAAAAGTGGGTGTACTCAGTACACCTCTGCCACCCCCGCTTGAGGAATATAGGCGAGTCGGTGTGTGACCCAAATGATTGCACAATAATCGATACTTTGCATTCCAGTCTCAATAAGCCATATTATATGAGATGGGTATTGACGGAAAGAGGAATAAGCATAATGTGTGATAGTACAAAATAAATATCCGAATTTTATTACTTTTCAAGATTGACAGCCTTAGCGCCAAATAATCCGGATAATGAGCATGTCTTCTCATATTGATAGCAAAGTTAGTCGATCTTATCGTAATCTCGGTTTTATCAAGCGCACCTGTAAATACTTCAACAATCTCACTAGTCTCAAAGTATTTTATTTTGCTTATGTTGGATGCATTCTGAAATATGCCAGCTTCATATGGACCCCGTATAATGCAGTACAAATTAACCGTATTGAGCGAATACAAAAGAAATTTCTTTCTCTTGAAAAATCCGTCCTTGTCTTACGTTAAAAACTGTCAAAACTGATTTATAATTTTTTTTTCTCAAAATCCAGCCATATTTGTCGCACGAGAGTTGTACTCAGACTTTTTAAATGATATTATCTTTAAGATTCCGCAATAAAAGGGGATGACCGAAAATTGGCGTCTATAATACGTAGTGCCTCGTACTGAAAGAGGTGAAGTAGGCAGCCTCCCCCAACAAAGTGGGCAGGTGACCTGGTGAAGGTCGCGAGAACAAGCTTAATGTGTACAGCACAATGGTTGTCTTGGCGAATTATGGGAAGGCCTGTAATGGACATCTTTCGGTTGATGAAACAAGAATACGTGGCAATCCTTCTAATATTATAAATGTGAAAGTTTGCGTGATTGAGTCACAAACATCCAAACACTTAAACGTATAAGCTTTCACATCCTACTAATATTATAAATGTGAAAGTTTGCTTGATTGAGTCACAAACATCCAAACACTTAAACAACAAACTTTCACATCTTACTAATATTATAAATGTAAAAGTTTGTATGTTTAGATGTTCGGCTGTTTTTACTCAATCAGGCAAACACGGCTAAACGGATTTGGATGAAATTTAGCACACATGTAATTTATTACCTGGATTAACACATTGGATACTTATTCCGAAAAATTTTAGACCTGTAAAGCTAGTATAAGGTATAATTTTACAGATTTTCACTACGAGTAGATCGAATAGTAGTAGCTTCATTTACTAGATAGAGTCGTCGCGGGTTAAAGCCCAATACGAAACGACTTTTTATGTGACGCTGCAACATGTTTGTTTCTGTGAAATTAATGCTTGTAAAATCACCCACAATACAGGAATATTCCTTATGTAAAGCCAAATTTTTCAAAAAGGCAAACGGTTGTCCAATTACTCAAGTGGTGTTTGAAGAGATTTTCGATTGAACCTTTAAAATTTACCGATCCTGATTGAAAGCTGTTATCACATCGAAAGTTTGTTTGGGAATTCGGTTCGAATATACTTACATATATAACACCGACTTGTATAACAAAAGTCTTTAAAACAACTTTACTGAAAGTAATAACTTGAGTTTTGTGAATTTTAAAATATTGTATGTTTATAGAAACAGAATATTGAACGTTTATTTCCTGTACATCTTTTTTATTTTCACCATCATCAGCTGTGTGTGTGAATGAAGAATGATAAATAGAAAGGCCTGTCCAATTAATCTAAAAGTCTATCTACTAGCCCGCTGAGTTTCTCGCCGGATCTTCTCAGTGTGAGGCGTTCCGATCCGGTAGTAACTGTAGAAACCCGCTTGGGACAAGTCTTCGTTTGATGTAAAAATATTTATTTTGGATGGATGTTTGTACATGTGAATTTCATGCTTATTAAGGCACCCACGAACAGCAAACAAAATATATTGTGGGACTAATTTTCTATCTATCTATATCATCACGCCAGATCCCTCGCGGGGTAGGCCGAGAGTACAGAATTCCAACAGGTTCTTTCCTTGCATACCTCTCTGGCTTCCTCCACTCTCATAGTTCGTCTCATACACACTCGCCGGTTACGGAGACTCTTGACTTGCCCTTCAGATAAGGCACGGTCTATTTGGTCATGGTAAGATAGTCTAGGTCTTCCCCGGTACCTACATCCTTCCACTTTCGCATTGTATATCTGTTTTGTCATTCTTTCTTCTGTCATTCTTTCTATATGCCCGAACCAACGGAGCAAACCCTTTCTCATCTTTACACCGATTCTATCTTTCATACCTACTCGCTTTCTTACTACGCTGTTGCGAATACGGTCGGTCAGCGTGACTCCGCACATCTTCTGCAGAGATCGCAATTCGACCGCATTTGTCCTGCTTTCGTTTTCCTTCCTGTACATTTCCTATACATTTTTTTTATTTTCCCCATCATCAGCTGTGTGTGTGTGAATGAAGAATGATAAATAGAAAGGCCAGTCCAATTAATCTAAATGACTAGCCCACTGAGTTTCTCGCCGGATCTCTGATGCCGCGATAATCTGAGGCCGCGTTCCGATCCGATGGTAATTATAAAAAATGTAATAATTTTTGACGTTTGTAAGCGCTCTCGTTGGCCTATACAAATAAAATGTTTTGACTTGTCTTTGACTTTGATCTACGCTGTTGGCCGCGGGACCTTCACTGCTTCACCAACATGGACATCTGCCAAAAGATGTTTTATATAGAAGAAACACCTCCCCAAAAATCACCACCATGACCTGATTAACAGACGGTTTGGTCCAGAGGTTAAGAGCTTGAGTCGCTCGGCCCACTGAATCGAATAGTCGCGGGTTCGATTCCCGCACGGGACAAATCTTTGTGTGACCCACAAATATTTGTTTGGGTCTGGGTGTTTGTGCATGTGGGTTTAATATTTGTAAACGCACCCACGACACAAGAATAACTCCTAATTTAGGGCTACGTTTTGTTAAATAAAAAAGACCGGTTTTGTACGCATCCAGCTTTAACCTGGAACCTTCACCAGGTATCACATCATTGTCATGACATCTTTATTGTACAAATCAATATTTGGAAACGTCACCTACCATCTGCTTATTCTTGTGACTCCTGGATCAATTAAGGCTTCAATATTCAACTCAAGGATAGATTTGCTTACTGCCAGTAGAATTTTGACAGATTTTTCATACAAAATATGTCAATATTGTATCCGTGGTAGGCAAATCTAGATAGATTTTATTAGATAGATATATATCATCACGCTAGTTCCCACTTTAAGCCGACGATGTTAGGTCCCATGTAATAGGGGCATAATTCACGACTCCGGACTAGCGATGGGCGATTGTTACGAAAAAAACTATCGAATGAATCGACAATTGTAGTTACACACATTCGATTGTCAATTCATTCGTCCTCACAAAAAAAAATTCGAATAACAATCGACCAACGAATGAAAATCGACGGCGCATCGCCAATGCGCAGGTCACATTCCATACGGGGAGAATGTTCCGATTGTTAGCAATGACTTTTAGTTAATCAGTAATTACTGTTGGTAAAGGGCTTAGACAAAGTAAGTTGGAAATATCGATTGAATTATAGATAAATTAAAATAAATCTAACGTAATTATTATCACTATACCTACCCCGCAGGATATCTGGCATGATGATAAAATACCACAAATTCCAAAGTTTTTTTATGAATTATACCTATTTACTAATAGTAGTATACATATTTACTAATAGTAAATAATTACAATTCATAAAAATACTTAAAAATTATTTTTTTATATAATCTATCTATCTATAACCTCACGCCAGATCCCTTGCGGGGTAGGCAGAGAGTACAGTGTTCCAACGGTTCTTTTTTTTTTATATAATAATTTATGTTTATAAGTAATTATATTTATGTACATCAATTATTTTATAAAAAATTAAAAAACAAGTCCCGATTCAAATCTATCGAACGATGCCAATATAATCGATGGTGCGTTCGATTCGTGCGTCGATTGCAACCTCGTTACTAAATTTACGCGCGCGCGGTCAAAACGCTATGCATCAATCTAACAATCGACCAACAATGGAAGAATTATGATTCTCGTTCGATTGCATTCGAATAAAAGGAACAATCGAATGATTCGATTGTTTTTAGTAATAATCGCCCATCGTTACTCCGGACTCAAACTGGGAATTTTTAATTTGAAAAACTACATTTGTCCGAGCTAGGATTTGAACCCAAGACCTCGTGATCACAAAGCGATTCGTTTTGCCACTAGACCAACGAGGCGGTCAAGCAACAAATAATCTATTAATATATTTATATCAGGCTATACTGTCTCACAGCTGGGTAAATATGTATGAAAATAAACCAATACAACAGATACAAGCTATTTTCTGTGAATACGACCACTAGACAACGGCTTGGTGCAATGGTTAAGAGCTTAAGCCGCTGCAATCACTGTATCGAGCAGACACGAGTTCGAAACCCGCTTGGGACAAGTGTTCGTTTGATGCAAAAATATTTATTTCGGATAGATGTTTATACATGTGAATTTCATGCTTATAAAGGCACCCACGACACAGCAAAAAAATCTATTGTGGGGCTAATTATCTATCTATCTATCATCACGCCAGATCCCTTGTGAGGTAGGCAGAGAGTACAGAGTTCCAACAGGTTCTTTCCTTACATACCTCTCTGGCTTCCTCCACTCTCATAGATAGTCTTATACACGCTCGCCGGTTACGGAGACTCTTGACTTGTTCTTCAGATAAGACTCGGTCTCTTTGGTCATGGTAAGATAGTCTAGGTCTTCCCCGGTACCTACATCCTTCCACTTTCACATTGTATATCTGTTTTGTCATTCTTTCTTCTGGCATTCTCTCTATATGCCCGAACCAACGGAGCATACCCTGTCTCATCTTTACACCGATACTATCTTTCATAGCTACTCGCTGTCTTACTACGCGGTCGGTCAGCTTCACTCCGCACATCTTCCGCAGAGCTCGCATTTCCACCACATTTATCCTCCTTTCATTCTCCTTTTTACATACCCAGCTCTCGCTGCCATATAATAGCGTTGGGACAAGCACTCCGTTATGTATGGCCAGTTGCGCCTTTTGTGTTGCGCTTAAGTGCCGGCTCCCAAGTAGCTTTCCCATCGCACCATTCACTCTGTTCCCTGCACTCACTCTTCTCTCTATGTCAGCGGTGTATTTCCCATCCTTATTGTGGGACTAATTTTACTAAATAATATGTTCTGCGAAATGCGAAGTGGAAGGGTGTAGGTACCGGGTAAGACCATTACCATGACCAAATAGACCGTGACATATTGGAAGGGTAAGTCTGTCGCCGTAAACGGCGAGCGTGTATGAGACGAACTATGAGAGTGGAGGAAGCCAGAGAGGTATGTAAAGGAAGAACCTGTTGGAACTCTGTACTTTCTGCCTACCCCGCAAGGGACCTAACGAGATGACATAGATAGATAGAATATGTTTTCCAATATTTAGTAATAAGATATTGACAGGCATGTCAGATAGGCATATCTATATCTTATTTATCAAAAAAAACGAACGAGCCTTACAGTAGCCGCATATGATGTGTAACATCTGACATGTTATCCTACTATGAAATTGAGATGACTCATTGGTCAAATCAAATAGCACGCGCTCATTGGTCAATGCAAATAGCGCGCGCTTCCCGGTTCCACCACGCGCGCTCTTTGGTCAAATAAAATAGCGCGCGCTTCCCCGGTTCCACGGCGCGGGCTCATTGGTTAAATCAAATAGCGCGCTCTCATTGGTCAAATCAAATAGCGCGCGCTTCACCGGTTCCACCGCGCGCGCTCATTGGTCAAATCAAATAGTGCGCGCTTTCCCGGTTTCCAGTAACACATTTCCGTCCCTTTTCTTAAAAAACACTCCCACAAAAAATATCTAGCAACCGAGAGAAAAGATGTTACATATCAAAAACGACCAGCACTATTCTGTACTCCGTGACCAAAAACTTGTCAATTCCACTCCCCTATCAAACCCCAAGTTAATGGAAGTAAATGAAACCAGTTCAATGAAAGGGAGCCTACCCATCCGAGCAACAGTCTTTACCCTAATGTACTAGACGAACTTTTAATATACACCTCACTTATAGAACATGGGGGAACTCTCATGCCAAGTTAACCTTACGCTTGTGATCTACGGTAAAAATTTCGACAAGCATTATAAAAAAAATTAATGGATATAGAACAAAACGTAGCCCGTGAAGAAAAAACACTGTAAATTCAGAAATATGCACAGGATATTTTGGCCCGCCGCCACAATCATAACTAACGCTGTCATCAAGTTAAATGTCAGTACATGACAGTCGCAGAGTTTCCATTTGCTATAAAATTTACCCCAAATTCTTTTTCTAATTAGTAACCGTGCAGACCCACCTCTTGAAATCTCTCCTTGGATGTAGGAAAATTTTACTAACTGTTAATTCTAATTTCACAACGTTAAGAACCCTGTTCCCTCTGTCAATGTCAACCACGAGCCAGAAGATCCTTGTCGGACTATAAAAACGCTCTAAACGTCAAGAACTTTAAAAATAATATCTGTGAAAAATAGTTTTGATTTACACTAAAACAAAAACATATTTATGGATTTTATATTTTAGGGCAAATCAAGAATCTTCGTAACTGGCGACCGTCTATGACAATGAAGGAAGCCAGAAAAGACTGTAAAGCAAGGAGCTGTTGGACCTCAGTACTCTATGCGTAACCCGCAAGGGATATATCCCTTGCGGGGTGATGCAGATAGATAAATTTGTAGTTGATAATATTTACCGCCATGATGTATTTATTAACAGACAGCGTATTAATTTTTAATGCATTCAAACTTAAAATTTTTGGTTGTACAAACAAATAAGCAGTATGTATAAATCTCTAACAAAACTCCTTAACTTAACGTGTTCGTTCGTTCGGAAATTAAAAACATGGCTTTTAAAGTTCTTAAGAGTAAAGTTTGAAACTCTCAGTGCGTATCTCCACAACATTGATGGCTCAAGGTGGCTCCGAAGATTTAACGGTAATAGCCTTTGAGAAATATTACTGCCAAGTACAAACAAGAAACTGTTTTTTAAAGTTTCATCCCTTTGGGAAAGTCAGTAAAATTTTATTTACTTGGGCTACAGGATTGCTAAGTTTAAATGTAGGTAGAGCCTGGATACCAGATTGAAGTCGGGATAGAATCGTTAGATAGAATAAGAATAAACTTTAAGAGGCATGGGAATGGAGAGGATCAAAATTGATCTGCGCTGAAATGGAGAAGAGAGAAATAGTTCCGCACTAAAATGTAAAGACTAAAGAGGAAAGACTAAACAAAAATTCTATCTCATGGCTCTAGTGGTGGATGGTGCAACAACCAATTGCGAGATACTAGTTTCGAAGCTTAGCTCGAACAAAATGTTATTTAGGTTTTTCGACCAATGATATCTCCGTATTAATCCGGTGCCTAGAATTGTATGTCGTAATGGCAAAACGCTTGCCCCTATCAAAATGGGATCTAATGTCAACGACAAAATGTGGTTGTACAGTTTTACGAAGTTCTTCATTTCGGCTCCATCATCAAACCTTGGACGCCATCCGAGTGTCAAGTACTTGTCATGATAAATCCAACGAACCCAAACACGGCGGAGTTATATTGATTAGTTGGGTGGTTCCGTTGGCTAACTTTCGGCTTCATTATCAGACCCTGAACACTATTTGGTTGTATAGTACTCGTCAATACTAATCTAACAAGCCTAAACACGAGCGGGTTACGTTGTATAGTTCTCATGTTCCTATGGCCACCTTCCGTCTCCATCATCGGAACCAGCTCCATAGTACCATATTATTGCATTGTCACCGAACTTACAAATGTATGCTAAATTTCAGCTCAATCGGACACCCGCAAGTGCTTGAAAAATGGATCATAAGATTTGAACCGGAAAGACAGACAGAGAGACGTCTGTCTGTCTAGACAGACATAAGAATATTGCAAGCTAAATAATAGTTTGTAAAAATAGGCGCAACGGTGTTAAGAAAAGATAACATACGTACCATGCTGTAAATTCGTTACATTTTCGTAAGAATTACTTTTAAAAATAGATCGGCATAATACCGTATTCTACGGTCGTCAATATACGACACTAAACCTTTATAATACGGCCAATAAATTAGGATAAGTAAAAACGAAAACTCAAAACTGTTGTTCTCCAAACAATTTGCAGACCCTGGACTATAACGACACTGCGGATTTACATAAAATAAAATATAGTTTTGTTCTACCTCTACAATATACAAGCTGTAACATAATAAACGCAATACCTGAAAGTAGTTTGTTCTCAATCGTTAACTGAATTGATTCCAACAATTTTTAATGTATGTTACTTCTTTTTTTAAATTTGCAAAAAATGCTTGTATTCCTTCAGTACGCTATAACGAACTAAATTTATTATTGATTCCAAGAAATATGCAGATTTCAAATGCATTTCTAAAATGAATTTCTGAAAACACACGTACAAGTTTCGTTGTTAATTGGGGTATAAAAGTGCTTAAAAAAAGGGTAAAAACCTTTAAATTTGGAAATTTGGTTTTCGTTTTGAATTTATGTATCAATTCTCTAATCGGGGTGTCTGAGGCCTTGTATATAAACACTTCAACTACACCATACACTAGTTCAGACACCCAAACAAAAACACACATGTACTGACGCGTACACATACACACTCACAGTAGCACACTCTTATTTTTTTCCTTTACATACTTAAATATATTTTTGTTTTGTAAGATCTTAAATAGAAAAGCAAGAATTTGATATATTATAAGGCTTCGCGTTATTGTATCACGTTATTGTTTCCTCCACGATACAGAATGTTGAATCCTAGTTTGGAGGAAAGGGACTATATTTTACATTGATATTAAATTGTAAGCCTATTTGTTAATCTAAACTAAGCTTACTGTTATAAAAAAATGATAACTATATAATGTACTATCTATCTACAACATTATATTAGTAATAGGTTATATAATAATAATTGGTTGTATATATCGGCGCTTAGGTTTTCTGGATGGCCGTTTCAATGCTGGTAATGGTAAAGGTAATCCACCTTTACCATCATATCTTCGTTTGCATAGTCGTCCGCATAATGGCCGAACATAAAGGAAATCTTTAAACAACACTGGCGTCTCGTCTGGTACACTGATCTTCCTTGATATGCGAGTATTCGCACAATAGTTGGAGATTATTTGACACATGGAATGCAGTGAGGTTAGCCGCTCCGCGATACGTCCGACCTCTTGCCCCGTTGCTAACAGACTAACAACGCAGCGCCGTCCGCCATCTCACATCGACTATCTGTCATCGCTTCGCAACTAAATATACTCGAGCAATCATAGAGTAGGTCTATGACAAGATAACAAGGTTACCAAAACGAAAATAACTGCTCGCCATTCCATTATGTAATTTTCAAATAATAAGATACGACATATATATATATATATATATATATATATATATATATATTATCTACTAAAGTATAATTCGAACAGCCACATTCTATCAAAAGGAGTTCCACATATGTAGGTAACACCTTAATGCTACTATCACCTTAATTTGCTTGATTGGTGACATTATTATGACCTGAAATAAAACTATTTTACGAATTTTATCACGCTTTATTTTTGATTTTTAGTTCCCGACGTTAAAATAAAAAATAAACCGCTATAAAATCCGTAAAATAGTTTTATTTCATGTGTAATATTCGCGTAAATCTAAGAACTCAGTATTATTATGACCTTCATAATCTGCTATTACTTGGGAGGAAAAAAGCAGAAATATTTCTTATCAACCCTGCAAGTATGTGAGCATACTTGCACCAAAGATCCTCCAAAAATGGATTCTAAATAACCTTCTCAAAGAAGATAATCAAATGTCACAGTTCGCCTCGCAACAAAGCTTATTAGGACACACAGAGCGCACATTTCAACGCGGATTTGAGCGGACCAGTAATTTGAGGAAAAACTGCGAGTCCCAGACGGGTCCGGTCCGGCGGAAGAGAGATTTGCTCCCGAACAGGTTGATAAATGGCAGCCGATTTTGCCGGGTTTGTGCTAGTCGGACATTAATCATTTATAATTTTGAATTCAGTTTAGTAGATCATCATTATTATCACCTGAAAACGTCTTCAAAGGCTTCCCGTAGAGGTCACCACAAAAACCGGCTTTAAATCAGTAAATACCTAGAAGGAAATTCGGATTAGTAAATCTGCCAAAAACAAGGAAAAAATATTATTAAGTAGTTTAAAGAGCTTCTTACTTTATAGCCCCTGTAACCAGTGGCTTAGGGTCTGTAGATGAACAAATCACTAAACTATACCGTGGTCATGTACTAATATCTATTCTCCTCTCTTTCTCTCTCTCCCCCTCTCTCTCTCTGTGCAACATCAGACAAATCAGCAACTCTCAGCAACTTCCCGTGTCTCAGCAACTTGATGAACTTCCAACTTCAATTGTTCCTAAGCCGTCGCTCAAGAGCAATTTCAAAAATTATGATCCCAAAAAAGAGCAATAGTCCATATCTGTTAAACGAAACTTAATAAAATATTTATCAAACTAAAAATGTACGAAACAAGAATTCACCAAGCCACAGCTGAAGAATTTACGGACGTGAGGTGAATAAGGGTGAATAACTACGAATTGTTTTAAATAATATAACGAACGTCTTATTAACACTTATTAAATTATCGGCAACATCGAATTGCAGAGGCCTCCCCCAAAAATTGCCACAACGACCGGCTCGAAAATAAATTGCTTACAATTTTTACCGCCTATTTACAAGTTTCCACCCACAATTCAGTAGCTTCACCTACTTACGTATCTCCCATAGTCTTACCTACAATAGATATACAAAACACCTCCAGAATCCGAAACATAAGATCTCGCTTAACGTCAGCTGTGACCTTAAAACTTCTCACCAGCCCCTCTGTATGACGTCGGCGAAATTTCGAAAATCCCCTCAAATATTAACGCTTACCAGTCCGCAGAATACGTAATGTCCACCGGCACTTTACATTTAATCGTATGATACCCCAAAGTGCGCGGGCCCAATTATTTTATTATTAACAGAAGCCCTTTGACTGCGGCCGGCTGTGTTCATAAATTTTATATCAGTGACTAAACAAATCAGACTGGGGGTTGCTAACGGACGCCATTTTGTAAAGTACATGTTTATTATGCCTTTAATCAAGGTAGGGATATTTAAAAATAGCTTGAACTGACCCAGTGTTGGGCGACCTTGTTTTACTAATCGAGGTGAGAAAAGGTTACGACTATAGAAATCCTGATAAGGCACTAGAAGTGGTATAGCATCGTGAACTTGTCGCTACATATGTGAGAAAATTGTGATGTATTGGCTAAAGTTAATATTTTGCAGCATATCCAATTCCGGAAAGTCCTCCGAAAATTGTTACTGTACTTAGTATTACAATTCATTGGATAGTATTTTTTACAGCAATAATGTAATTTGTATTTTTTTTTTAAATGCATGTAGGGCAATCATACGCTATTTCACTTCTACATTAAAATTTTTGTGTTACGCGTCACATTAGTACATTTCGCCATTCCATCAACCTGACCACTACACTGTCGGCAATAATGTCGGTGCTTGCTAGTAATGTAAGTAGAACTGATAATGTGTGGGCCGCTACTGGGTCAAGGGTTCCAATTCAAAGGGGTCCAGTTCAGGAGCCTGGACTTATTGTCACCGTCAAGTGGTTAGAGAATAGAAACTTTAAGTGATATGAGTAAAGTACAATATGCACTAATTTATGTTTATATCGTAACTATAACCACTCACGTAGATTTGGGAACGTTTTAGGGTATATTTTGCGCTGAGACTGTGTAACTTGTTATCTATATCTATATCATCACGCCAGATCCCTTGCGAGGTAGGCAGAGAGTACAGAGTTCCAACAGGTTCTTTCCTTACATACCTCTCTGGCTTCCTCCACTGTCATAGTACGTCGCATACACGCTCGGTTACGGAAACTCTTGAATTGACCTTCAGATAAGACTCGGTCTATCTTGTTATGATATATTAATGCCAATAGCACTCGTCTGACTTACGGTTGATGAAATTAGGACCTCGTGATCGACAGCCGGACCTGAAAGGCATTATCATTTACAACCTTAAACCCTTTAATTTTAAGGTTCATTAAAGTCTAGTCATGAAAATAAGCGAAGGGCAAGCGATAATAAAATCCCTGCTAGATCGCCCCATAGGCATTGTTTCACCAAATTTGGACTAAGGAATTTAATATAAATCCGGGGTGAAAAGGGGTTGGACTTGCCCCATGATTATTAGTTCGGGGTGTTTAAAATGCTGCTAGACAGCTATTGCTACCTAAAGATAGGATGAAAATGTTTACTGACAAACAACTTTGTGAAGATAAACATATTTTGACTTCTTATATAAGTTTTTCCGCGTCATGGTAGTATAATAACCCCACTCCTACAAGGTTTTGAATTTAAATAATTAAAATAAATCCCTGACTGAGAAGAAAAAAGAAAAAGAAATAAATATTATATTATATATTTTTCTAATTTCTGTATCATCAGTTGGTGCAGTTGGTAATTACGGTCCTGGGTTTGAATTCTATGTCTGACAAAACGTTATTGCCGTTTTTCGATCGTATCGAATAATTCAGTCGCTGATAGAGGTAGGTAGGAGTATAAAATTATGCTTAATGTGTGCCTCCTATTGCATTGGTACCTAACGTCGGCAAAATATGGGTGTAGTTACACCGCATACCTCTGCCCTTTCTTTATTCCGATCTTGGTCTCAAAACTATTCGTGCCTTTATTCGAAAGGCGATATTTCGCGAACGCGTCAAATTATAGGCATCCGCTAATCGTAGCCGCCGCCTACTACGAATCTAACTCCCCTCTTATCAGCCGCTACCGCCGTCCGCGGCATGTTCTCACCGACACTCCCAATGCCCTTACATCCCTTCTTCGGATACAGATACCATACACAGGATCAGACACCGACCTCGCCGGCGAGGTCGAAGAATCCCTTGCCCGCCGACCGTTCCTCCTTGATGCGGCCTTGAGTTAGTTACCCCTTTGCCCTTTTGGCTCGAGCGTAGTAGTTGCACGCTCGCCCTCTTGTCCGATAAAGATGTAAAGGCCCCGCAGCCAACAGCGTAGATCATTGACACACACACACCTCTGCCCTTTACCCTTAGGGAATATAGAGATGACTATATGTATCCTAAAACCTAATAGTCAGTTTCAGAACTTATAATAATCCACCACTTATATAGGCAGCTATTGTTTGAATACCAAACTGATGTTTTTTATTAAGATATTTCACCGTTTATCAGTTACAATACAGGTACCACTAAACCAGCATAATTTTCTTTCAATTTCAAGTCAAAAACAAGGGCAAAGGTATTTTCATATACGTAATTTTGAAAGCCCGAAATGGAACTCTTAGGCGATCCATTTGATTGTGAAATTTGTTTCTCACCCTTTCAAAACATCGCAAAATAATAAATCCAAAATACCAGTTGTCACGTAACATTTTAGACCCCGAAACGCTAGTACGTACTAAATGTACAAAATTACTTAGCAATTTGTAGCAAAGACTTTGGCGGCAATTCGTTTTATTTGAGACATTAGTTACGAAACAGCCGCTCCTTAAGCGTTGTACCTACCTACTCAATAAGCCTGCTTTGTCTTCAGCAATTTTATTTTTATGATGCATTAACTTGACAAAGATTTCCACAAAGGTGACAGGCATTTAATAAATTATCATCTGTATTTTTTGGAGAAAATTTAGTCCCACAGAAGGAATTATTCGTGTGTCGTAAATACATTTAGAAACATGTAATTCAGATACACAACGCCTAGACTCAAACAAATATTTGTGGGTTAGACGAAGATTTTTTTCTGTGCGGGGACTGCGGCTACTCAATTTAGTGATCAGAGCGGCATATGCTCTAACCATTGGATCAGTCCGTCGTCTTGAATAGACATTCCCTATATAAAAATGGCTGATAGACCACGCACAGCAACCAGCAGGTTTCTAAAGAGAACTTTTAAGCATCAAATTTTACACAGGAGCTCTGTATAAATAAACATTTTACATAGTGATTACTTAGAAAATGGGTAAGCAGTGAGCACTAATTAAGTATTTTTGAAAATTCGTAGCCTAGGGGAATGAATAGTGTCAAAATTTACCGCAAGCAGTGGTTTCAATTTTGAATGATCACTTGGGTATGAGAAAGCTTTCCGCAAGATGGGTGCCGCGTTTATTCACAATCGACCACAAACGCAACTGTGTGACAAATTCGCAGGAATGTTTGACGTTGTTCAAACGCAATATGGACGAGTTTTTGCGCCGTTTCGTAACCGTGGACGAAAAGTGGATCCACCACAACACACTGGAGACCAAACAGCAGTCAAAACAGTGGGTTTCTCGGGATGAATCGGCGCCAAAGAAGGCAAAGTTGGGTTTTTCAGCCAACAAAGTTATGGCGACCGTTTTTTGGGATGCATGCGGTATAATCCACATCGACTATCTTCAAAAGGGGAAAACAATCAATGGGGAATATTATACTAATTTATTGGGTCGATTCAATGAGGAATTGAAAAAAAAACGACCGCATTTGGCCAAGAAAAAAGTTTATTTCCACCAGGACAATACAAGGGTGCACACATGTGCAGTTTCCATGGCAAAAATCCATGAATCGGGCTACAAATTGCTCCCTCTTCCACCCTCTTCCCCAGATTTAGCCCCGAGTGACTATTTCTTGTTACCAAACTTAAAGAAATGGCTAGGCGGAAAGAGATTTGACTCTAACGACGAAATCATCTCACAAACATTTGATGACCTCGACAAATCATATTTTTCGGAAGGGATAAAAAAGTTGGAGAAACTTGGACTAAGTGTATAGAACTCAAAGGAGACTATGTTGAAAAATAAAATAACTTTGTATCTAAAAACCTGTGTTTCATTCAAAAAGTCACGGAATTATTGAACCGCCCTCGTATTTAATCAAAATCTGCAAATGAACCATCCCAATAAAGTTTTATAGTCACAACGTTCGTTCACAAAACAACGCACTCAATTAACATTACCGATTTATATTACAATACAAACACAAATCTCGAAGTGGTAACTCGATTTTAGTACCCCATCGTACAAGGGTGTTTGACCCATAACCCGGAGTTTACCAAAACACCATTAATAAATTAAAGAGGGTAGCAAACAACAAATACATTAAAGTCTAACAACACCGTCCTGACTAACAATGATTTTATTGCGCGTTTATGACCGCCATCTTGTGCGCTCTTTCCTTTTATGACGGGACATGATTAGTTTGTCAGTTGAGTGGAAACCTATGATCGGTGGAGGAGGTATCCAAACATTGTATTAATGCTTTATTTAAAAAATAAAATAAAATACGACGATGTCACAACTGTATTCCCCAAACGGGGGTGGCAAAGATTTACTGTATACAGGTACACCCAATTTCCACCGATTCCCGGTCCCATGTAATAGGGAACGAGCCTATTCCCATATACTGAGCACAATGCCAGATTCCGGACTGATACAGGGAGTTTTTCGATAGAAAAACTACTTTTGTCCGATCTAGGATTTGAACCCAGGACCTCATGATCGCAAAGGACATTATTCGCCACTAGACGAATGAGGCAGTCCTTGTCGCTTTATTTCGTCCGCAAATCGAGGTGAGAGAGGGCCATGTTCCACCACGGTGACCCAGTGCGGATTGGTGGAGGCAAGTTGGTGCCATCTGCATCGAACTTAGCTTAAAAACAACTTTACATTTTTATGACTTACGGGGCCGAGACGTGGCCACTCACAGTGGGACTAGTCCACAAATTCAAAGTCGCACAGCGGGCTATGGAGCGAGCTATGCTCGGCTCTTTGAAGGATAAAATTCGTAATGAGGTAACCCGACAAAGAACCAAAGTTACCGACATAGCTCGCAGACTCAGTAAGCTAAAGTGGCAATGGGCTGGTCACATCTGCAGAAGGACTGACGGCCGATGGAGCAAGCGTATCCTAGAGTGGAGACCACGACTTAGTAAGCGTAAGGTAGGACGGCCCCAAGCTAGATGGAGTGACGACCTCAAAAAGGTCGCTGGGACAGACTGGATGCGGAAGGCGGAGGACCGTGTGCAATGGCGCGTGTTAGGAGAGGCCTATGTCCAGCAGTGGACTGCGATAGGCTGATTGATTGATTGATTGACAACTTTACAAAATGGTAACCGAAGTCGATAGCTTAGCGTGACATTTGAAGGTAGAGTGCGAGTACTCTCTCTCACGGTCGGTTAGCGAAAGAAGGCTTTTGCCTAGCTGTAGACCGCTATAGTCTGTTTCATTACGATAACGATACGATAACTTGCGACATTTAAAAATGTATACTATAGTAAAAATTACGTGACATCGATAAACCAATTACAAAATCCACACAACAACAACGTAACTGCATAGTAAAGAGACAACTTAAACACGCTACAATACAACAAAACATACATTAAACTAAGTACAAGATTGTAACTCACAATGATTCCGTTGCAAACTTTACGAGTGTCGTTCGTCTAATGCACTTGTGTTTTCAAAAATAAAAAAACACCGTCACGCCTATATTCCCCAGAGGAGGTGGCAGAGGTGTACTGAGTACACCCACGTTTCGCCAACGATGTTAGGTCCGATTTAATAGGGGGCGAGCCTATTGCCATATACCGGGCACAATTCCAGACTCCGGACTCATACTGGGAATTTTTCGTTAGAAAAACTACATTTGTCCGACCTGAGATTTGAACCCAGGACCTCGTGATCACAAAGCGATGCGCTTTGCTACCAGACCAACGAAGCAGTCTTATGTTTTCAAAATTAATCTTATCTTATTGTGATCTAGAAATTTTTAATCTCTTAGTTGTAAATAATCTAGGTATATTTGAACAAGTATCTAGACATATCGAGTAAATCGAAAAATTGCAAATGCATATTTTATCGGTATCATGAAATTATGATTAATATCTTATGTAGTAGTCGTCAAGTTTGAAGTCTTATAGGTGGTTTTATAAGCCAAATCGCACTGGGTCCGCGTGGTAGAGAAAGACCTCCCTGACATTGATCTTAGAAAAAAACCTTTTCGTAGCAGTGAAACAGCGAAGGCTAATTCATTATAATTGCCTGCGACGATAAAAAATATACCCTTTTATAATAATAAAACTAAATTACATCGATAAACCAATAACCAAATCCATAAAACAACAAGGTAACTGCGTGTAAATAAAACATCTTAAAGTCACTTCAATACAACAAAACATACATTAAACTCCGAAGGACAAGATTGTAACTAACAATGATTTTGTAGCGAACTTTACGAGTGTCGTTTGTACAAACTATCTTGTGTTTTCAAAACTTAATCTTAGTGTGATCAAGAAGTTTTTAATATCTTAAGTTGATGCATTAAAGCTTAGACGGTGTAGTTAGATTATTGAAATAATAATGGTGACATAGAAAGTTTCTGAATGAAACTGTGAATTGATGATAATAAAGAAAGATGGAATGAATAATCTGAGTACCTATATCTAGATAAGTACCATACTACCATATACCATACCATATTACCATAGTAAAATTGCAAAGGCCTGTTTACATGTGTTTCAGAATTATTTATAGCCCACCCACATCATTACCCCAGATCCTTTACAGGATACGTATAGAGTATACAGTTCCACCAGATTCTTTCCCTACAAACCTGTATCGCTTTCTACCTCCACTCTCATAGCCGTTCGTCTCATACACACTTGCCGGTTACGAAGACTCTTGACTTGTTCATCACATAAGACACTGTTAATAAATCATGATAAAACAGTCTAGGTCAAAGTCAGAAATAGATTTTTTTATTCATGTAAACCATTATATTATTTATGAATCATCAGAAAAGTAACAAAGACTACCACCACTTTGGAAAGACATTCATGTGGAGAAGAAGGGAAAGAAACTCCAGTTACTCTTTTAAATTAGTATTTTTACAATTTTTTCTATCTACATTTTGTTTTGGGGCATATGGGAACAATGTAAACTTGTCTAAAAGTAGGCAAAATAATGCGGCTGGTCTTTCCCGGGACTTCTATCCTTCCACATACACATTGCATGTGTTTGGTCATTTCGCGCACAATCTCGATACCTAAATAATTGAAAAAATAAAGTAAATTACCAAAACTTAATTAATAAATTCGTAAAAAACACCAAAGTCATACTGTCATACTGACAAAAAAGTGATTTCGCCAAAACGGTCAATTACTTCAATTTTCTTTGCACATTCGGGTGCAAATTTTTGGCCATATCGTTAAAAGTTAGTGTTATTTTGACTCGTGAAATAGGGTCGAGAAACGGTCCTTTCGACACCCAGTAATGTACAAAGTTCCTGATAAAAACATTGTCATTAATAAAGAAGAATCTTGTCTTTCTGTTCATTAAAGATTAAAATATAATTGAATTACGCATAGCAATAAATACTAAATAAATACTTGCACAGTATAAACTCGAAAGTATGGATTATGTAAAGAAATTAATCTCATATATTTTAAGTTACAGAGTTCCATTTTAGTTAGAAGTTTAGGAGATAATGCAAGTAATAAATAACAAATAAAATATTAGTAATATAAATAAAATAATTATGATTTCAAATATCTTTTTAAAAACAAGCTTTTATGGTGATTATCCAGTGGAGATACCCTGCTTAGTTGAGGGGTTCCTATAAACAACTTTCGGCTTCACGACACCCTGGTCACTACCTAATAATATTAATCATGAAGTTAAATCCAATGAACTTTATTACGAAGACGTTGTATTGTGTACTTGACATGTTTCTTTGACTAACTTCAGGCCCTATCAACAGACTTAGGTAATCAGTGGTACCATATTATTGTATTGTCATCGAAGTTATGCCTACGCCAAATTTCAGCGCAATCGAATGTCAGTAAGAGCTTGAAACATTCATCACAAAATTTTAGCCGAAAAAACAGACATACGAACAAAGCCAGTTAAACAAAAGCTTGTTAAAATATTATCAATTCTAAATAAAGGGTTTTAGCAAAAAAAAATGACAAAAATAATCGACATAGGCAATAACTATGAATAGATATAATATTTGATTCATGATGAAACTATTTGATTTTCTAAAAGTCATAAGGTAAACTAATATAACACAACCAGCATCTTGATAAATTTTAATCAAAATCTTTCGGTCGTATTTGCATAGCTCTCTAAATATCACAAAACCCTTGAATTTGCATCGAAATGAGCGTTAAATGACCGACCCTCATTATAGGGACGCGAGGAGATCCAGGCCTTTATTCTTTTGTCTATGCTTTTGTGTGGCGGCCATTTTGTATGTCCGCCATTTTGTGTAGCGAATATCTGTTTATGAAAAAACTTCTATTGTTAACAACGCTTTATATGAATTTAGGCACTTATTTTACATAATATGATTCTATGAAAACGAATTTACATTGTCAAACGCTTAATTCAGAGTTTAGTCGACGAGATTAAAAGACTTTTACACAAAATTAATTTTTTTCTGGGCCATCGCGCTGCGACGTTATCTAACACGCTTTATTAAACAGAGTACTAAGACTTCTTTGGAAGATAAAAAAAGTTTTACAGGCTAAATAAACAGTTTCGAGTTGTTGAACAGAAGATAGTCTATAAAACATTTTTATAGGCTATCTTAGATTGAATGTAGGCTTTTTTGTACGTAATAAACGGTAAGAAATTGTTAGAAAAGATACTTGGATTACAATTATTTTGTGGCTAGAAAAGTTTGGTTCATAGGAGTATCATTGTTGTTTGGAATACATTTAAAAAATGAACCTCCTTTTGGCAAAACATATCCAGCTTTACTAATCATAGAATACGACAGGGTTATAGCACGGCACATATCATTTATTTCATTTAAGATATAGTCGAACATGGATTTTTTAGCCTGCGGCCACCAGTGAAACTGACGCTGTCATCAAGTGAAATGTCACAGTCACAAAGTTGCCGTTTATTATCTGCCAAGTTCTTTTTTTTTAATTAGAATCCGTGTACACGCACCTGCAGAAATATCTTCTTAGAAGTAGGTCATTTTACCTAAATCTAAACCCTAATTTCACACGAACCCTGTCAATATCATCAATGGGCCAAAAGATCACTGTCGCACTATAGTAGTTTAGAATTTTCTTAACCATGATATATTTAAAAATTATCTTTAGATTGCTAGTACATGTAAGTTAAGTAGTCAAAATTCGACATTTGAGAAATTGTGGTGACCTTCCTACAAAAGCTATACACAACATTTGAATTAAATTATCTTTTCTTTCAACATCTTTCTGCAATAGCGCACATGACGTATCTATGTAGTCAACTACTATCTGTCTAGTACATTACATATACCTATAATTTTTATAAATAAGGATACCAATAGCATCATTTCCATACAGATTTCTTTTAATTTTCACAAAACAGTCAATAAAGATTTAAAATAGTTTACGAATTTCCTCTTGTTAGTAAGTCATGTAAGCTTAACTGGATGCCGTAAGTTATAAGAGGCAGGCGACGTTTTATTGAGAAAAACAACACTTAAAATGTTTACGTAGTTTAAACAAGTTAATCTGTCCATTTATATATCATCACGCCAGTTCCCTTGCGGGGTAGGCAGAGAGTACAGAGTTCCAACAGTATCTTTCCTTACATACCTCTCTGGCTTCCTCCACTCTCATAGTTCGTCTTTTACACGCTCGCTGGTTACGCGACTCTTGACTTGTCCTTCAGATAACAAGTCAATAACTACAACTAATGGTTTTCTTTAGAAGACAGCAAGATTGTAGATTTATATTAAAGCAGCATAGCACTGAGAGAATCTGTGTTGCCAGTTCCCACTGTCAAGCTGGAGACCTTCATGAGCGAGGAGTTCTGGCCGAAGGATGTCGTGCTTAGGAGATTTCGTGGAAGTCTGCGAGACGCCCCTGCACAGCGCAATATGTGACTTAGTTTATATGTGTAATAATATTATGTAAGATAGTCTCTTAAGGTATTTATTATATGGGCCTGCAAATTGTTTATAATTTTTGTTGCCTGAAATAAATAAATTACTATTATTATTTAGTACTTTATCGACCTTTGGTCTACTGACATGAAACAAAAATGTTTGGTTCACTGTTCTATTGTTGTAAAACGAATCAGCAATTCAGCTACGGTGTGAGGTAAATTACAAAATTTGTTTAACTTTAATTTATGGACCTAATCAATTGTATAACTTAGCCTAAGGTCTGTCTGATAAGACGAAAATAAAAGTGTTGGAATCAATTCTATACTAGACAAAGTGAATAATAGAATTTTGTCCCCAAGATCTTCTTGGCTTCGATATAATAATCAGAATAATCGCCAAACTCGTGACTTTGTACCACAACGCAATAAAGCACGCGGTGGGACATCGTTCTGCATTCCAATGTCTCCTCGCAGTTTTGTTTCACGAAATACAAACAGCTAGGAAATGCGCTGAAAAATGCTTCCACTTCGCAATTTAACAAGTAATAATAAGGCTTTTGTTTTAACACTTAATGTGAAAAGCCTTCTATTTACAACCCCTTTATACAATCTGTTACCCTGTTTACCCTGACCTGATTTATTCCTATGCCATGGAACCGTTTACAAACATGAAATCCGCATACACAAACATCCAGACCGAAACAAATATTTGTCGGCATCACAAACATTTATCCTGTCCGGAAAACAAACCCGCGACTTCTTAATGCAGTGGGCGGAGTGACTTAAGCTATTAACTACTGTCACTAAGGCTTCTGTTCTTTTGTTAATAATTATATATACAGTCGGATGCTTTATGATTTTAATACCTTATCGTCGTCTTCAACGATATTTTCAAGTGGTTCTATTTTATTACCGATGCCACTACAAAACCTGAGGTCACACAGAGAAAAAATCTACCAACCCATTAATAAAATATTAATCTCCAGCCCAAGCCTGAACCGACTCGAGCATAAAATATAGATTATGTTCGGCCTCCCACACTTCGCACTGATCCTGGTTTTATACCACCATGAATTCTTATTGGCGGCATTAATATTTGATATATGTATCTTTGGATATTGAAAAGAGTGATATCTTCAGATTTGGAAGATTATTTTTCTATTTTATTTGATGTTTCTATCGAAAATAAATTAACCTAGGGAAAAAAACGAGTGGAATATTATTACCTGGATGTTTATATGCTGGGTGACTATTGGACATTTTAACTTATATTTGACTTGATGGCTGCCTCTGTCAATGCAGTCAATGTGGCTGCATTTTGAGCTGCTTCCATATAACTATAGCATGTCTGCCGTCGAAACACTAAAAAGAAGATCCAGATGATTCAAGTGGAATGAACCTTCCACGAGCGGGGGTCACAGAGGTTAACTGATCGGAAATTACGATCCCTCTGGTGTATATAATTTTGAACACCGTGTTTTAATAGTATTAGCTGGTTTCCCAAGATTAGGCTTTGCCTAATTTGGGAACCTCTGGCAATTATGTGGTTTTGAATAGTTCTCTAAAATTTTAAGTTTTACTCTGTGATAAATAAATAAATTATTATTAGTTGGATCCCAATGTTATAAGGGAAATTGCCATTATACACACAATTCCAAACTCCGAGTACTGAGATTGTTTCGGTAGAAAAACGTCAATATTACTTGATCCGACCTAGGACTTAAGGATAGAAACTACCTAATGATTGAAATGACCATCAAACACCTTTTGAAGAACATCGAGGCAAAGTTCACATACTCCAAGTATGGATCTGAAGGGCAACTCGAGTTTCCGTTACCAGCGAGTGTGTATGAAACAAACTTTTAGAGTGGATTAAGCTAGAAAGGTCTGCAAGGTAAGGACCTGTTGGAATTGTGTACTCTCTGCCTTCCCCACAAGAGATCTGGTGTGATGATATAGACAGATAATTAAACAGAAATACAAAACACTCCATACGGAACGTGAGAAATTAAAAAATCATAAAATATACCGCAAAATACTAATCCGTAAAATAGTTTTATTTCATGCGTAGTATGCGCGTAAAACTAAAATCTCGATCTAGTACAGTCAAGCACAACATCTCGAGTCCTCGTTAAAACGTTCTTACGCCGTACATAAAGTTGTAATTACAAAAATAACAGCCACAGTGTATGGGTTCATCAAAATTCCGCGTGTTCGTTAACTTCTGCCGCGAAACAATTCCGCTCCAACTCGACTCTGATTATAGGATTTCTTTCAAGTAAGGTGGCTGGATTCGGCCCCCGCCTATAAAATTAAAACTAAACTGAACTGCTTGAATTAGGTTGCAGTAAGCGTCAACAAAGTAAGTCAATATGTATTTGAGTCATTGATTGTAATAAACATTGATTAATGCTCAATTTCTATAGAACATGTTTCAACAAATGGTTGAGTATGCATTTCATAACGAATATAAAAACATTTAACATACAAAGGGAAATAGTGGTGGTCCTGAATCTAATTCACTCTACACCACGTTGGCTTTACATTTAAAGATTTTCGAAAACAGATTTGAGATTTTTTATTTTTTCAGCCCATATGTATAAATCTTAGGTGGCTACTGAAATGATGGCCGTTTAGAAAAACGTCTTGTTAAATTAAGGGAAAAAGGTTGTTTTGAATTGACTTTAAAACAAAAGAAAAAATCTTTAAAAAAAATACATGTTAAGTTTAAAGAGCTGTAAATACAAATACATTTACAAGAATTAAAATTTGAAGAAAACAACTGCGAACTGAGACTTACCGAATGTTAACAAAGCAAGCGGCAAAACGCGAGATTCCGTTCGAACTTCCACAGTTATTCCATATTATTCCATCATGTGATTAAAACGGGACTATTCGGCTTTCCGCAATAGCTGGGTTAATATTTCCAAAAAGTTGTCGATATTAGCAAAATAAATATAGGTAACTTTGTGCTTGAAAATTAAAATGGTATGAGTTCTTTTAATAAAAGTCATTCTTTAGTTAATCACGCCGTTACTGACGTGTTGATAAAAACAAATCTAAAGATAAGTTGTAAGCAAGCATTAGGATGAAGATAAAGAAGAAAGAACACAAAACTGCCACAGCACAAGCCAAGTTATGATTTTTTTGTAGCAACAATTTTGGATAAAACTTCTAAAGAGGTAGACAAGTTTATAAGAATTTTCGGGGCAAACTTATATTTCCCAACAGCTTAACTTTATAACATATGTAGGTAGTAAGAAAGAAAAAAAGAAACATATATTTATTAGCTAGGCTAACAGCCAAGTACACTGCAAAAATAAAAACAATGATATTCAAAATAACATGCACTAACTATTTAGCTGCACTAATGGGGTAACACTCAACGTAAAGCTGTGTTGCAGCATGAACCACAACACTTCGCTGATTTTCAGCGAAATACTGTTTTTGACTATTCGACTGCACCCATTTTTTTTCAGAAACGATATGCTGTAGAAGCCTGAATTAGATAGAAAAAAAAAAGGAAGCAATTTCAATTGATTAAATTATGTGATTATGAACAGATATTTAATTAAAATATAAGGGACCTTAAGCATTACTTTCGTCATGGTTGGTACACTCTTGATTGTAAAGGTTACCTACTAAGACTTCAAAAGTTTATTCAACATTTTCAGGTATCATTTTTCTCTTTTGCTTATTCAAATATTTATCCACTATAGGCCTTATTCCTGTATTATGGGCACGTTACGTACATGAATCGCACATACGCAATCACGTAGGCTATCAGATAACTGCCGGTTACATAAAGATTTGTCCCGTGTATTGATCGAGCTCGCGGCTACTAGATAAAATTATTCAGAAGGCCTAACTTTAAACCAGTAGACCAAACCTTTTTCAATTTATAACATTGTCAGTTGCCCTTAAATCTACATAAAACCCTCGCAAGTATATTAAAGATTACCCCGTCATCAACCACCCAAAAGTTCTAGTCCGGATGTACTAATTGCTCAAAGTTTTCTGTGTATCTCGTTAAAACTCTTCAAATTTGGCGACTATTTGCCGGTCTTGTTTCCTAAATGCGTAGTTTTATGTCCTTCATTCGAGTATATTTCTAGTGTATTTTATTCTGTAGCAATTAGAATTAACCGTCTAATAAAGCTATCGCTTCAACTGTAGCTACCAATATGTAGCTACCAATAAAAGTGTAGTGCTGAAATCTTGAAGGCCTGTTATCTTTTGAAATAGGTAAACCTAAGTTAATGCAAATTTTCGTTAAATAACTGATTGCTGGGATAAGTTTGTAGCTATCGTTGTTGAAGATATTAGTTCACTTAACTGACTGTCAAATGGCTTACTTTAGACCCGGATTCTAAAAAAGTATACGTACGCATCTACACGTTTACGAATCTATATTCAAAAGCCTCCTCCATCATATCAAACTAACTAAAATTTCATTATAGTAACTCAGTGCAGGCCATATCATCATCGCCGCCTTGTAAAAAGTTTCTATTGCCACGCAATAAAAATATTGAAATTACCTGCCCAGCCATTAAACCAAACTTACAAGTCAAATTTTCTATAAAATTTTACTATACCAACTCAGTGCAGGCTGAATCTTCGTCTATAAAGATTTAAAAGAGAAAACACCACATTTATCGTACGTTTGTATTACCATGCAATAAAATGGTAAAATTATCTACACAGTTATCAAAACAAGTCAAAATTTGCCAAAAATTTTAATTATTCTAACACAGTACCAGCTGTCTGCCCATAAAGATTTAAACGAGGACACATTGCTGCCATATCGAACGGTGTACCTATTACCTTGTATTAAAATACCAAAATTACCTGCACAGCCATAAAAACAGCCTAACAAATCAAAATTTTTAATTAAATTTCATAATAGCAAACCAGTACATGCTAAAATCCTTGCCTATAAAGATTTAAAAGGGGAAATATCGCCTACTTATATAAAGTTAATACCTATTTAAATGCGTTAAAATATTAAAATTACGTATAAAAATAAACCAATAAGTCAAACTTTCTACGTATATTTTCTTATACCAACTTAGTGCATGCTAAAATCTTCTTTACACAAACATTTAATTCGACCAGTTCATTTGACAATCTATACATTATTGACATTTTATTATTTTGACTATGATTATTACTAATTTTATTTTCTCTACTTATTTCATGATTATTGTTGATGTTTTGAAGTTATGTGCAAATATTTTATAATTATTATGATTCAATAAGAAATGTACGTTTTAATGGAATGCCTAAAATTGTATTATATTGTAAAGTTAAATTTTAATACTTACTGCCAAATTTTGCATACTATGTGGCAAAGGGTGGAGTTCCATTTTATAGTACAAAGCCTAATTGTTAACCACCTACACTTGCAGAATAAATAATTATCAATATGATTATGAATCTCTGCTTCGAAAGCTTTAAAAGAAGCAAAATTGCCGCGTGCATCTATGTTTATATAACTATCTATTTCAAAAAGACAAATATCTATATAATTACGCGAAATCTAGTGTGAAATACCACTAACTAACCAAAATTTTCCAGAAAAATTTTATTATAGCAACTCAGTATAAGCTAAAATATTTGCCTATAACAATTTAAAAAGGGAACCATAACGGCTTTTATCAAACATTTGTATTGCCAGAGATTAAAAACGATTGAATTACCCGAACCGCCATCAAAACAAATAAACAAGTAAAAATTTGCATAAACTATCCCAACTCAGTACAGACTAAAATCTCTGCCTATAAATGTTTAAAAGTGAAAAGAATGCGGCGTTTATCCAACGTTTATATGACCAAACATGTATTTATCTATTTTTATAAAAACAAATCTATTTACTTAACTTCATCCTTACGCCACATCTTATTTGTATTACCATGCATTAAAAATACATGCTCATTCAACAAAGGAAGCTTATTTAAAGTTTCCAATAATGGTTCATTATACCAACAGATTACAAGCTGCAATCTCCGACTATAAAGATTTAAAAGGGGAAAAATCACGGCGTTTATCGAACGTTTGTATTCCCATGCATTAAAATTCGACTCCATCGCAAATTGTTATCGGCGAACGCCTAATGACGTATTTGCATCGGAAAAGAGCTCCACTTGAGGAATGGAGGTTGTTACGTAAATACTGAAGCGGTACTGTAGGCAAAATAGTCGATGAATATATTCTAATGTTAACTATTATGACTTAGATCCACCTGATTGACCAAAGTGTTCTTTGACAAAACAAAAACTTTGAGGTTAGCGTGACCCAATAATCGTTCTGTCACGTTCATGTTTATTTAATAAATATGTAGTATGACAAGGCAAGAATATCAACTCGTCCGTCACACTAACATCAATATGTTAAGCCATGCTATGCGATTCATGCTTACATTGTTCTTCCATATCCCACAACAAATACTAGATGGAAAAAGAAATTCATCATCATCATCATCATCTCAGCCTATACTTGTCCACTGCTGAACATAGGCCTCCCCAATCGCTTTCCAGCGTAACCGGTCCGATGCCACCTGCATCCAACGACTTCCTGCGATTTTCACAAGATCGTCGGTCCATCTGGCAGGCGGTCGTCCCACGCTGCGCTTGCCAATACGTGGTCTCCACTCTAGAATCTTTCTGCCCCAACGCCCGTCCGATCTACGCGCTATGTGGCCCGCCCATTGCCACTTCAGCTTGCTAATCTTAACGGCTATGTCGGTGACCTTGGTTCTTCTACGAATCTCCTCATTCCTGATTCGATCGCGTAGAGAAACGCCGAGCATAGCTCTCTCCATAGCTCGCTGAGCAACTCTGAGCTTTTTTATGAGACCTATTGTAAGAGACCACGTCTCTGATCCATATATCATCACTGGTAACACACATTGACTAAAAACTTTAGTCTTAAGGCACTGAGGTATTTTGGATGAGAAGATGTTGCGCAGTTTCCCGAACGCTGCCCAGCCGAGTTGGATTCGTCGATTGACCTCTCTCTCAAAGTTGAACCTACCTAACCGGACTACCTGTCCCAGGTAAATGTATTCGTCGACAACTTCAAGAGTAGAGTTCCCAACGGTGAGTGCGGTGGGTACGACATGGACTTTAGACATTATTTTCGTTTTGTCCATGTTCATTTTAAGACCCACTTGTTGAGATACTCTGTTGAGGTCACCGAACATTCGTCCTAGATCTTCCAGCGACTCCGCCACGACCACAATGTCGTCGGCAAATCGAAGGTGAGTGATGTATTCGCCATTGATGTTGATGCCAAGTCCTTGCCATTCCAAGAGCTTGAAGGCGTCCTCTAAGGTGGCCGTAAACAGTTTCGGAGAAATGACGTCTCCCTGCCTTACTCCTCTTTTTATGGGGATCGCTTTCGTGCACTGCCCCTGTACTCGGACTGACATGGTGGCGTTATTATACAAGCACCTCAACACCTCAATGTACCGATAGTCAATGCGGCATCGCTGGAGAGATCTTAGAACCGCCCAAGTCTCGATCGAATCGAAGGCTTTCTCATAGTCCACAAACGCCAAGCATAGTGGCCGATTATACTCCTCGGTCTTCTGTATAATCTGCCGCAGCGTATGTATGTGGTCTATGGTACTAAAGCCTTTCCGGAAACCGGCTTGTTCGGGAGGCTGGAAGTCATCAAACCTGCGTTCGAGACGATTCGTAATGACTCTCGAAAACAACTTATAAACATGGCTCAGCAGTGTGATGGGCCTATAATTCTTCAGTAAAGTGTTATCACCTTTCTTGAAAAAGAGTACCACCACACCCCTGTTCCACGCTTCCGGTGTTTTTCCTTCGAGCAAGACGGAATTAAACAGCCTCTGAAGGACTTTAAGTACCGGCGATCCGCCCGCTTTCAGAAGCTCTGCGGTAATTCCGTCTTCACCCGGCGCTTTGTTGTTTTTAAGGTGTTTGAGAGCCATCCCAATCTCGTACAGGCTGATGTCCGGGATATCTTCTGTGTAGTGTCGGGTTAGCTTGGCTCTTGGGTCTTTTACCAAGTCAACAACAGGTTCAGCTACTGAGGTATACAACTGCCCATAGAACCTCTCTATCTCCCTGAGCACCTCTGACCTATTCGACGTTACGTTTCCGTCCTCCGTCTTCAGCTTCGTCAACTGGCTTTGCCCAATAGACGCGTCTCTTGCAAACACTTTGGAGCCCTTGTTCTGCTCTATGGTCTCCTCAATACGTCTTGTATTGAAGGACCGTAAATCGTGTCGCAAGGACTTCAATATCTGTCCATTGAGCTGCCTATAGGACTTAGCATCATCGGAGGTTTGGAGTGTCATGGTACGTCGCTCAGCCATAAGGTTTCGGGTGTAGTCAGATAGCTTTTGAGGCCTATTTTTACGGTGGGGCTTAAAATGCTTGGACCCGACCGTATGGACAGTCTCTACCAACCTATTGTTGATTTCGTCCACTGATGCGCTGCTGTCTAGCAATTCGAAGCGGTTTGACAATTGTTCTTCCATATCCCACAACAAATACTAGATGGAAAAAGAAATTAGAATTATTATTTTAAAAGAATATCTAACCGTGAAGTTTCTTGCCTTCTTCTCCACAGGAATAATGAATGATGAATGATTCTGAAGTGATGCTAGATTCTTTGTTACTTTGTTGACGAGTCATAAAAAATACGGATGATATAGAATATTTTGATTATTGTGCCTAGTATTTGTAGTCTTGACATTGTTTTGGCCCAAGTGTGAGACAAAAATATTAAGCAATCTCAGGCTCACCATCTATTGAATTGGGATCTAACATCGTCGGAAACATGTGGGTGGGTGTACACAGCCCCGCTTGGAGAATACGTAACCACGAACAAAGACTACATTTCTTTTTATTTTTAAAAATAAAACAAGTCCTTGTTTTTAATGCTACCTGTACATGTTAGCCGTTTGTTCCTGCGTATGGATGCGATGGGAATATAAAAATTTATTAAATCGCTTGAAGCCAATACATAGAGGGTAGGCATAAGGTTTAATCTATCTACAGGGTGTACAAGATAGGGTCCGCTAAACCTAAAACAGGGTATAGTATCAGTATGAATACATTTTACTATAGCGGCATCTATCGGAAATAAAATATAAATAGTTTCATAGATTCTGGTAGAATAAGTAACATCGTCATTTTGTATGAAATCCCTTATATTTTTTTATATTTCCGGTAATTGTGATTATAGAAAATTAATCGAATTGATGGGAAAACAAATTTCCAAGAAGTTGACCTTCCTCAAAAATTAAACTTAATAATCTATAGGGCTGTATTTCATTAACTCTTGTCCGACGTAATGTAAAACTAACTTTTTCTTCTAAAACTTTATCAACACAAAAAATCTCCTTTTATAATTTCCTTTACAACAAAAAAATCATTTCCATTATCAGATGCTGCAGACATCTTTTCAATAGGGGAAGTAGTTTTCTCTAAAAAAAACAGTCTCGTCCTCACTGTCAGTGTTTTTGTTTGTTTTAACTAATATATTTGACTGTGTTAGTAAATTTAACTCTCTTTTTCTCGTCTCCTGGGGCCTATTTAGTTTTCTTCTTTATCTACATTAGGAAAGTTTCGGATCATTCCTGGTGTTATTAGTTCTATACCCGACGTCGACGGTGAATTAATATTACAGACTAACAATTTTGACTACAAATAAACTTATGAAGGCATTGAAACCAATGGGAGTAGATCTTGTTGAATAAGATTTTTTTAGGCATTGCTTGGTGCATGTTCTTCGCTGCATCTGTTCCGGATCCTGTGAAATCTGATGGATCAACCTGGTGTAAAATCTTCATGATTGAAAGCTATTTTATTGAATGGTCATCCACCACCAACCTTATTAAAAGTACTTATAATGTTCATGCAATTGAAAGATTCAAAATAGGCAATTTAAGCAATTGCGGTATGTTACAGATGTTGAACATTTTCCCTGTTTAAGCCACATGCCACTAACAATTGGAGAAGGGTGTATTGTATACGGAGGGAATAGCAGACAAATAATCCTGTCGTAACAAACATAGTTTTACTACTTCGATTGTAATGTGGCTTTTATGGTTGGCGATTAGAAGCAGAAAAAGGTTATTTTGAAAGCACAGTTTTCTCCTGACCATGTGTAAGCCATTTTCAGTAGCAACTCATAAACTGCCCTCTAAGGCACCCGCCATGAAGTGTCCCTAAAATATACCCTAAAGGTGATAAATAATTGCGAAATTGTGTTTACATTAATACGAAATTATTACTCCAAAAGTGACTAGCTCTCTTCTATCTGATAAAACAATTTGGCCAATTGATTTCTGGGTTTTCTTAGCCCACACTTTTGGTGTACTTAAAACTACGTATATCTTAAAATAACTAAACTTATAAATTCAATCTGCAGTAAGCTTATATCTAAACAACTCTGTTACGAGGTTATCAAAGAAATTATTTATTAAACAATTCATTGTTAAAGCTATAAGATGTAGCTACAATAGTGTTCTCGAGGTAAAATGGAAATGTAGGTACCGGGCAAGACCTACATTATCTTACCATGATTAAATAGACCGTGTCTTACCTAAAGGTCAAGTCAAGAGTCTTCGTAACCAGCGAGCTTGAGCGAACTATGAGAGTGGAGGAAGCCAGAAAGTCTGTAAGTAAAGAACCTGTTGGTATAATATGTGATGATATTGATAGAGACAGAGAGCGTGGTTCTGCTTGCTACACAATTTTTCACTAACGCCGACAAACTCTAATATAGACATTTTTGTATCGGACCACTAACTAATAATCAATATGTTCTCGATTATCCAAACCGGATAACTCAATTGGGATCGCTCCTTGGAAACTCATCGCTATTCCTTGTTCGTTCACTCGTGGCGTGAGAGACGCTCAGCATGGGCTTTTTTCACTAACTACTACTACTCGGTAGATGTAGGTGTCGATCTAGACAATTTAGTCCTTAGTTCCAGCTGGAAAGTTACACCATTGATAGAGACTATACAGACTTGTAGAATACGAGGAGATGTCAGAGATAATTTACGCAAAAAATAGTCTTCTACGTGGTTTATTTCTCGTTTTTAACCTTTAAACAACATACATCCTATATTCCTCAAACTAGGGTGCCAATGGTGCACTGTGTACACTCGCATTTCCCAGATGATGTTCGATCGCATGTAGTAGGAGACAAACCTATTGCCACATATCGGGCACAATTCCATACTCCGGACTGATACAGTAATTTCTCGACAGAAAAACTACATTTTGTCTGACCCAGGATTTGAACTCAGGACCTCGTGATCGCTACACGCATTATTCGCCACTAGACCAACGAGGCAGCTAAATAAATCTTGATAAAATGAAGTCTTAAATAATTGCATTCTTCCAATCTTCTATCAGCCGTTCAAATTTTTTTTACAATCTTTTATTTAACTTGCACAGTTTTGTATGTCTGTCTGTCCGTTTTTCCGGTTCAAATTGTGTAAACCATTTTTCAAGCACTTGCGGTAACCAATTATAAGTTCGGTTGCAATACAAGCTAGTGTGATGAAAGGCTTGGAAGGTGGCCATAGGAACATGTGAAATATACAACGTAACCCCTAGGGTTTAGGCTTGTTGGATTGGTGTTGACAAATATTATACAACCAGATGATGAAGCCTGATGATGAAGCCGAGAGGTGGCCAATGGAAACACCCCACTACTCTACATAAACCCGCCGTGTTTAGGCTTGTTGGATTTGTCTTGATGAGTACTATAGACCCGGATGGTAGGTCCATGGTCTCTTGATGAAGTTGGAAGGAGGCCATAGGAATTCCCCAACTAAACAAAACATCTTCATTATGTTTTTGCTATTAAAGCTTGTTTTTAAAAAGATCTTATTCAATTGAAATTATTCCATAACTAGCACCTATCTCTTACATCACCTCTGTCACTCTTTTCTCAAATACTATTTACAAATAATAAAGTTAATCGTCTATCAAAATTTCGTCATTCTCAAACATCCAAAATGTCCTCACCTCCCCCATACATGAGACTCTCGTAGCGCTGTGCGACAGCGGTCTAATATAGGTGACCTTTTGAGGCGTTTTCATATTTGAGCATCTCACCGTGCTTCGGAAGGCAAATTGAGCTGTTAGTCCTAGGCACCCCTTAATGTGGTAGTCTTTAAGCCAAATCGGAAGCCTTATAACCAGCTTGATTAGTTCCAAAAACAGTTGGCCACAAACCTGCCTCTACTAATCCATACTGGGTCTACGTGATGGAATATAACATATTCTCTTTCGCCTCGGTTTGCGAGAGAAGGTCTTGGCCCAGCAGTGGGACCATATAGACTAAATTTCCAATCGATCGATACTCACGACTAGATTTAGGCTTCGTTATTTTTTTGTTTGTAGGTGCACCCAAAATGCCAATTCTCATAAGTATTTAATTTTCACTGAATTATAATAATATTTACTGAATTGAGAATTAAGAGTTGACTTACAATTGGTATTCTCTTCAACTAAAATATCATGAATTAGTAGTATACTATTTGATACATATATTAAAATAACCGGGCAAGTGCGAGTAGAACTCGCACTCTAAAGGTTCCGTATAAGTGTCACTACAATGTAATCATATCATAGGAAAAACAAATAGCGACAGCTATTTGTTTAAATAGTTATGTTAAAATAGAATAGAAATAGAACCTTAAATTTTTAACATCAGCAAAGGATCGTATCTTTGTATGTGACATAAATTTCAACGTGATACCTCGACGCGTTTCTAAGAAAAAGGATGATAACCATCGGACAGACTAACAACAAAGTAATCCTATAAGGATTCCGTTTTTACCGATTGAGGTACGTAAACCTAAAATTAAGTAACTCATTGTGTTTTTTAAATATTAAATTATCCTACGGTCTTGGCGTCAAGATGACAGGATAATATCAAGAAATAGTGTAATAAATACAAAATAATCAAAAGCCAGCCTTAGTACTAACCGCATAATGGTACGGCCGAACGAACACGATCAGCTCTTACAGTAATATTTTTATGGAAATGTCACCAACCACACACACCAACGTGCCCTGCGTCCTGCACGCGCAATCGTAGAGAGATACTCATCGCCACCGTGATCGCCACCGGGGACGCCACCGCAGCCGTGGCCAACCACGTTGGTTTGGCCGTACCTTAAGGAGTATGAAAATAATCTTGATAAGCTTTACTATTTTTTTTTTGTTTTGTTTTGTTTTCTGTTTGTTTCTACTAACAATAGTTTTAAGAGTCGATGTAATTACTAACATATGTATTGATGAATATCCGAAATAAATATATTATTATGTATATATTTATTAAGTATATTTTCTTATAAAATATATATAAAAATATAAAATACAAATATTCTTATATATATTGTATAAAAAAAATGTGCTCCACCGACAGCAAGGTCTATGGCCCAAGCTACCGGTGGTCAGGGCTCCAAAGAGAGGAACCTCCCCACAATGCGTGCCGTATCCAACATTACTGCCTTCTGTATCAGGCCCTTCACCCAACTGCCTAGCGAGAGCCTCTCAAGGTGTTTATTGAAGCTCTTCGCTATAAGGCCGTTGACTGAAACGACCACCGGAATGATGATAGTTGAATCAACATTCAACATGGCGGTCATGGGCCAGGTCCAAATATTTAGATAATTTTTCTTTTTCGGCCTTCACAAGGTTTTCATCATGCGGAATGGTGACATCAACTAGCACTACACAATGCATCGATCGATCTATTATCACGATATCGGGTTTATTGGCTACAATAGTCCTATCCGTGATAATAGATCGACCCCAGTAGAGCGTGATATGACCACTTTCGAGAACTGGAAGAGGCTGGTACTGGTAGTTCGGTACTTCAGAGTCCACAAGGCCATATTTAAGAGCAAGTTGCTGATGGATAATTCTAGCCACTTGGTTGTGTCTGTGCAAGTACTCTCCGTTAGCAAGACGAGAACAACCGGAAACTACATGTCTAATAGACTCACCATGACGGTGGCATGCCCGACAAATGTCAACCGTGCCGTCCCTTAGGATGTGCCTCCGGCAGTTGTTCGTCATGATAACTTCGTCCATAATTGCAAAGACAAACCCTTCAGTTTCCCCAAAAGGTTGCTGAAGCGTAGCCAGTTCACGGAAGCGAGCTGGTCCACATCAGGCCCTGTAAGAGCCCGATAGAACCGTCCGTGTAGCTCCTTGCCCTTCCATATGGCTTTGCGGTCCGAAATACTTAATACCTGGGGCCTTCGCCAGTTCCCGTTTGCCAAGGAAAGCGGAGTTAGGCCTCTATCGATTGCAGCAACATCTCGATACATCACCACGGATACACTCAAAAAGTACTGTCTGAGATTGCACACCTCGCGGTTGTGTAGAGTCTTAGCGTTTAAAAACCCACGACCACCGCACTTCCGCGGGATGTACAACCTCATAACAGACGACCGCGGGTGATGCATACGTTACGCTGTCAGCAATCGACGGACTTTTCTATCCAGGGCATCCAGTTCAGACTAAGTCCACCTTAGTATGCCAAAAGAGTATGTAAGAACAGGCATGACCCAACCATTGAAAGCTCGGACCCCATTTCCACCTGATAGAAGGCTTTTTAACACTTTTATCAGGCGGGCAAAGAACCGATCTCTCAATGATTGTTTCATATCCTGTTCAGCTATACTTAAGGCTTGTGACATACCAAGATACTTGTAGGAATCCATTTCAGAGAGAGACCGGATATATCTTGAGAGAGCTGTAGATTAAAATAATCTTCAACTCTCCCTCTTTGTACATGGATGACCGCACACTTGTCTACTCCAAACTCCATTCCGATGTCGTTGCTAAAATTGCCGGTTATTTTGAGCAACTCCATCAGGTCTGTTTTCTTCGAAGCGTACAACTTGAGGTCATCCATGTACAGTAGATGAGGTATAGGCTCACTGTCCCTCCGCAAATGGTAACCTACCTTTGAATCCTTAAGCATAGCACTTAATGGATTCAAAGCTAAGCAGAACCACAACGGACTCAAACTGTCGCCCTGAAAGATACCCCTGCTTATCTTTATCAAGTCCGACGAACCAGAAAGGCCTCCATAGCCTGGGTGACGAAGAACTGTGGTCCACTGCCCCACACACGAACCGAGGAAAGAGCACTGCGCCGGGTGTACTCTGTACAGCTCTAGCACCCTCCCCAGCCATGCATGAGGCACCGAATCACAGGCCCTCTTATAGTCAATCCAGGCCATGGAGACATTGTTTCTGGATCGTCGCACCTGTTGGCAAATGGCCATATCAATGAGGAGCATCCTTTGTACCTCGGGACCCCCCCCCCCACAACCATTATGAGTATGCGATAGAATATGCTGTGCCTTAAGGTGATTATTGATTTTTATTCTCAGAATGGATGCAAGGAGTTTATAGACCGTAGGTAGACATGTAATCGATCTATAATTTTTAGGTTCCAAAGTACTGCCAGATTTGTGAATCAAGTGAGTGACACCCGATCTCATAAAGCTAGGGAGCGATCCCAATTGAAGAGCTTCTTGGAATTGAGTCGCTAGACGAGAATGTGAGCCCTGGAGCCTCTTTAGCCAGAATGCGTGCAGTCCATCCCCCCGGACTTTTCCAGTTCGGCGCCGCACGAACCGCACAGGCCAGATCTTCACGGCTTATGACTACGGGCTCCATTTCCTGAATGGGCCCACAGGATCGTCCAACAACATCAAACCAATCGCCCTCGGAGTGACTGACGGGCACTGACCAAATTTTACGCCAAAACTCGGTCATCACGGCCGCATTTGGCAAGTGCACGTCAGTCACTCTCTCTTAGGGGCGATCCCAAGCCTGGTATACACTCCTTTGGTTCGTCTGGCAGGTGCGATTTACGTGGTATCTGTCCGCTCTCGCCTTATACCCGCGAATCCTCTTCGCCCATGCATAAACTTTTTGCTTCCAGTAGTCTATGCGTTCCGCGACCGCAGCCACATAGTCCACAGGAGCCACTCCTGTGCCTGCAAAGGCTTGGGCCACGAAACGCATAACTCTTGGGCGGTTGTTTCCAGCCTGGAAGCACAACAATTTCGCTATGAGTGTCCCAGCCATATTTATACGCCGCTCTATTCTGCACTGCCAGAATGGTTTAGCATTTGTGGGTTGGGTGACTCGATGTAGATTAGGAAATCTTACACCTGCCACCCGACACACCGCCACCGCTCCACAGTACAAAATAGAGTGGGCATCACATAAGTCCACACTGAGACCAGTGTGGCTTTAAAACACTGTCTAGGGCACTCACAAGCGAAATGTTACGTCTATGCATAGGCAAACGAGGTAGGCATGGTCTTAGGGAAATCGGTGCAGACCGATACTCCGCAAAGGCATCCTCCAGAGCTCTCCTCACCTGCTCCTGTAGCTGGTCACTAACACTTACCTGCTCGCTATTTACTTCCTCCGATCGTGCGAAGTTATTTAAAGAGATAGGTTCTTCGACACTTCGCACGTTGGATTCAGTACGAGCAGGAAGTGCTTCGCGGCGCAGTCGCTCAAGCACTATGTCATCCAACAACTTGCACCGCTGGATGGCACGTACCTGATCCGATAGTCGTTGCGCAGTAACGGCGACAGTCGGGTGAAGCCCCTGAAACACAGACAATAATTTCGGACGGCACGCGGCGAGGATGGTTCCTCCCTCTGTAGCACCATAGTAGGCCCGCATGACACTCAGATTTAATTCCGGAGTCCATCTCATGCGGCGCACTACACCACCGGTAGCAGGGGCCGTGGGCGGAGCACAATGTCCCGCTGGTCCTAGGCGTGCTGGTAGCGGTGGGCGTCCTCTCCCCGCAGATGTTAATATAGGTGGAGACGCCAATATCCCGGCATCGTCGCTAGAGGCCCCAGATGTCGGCGGTGTGAAAAAATCTTCATCCTCCGAAGGCTGGGGCAAGGTGGGCGAGCCGGGTAAGGGCGTTGGGCGTGCGCTAGGTGTCCGGGCATCCCGCTGCCGACACAGCCGCATGGGGTTTCTTCGGCTGGGCTCGGCCATTTACAGATGTGTTATATATTTTCGTCCAAATCCACATTTTGCGAACCCACGTTCGCATTGTAAATTTTGCTCTGAAACTGTTTTTTTGTTGTTTGTTACGTTGTACGGTTTCTTTTCTATATTTCTTCGTAAAAAAATTTTTATTTAAACAAAACGACGTATCGTTGACAGCGGTTGCCATGGTTATATTATTATTATTATTTACGTCTGCGAGTAGATAATAAGAAAAATCCAAGAAACACCATTAAGAAGTTCTGTTCGCAGAGTTATATTTAAATAAAATTGACTGCAGTGCGACGACAGAATAAGAAAAATAGAGTGGTTACAGTGTTGACAAGTTTACGATGGCCATGGAATACAAAATTTCTAGAATATACTTTTTGGCGGAAAGTTGAAGAATAATATCGTCAATTTAAGATATCTTTATCCCGGAAAAGGTAAGGTTCCTGTCTAAAGTCAGCGCGGACGAAGTCGCGGGCATAACCTAGTCTATACTAGGTTAATACTAATTACTATTAATACTAATCTATATCTATACTAATATTATAAAGCGGAAAGATTTGTATTTTTGTATGTATGTTACGAATAAACTCAAAAACTTCTGGACTGATTTCAAAAATTCTTTCACCATTAGCATGCTACATTATCCCTGAGTAACATAGTCTATACTTATTACTAGAAAAAATTAGGGATCCCTACTAAAACTTCAATAATGTAACCCAAGGTGTAAAAAAATTAGCCATAAAATGTCTTTCATCGCATGAGCTGCGGAAACTATTGATGATAGAACAAAAAAAAATGTTCTACAATATTAAAGAAAATATAAATATCTACAAAAAACTTCGGAATACCATATATCCAAAATTACATTGAAATCTGTCAAACAGGAACTGTTGAACTGTTGAACTAACTACAATGGTTGGCCATTGTAGTTAGTTCACCATAACTATTTTTTTTACCTGTTTGACAGATTTCAATGAAATTTTGGATAACTGTGCTAAAAATCATATACACATATTTTCGAAAAATATAATAGTTTCTGAGGAAATAAAAAAGAGTTGATTTTAATAAATTATTCATTGTTCCAAAACATCTTAAGCTACTAGATTGTGGCGGGATAAACCACAAAACTTTATTACTGTTTGTCGCGAACTGCAATGTTACGACGTAAACTATGTGATTTTGCCTACACATGAATTCATCCATCAATTGATATTGGACTCAGGTTAGTTGCCACGCGAAAAACTTTTCAGTTGTTTAAAGCACTCACTGGAAATTGTTCATACACGTTTGATTTAAACAGTCAAACATGATTTCGTGCATAATCCGATGACGCTTTCAGGATTGTTTCTTACGGGAGAACTCTAATGATGAATGGGCCGGATATGAAACTTTCGTAAATCTTACTACATAGCGGGCTAAACCAATTTCATTGAAACTTTATATGAAGATAAATAGAACGTGTCTTATACGAAGGGCAAGTCAAGAGTCTCCGTAACCGGCAAGCGTGTATAAGACGGACTATGAGAGTGGAGAAAGCCAGAAAGGTCTGTAAAAAAGAACCTGTTGGAAAGCTGTACTCTCTGCCTACCCTGCAAGGGATCTGATATAGATTGATAGATAGTATTAAAGTATCTTAACTTTGTTCATACAATATATTTTCAAATAGTGGCAGGTACGATCCCCGCACAGCACACAAGAATATTGATTTGGGATTGGTGATTTTGAAAAAAGTAAGATTTTTAAGTGCATACGGGCACAATAAAAAAAAATGTTTTTTTGTCCGTGTTAATATCCAAAACGGTGGAACCGATTTTAAATAGACTATCACTGGAAAGCGGAGGAATTTTCAGAGATTGTTTAAGACTACTTTTTAGCTCGATAGATTTCTGGGGATAGTTGATTTTATTTCTCCATATTAACACGGCTGAACGGATTTAAAAGAAACTAAATATTGAGGTGTCTCTTCAGTCTTGAAATAATGCTATCCAAAAAAGTCCTCTCTACCTATGTCAAATTACAAAAAAAAACGCGTGTGAAGCCGCGAGTTACGGCTCGTAATAATATTATAAAGAGGAAGGATTTGTATTTTTGTATGTTTGTAACGAATAAACTCAAAAATTACTACTACTGGACTAAACTACTGGACCGATTTCAAAAATTCTTTTACCATTGGAAAGCTACCTCATCTAGAAGTAACATAGGCTATATAACATAGACCCAGTAGGTGGCGCTGTTGTCGACCGGGTATGAAGTCGCGGGAAACTGCTAGTATTATATAAATATTATAACATCTTAGTACTAGCGGTTCGAAGAAGAAACACGCATACAGACGCGCGCTCTGCGCGACTGGATATTTTATAGACCAACCCGTTGAGACATGCCAAGAGGTCTCAACGGGTTGGTCTATAAAATATCCAAAACTTTAGTGTCAATGGTGTGGTATTCAATTTATTGTCATCGTTATCATTATATTCATTAGGGAGTCTAATTCTCAATCATCACGGCAGATCCCTTGTAGAGCAGGCAGTGAGTACATAGTTCCAACAGGTCCTTTACTTATAGGCCTCTCTAGCTTCCTCCTCTTCTTATATTAAAACACCTTTTATTTGGTTATTCAGTAAAATCCCATGATTTTGGATCAGAGGTCTCGGGTTCTAACCCAGGCACGCACCTCCGTCTTTTCAAATACATGTGCGTATTAAATATTAACTATAACTTGCTTTAACATCGTGAGTAAACCTGCATGCCTAAGAGTTTCTCGAAGGTGTGTGAAGTTCAGCAACCCGCACCGGGCCAGCGTGATGGACTATGGCCTAAACCCTCTCAGTTTGAAAGGCCGCCCGTGCCCAATGCTGGGACAGTTTCTTAACAGGGCTAATATTATTATTATTGTTTTAGTTTTAGTGGACACGTTTTATTTCGCTTTATTGCTATGGCCTAGAGGTCTTACCCGGTACGCACTATACCTAAGACACCGTCATGCCTATATTCCCCAGAGGGGGTGGCAGAGGTGTACTGAGTACACCCACGTTCCGCCGCCGATGTTAGGTCCCATGTAATAGGGGCGAGCCTATTGCCATATACCGGGCACAATTCCAGACTCCGGACTCATACTGGGAATTTTTCGTTAGAAAAACTACATTTGTCCGACCTAGGATTTGAACCCAGGACCTCGTGATCACAAAGCGATGCGCTTTGCCACCAGACCAACGACGCAGTCAGGCACTATACCTAATATTACCCAAAAATGTTTGTTATACACGGTGTATTTTAGTCGTTGTGGAGCGAGAGCCCAGGTGGTGTATCTAATGAATATTGTTCATTGGTGATAAAAAATATAATAAAAAGAACCCATGACTAAAGACCCATGACCGTGTCTTATAAGACGGGCAAGGATCTACGTAACCGGCGAGCGTCGATGAGACGAACCATGAGAGTGGAGAAAGCCAGAGAGGTATGTAAGGAAAGAACCTGTTGGAAGTCTATACTCTCCGCCTACCCTGCAAGGGATCTGGCGTGATGATATAGATAGATACAATAAAAAGAACACTTCAATAAGTAACATCTGCTTACTAACCTATCCGAATATCATAGCTCGAGTGAAAATCTGGAACACCAAAGGTATCTACCGGTCAGCTAGCGAGCCGCACCAACTTTCAGTGTTATTTTGCGCTTGGAATAGGTTTTTTAATGAACTAAATTAGTATAATTATGGATATGTTACTTATTTAAGTTTTCTATTTTTTAGTATCAGTGAATAGTAAGCATTGGATGCACCACCTGGGCCTTTGCTCCAGGACGAATAAAATAACACCGTGAATGTCACATTTTATGGCAAACAAAGCGGTCAATTATTTAATTTTACGCTACCCATGGTGCCATTCTAGAATATTGACATCTTTGTTCATTCGTAAGCCGTAGTGGACATTGTTGTTTATGCTGTTCATTTAGTTTTTATAGCTGGCGGCTACTAAAACTGCCACCACGTCATACACATTTCAACAAGGGTTTTCCTTTACGACTGAATTGTCCTTTTATTTGACTTACTAAAGCTCAAGATTCTAAAACGCGATATGATTTATACCCAAAAATCAATATATATATATTAATAATATATCTATCTATGTTATCACGCCAGATGCCTTTGTGTGTGAGTTGTGTGTGTGTGCGAATGATCTACGCTGTTGGCCGCGGGGCCTTTACAGCTTCACCGGACAAGAGGGCAAGCGTGCAACCACTACGCTCGAGCCAGAAGGGCAAGGGGGCAACTAGCTCAAGGGCGCCTCAAGGAGGAACGGCCGCGGCTTGGGCAGTCGCTATGGGGGAGGATAAATACTAGGTGTCTCGCCGTGGTGGTGCACTGGCCGGCGGCAAGAGATTCTTCGTCCTCGCCGGCGATATCGGTGTCTAATACTGTGTACGGTATCTGTATCCGAAAGAAGGGATGTAAGGGCATCGGGACGGTCGGTGAGAACATGCCGCGGACGGCGGTAGCGGCTGATAGGAGGGGAGTCAAGTTCGTAGTCGGCGGCGGCTACGATTACGCCAGATCCCTTGAAACATAGGCAGACAGCACAGAACTCCAACATATTCTTATAGTAATATATTTAAGAATAAGTTAGCCTATACTATCCCACTGCTGGGCAACGGCTTTCTCTTACAAAACAAGGTAAGAGAGAGTAGGTCAGGCCCACCATGCAGACTCAATGCGAATTGGTGGAGGCACTTTTGTGGCCATCTGTTGTTGGAACTTAATAATCACCCATCTTAGACCTTCATCTGCTGTAGGAACTTATTAAACCGGCAATAAGTCTTACAACAGCCTAGTATGACTTCTAAAGTTACTCGACAATGGAAATTCCAGAAACCATCGTCCATCTCAGAATAACCAAACCGAATGCTGTTTAAGATTCATGATCGATTAATTTAATATAATTTTTTTGTGTACTGTCTTTGGTAAATAAGTGAACCATGTAGCCATTCTCATAAATACTAATTTGTTTTATTTAACTTAGACTCACCTGATGACCAACCTACATTGTACTCTCATACCCCACAGTAAAATTTAGCTGAAAAAAATTGTAAAAAAAATATTTTAAAAGTGTAACCGTGGAGTTTTTTTCCCTTCTTCTCCACAGGAATAGCATTCCGTGATGGTAGAATCTTTGTTACTTTTCTGACAAGTCATAAATATTATAATAAAATATTCTTATTCTGATTCTGATTGCTACAAGGATATAATACAACGGATAGAGCACTCTGCGAAAAAAAAAACGGTTTCTATGTAGGGTGACCAAACATTGGTACGATTATGGACTTGTTGACATATAATTAACATATAATTCTCGGCCACTGTTTATTGCCGTAATTCTAACTTTCTACGCATATGCCACATCTTAAATTAGTAGTAGTCGAAGTTTTTGATTAAATTGCCCATTTTCTTGCTGGCTGTAAATTTTTTCAGAATCTGTAAATTGAGCTTCAAATATCGCAAAAATTTAGGATAGTCCCTTAGAGCCGTTTTTCTGTATCTACAAGAGTTGAGATAGCTGCCCCTACTGCCCCATCTTAATCCAATCTGAATATAAAGACGAATTGAGAACCTTGTTTGTTTTGAACTCTGTAATAAATGGTTTACAGCGTATTTAAACCACATCATAAATACGTATAGTCCGTATTAGTTCTACCTTATGGTCACCGTACTACATCGTAATGGGTGCGAGCGTGATACCGGGCTTCTGGTTATTGCTCTCACTAATATAGTTTAAACAACTCGAAAATTGTTTAAACTATAGAAAATTCAATGTTGTGTCCGTGAGTAAGAGTTTAATTTTCTTTGGCAATTTTTTGACAGTACTCAATCCTTTGTTTTATATCCATGAATTGCTACAAGTAACACAGCACTATCGACGCCTAATACATACTCTAATATGTTTATAGAAATCGAATATTTTTCTTATATTTTTAGTATATTTAAAATCGATTCCCGGTATTATGCATACCAGGTATAGGATTAAACCTCAATGTAAATTAATAAGTTATTGACAAAAGGATTGATGGAATGACGATCTGATTGATTGCATTACCAACCTAACCCCGTCATGTTGCATCAGAAAGGCGGCTTTTACACGCGTATTTACGAAATATACACACAGTAAAAACGGTTTTGGCTTGGACAGTGGATTTTTTCGGTAAAAAAATTACAAGAATCAAAATATCTTGACTATCAGATGTATGAGTTGTGTAACAGCATGTGCCTTAGTCGTAAAATCTTTAACAATTTCAGGAACAGATTCGAATGGATATACTTGCTTCACAACATTCTTCTAAGCAGTTTAATAAGTTCTGGTCTGGTCGATGGTACGAGTGACCCTAAGAGTATTGCCAATATTTTTAGACAGCAATTTATTATAGATCCGTCATTAAAACCTTGTGAATTGCCTATTAGACCTAATTGTAGTATCAGGCAACCGATTGGTATTACATATAAAGAGGTTAGGGGGGAAATTGGTAATATGAAAAGGGGAAAATCACCTGGACACGATGGGCTGTGTGGAACATCTAAGATTTGCTGGCACACATATAAATAGATTACTTTTACTGCTACTTACTTTGTGTATAAGACACTTTTACTTGCCACTTGATTTAATTAAAACAGTCGTTGTAGCACTTGTCAAAAACAGAACGGGGGGTATAGGCGATAAAACTTATTAAAGACCGATCTTGTGGGCAACAGTTATCATCAAGGTGCTGTATAGGGTGCTGGATGAACGCCTTAGTAAATACATACGGTTGGAGGATGCACAATTTGGTTTAAAGCAGGTCTGTCAACAGAAAGTGCCATTCTGTAACTTAGGCACTCTGTTAACTACTACATCAAAAGAAAAACGCCAATTTATGCATGTTTCCTTGATTTATCTAAGGCGTTCGATCTAGTATCTTATGATTTAATCTGGACTAAGTAAAGAAAAGAAGGCATCGCGCCAGAAATATTAGATATTTTGCATATTGGTACATTAACCAGCAAAATCTTGTAAAATGGGCAAATGTGTATTCCGAGGAGTACACACAGAAGTCGGGTGTGAGACAAGGGTTACCATCCCCAAAGTTATTCAAGTTCTATATTAATGGACTAATTAAGACGCTAAGCAACATGCATGTCAGCTGCCGCATAGATAGTGTTAGTATCAACAACTTGAGCTACGCTGACGGCATGGTGTTGTTGAGCCCGTCAATTGGAGGTTTACGAAGGCTCTTAAATAAGTGTGTGACTTATGCTGAGCAACACGGTTTAAAGTATAATGATAAGAAAAGCGAATGTATGGTTTTTGTGGGCAACAATAAGAGACCTTACAGTGTGCTACCTGTGTTCCTAAACGGAGTACAGTTAAATCGTGTTGCTTAGGTTAAAAATCTGGTCATATCCTAGCCGAGAACTTAAGAGATGACCAAGACCAAGAGATAGAACGGAGGGCATTGTCGGTTTGCAGGGACATGTTAGCACATAGATTCGCTAAGTGTACTGTTGATGTTAAAATAACCCTATTTAGAGCGCTTTGTCAGAGTTTTCACACCAGTGATCTGTGGTTCACGTTTACGCAAAAGGCCTACAATGCCCTCAGAGTTCAATATAATAACATTTTCAGGATTCTGCTGCAGCGTCCCCGTTACTGCAGTGCATCAGGCATGTTTGCAGACATGCCTGATGCATATCATGTGGAGGACTTTTACGCAATCATGCATAAGAAATCCGCATCTAATACGAGTATGCATGCAGTGTGGGGTAACGGGAGCGGCATCCTGAAGATTATATCGGATAGGTTGGACTCAGCGGTACTCAGTCGATTAATTAGTTTACATGTGAGAGATGTGGGCTGATGAATCGATTTTGTAGGTTTATTTTAACATAGTTAATAAGTTATTTTTGTTACTAACACACTCTGGGCTTTTTTGTCTGAACATAAATATTTTTATTTTATTTTTATTATTTTTTTTATTATTAAAATAGAGTCTGGCATTGTGCCCGAAATAATAGCAAAAGGCTCGCTCCCTATTACATTGGGACTTAACATCGTTGCAAAAAGCATTGTAGCACAAAAAACTAATAGGGTCTTTATTTCCAGTATACCCCGCTCAATTCCATATTCCGGACTGATACTTAATTTGTTTTGAATAGAAATTTCAATTTCACATTGCCTTACCTGGACTTTTAACCTTTTGACATTGCAAACATTTCTTATCTATTGTCATTTTTCCATTCACTGTTAACTGTCACCACTGTAAACAGTTACCTAGGCATCAAAACCCTGTACCAGCCTTTTTATTCTGTTACGCTTACGTTACTCTATTGACGGGCAATTTAGCGCAGTGGTTAAGAGCTTAAGCCGCTCCGCCCACTGTGTCTAATAGTCGCGAGTTCGATTCAAGCACGGGACAAATCTTTGTGTGACCCACAATTATTTGTTACGGTCTGGGTATTTGTGTATGTGAATTTTCGTGTTTGTAAACGCACCCACGACACAGGAATTAATTCTAGTGAGGGGCTACGTTTAATTAAAAAATAGAAGAAAAGAAAACATTAAGAACACCTGGGGTAATCAAGCACTTCAACGACTATACCACGCGGCTGTGCACCAACGTTTTGAAATACGCATCAAGGAAGCGCAGACGCCATCAATCACGGGTGCCTACGATCGTCTTGGCCGAAGTAAATCCTTCTTTTTTAGCTCGCCCGGCTTTCTGCGCTAACATAGATCAACGGACAGCGTAATGCATCGGCAAGGCGATGGGCTTGCCGCCTTCCATTGTGCGAAATGGGAAAAAGGATGCTGAATATGTCACCGGAACATTGTAAGCACCGACAGATCATAATAAATTTAGCGAGATCGTAAGCCGGCGTAAGATTGTAAACGGATAAGAATGTTTACAGTATAATGCCCACATTATGGTAGTTTACCAAGCTTACTAAGGCTTCCAAGTTTGCTTATAGACGACATGATAAGTTCCAACAGCAGGTGGCTACTAAAACATAGCAAGCTTCGCCAATCTACACTGCGTCCACGTGGTGGAGTATAACCTATACCAAAGTAAACGATAAGTCTTCTGTGGAAGAAAAGGCCTTTTACAGCTGAAATCACGCATGCCAATTTTTGTGTTAACTATTGTAAAGGCTAGGTTAGGTTAGGTGCTAGACTTGTCGTCCTTTGAAGCCTGCCACCAGCGGAGGAAAGGGCGAGTCACCTATAGACTTACTCAGATAATCACCGGTCACGGTTGTTTCGGTGATTATCTGAGGAAGATCGGACGGAACGCAACAACATCAGCAGGGGGGCCTCCGTGGTTGCGGACGCAAAGGGCAGGGGCCTGAGCGTCATTCACGAGCGACCCCGAGGAGGACGACGGCATGGTGTGGCCCACGTCGCCGTGAGGACCGCGTCGGTGCGGGGGGGAGCGTGTCATCAAATTCCCTCCGATGGCGGGCTCGTCAGAGGGCGGCACAAGAGGGGCATTGATGCGTTCCATACGGAGATCCCTGAGCCCCTCCAAAGTGCTGATGTCGGCCACCCTGGGGTTTTTAGTCGGTAGGAATCCGACAAGTCCTGCGAGCTTCCCCCGAGGCTCGCGGAAGTCCTATTCAGGATTTTCACCAGGTAAAAAAATAAAAACAAGTTTTAAAACAAAAAATCATGTAAGATATAGGCCGTTCATAATTTTTCCAATTTCAACTTTATAGCTCTTTGGCGGTGAACATTTAGACACATGTTAAGAAGTTAATTTTATGCCATTAAAGTAAATACAAGAAATGAAACGGCTTCTAACGAAGACGTTTGTAATAAAATAATTTCATATGTAGTTAATGAAGTTTATTTATCCTGAGCTTGATATTTATTATGTAAATCTTTGTGTGTATCCCCGTACCACGATATCCATGCCTGATATATTTTCTCTGATCTATTCTGAACCTCGAAAAATAAAGGGCATCGTTCTATTTGTCAGCTGCGGCAACGCAAAATTATTGGAAGAATGGACTTCAACTTCAAATATAACCCAAATATAGGTCCTTATTTTTTAATGATTCTAGATCTATCTGTGGCAATAATGCTAATTTTCTTGTACATTTTTAAACAAACTTAAAGTATGTCCTTGCCGTCAATTAGAAAAAATAACATCGATTTATTTCATAGACGAAGAATGCATAGACGGCGCATATCGCCGAGGCAGTGTGTCAATATTACGTCGGTGTGAGTTTGTGAATCTGCGTTAGTGTGCGTGATTAGGCAAGTGATTACTAGTACGGGATTTATCGATAAGAAAATACAATTTATGATTAAAAAATATTAATTTGATGCAAATTCGTAATTGACTCATTTAAAATATGATTTAAATTTCTACGAGTACTTTATATAAGTTTAACATACGTATTATAATACAAATCTTAAAAACGAATCTGTAAACATCTATGCGGCCGCGTGGTTCCCGGCTTAGAATAGGACCAACCCATCTCATCCCATCGGGTGTCGTACAAGGCGACTAAGGGAAAACTAGGGAATGGGCAGCAGCGTTCCCTTAACACTTCTACCATCAAAAACTGCGCGTACCGCCAACCCGCCTGCCAAGCGTGGCGAGTATGGCAAAACCCCCAATTTATTTACATGGAAGAAAAGGATAAAACCAGGCCCCTAGTCCCCAGCGGTCCTGTTCGTCCTGGCCACGGTAGCAGCTATGATAACGACAGGACAAGGGGTGCTAAGAATCTCCGGCAGAGATTCGGCTACCACCAACTACGAAAATTGGCCCTGGTGACATACAACGCACGCACGTTAAGGACAGATGAGAAGCTTGTTGAGCTAGAAGAAGAGATAAACAAGTTGCGGTGGAATATTGTTGGTTTATCGGAGGTCCGAAGAAAGGGCGAGGACACGATAACCTTAAAATCCGGCAACTTGTTTTACTACCGGGAGGGCGAACAGCAGTCCCAAGGTGGTGTCGGATTTATCGTCCACAAGTCACTCATAGACAACGTTGTGTCCATCACTAGTGTGTCGAGCAGGGTAGCGTACCTGATACTCAGAATATCCAAAAGATATTCGCTGAAGGTCATACAGGTCTACGCACCGACCTCGGCATACTCAGATGATGACGTCGAAGTTATGTATGAGGACATTAGTAGAGCCATACATACTTCCAAAGCACACTTTACAGTGGTTATGGGTGACTTCAATGCGCGGCTGGGCAAACAGGGCGATGATGACTTGAGAGTGGGGCAATTTGGATATGGGCAACGCAACCCCAGGGGTCAGAGGCTGGCCGAATATCTAGAGAAGGAGGGACTCTTTATGATGAACTCTTTCTTCCGGAAGCCGCCTCATAGGAAATGGACCTGGATGAGCCCTGATGGTTCCACAAAAAATGATATAGACTTCATCATGAGCACCAAGCGACAAATATTTAATGATGTCTCCGTGATTCACAGGGTAAAAACCGGCAGTGATCACCGAATGGTCAGAGGCACATTAAATATTAATGTCAAAATGGAAAGATCGCTTCTGATGAAGTCTACGCTCCGATCTTCTAATGCACATATCCAAAACCCCGAGAACTTTCAACTCGAATTGTCAAACCGCTTCGAATTGCTAGACAGCAGCGCATCAGTGGACGAAATCAACAATAGGTTGGTAGAGACTGTCCATACGGTCGGGTCCAAGCATTTAAAGCCCCACCGTAAAAATAGGCCTCAAAAACTATCCAACTACACCCGAAACCTTATGGCTGAGCGACGTACCATGACACTCCAAACCTCCGATGATGCTAAGTCCTATAGGCAGCTCAATGGACAGATATTGAAGTCCTTGCGACACGATTTACGGTCCTTCAATACAAAACGTATTGAGGAGACCATAGAGCAGAACAAGGGCTCCAAAGTGTTTGCAAGAGACGCGTCTATTGGGCAAAGCCAGTTGACGAAGCTGAAGACGGAGGACGAAAACGTAACGTCGAATAGGTCAGAGGTGCTCAGGGAGATAGAGAGGTTCTATGGGCAGTTGTATACCTCAGTAGCTGAACCTGTTGTTGACTTGGTAAAAGACCCAAGAGCCAAGCTAACCCGACACTACACTGAAGATATCCCGGACATCAGCCTGTACGAGATTAGTATGGCTCTCAAACAACTTAAAAACAACAAAGCGCCGGGTGAAAGCGGGAGTTCTGAAAGCGGGCGGATCGCCGGTACTTAAAGTCCTTCAGAGGCTGTTTAATTCCGTCTTGCTCGAAGGAAAAACGCCGGAAGCGTGGAACAGGGGTGTGGTGGTACTCTTTTTCAAGAAAGGTGATAACACTTTACTGAAGAATTATAGGCCCATCACACTGCTGAGCCATGTTTATAAGTTGTTTTCGAGAGTCATCACGAATCGTCTCGAACGCAGGCTTGATGACTTCCAGCCTCCCGAACAAGCCGGTTTCCGGAAAGGCTTTAGTACCATAGACCACATACATACGCTGCGGCAGATTACACAGAAGACCGAGGAGTGTAATCGGCCACTATGCTTGGCGTTTGTGGACTATGAGAAAGCCTTCGATTCGATCGAAACTTGGGCGGTTCTTAGATCTCTCCAGCGATGCCGCATTGACTATCAGTACATTGAAGTGTTGAAGTGCTTGTATAATAACGCCACCATGTCAGTCCGAGTACAGGGGCAGTGCACGAAGGCGATCCCCATAAAAAGAGGAGTAAGGCAGGGAGCCGTCATTTCTCCGAAACTGTTTACGGCCACCTTAGAGGACGCCTTCAAGCTCTTGGAATGGCAAGGACTTGGCATCAACATCAATGGCGAATACATCACTCACCTTCGATTTGCCGACGACATTGTGGTCGTGGCGGAGTAGCTGGAAGATCTAGGACGAATGCTCGGTGACCTCAACAGAGTATCTCAACAAGTGGGTCTTAAAATTAACATGGACAAAACCAAAATAATGTTTAATGTCCATGTCGTACCCACCGCACTCACCGTTGGGAACTCTACTCTTGAAGTTGTCGACGAATACATTTACCTGAGACAGGTAGTCCGGTTAGGTAGGTCCAACTTTGAGAGAGAGGTCAATCGACGAATCCAACTCGGCTGGGCAGCGTTCGGGAAACTGCGCAACATCTTCTCATCCAAAATACCTCAGTGCCTTAAGACTAAAGTTTTTAATCAATGTGTGTTACCAGTGATGATATATGGATCAGAGACGTGGTCTCTTACAATAGGTCTCATAAAAAAGCTCAGAGTTGCTTAGCGAGCTATGGAGAGAGCTATGCTCGGCGTTTCTCTACGCGATCGAATCAGGAATGAGGAGATTCGTAGAAGAACCAAGGTCACCGACATAGCCGTTAAGATTAGCAAGCTGAAGTGGCAATGGGCGGGCCACATAGCGCGTAGATCGGACGGGCGTTGGGGCAGAAAGATTCTAGAGTGGAGACCACGTATTGGCAAGCGCAGCGTGGGACGACCGCCTGCCAGATGGACCGACGATCTTGTGAAAATCGCAGGAAGTCGTTGGATGCAGGTGGCATCGGACCGGTTACGCTGGAAAGCGATTGGGGAGGCCTATGTTCAGCAGTGGACAAGTATAGGCTGAGATGATGATGATGATGAAACATCCATATTAGTATATACAATTTAATACAATAGTAAAGCCTCATTGGTCTTGTAATACGATCACGGGGTCGTCGGTTCGACTCCTATGTCGAAAAATAGTAATTATTCGATAAAAAAGACCTAATCCGGAGTCTGGCACTGTGCTCGGTATAATATCAATACACTCATCCTCTACTACATGAGACCTTACATTGTTGAACAACAAGTGAGTGTATACAGTACACCACTCCCACTCCCGCTTGAGGAATATAGGCGTAGCGGTGGTTATCATTTTTACATCACATTTACCCTACGTTCGCACGAGCGCTTTTTCAATGCCCGTCAGTCATGAACTTAGCATGTATGGTCAGCGCATATCGCTGAGGTAGCGTGTCAATTTTATGTGTGAGTTTGCGGATCTGCGTTAGTGTACTTTAATAGGGAAGTGATTACTAGGACAGGCCTTATCGACGTAAAAGACAATTGATGATTAAAAAAAATATTTATTTCACCGAAAATCTTAAGTTACCTGAGAACCCATAGTAAATATGTTCATTTATTGAACAGGCACTTTACGCATAAAACAGTCAGTCGAATGCAAGTACACACAAGTACTAAACACACACTAGTACTCGCTAGTACCCAATTATTGTTTTCAAGTCGCTAAGTCAATCGTTGAATCCTTTGATCGCTGCTAAGGTCGCTGGTGTATTCCACTAAGATGTTTCACTTGTTCTCGATTTGATCGCTGTCGCTTCAGAAGAAAGACTGTGTCCGTCGCCGCGCTGTTCCTTTTATACTCGTATGAAAATTCTAGAACGGACGCGAACCCTCCAAATACGTTGACAGAAAAGTCCAGGTATATCAAACCTGGTACCTTCTAAACGTTTTAGCACTCAAACGCGGATTCTAAATCACGAAAATCAACAGTTCCATTACACGGACATCAACATGCTTTTGCAAGGTTCAGATTTATCTACATACGGGCATGGCATACAACGCACCCTCGCGGGATAGAGGGCACAATGCCAACTCATATAGAGGTCAAACCTATAATCTTCAGTAAGAGTAGTACTACCCAAAGGGCAAAACTTCATTTCGTAACCGAGGCTCTATATGCCATTTCAATATAAAGCTTCCAGTGAGGTAAACAGTTTAATAAGCGTTTTATTTCCTTAATTCTTTTATAGTTGAAATAATTATAAATAGGTCTAGATATCCCACCCCCGATTGGGGAATATAGACGTGACGGTGTTTATCTAGATATTCTATCCTAACTAAATTTCATCCAAATTCGTTTAGTCATTATGACGTGAAATAGGAATGGTTAATGTTTCAGTATTCATTTATTAATATCGACAGTAAGCGATAGGCACTGAATGACACCACTAGTGGAGAAGCGTAAAATAATGCATATTTGGAATATAAATTAAAGCTTTAAACACATAGTTAATAATCACCGTATTTTGATTTATGACGTCAATGATGTATATCTTTATTGTTAAATCCATAATTTTGCTGTGAATTCCCTATAATATAATAAGAGGCAATAAATACACACGTATGAAATGGTAATTCAGGATTTTTTACTCCTCCTTTAGAGGTCTTTGATTGACAAAATACAGACAAAACACGACATAATTTTACTGTATTAAAGTATATTCAGTTATCACAATGATTTTCATTTATATTATAACCGTTGAAACGGACAGGGCGCATTTGTTATGGCCTAAGCATAGGTCACAACATTAGACCAAGCACAGTACAGGGCGACGTTGCCAACCTTACAATAGTTTTCTCATTTACTCAAAATGGTGATCCGTGTCATTGATAGAGAAAAAAGACAATGTGTTAAACAATGACCGACAGAGCGGCAAGGTCGTATGACTCCCTCCAGGTAATTCTAGCTTCATGATTTAATCATTTTCGTCGTCGGTGGGATCAATACGCAAGCTGGTGAGGATATGTGAGGCGTATGTGGCTGAACATGGACTGAGGTATAACTCCAAGAAAAACGAAGTGCTTATATTTAGGAGCAGGAAAACTGTACCCATCCATGTTCCGCCATAATGCTTAATGGCGAATCTCTGCGGGTGGTTAGCAGCTTTAAATATTTGGGGCACATTGTTACCGAGGATATGAAAGATGATAATGACATAGAGAGGGAACGTAGAGCACTGGCGGTCCGGGGAAATATGATCGCTCGCCGGTTTGCTCGCTGCTCGAAGGATGTAAAGATCACCCTGTTCAAGGCATATTGTCAGTCGTTTTACTCGAGCAGCCTCTGGATAAACTATACCTGCCGGGCTGCCAGTGATCTACGTGTCCAATACAATGACATCTTTAGGGTACTGTTGCGGTTGCCTCGCCTAAGATGTTTGCTGAGGCGCACACGGACGGCTTTCATGCGATTATTCGCAAGAAAGTTGTATCCCTACGACAGCAAGTGAGAAGCAGTCGCAACGGCATGTGCAAAACAAGTGGATGTGTGTTGGAATTGGACAGGTAATATAAATAATAATATATATATATTTCTTTCTATGACTGTATTTTTATCATCAAAATTTAAATTAAATAATAATATTACGTGGCCACTCACAGTGGGACAAGTCCACAAATTCAAAGTCGCACAGCGGGCTATGGAGCGAGCTATGCTCGGCGTCGCTTTGAAGGATAAAATTCGAAACGAGGTAATCCGACAAAGAACCAAAGTTACCGACATAGCTCGCAGACTCAGTAAGCTAAAGTGGCAATGGGCTGGTCACATCTGCAGAAGGACCGACGGCCGATGGAGCAAGCGTGTCCTAGAGTGGAGACCGTGACTTGGTTAGCGTAAGGTAGGACGGCTCCCAGCTAGATGGACTGACGACCTCAAAAAGGTCGCTGGGACAGACTGGATGCGGAAGGCGGAGGATCGTGTGCAATGGCGCGTGTTAGGAGAGGCCTATGTCCAGCAGTGGACTGCAATAGGCTCATTGATTGACTGATTGATTGAATAATATTATAATTAATGTCATAATACGATTTATATCTGAAATAAATATATAAATAAAAAAACAAAATGTTTTTGTTTGTGATGATATTATCAGTATAGTTTTATGTATCTATTTATTTATCTATATTAATACGCCAACTCCCTCGCGAGATAGGCACAGAGTACACAGTTTTATGTAATCTATAATAATAATGATAACCAAAAATACCAAGAATATTTTTTATTTTATTTACAAACCGTAAAAAGTTAATCCATTTAGAATTTTATCTACAACCGTGGGCCTAAATTATTAGTGTGTGTAAACTTTAAAGTGTTAAGAGATGAGTTTCATTTTCTTATATTTTCTCTCATATGAATTACTTGTCTTGACCCACAATTATTTGTTTGAAAAGAAAAGAATAGAAGAAAGAACACTGGCATCACGCACATATAGTGCGCAACGAAGGTCCCTTTTGGGGCCTTTTTATTAGTAATGCTCAGTCTAGACAAGTTTTAATCAAATTCTTTTCTAAAAATGTACAATCCCCAAAATATTCTTCTTAAACTCAACCATCTCTATATCTCTGTCGCATATCTCGTATCGTTACACAACGTAGTAGAGAGGCCGAACCTAATTATGGCGGCGCTCATTTTGGCGCGAAAATGTGACAGTTCGTTAGGTGCCGGCCGAATCTTTGCGGGAAAATGGAATTGTTAGCTTATGAGAGATATATCTTATACAATTGTTTATATTGGAAGACATAGTTTGATTTGGTCGCTTTTATTGTTTCGTATTTATTTTATAAGTCTATATTGTGAAAATGTTTGCAGGTTTCTATGTGACGCAGAATTGGCTCCATTTTTAGATGAACGCTGTGCGCTTTCTGTTGAAAAATTCACTTTTATTTTTCTGTGAATTTATATTAAATTTATTAAGAAATGTTCAACAGTGGACAAGCATAGGCTGAGATGATGATATTAAGAAATACATCGATCAAGAAATTTGATGTACCATCAAAATGATTCTGTATAACACTTGGATGCACACACTTAGTAGATGGTACTATGTAATAATACTACTTTTAAAATTGCAAAAAATCTTGACCAATGCCCGCAAGGACCTATATAACGTCAATTGTTATAATGATTTTAAATAAACAAATAAAACCACTATGCAATAAGGTATCATAATCAATATGTAAATAATGCCTTTGCCTTGTGACACAATAATCTTTCGAAATTAAAAAAAAACAGAGAATTCCGAATTCAAAATTAAAAACGAAAATCAAATAAACGGTCCGATACGTCCGCAGGTAGCAAGGCGCCTTTCTTAAATTAGAACAAGATTAAAAAACAGGAATAAAAAGAAAGTATTTGGCTGTGAAATAAGTAATCTCGAGGACAGACAAAAGAATTTTGATGAAAAACTGAGGACAAATGAAAAAGAAACATTGGAAATTAATTTTCTTGCGCTTTGAAGTTTAGTTCGTGGTAATAAAAGATTGCGTCGCGATTGCTATCGGGTGTCTGGACGCAGTGAAGCTTAAGGGGTTTGGTTAAAGAATACGTTTCTTTTTGTACTTCAAACCCCAGACTGCCTGCATGCTACACCATATTTGGGCCCGCGCTTATTAATTTCTAAGCCCTCGATACACACCGTCACGCCTATATACCCCAAGAGGGGGTGGTGGTACTGCGTACACCCACTTTTCGCCGACGATGTTAAGTCAAATATTATAGGGGGCGAGTTTGTTATTATATACCGGGAAAATTTCGGGCTCCGAACTGATACTCGGAATTTTTTGACAGAAAAAGTACATTTGTCCTACCTAAGATTTTTAAATCTTCCGTCCTGACTTCATCCAGAATCTCGTGTTCACAAAGCGCATAGTTCGCCACTAAACGAACGAGGCAGTCCTTATCGATAGGCACTGTGCCTATTTAGCACCATCAAACTTACAGGAAAGGAATAATGTATAGTGCAGGACAACGATTAAAAAAATATCCGAGACAAAATCTTATTTAATCTTACTATCTGTGAAGACCTGCAATTAGCTTTCCGTTGCTATTTTTAGATTTATATTACAGTATTAGCTGTAGTTCTTCCACCAAATAAATAATTAAATTTAGTATTCGCTGTATTTTTGCCGTAATAATCCAACAACCATCTGTACCTCTGCCACACTACAACTGTATATACCCATTCTCAATAAATAAAATAAAACAGACGCTCGTAGCGCTGTACGACCGTGGTGTTCTTACCGATCACCAAGGTTAAGTAGCGTTCAATTTGGCCAGCCCGAGATGGAAGGCCATTTGTGGCATATTAATATTCGAGCGTCTCAGTGTTTCGGAAGACACGCTAAGCCGTTGATCCCGGTTACCACTTCATGTGGTAGTCGTTAAGGAGAGTTAGAATCCTTATACGCGGCTTGATAAGTTCTATCTGCAGGTGGCAAGAAGAAGCTATCATCATGGTCATCACACTAGACCCTTTGCGGGGTACGCAGAGAGTACAGAGTTCCAACAGGATCTTCCTTACATACCTCTCTGGCTTCCTCCACTCTCATAGTTTGTCTCATTAACGCTATGCCAATCCACCAGACGGTGGTGGATTGGCATGCGCTAAGCACGGCCTTGGCGGATGCCGACCCTCCCCCCCTGCCTCTCAGCTCGGACTCCATCCCGTCCCCTCAGGACACCGATCAGGCCGTAGATGCCTTCACCGAGCACATCCGATCGGCTGTCAGTCGATCGTCCAAGCAAGTCGAGGCGGAAGATCTCTACCTCAACCGCTTTCGACTGCTGGACGATGTTAGGGATCTCATTCGTTCCAAGAATGCTTCCATCCGAGCGTACGACTCCTACCCCACCGAAGCCAATCGGGCCCGGATGCGCGCTTTACAACGAGAGGTAAAGCGTCGTGTCGCGGAGGTCCGGGAGGAACGGTGGGGTGTCCTCCTAGAGGGCATCGCGCCGTCGCATCTGGCCTACTGGCAGCTGGCGCGTAGCCTCAAATCCGACTCCACGACTGACATGCCCCCGCTGTCCCGCCCTTCAGGCGCAGCGCCCCCAGCCTTCGACGACGACGAAAAGGCCGAGCTTCTCGCCGACTCCCTCGAGAGCCAGTGCGCCCCCAGCTCTCAGTCCGTCGACCAGTCCCACGTCGACGCGGTAGACAGGGAAGTCGAGCGCAGGGCATCCCTCCCCCCGTCGATTCCTTGCCTCCTATCACGCAAACGGAGGTCGAAGATGTGATTATGGGTCTTAAATCTAAAAAAGCCCCCGGCCCTGACGGTATTTCGAATCGCGTTCTGAAATGCCTGCCCGCCCAACTCATCTGCCTCTTGGTGTTCGAGTAAGGCGCATCTAGCCCTATTCGCGGATGATACCGCTCTCTACGTCTCGCATAGGAATAAGGGTTTCATTACCAGACACCTTCAGGCATCCGCCAATTCCCTAGGGAATTGGTTCAGGAAGTGGCGTATTGAGGTGAACCCGGACAAGAGCGCTGCGGTGTTCTTCTCCAGGGGTGCCACCCCGCGCCACTCCCTGCGCCGCCCTAGAAGTAATCTCGGCCAAGTGACTATGTTCGACCGACCCATTCCCTGGGTCAAAGAGGTCAAATATCTAGGGGTCACCCTAAACAGTACCATGTCCTTCGGCCCGCACATCAAGCGGGTCCGTCACCGAGCATCATTTGTGCTCGGTCGTCTCCATTCGTTAATCTGCAAGCGGAGTAAAATGTCCCTTAGAAATAAGGTGACACTTTACAAAACTTGCGTTCGACCCATCATGACTTATGCGTGTGTTGTGTTCGGGCATTCGGCCCCCTCTCACATCGATAAACTCCAAGTGGTTCAAAACCGCTTCCTCCGTAAAGCCGTAGGAGCCCCCTGGTTCGTACGGAACGTCGACCTCCACTCCGATCTAGGTCTCGAACCTATTCGCGCCTTTATTAAAAAGGCGTCAACACGTCACTTCGCGAACGCATCTACCCATGCGAATCCGTTAATCGTAGCCACCGCCGACTACGATCTCCCCCCCGACCCCTGCCGCCACCGCCGGCCGCGACATGTTCTCACCGACCCCCCCGATGCTTTGTCATCCCTTCTTTCCGCTCAGAATACGGGCGACGACGACGACGTAGTAGTAAATCCCCTCCCATAGCCGGCGGTTGACCGGTGCACTTAGTAGTGCACCCGTCCCCCTACAGCGACTGTCCCAACCGAGGGCGCCTCTTCGAGGCGCCCTCGAGTATGTCGCCTCTTGCCCTTCTGGCTGGCTAGAGCGTAGTGGTTGCACGCTCGCCTTTTAGTCCGGTGAAGCTGTAAAGGCCTCGCGGCCAACAGCGTACATCATTCACACACACACACACGCTCGCTGGTTACGGAGACTCTTGACATGACCTTCGGATACGACACAGTCTATTTGGTTATGGTAAGATAGTCTAGGTCTTCTACGGTACCTAAATCCTTACACTTTTGCATCATATATCTTCGGGTGATGATGAAAATAACACACTAAAAATATCAATAGTCGTCCCCTAAGCTAAATTACTTCATGTCAGCTAGGTAGTTCCGGGTACGGGTGCGGCAAGCAACAATGGCCACAAGTCCCGAACAGGTATTGGACAACTTGTATAAATTAAGTTGCCAACTTAAATTGACTCCGCTATCACCGCCCCTGTAATGGTTGACTGAGGACTGACGCTTTCGAAAATATTATATTTTGATTTTATTTTTCCTCCAGCTCCACCCCACATCTATGACAAAATATATATATCCAATAATGTTATTCTAGGTTTTTACTCGTTTGTTAAAATTATTTTATAATAATATAATTTATTCTACATTTTGCGTACCAATTATACTAATTGTGTATTGCTCATTTTGTGTATTGTACATAGATAGATAGATAACTCTTGTTCCTTGAAAAATATATAAATGGTGTAAATAATAACATTAACACTAGAAATTGGATGTACAGCATAAATAACTAGCAAATAGAAACAAATAATTTAAGTTATTCAGCCATTTCAAATTGTTTTACCTGAGTCCTGAACACATGTACATTTTGCATTTGCAAATTTGCGTTTGTAAATGCGTGCATTAGTTAGGATGTGAGTGAGGGACAAACATCTAAATGACAACGTAATCCTATGAAACTCATCGGAAGTATAAAAGTGGTTTCACACAAAATGTAGGGACTAATAGAACAACACGTATGAAATCGCAAATTTCAAATGTTAAAGGACAACAACCAACACCCGCTCAGGTGTATAACTTCTAGAGTCACACTATCATTCCCCCCAGCCATAATGCAGGGAAGGAAGTCACCTCAGGTAATAAATTCATTTAAAACCTTAAACTTTCACCATAGATTAAATTTGTGTTAATATTTAAAAAAATATGAAGAATTATAGCTTTTCAGTTCGCAAGCAACCTTTTCCGCCTTAGTCAAAGTTCGATATTGTGCGGAACAAACATTGTTCTAACGTTGACTTGAATAATTGTTAGTCGCATTGTATCACGAGTGATACAATGTCGTCGGCAGGGCGTGCGTTAAACTGTAATATTGCACAGAAACATAATAGTCACTATTTAGGAGAGTGAGGTGGAAAATAGATACGGCATTTTTAAAGGTTTTAAAAACAAATTAATATTTAACATCGATATTGTTCTATCATTGATTCGAATAATTGTTAGACTCACTGTATGACAAGTTATACATTGTTGTCGGCAGGACGTGCGATAAATTAAGGGCTTAGCATGAACACTTTGAGTTTAGCGTGACGCTAGCGAGTAATCGTGCTGTCACCTTCATGTTTATTTAATAAATTAGTAGTATGATAAAGATGGCGTATCAAATCGCTAGCGTCACCCCAACGTCAATCTTTTTATTCTTAGCCCTCTGTATACATAGAAACATTAGTCACAACTGGGAAAAGTGAGGGGGAAAATGGCCTATATTATTTGATTCTGATGACCTAATGCTAAACATAAAAATAGTTTAGTTAAATCGAAAACTCATAACATTTTATGGGTGTTAGATATAACTAAATACCGTCATAAAGTACATAATATCGTGCGGAACAAACATTGTTCTATCGTTGACTTAAATAATTGTTAGCCCCGCTGTGTCATAAGTGATACAATATCGCAGGCAGACATGCCATAAACTGTAACATTGCATAGAAACGTCACAACTTCTCTGGATGAAAAGGTTTATTGAAGCTCATGACTCTAATATGACTCCCAGGTATCGAACAGAGTCAATATTGCTGATCACACTACAATCACATATCGATCTGGATTTGAAATCACACTTATTAATTATGAGAGGAAGCATTGAAGGTGGTATTGAAGCAACGGTTTTATGGAACGCAATATACTTCATCATCTCAGCCTATACTTGTTCACTGCTGAACATAGGCCTCCCCAATCGCTTTCCAGCGTAACCGGTCCGATGCCACCTGCATCCAACGACTTCCTGCGATTTTCACAAGATCGTCGGTCCATCTGGCAGGCGGTCGTCCCACGCTGCGCTTGCCAATACGTGGTCTCCATTCTAGAATCTTTCTGCCCCAACGCCCGTCCGATCTTCGCGCTATGTGGCCCGCCCATTGCCACTTCAGCTTGCTAATCTTAAGGGCTATGTCGGTGACCTTGGTTCTGCTACGAATCTCCTCATTCCTGATTCGATCACGTAGAGAAACGCCGAGCATAGCTCTCTCCATAGCTCGCTGAGCAACTCTGAGCTTTTTTATGAGACCTATAGTAAGAGACCATGTCTCTGATCCATATATCATCACTGGTAACACACATTGACTAAAAACTTTAGTCTTTAGGCACTGAGGTATTTTGGTAAATACGCAATATACTTAGATTTATTTAAATTTAGGGTTAGGAGGTTTCTCTCTAACCATTTTGCAATTACTCCCATTCCTTTTTCAGCGATATTGACTACCCTCTCCCAAGACTTTTCTCGAAAAATAACTGCAGTATCGTCTGCATAACACAAAACTTCAGCATTCGGCAAACGTAACTCTAGAATATCGTTTATTTAGATGCAGAACAGAGTAGAACCTAAAATACTTCAAGGAAGGAACACCGACCTCTATACCTTGCAATTCGCTAGTAATTTTTCCTACTCTTAGGCACTGATGGTGATAAGAAAGAGCCAGTTAAGAGCAACTCCTCTCACATCGTTAGACTCGAGTTTGCGTAGTAATATAGGAACGGAAACTGTGTCAAATGCCTTGGATAGGTCTATAAAGACTCCAAGAACATTCAATTTTATCCAAGCCACTCGACACCGAATCCGTTAACAGCACCACAGCATCTTCTTTTGATTTTTTACATCTAAAGCCGAACTGCTTATGTGAAAGTAAATTATACTTTTCCATAAAGCTAGACAGACGCTTATTAACGAGTTTCTCTAATAACTTGGAAAATATGCTGAGAAGAGAAATAGGCCTATAGTTACTTATAACCAACTTGTCCCCTTCTTTATAAATAGGAGTAATAACTGTAGTTTTCCAGCAATGAGGGAAGACCCCTGTAGATAAACTAAGATTATAAATGTTAATGGACTTAAAATAAACTTTTTAATTTGTTTGATGAGATTTGGATTGTAACCGTCAAGTCCTGGAGCACTATCATTTTTAAAACAGTGATTTAAAGATCAGTGGGTTGCAAGAACAAAGAACTTCCATTCGAGGGTAGTTTATCTGAAGTGTACTGTGAAGCTAAAGTAGTTTCCCTGACATTAAGTTTAAGAAGAGTTTCGTCAGCTAATGTTTTACCAATGTTAGAAAAGTATTTGTTTGATTCATTAAGAGATAGTAAAGGATCACAGTGGTTCTTAGTCAATTATATTTGGGTTGAGTAAGTTACGGACATGTTACAAATATCTTTTATTGACTTCCAAAGCTTCTTGGGGTTGTCTTTATTTTCTTTTAATAGCCGGGACTCATAGTTTTTCTTAAGTCGTTTTTGTTAATTGGAAAGGAAGTTTCGATATCTTTTATATGTGATTTGACATATCAGATCATTAGGCTTACCCTTACTTCCAACGTGTAGCTTGTTCCGATTATTTTGATATCTTATAAGCCCTGGGGTTATCCAAGGCTTCAAGATGTACTGTGAGCGATTAATTATAACTGGCCTAGTGTTGCATGGCATTGTTTAAAATCTTACTAAATTCGGTAGCTGCTATGTCTACGTCAGGTATGTTATTAATGTGTGCCCACTCCACAGTTTTAAGATCATTTATAACTCCTGACACGCAGGTTTTTAATTTATGCGATTGGAACGGTCAACGGATCCGATTTGGCGATCAGTCACACCAAGTACACATATGTCGTGATCAGCTTGAAAAACTAATCCAACGCTTGAGAATAAATTCTTCACAAAGATGTGATCCAAACAAGTTTTGCCTCTAGTAGGAATTGAGATAGCGCAAAGAAGTTGATGAAAGAAGGAAATCTTAGCAATACTGAATATGAGGTAAATGTAATAATGGGAGTCATCTGAAAGGCAGAACGTGCGGAAATTAACTATGTGCTAATAGGAAGTTTATGTGTAAATTTATTGTTGAAACATACGTACTAATCATATTCTTTCTTTTCAAATTCGTTGTGTATTTAATTATCTCTACATTCAACGCATCCAATAATGGTACCAACAGAAGGATTCAAAAAATCATTTTCATTCTATCAGCACATTAATTAAAATCGACTTCTAATCGGTTAATCGAGAATCAAGTTTTCGATCCTCGATTAATTCGAGAATCGATTATAGTTCGGTTGATTCGAATCGACCCAAAATACGATTTTTTTTTAAATGAAACGACATACTTATTCTGTGGTTCTGGGCACGCTCCCACTTCTATGACGGTGCACTCAGGTTAATAAAGTTAACAGAAAAATACATCCCAACATACCGAGGGGTCATTAGAGGTCCCCTGGGAGATACCATCTCGGAGTACGTGCCAAATATGCACTCGGTTTTAAAAGTTAATTTCCCAGTTCAATGATCTTGGCAGCGAACGCAAAACATGCCACTTGATTAGATAAAGTTTTGTAAAAAAAACACGTGTTCGTGTAGACTTTAAAGTAGGAACGAGGATGGTATTTTCTTAGAGTATTTTTATGAAATGAGGTGGAGATTATAACGGAGTGGTACCGCAGTGTTCTTAGCAATCACCAAGATTAATTCGGCTCAGTCTGAAATGGATGGTCGTTTGAGACATTGCTACTTCGTAGCGTAGAGACCCTAGAAAATGTCTCGGAAGGCACGTTACTTTATAACACAGTAGTTGTTTGCTTATAAGCATCTTAATGTGGTTCAAAAGTATGCGACCATAATAATGTTAATAATGTCCTGTTAAGAACCTGTCCCACCGTTGGGCACGGGCCTCCTCTCAAACTGAGAGGGTTTAGGCCATAGTCCACCACACTGGCCCAGTGCGGGTTGGCGAATTTCACACACCTTCGAGAAACTCTTAGGCATGCAAGTTTCCTGACGGTGTTTTCCTTCCCGTTAAAGCAAGTGATCATTAATTTTTTTAATACGCACATGCTTTCGAAAAGACTGAGGTGCGTGCCTTGGTTTGAACCCGAGACCTCTGACTTTGCAGTCCAACGGTCTAACCACGAGGCTATCACTGCTTACATACACCATAAACCGTATTATAAATCACTGGATCTGGGCACATAAAGCTATTTATTCTGTCTCACATCGATTTGTGAAAGCCTTCTCTCCTATATCTGGGTGAAGGAGAAATATCGCTATTTCGTAGGACAAAGACGCTAGAAAATCGTTGAAGGCACGTTTGGTCGTTGGTCTCAGTAACCTACTACTTAACACGGTATTCGTTAGACGAAGTTGAAAGTCTTTGAAGCAGCTTATAGTATGACTGTAACCCTGACCAATCACTGGATCTGCTCATGAAAAGGGACTTATTCTGTTTCACCTCAATTTGTGAGAGCCTTTTCTTATAATTCATTGTGAGAGAGAACTTACAGTTCCCTTGCGGTTTATTTATTCTTATTCGATCTCACAAGGAAAACTCCGAGCAGACTCCATTACATTTTTAATGATTTTGTGCCTTCTTATAAGGCCCATCGTAAGCGACCATTTTATATACTATTCATGTTCTACTCAATTAATTTCTACTCAGTTATGATACTTATAAAGTAAACCTCGGCTTTGTAGGTACACTAGTTAGTATGGCGAGTTGTTAACTTAAACAGTTATCTCTGTAACTACAACAGACGATCCGGCAAAGTTTAGAACTTGGGCAATTTTAAACGTCAGAACTTCCTTCAATTAAGCGAACTATAAATAATATTAAAGTTTAAAATTAAGAGAGTAATCCATCAAATTTAAATGGTGTCTAACAGTGACTTAGAAACGTAACTAACCAAAGCCACAGAGTAAAAAAGACAAGGCTAGAAATCTTCATAGAGTACTAGCTACTATAATAATCAAAGTTTTAGGATCTCCATTTTAGTCCTGGTATGACAAAAAATGCAACTAGTCTAGAACCATAAGGATCCCACAAGGATCTTTTGGCCCGCAGCAAAAATCGGAACTAACGCTGTCATCGAGTGAAATGTCAGTATATGACAGTCGCAGAGTTGCCGTTTGCTAAGAAATTTACCGTAGTTCTTTTTTGCGTGCGGGCCCACCAGTTGAAATATTTCCCTGAAAGTGAGAAAATGTTACTAAATGGTAACTCTAATTTCACATCAACGCCCCCCTGTCAATATCATTTTCGGGACAAAAGATCCTTGTCGCACTATATTGGTAATTTTTAGATATCTATTGTTAGTCTAGTGGAGTTCCAACTTTGTATCCTAGGTTAGAAGTTTTAACCAAACAGAACACGATTAATTTGAACGTAGAGAACTTCAACTAGATCTCTCCGCATCTTATGCATCTCGCTGGTTATATATTTAAAGGCATACTCAGCGGTAAGGGTAGTTACAAAAAACTTAAAACAAGTAATTATATCTATTAATAGTGTCAACTATTACTATAATAGGATGACGGTACTTATCAGAATGTTGATATCTATTCCTCAAACATGTATAACATTGGTGAACTCCCAGTAAGTGACGCCATTGTATAACTAGATCAAGTCGTTTGCATCTTTTTCTTACACTCCGTATTATAATCATCCACAATACTCATCAATCTGCACCAAATAAACAGTTAAACAATCAACTGTCAAAATATTCATCGCTAAACAATAAACAAGGCGAAACTCTTCACAACTTATCTGCAATTAACAGGCGCATAGAAAGTTGAATAACAAATACCTACCAGGGACTTAATATTTAATAAATAAGATACTAAATTATCCTATACTTTCTCACTCAAAAATCGAGGTGAGAGAGAATAGGTCATAGTCCACTACACGGACGCAATGCGGATTGGCGGAAGCAGGTTTGTGGCGTCTTACCATTGGAACTTATCAGACTTCCAGTTTGACTTAACGACTATCACAAGTGGTACCCGTGATCACTTCCGAAGTACGAGACTCTTGACATTAATACAAATAAATAAAATTGAAGTGTCTGTTTGTAATGTCAAAAGAGAAAGACAAAATAAGAAAAAAAAAATTGTCTGCTTGTCCGTCTATTTGTCCCGGCTTGTCTCCGAAACGGCTGAACTAGTTTTGACGGGACTTGCACTAGCATACAGCTGGTGTTATAACATTAGCTATTTGTAACTTAGGCTACTTTTATTTAAGAAATAATATTTGGCTACAAAATTAAAACCCATGAAATTAAAAGAATGTCCGACGAAAGAATGACAAATAAAATACAAAATGAGAAAGTGGAAGGATGGTACCAGGGACGACCTAGACTATCTTACCACGACCAAATAGACCATGTCATTTGAAGAGCAAGTCATGAGTCACCGTAGCCGGCGAGCGTATATGAGACGAACTATGAGAGTGGAGGAAGCCAGAGAGGTATGTAAGGAAAGAACCTGCGTGATGATATAGATAGATAGATAGAAATCCACGCAGACAAAGTCGCGGATAGCAACTAGTTCAAAATAAAAATGCCACAAACGGTCATCAATCTCAGACTGATCGAACCGAATGCAGTTTAGATCTTGGTGATCCTGAATATACACAGCCACGCTATGAGCGTCTCCTTAACTTCAACTTGCACCAGAACCAAAACTCAAACGATCAAATCTCAGCAAATTTTCAACGCTAAACAATAAACAAAGTAAAACTCTTCACAACTTATCTGCAATAAGCAGACGAATAGAAAGTTAAGTTACGGCTGCCGGGAACTTGATAATCGCTTAATGAAAATTAACACAACTTCAGAATCAGTCTTAGCACTCATTCGAGAGTTTGCGGGGACCATTCCGTTTATCGATTTTAATATTAACAATCTTGGAGGTTAAGGATTTTGACCGTGTTTTATATTTCGGGGGGAACTTGGGGAGATTAATTTGGTTTGAGGGGTGGAGGTTGTTTTGTTAAGAAAATGCGAAATCACACAAGACGTACCTTCATATATTGTTGACTAGTTTCTACCGCAGCTTCGTCCGTGTTGACTTTAGACAGGAACCTTACATTTTTCCGGGATATAAAGTATCCTTTTTGTTAATCTAGGTAATAAACTATCTGTGTGCCAAATTTCGTCTAAATACGTTTAGGCGTTCTTGCGTGATTGATTAACAAACATATAAACATCTAAACATACGAACTTTCACATTTAGATTATGATTAGGAAGTAGGATTTCTCGAAGACGTGTCCCACCGTTTTTCTAATCGCTTCAGTACTTATGTGTAATTTTCTGTTTGTGTGTTAGTATTGTCGATACCCACATTTAACGATAATGTTACAATATGTGTAAGGCTTCTGTAACATTATGGCCTAATATTCTTGACAAAACATACACAATAGGGGCTATACACGGAAAGAATTTGAATCTTTCGCGTAACCACGGGCACTGTAAAGGCCTTAAAGCATTTTGAACTTCAAAAAGCCCCCGCCCACTGTATCTAATAGACGCGGGGTTGATTCCCGCACCGGATAAATCTTTGTTTACCCACAATTTTTTATTCCGGTCTGGGTATTTGTGTATGTGAATTTTCATGTTTATAAACTCACCCATGAAACAATAATAAATCCTAGTGTGGGGCTACATTATAAAAAAAAGCTGCGTTAAAATCCTAATACCTATTTTCATACTATCTATTTATCTATCTATATCATCACGCACGCGAGATCCCTTGCGGGATAGGCAGAGAGTACAAAGTTCCAATAGTTTTTTTTTTTACAGACTTCCCTGGCTTCCTGCACTCTGTGAGTTCGTCTCATATTCGCTCGCCGGTTACTCTTGACTTGCCCTTCAAATAAGACACGGTCTATGCTACTACATAATATCTACTACATAATTAAGTTTCGACGTTTAATACACCCCTCTCTCTACTCCCTACAAGGTATCATCGTAAAGATCCCTTACCGTTCCATTACTTAAATAAAAAAAATCCTATCAGCGCTTATAACGAGAAAAATCCAACGCGAAGCCAAAACAAATCTCTTCGCTTCAGAATCGTGGAAAATATAAAATTGCTTTTTTTAACTCCATTTTCAATATTAGAGCGAGAACACCCACCGTTCGGTACGGAGGTATAATAATAACCGTAAAACGAAACGAACTGGTTAAGATACCAAACGGAAAAGTTCCGTGGAAGTAATTTTTAACGTAATTAAAAGTGTTATTGAGATGGGACCTTTACTTTCTATTAGGAAGTATGTAATGACCACAGAAATCGTACTTATAAAATACTCGAAGTGAAATAGCGCATAATTTTGTTTTAAACGACGAAAACGAACGCATAATTCTGTTCGACTGTAGCGTTGATCTAGTGGCAAAGCGCATCGTTTTGTGATCACGAGTAGTAGAGTAGTTTTCTAACGAGAAATTCCCAGTGTGAGTTCGAAATCTGGAATTGTGCCCGGTATATAGCAATAAGCTTGCCACCTATTACACGGGACCTAACATCGTCGGTGAAAAGTGGGTGTACTTAGTACAGCTCTGCAGCTTGGGGAATATAGGCGGTGTTTATTTTTATTTTTTTATTCATAACCACTGTCGCCGCTGTACCATACATGCACAATTTGAAAAAAATCTTCTGGCGAAAGACCCTTCCTACAGAGCAATGGCCTGACCCTAAAGACCACCACAACGACCGGCTGCGCGCTGTATGCATCCACCTCTTATCCGTAACCTACACCTGATCATCCTGCCTAGCGAACGTTCATTGATTTTAAATGTCGACATCGTTCGAAAATATCGAACGATGTCGACAGAGACGTGGATTGGTCATGCTCACTAAAATGTCTTTGCTAGTGGCGGCTCTGTGGAGTGGGTCACTCGTTCCCCTCTAATATGGTCGAGGAAAGTGATAGCTGCTTCTCAAGTCATACTCGTGAACGGGTACATCTGGTGGGGACTGGTCCGTCCTCTATACTTTGACTGATTAAACTTGTGTCATAGTACTGTTGAATTTTGTCTCGTTCGGCATCTCACTAGAGTTATAACCAATTATTTTGTACGCACTCTTTACATATTTTATAGTAACCCTTTTTTGTCTCCGTTTTTTTTTAAACTTAGCCCTACACTAGTATTTATTCCTGTGTCGTGGGTGCGTTTACAAACATGAAAATTCACATACACAAATACCCAGACCGGAACAAATAATTGTGGATCACACAAAGATTAGTCACGACAATTAGACACAGTGGGCGGAGCGGTTTAAGCTTTTAACGACTGCGCTAAATCTTGATATTATTACAGAAATCGTTATAATATGACACTAGAAGTGGTATAGCCGCGTGAACTTGTCTTCACACATGCGAGAAAATTATCACAAAATGCTTCAGTACTGCGTGGACTAATGTAGGTGATACACTAGTTAAAGTTGGAATTTTGCATAATCTATCTATATTATCACGCCAGTTTCCTTGCGGAGTAGGCAGAGAGTACAGTTTCCAACAGGTTCTTTCCTTACATACCTCTCTGGCTTCCTCCACTCTCATAGTTCGTCTCATACACGCTCGCCGGTTACGGTGACTTGTCCTTCAGATGAGACTCCAGACGTCTATTTGGTCATGGTAAGATAGTCTAGGTCTTCCCCGGTACCTTTGCATAATCAACCGCACCCACTGGGTCTAATAGTCGCGAATTCGATTCCCGCGATTTGTTTCGGTCTGGGTATTTGTGTATGTGAATGTTGATGTTTGTTAACGCACCCACGACACAGGAATTAAGAATTGGACATGAAATTGAGTAGCGTGGGCAGTAGGTTCTGGTTTCCAAAACCAATTATGGTTTTGGAAACCAGAACGAATGCAAGGATTGTGGTTGGTAACGATGTGCTGGAGCAAGTGAATGAGTTTGTATATCTTGGATTCGCCTTCAGTAAGGATGGGAAATACACCGCTGATATAGAGAGAAGAGTGAATGCAGGTAATAGAGTGAATGGTGCGATGGGAAGGCTACTTGGGAGCCGGCACTTAAGCCAAAAGGCGCAGCTGGCCATGCATAACGGAGTGCTTGTCCCAACGCTGTTATATGGCAGTGAGAGTTGGGTATGTAAGAAGGAGAACGAAAGCAGGATAAATGCGGTCGAAATGCGATCTCTGCGGAAGATGTGCGGAGTCATGCTGACCTACCGTATTCGCAACAGCGTAATAAGAAAGCGAGTTGGTATAAAAGATAGTATCGGTGTAAAGATGAGAAAGGGTATGCTCCGTTGGTTCGGGCATATAGAAAGGATGCCAGAAGAAAGAATGACAAAACAGATATACAATGCGAAAGTGGAAGGATGTAGGTGCCGGGGAAGACCTAGACTATCTTACCATGACCAAATAGACCGTGTCTTAGCTGAAGGGCAAGTCAAGAGTCTCCGTAACCGGCGAGTGTGTATGAGACGAACTATGAGAGTGGAGGAAGCCAGAGAGGTATGTAAGGAAAGAACCTGTTGGAACTCTGTACTCTCTGCCTGTCCCGCGAGGGAGCTGGCGTGATGATATAGATATATATATATATATATATATATATATATATATATATATATATATATATATATATATATATATATATATATATATATATATATATATATATAATTCGAGAAACTCTCAGGCATGCAGGTTTCCTCAATATGTTTTTCTTCACCGTTAAGGCAAGTGATAGTTTAATACGCACATGCTTTCGAAAACACAGCGGTGCGTGCCTGGGTTTGAACCCGAGACCTCTGACTTTGCAATCTAACGGTCTAACCAGTAGGTAATGTTGTAATTAATTTTCATATGATAAAAAAACAACGTCATTCCCGAAGCGAGGCAGAGGTGTGCACACCCACTTTTTGCTAACGATGTTAGGTCCCATGTTATAGGGGGCGAACCTATTGTCATTATAACTAGTACGATGTCAGACTCCGTTCTGATACTGGATTTTTTCTATCAAAAAATTAGTTTTGGTCAACCTAAGAATCGAATATAAGACCTTGTGATCGCTACGTCCATAATTCGCGTCTCCACCAACAAGGCAGTCAGTTGAGACAATTTTATTTAATGAAATTACAATTATATATTTTACAGTGCTATTTTACAGTGATATTATACACGTGAATTGGTTGATTGAAGTACTTGCCTCGTTTGTCTAATGGCGCTTGGAGCAACTGATGATCGCGACACATTCCGGCTTTAATTTCAGGTTCCGGCCAGGTCCCTTGGTTGATAGGCATAGAGTACAAAATTCCAACACGTTCTTTCCTTACAGACCTTTCTGTATGGTTTGAGGTTTTTTATTACATAATTTTCAGTAGTACTAATATGCAGCCAATTTACTTTACAGACATTTAGCTACTTTGGCACTTTGGAAATTTATTTTGCCGTTATTCAACTAGACAGGGTTCCGATTTTCTCTTCACATGTGACTGAAAGCCTGGAGACCTGCTGAAATTGTTCTGCAGCGAAAATTTACTAATATTTATGTTGACTTTTAAATACTTTTGCAAAATAAAGACGACTTGATTTAAGCGATAAAAGGTAGATAGGTACGTTCCCCACACAGTGCAAGGGAATATTGACGGACGATTTAGCGCAGTGGTTAAGAGCTTGAGCTGCTCCGCCCACTGTGTCGAATAGTCGCGGGTTCGATTCCCGCACGGGACAAATCTTTGTGTGATCCACAATTATTTTTTCCGGTCTGGGTATTTGTTTGTGAATTTTCATGTTTGTAAACGCACCCACGACACAGGATAAAATCCTAGTGTGGGGATACGTCTTACGAAAAAAAAACAAAAAAAAAAATGCGCATAGGGGCATAATAGAATTTTTTCCGTGTTAATATTTGATTTTAAATACACTATCACTGGAAATGGAGGATTTTTAAGAGATTGTTTAAGACTTCTTTTTAGCTCAGGAAATGCAAGATCCATGGGGGATAGTTGTTTATATTTCTCCATTTTAACACGACTGAACGGATTTAAAAGAAACTTAATATGGAGTGTCTCTTAAGTCTAGGAATAATGCTTTCCCAAAACGTCCTACCTATTTATGTAAAATTACAAAATAAACGCGTACAAAGCCGCGGGTAACAGCTAGTATAATATAAAAATATATGTATCGATACAGTAAATTATAAAAAAACCTAATAGAGAATTAGACAAAAAAGACAAGCCTGCTGAGTTTATCGCCGGATCTTCCGGAAGATAACATGTCAAATTCAAAAATAACTACATTTCGTAAAGCAAATATAAATATAACCGTATCTCCATCAAAATACGGGTTATGCGTATCCTGGGTTTTGTCAACACGAGACAGGCCTCCGAAATGATTGCTTCAACGAAAACATGTTTGCGAAAACGTCGCTTGAAGGTTGGGTAATATTGCTTTCTGAATCACTGTAGTAATATTATTTAAAGAATCGACTTAGCTCCAGTCCATTGTATTTTGTGGGAGCAGACAATGAGGCACAAAGTACACTTATATTTCTCTAAGTTCTATCTATCTATATAATCATGCCAGATCCCTTGCAGGGTAGGCAGGTACGGAGTTCCAACAGGTTCTTTCCTTAACGATCTCTCTTGCTTACTCCACTCTCATAGTTCATACACGCTTGGCAGTTACGGAATCTCTATACTTCCCCTTCAGATAAGACACGGCCTATTTACACCACCAAAGCCGATGATATTGTGGAGTATGCCCGTAAGAAGACCATGTACACTCTGAGAGTTGCGAAACTGAACTCGCAAAACAATGGGGTGTTTAATTCGTTTGTGGTTCGAGTTCCCACTGTCAAGCTGAGGCCTTCATGAGCGAGGAGTTCTGGCCGAAGGGTGTCGTCTTCAGGAGATTTCGTGGGAGACCGCGCGACGCCCCTGCACAGCGCAACATTTCGCTAAAATTACATGTTACTTAGGTTATAAGTTTAATATATTATATTTATGTTAGTCTGTAAGGTATATAATATATGGGCCTGTAATGTAATTGTACACTTTCTGATCCCTGAAATAAATAAATTATTATTATTTGGTTGTGGTAAGATAGTCTAGGTATTCCTCGGTATTCCCCCCCTCCACTTTCTTTCAAAGTGCTGATGTCAGCCACCCTAGGTTTTTTAGTCGGTAGAAATCCGACACGTCCCGCGAGCTTCCCCCGAGACTCGCGGAAGTCCTATGCAGGATTTCTCCACAACAAAAAAATTGTCTTCCCCAGTACTTACATCTTCGCATTGTATATCTTATCTTTTGTTTTTTTTACATGCCCAATCTACCGGAGCATACCCTTTCTCATCTTTAAACCGATACTATATTTCATACCTACACGCTTTCTTACTATGATGTTGCGAATACGGTTGATCGTTGGTTACGGTTAACATTTTGCAATCTATATTTCAAGCACTTACTGACTTTCGATGTACCTAAAATTAGACATACGTATGTATGTCTAATTTTAGGTAGGTTCCCATAGATTTGGTTTGACGATGGCGCTGGCAGGTTGCCATAAGGATGTCAACTACAAAACGTACCCCCTCGTGTTTAGGCTCGTTGGATTTGCTTTGACAAGTACTATGGACCCAGATGGTGGTCATTGTCTAATGATGAAGCCGGAAGGTAGCCATAAGAACTTCTCAAGTGAGCAAAATATTATTTCCGACGTGTTTTCACCATATAATCGTTTTAAAAAAGACTTATTTAAATTATAAGTTACCGACATAATCTTCAGAGGGATTAACACGAAAAGATTGACGTTAGCCTGCCGTTAGCGATTATGCGTGTTGTCACGTTCATGTTCATTTAATATACGATGACAAGGATGGCATATCAACTTGCAAGCGTCACATTAACGCCAACATTTTCATACTAAGCCCTCAAAATTACCATACGTGAATGGGCGGAGCACTTCGCTCGCAGAACTGACGGCAGTTGGGGCAGAAAGATTTTCAGGACCATGTACCTATCAGAAGTCGTAGAGTAGGACCCTCACAAGTCGACTTTGACTAAATCATCACTCCACTTTGTGGGGACAGATGTTATAACCCTTAGCAATAAATAATACACGATTTACCGTATAGAGCAGGGATTAGACAGGGATTCCCAAAGTTGTCGATATCGACCCCTTGGGGTCAATATCGGTTTCTCAGGTAGACCATAAACGAAAACTAATCCTGGGGGTCGGCGAGGTCTAAAAATCGACCCCTATTAATTAACACAAGTTCTTATTTGAATCTTTCAAGATACTGTATAAGTTGTGTTACGTGTACCAACTTGTTATAAGAATGACTAATATTTTAGTAGGAAGTATTATTGTTGTACTTTACTTACTTAACCAACCACAAAGTTTTTTTATTGATCAGTATTTTGTATCAATAGGAAAAAAACTAGGGATAGGTTTTTTAAAGTAAGTTGGCTATGGGGATCTGAGGTATCAGTTCATTTTGAAAAAGGGGTGTCTTGCCCAAAATAGTATGGGAATCCCTGGTATAGAGGAATTAAGATGGCTTTTTGTAACATATAATATTTGAACTTGTGAAGGTCATCTTGTGGCTGTTAGGCTTGCCTACTTCACGTTTTCCGATACGTGGTCACCACTTAAGAACCTAGAGTATTTACTGAATAAAAAGCGGCATAAACCCTCTTTTTTGCGGCACCACATCACCGATCTTATAAACACGAAAAACATTTTCAGATCCATCAAAGTTTATTTTCCGCGGGTTTCGATAAAATTTTGTACACGTTTCGAGGTCAAATATTACCCATTACCAAAAACCCCTCTTAATTCCCCTGTACGGTTACACCGTGTATTATTGCTAACTGGGGCAATAAAATTTGTTTTATCGCACCCAATATCGGCATGGTTTATTCGGCACGATTTCGATGGTTAAGCTGTGTTGCTAGATTCAAAAAAGCTGATGATGCTGAAAAAGAAAAAACCCACGTATATTATTTAGCTGAAGAAAGCAGAAGTGTATCTAATTTTGCCGAGCATGTTAGAACCCCAATGGAATAGAGCTGGAGCTTCAATATGCTCTCTCCTGCTTTGAGACATATGGCAATCCATAAAATCGGACACATTCCAGATATCGAACTGCTACTGAGAAATTTTCAGTGGCAATACCACTAACCTCTGGGTCAGAGGATGCACGGAGCAGGAGCTCTCAGCATCCTTTACGCGCTACCTTGAGGAAGTAGACGGCGTGACGTGCCCCACGATACCACAAGCACCGCATTGGTATAGGGGTAAATGAGTCAACTCACACCTCTCCCCATGTCAAGGTAATCGGAGCACGACACACAGTGGCAAAGGTGTATTCATTATGGAGATCCTGGGGTCGTTTCAAAGTGTCGATATCTCGGTCACAGTAGGATTTTTAGTTGAAGAAGTCTCCAGACTAAGTTCTTTCAAGATTGCGGAAGTCCTATGGAAGATTTTACCCACGTAAAAAAGATCCGTAAGACCAGACCATCAGTATTTACAATACAAAATCAAATTCTCATTCTCTACCTCTTAATTTTTCTCAATTATCGTTAATACAATCAAATTTCAATCATTTAAAGTCGGGAGTTTGATTTTATATGGCAACACCAGTTCAGCTGTCCAAGTTGTCCATCGGCCTTTATTGCAGTAATTATGACTGATTTACCGACTGCCCGGTGTTTTAGTGTTGCCGTTTATCGGAAAATGTGACAATACCATATATATTGGAAACCGTATACCCGTTATTATACTGTTAATACGATAAGGATGTGTATAAACATTTAAGATAAAATGTAATGATGTTTTTTGTATGTTTATGAAAGGATTGTATAAGAAAATAGCTGCATAACAAAAAGCATAATAAAAAGCATAACTGCTGTTTAAGAGAGGATATAACTCCTCTTATACAGCTCTAAGTGGCACTAAAGCTGTATTAAAGAATATAGGCTACATAATGGTAGCCTGACACCATTGTGGGTGATTTTTGAGTTCTAAGATTAGTAAACACTCTAGAGCATAAAATTATATCACGCCTTTTATATTGTGTCAATTTGTTTTAAGTTAATCCAATTCCGAGCTCTTCGAGCTTCAAGGCTCTGAGAAGTAATATTACTTTACGTCCAATTTTAACTCCGTAAAATAATAGGACGTCCTTTAAATTCAACTTGCAAGAATTAACCTAAGGAAACAAACATTGCACGTTAAATAAAAGCTTATAAAAATGCATTGGCAGCATATCAATAATTTTAACCTAATTTTCCTAACTGTGATCATACTATACTTAAGTCTAGCCTAACTAAACGTAACTCAGACGCCAAAACTTAAGGTCGTAAGCGGCAGAAAGTTGCGCCCTCGGGGCGCCTAACAGTTTTCGATGTTCGCAACTTTGAGTGCTAAGACTAACTAACACCAGTTTCGCTTAAGACGTAAATATGGCGTGAGAGATATTTTCAACTGTCGAATGTTCTGTATCGGTACCTGCAGTCCATACTTATATCTACACTAATATTATAAAGAGAAAAGATTTGTGTTTTTTGTATTTTTGTAACAAATAAACTCCTCCTCAAAGAAATTATCCTATGTGTAATCCATATATCCTAATTTCAACCAAATCCGTTCAGCCGTTTTGCGTGATTAAGTAACAAAAATCCAAATATTCATAGGATAATAATAATAGTCATAGGACGAGACTGACAGATAGACCGACTTAAACATGTAAATAATCTCTATGTTATTTACTTGGCCATTAAATAACATGAACATACCAATGCAAGCTGAGTAATGAAACAAAACCGAATAATAATACTAAATCAGTCTATACTGTCCCACTGCTGGGCAAAGGCCTTCTCCCACATATTGAGTTGAGAGAGATTAGGTCATACTCCACTACGCGGATACAATGTAGATTGGTGAGACAGGTTTGTTTGTTATAATAATATAATATTGGCCCTATTAAGAAACTGTCCCACTATTAGGTACGGGCGTCCTCTCAAAATGAGCGGGTTTAGGCCACAGTCCAGCACGCTGGCCCAGTGCGGGTTGGCGAACTTCACACACCTTTGAGAAACTCTCAGGCATGCAGGTTTACTCACGATATTTTACTTCAACGTTAAAGTAAGTGATAATTAATTTTTAATACGCACATGCTTCTCGAAAAGGCAGATGTGTGTGCTTGTGTTTAAACCCGAGACCTCTGAATTTGCAGTCCAACAGTCTTACCACTAGGCTATCGCTGCTATACTAATAACATTGGTTTGTAGTCGATTAACTCTGAAACTACTGAACCGATTTCAATAATAATTTCACCATTAGAAAGCTTCATTATTCAGAAATAACATACTCCGGGAGGGGGCGCTGTTGTGGGCAGGTGCGGAGCCGCTATATACTGCTAGTTAACTATAATTGGCACGGTCAGTGACATACGGCACTCAAAATTCAATTTTTAATAAACTTATAAGTTTGTTTATCGGCATATTTTTCTATTCTAAATAATGTTCAAATATATTTCTGAAATTTGATTTTGGCATTATTCACTAACATTACTAAATTATCCGATTTGAGACTTACGCTATGTGGTCACGATGTTTTTAGAGATGCCCAATTTCGAGTGTCTCCGTACTTCAGAAGGTAAGTTAAGCCGTTGAATAGAGTTACCGCTTTATTTGGTAGTCGTCATCAAGCCAAGTAGGAAATCTTATGGGTGGCTTAAGAAGAGACAAACGTGCCATCACCATCACGACACCAGATCCTTACTGAATCCATGTGGTGGAGTATGACCTATTACCACTTTTCAAGATTTGTGAATTTAATAGGCCAATTTAATATAGATATTCGAACTACTTTAGTACTCCGCTTATTTCAAGATCTATCTATATATATCATTACGCCAGTTCCCTTGCGGGATAGGCAGAAAGAACAGAGCTTCAACAGGTTCTTTCTGACTGACCTCTATTCCAAGATCAGTCTATGTTATCATGTAATAAAAATCAATTGGATAAAATCAGAGATAGAACTTGACCATTATTATGAAATTATTAGTATGAGAGCGGGTAGTAGGAAGAGATCAGGTTATCTGGATTTAGTCAAGTATATTGCAGTTTTTAAGTCAGACCATGTCATTATCTACTAATCTGCACTGTTTCCGCATGAGTGAGTACAACTCATTCTCCAGCATAATATAGGCTATTTATTTTGGAAAATACGTTATTCAATGAACTAAGTTCAAATGGGTGGAGACGCAGGTAAAGCTTAGTGCAAAATTGTAAATCTAAATGAATACATAAATAATAAACATTAGACTTTATTACCGTCGACTGTCCAAAGAATCTTGAAAACGGCATTTGATAAGTTGAATTAAAATTAAATTGAGCATGACTATATGTTATAAGATTTGAGCGGAATAGAAAATAAGTATCTATTAAAACAAGACTTCACGGAATTAGACGGACGATTTGGTGCAGTGATTAAGAGTTTAAGCCGCTCCGCCCATTGGGTTGAATAGTCGCGAGTTCGATTCCCGCACGAGACAAATCTTTGTGTGACCCACAATTATTTGTTTTCGTCTGGGTATTTGTGTATGTGAATGTTTGTAAACCCATTCACGCCACGGGCATAAAACCTAGTGCGGGCTACGTTACAAAAAAAACATTGTAATGTACTTAATTAAGACTTTAATAAAAAAAAAATAACACTGTCACGTCTATATTCCCCAAGCGGGGGCAGCAGAGGCGTACTGAGTACACCCACTTTTTACCGACGATATTAAGTCCCATGTACCAGCCCTATAAAATCTGGCATTTTTCGTTAGAAAAACTACAATTGTCCGACCTAGGATTTGAACCCAGGACCTCGTGATCCCAAAGCGATGTGCTTCGCTATCAGACCAACGAGGCAGTAGGCATGAATATTATATGTATTTTTGGTTCGTCTAGTGGCAATGCTAACAATGCCACTAGATGAACGAGACAGGCATTAAGACCTTGTGAGGACTATTATAAATAGACGCAGGATTAAGCACCATTTGAGTAGGTCAGTCAAGATGAATTACAGTTTCTACCATCTCCATTTTAAGTATCTTCGTATTTCATAAGGCAAGTTAAGCCACCTAGCGAGTCTATATTATTTCTAGATAATAAATGTAGGTTTTAAATAGTGAAAGAACGATTAAAATAAGTACAGTAGTCAGTTTTAGAGTTTATTGGTTAGTTATTCCGGTTTGATTATAATTTTAAATAATTATTGGCCCGCCTTATTGAATGGATGGATGCTTTTTAGGTGACTAGCCAGAAAAGTCTTACAACACTTATCCGCACTGGGTCACCTATTCCCTCTCACTTTGATTTGAAAGAAAAGGCCCTAGCCCTTCAGTGACACAGTAACTGCTGATCAATTATCATTTATTTCTTGTTATCAACTCCTAGAAATCAAATAAAATCAGTTTTCTCAACAATAAAAGATACATTTATTGTTCCTTAAAATAGTTTATTACGATATCTCCTTACACCATTAGCATGTCACAATTGCACATAGGTTTCGAAAAACTCAGTGGTGGCAGTCAGGAACTAAATATTGGACCTTCTGAATACAAGCCGAGCGCCAAACTCCTACACTATCACTATGTTTAAAAATATAGGATGGAAACGAAAACTTGCACAGACCTTTTATAGAGGAGATATTATTATTTTAGGTACATATACCTAAATAGGATATTTAATATCAGTAGTAAAGATGGTATATAAAAAATATTGAACCCGCTTCATTTCCTATCTTGGACCACCTCTAAACGAAGTATGCGAACTCTCCGGATATCTATAAGGATTAAAAGCGAACGAAGCTCTGTCAATTTATTAAGCGTTTCTGCGGCATCGAGATAACGCGCCGTGTTCGTCCCACTCCGGATCTTCCCAGAACTCCCCGGATCTCCCCAGATCTCCCCGATCTCGAGCCAAGTTTGATAATTTCCACCCAATTAGAGACTGTTAATAATTTGCTTTTATTTGCTCAGATGTCTTTGATGAGGGCCGTACTTGTGACGAAGCTCAGTAAATTCATAATAATGTTGATGTTTTCGGTATAGTGAGACAGTGTCACGCCCATATTCCCCAAATGAAGGTGGCAGAAGAGTACTGCACCTACTGTTTCATCATGACGATATCCTTAAAAGCTTGGGCTAACTTTATTACGTGTTTTTAGAAAAGTCTACATTTCCCAAAAGTTATATCAATCGGTTTACGTGTAAAAGACAAGACATACTGAAAATGTTCGTTGCTAAAAACATTTTCTAAATTGTGGTTGAATTGGGTTTCAATAGTTTGCATGTTTATTTTTTACTTTATTTCCAGTAACATACATAATAGGTCATCCGGATAATTAATCTTATTGATGTGATGAATAGATCTTACTGATTTATTTATATCTAACGAACAATTGGTTAATGGAAGGATGTTGGTAGCAGGGAATGCCTAGACTATTTTACCATGCCCAAATAGAACATGTCTTACTTATCTGAAGGGCAAGTCCAGAGTCTCCGTAACCGGCGAGTGTGTATGAGAGTGGAAGTAGCCAGAGGGGATTGTAAGGAAAGAAACTGTTAGAACTTTGTAGTCTTTACCTTCCCGCAATGGATCTGACGTGATGATATAGATAGGGAGGGAGAGTAAGTTAGTCATAATAGATCGTCCTAATAGCAGATCTTATAGACGTGTACTATCACATTTTTATATCTTAGAGGATAAACTAACATAGTATCTATAGCCAATAGGACCTGCATTTTTCATAAATATTCAACGAGGAGGGACGGTTTCACGGTGCGTATTTCGATCCACTCGTCCCAATTGTGTTGTTGTTGTTATACACAATGGGCACGATGAGATGCCTTTCATTTCATTTGCTGTTCAGTTTTCAGGGGTGGAACAACGCATTTCATGGTATTCAATTTTTTTGTATTATTAGTTACGTTGTGCAGGATTTTTGACTAAAAAATTGCCGCACAATAAATCTTGTATAACGTTGCTTTCGATGATATTGAAATTAATTGTGTATGATAGGTAAAAGGATGTTACATATAAACATAAGTTTCACTATATCCTGCCATGCATCAGGCGCACCAAATTCTTACTTATTTTAAAATATTTAAATGTAAAATTTATTTTAATATGTCGTATTATTTAATTAATTTACAACTTATATTAGTGATCTCATTATTTGTATTAATAGAAATAATGGCGCTTTTTCCCTATATGAAAAAATTAATGGAATAGTATTCTTTTTCTTTTAAAAAATTACTTAACTAACAAATTTTTGAAAATATTAGAATTGGTAATTTTCCTGATTTATAGGGGTATTTTATTACTTATTTATTGATGATCACCAACAGAATGTACATTATTTCTAGTGTCGGACCAAAGCTTCAGCTTCAGCTTCGGCTACCTTCGGCCAAAAATACCATCTTCGGCCACCTTCGCCAAAAATACAATTTTCGGCCAATCCTTCGGCTTCGGCCAAAATGGAGCAAAGTTATAGCAAAAGCCGATGGTTTCCAGTAAGCACCAAAATTAAACGATCTATTACGATTTACGACTTACTAAAGCTTTTAACCAAATAAATATTATAAATAATATTATTTCAATATTATTATTTTCAGCCAGTTGTGCGTAATTTTAATCATCTCGTTAAGTTTAAGTCAACATAACTTATTAAAAATTTAGCCAATCATGAACCAAATTCCTTAGGGTTGGAAGGTTTTGGCAATCGCCTATTAATCAGCTTTGGCTTCGACTTCGACCAAATATCGACCTTCGGTCGGACACTAATTATTTCTTGTCAACATCGTCATCATTACATTCATGTTTAATGTTATTTTAATAATAGGTAACCACATCATTCATTAACAGCTAGTCTAAAAATTCAAATTAATACACTACAAAGTCGACTACAATTATAAAACTTATATAATATATATATAAATATAATAATAATAATAGCCCTGTTAAGAGAATGTCCCACTGTTGGGCACGGGCCTCCTCTCAAATTAAGAGGGTTTAGGCCATAGTCCACCACGCTGACCCAGTGCGGGTTGGCGAACTTTACACACCTTCAGGCATGCAGGTTTCCTCACGATGTTTTCCTTCACCGTTAAAGCAAATGATAATTATTTTTTAACACGCACATGCTTTCGTTAAGACAGAGGTGCCTGGGTTTGAACCCGAGACCTCTGACTTTGCAGTCCAACGGTCTAACCACTAGGCTATCACTGCTGCTATTATAAAACTTATTTAATAAATAATAAATGGATTTATAAATAGTAGGCCCCATACATACGAGTACTACACTTTTATACACAAGATGTGTTTTATAAGGCATTGGGTATGGTATGTTCACGACGGCTTTCTGCAGGATATGTGTTATACATATGCATATTACTTTATACAAAAGCTGTAACCTCGCAAATGTAAAGAGAGGTCTTATCTTTAAATTTTCCACAAATCCCCACAAATGCTTTGACATCGCTTCTTTCCGTTCCGGATACGGACGATGACGACGACGAAGTCGTAGATCCCTAGCCTAGCCCGCCGACCGGCGCACTTAGTACACACCCTCCCCCTGTAGCGACTGTCCAAACCGAGGCGTTCCTCTTTAAGGCGCCCTCGAGTATGTCGCCCCCTTGCCCTTCTAGCTCGAGCGTAGTGGTTGCACGCTCGCCCTTATGTCCGGTGAAGCTGTAAAGGCCTCACGGCCAACAGCGTATATCACTCAAACACACTTTAAATTTTCCTTAACATGATTCTCTCATTCCTGGGTCTATTATCGCACGCACATACAATGTTAGTTAGTTTGTTGATTGATTGTATATTACCTATTATTGTGTTTTATTTATGGTACCATAACGTTGCCGCATATTTGAAATGTGTATTATATTATTATGATTTGCATTTGAAAACGCACTTAAATTAGATAGACAAATAATTGAATTTAAGTAGAAACCTACATTTTTCAGGGTGCAGTTCCAAGTGTTCTCGTTCTCCTATGAAGAACACTAACACGACCACAAGGCAACAGTCAAACAAAATGGTCTTCTTGCTGGTTTATTATTATAATCGTAATCTTAATTTCAAAACATATTGCAATCTTGAATCGTCTTCAATAATCTTCCATCCAACTTCCATCAGTCGTCGTTGGAACCGTTTTGGCATCTCTGAAACCTGTCATCATAATACTTTGCATGATGATTTTTTTTCAAAATTGGAAAAAAGTCGAAAGCTTGATTCAATTCACGTAATTCCTAAATACTCTTAACACAACATTCCCTTCGGACGTATGTGAAGTGAAGATATACAACTCAATAATGAGGACAACCCTACAATATTATGATAAATATCCTAAAGAAAGCAAACAACCATTATATTAGGTCACAAAACATCTCAAATAGAACCAATATTAATATCTCCTACATATGAATGTATGAATTGTGAATATAATGGAAAGGGAGCGCTATTTTGGGGTAAAGGACAATGATTAGAATCTTATGGATGTTAGCTTTACTTGCTACTCTAGTTAATAGGATAGCATTTTATTATTATACAGGTTTTTTTGTAAAACCCTAATAACCGCAGGACCATATTAATATCATCGCAATAACAATTTTTTTTCTGACTATTTTTTATACAAAGTGTAACATAATTAACGCAAGACCTGAAAGTAGTTTGTACTAAATCTGCAATTGAATCGATTCCAACTATTTTTAAAGTATGTTATATTTTTAAATTAACAATAATTGCTCTTACACTTTCAATTCGCCGTATTAAACAAAATTTAATAATTATTCAAAGCAATGCAGCAATTTTAAATGCATTTCTGATTCATATATCACCATAGGCATAAAGTACAGCTTTAAAAAATTTTTGAAAACTTCTTAATATTGGAAGTTTGATTTTCGTATTGAATTCGTAAGGCAATAATCTAATTGGGGTGTCGAAAGTCTTGCGTTGTAAATGTTACACCTTGTATAAGGAAATAAAAATCAGTAGTTTCACACATTTGGTCGGGTCGAGTCGCTTTTTTTGAGGTGATTAATGTTTTACAAATAACCCTATATAAATGTACGTGTTGTAACTGCGTATTTCACAAAGATATCATAACGCGCCGCGTTTGGTCAGGGTCTTTTATCAAAGATAATATACCAGTAATTCTTCAACACTTCCTTCTAAAACATTTCTTTGTCTCAAACGATCAAGGGGCAAGCAGAGAAATGGGGATAATCTGCCTCGCCCGCACTGACGTGGGTATTGTACAAAAAAAAACGTGTGAGAAGGGTTCCACAACGTCATCCCTCACTTCGAGTTATTCTCAGTGTGATTATTTTCTACATACCTAATTTCCTTGAGGTTGCCGTTTAAAATGTGTTTATTGGCTTCGTGGTTTTATTTAACTACGTGGATTTGTAAATACATTCATGACACATGACATTTCTTATGCAAGGTGCTTGGGTGTGCGATGTTCTTAGCGATCACCATGGTTATGCAGCATTTAGTTCGGTCTGTCTGAGATGGCTGACCGTATACGGCATTTTCTTCTTCGAGCGTTTCTCTTTAGAAGGCTCGCTAAGACATTAGTCCCGGTTACCATTGAAGGTGGTACTCGTTTAGACGATTTGGAAGTCTTATAAGCGGTTTAATAAAATTTACAGCAGGTGGCTACAAACCTGCCTCCACCAATCCACACTGGATCTGTATGGTCGAGTATGATCTAATCTCTCTCACCACGATTAGTGGCCTTTGCCCAGCAGTGGGACAGTACAGGCTGATAATAACAATTATTTTTTATTATTTATTACCCTAATTACCGGTAATTTTAGCCCCCGCAACAAAATGCCCTTCAAATGAGGCGTTTAAAATAATACTTTGCCGCATTTTAAGTAACGCACGGGACTGCTTGGATAGTTATTCCAGCTTCACTTGAATAATTATAACTTGTTCACCGATTATTATTTAACATTCCCTCTCTACCTTCTATTAATTTATATCTATATCATCACGCCCGATCCCTTGCGGGGTAGGCAGAGAGTACAGAGTTCCAACTGGTTCTTTCCTTACATACCTTTCTGGCTTCCTCCACTCTCATAGTTCGTCTCATACACGCTCGCTGGTTACGGAGACTCAAGCCTTGTCTATGAATTAAACATAAAGAAACTTTATTTAATTATTTTTTTGTAATGGAACCATATAACCATTCTCATGAACTTTCCACCTGACGAGCAACCTACATAACAATGTAGGTTTATACCCCACAACAAAATGTAGATGGAAAAATTGGTATAATTTTATTTTAAAAGAGTAACCGAGGAGTTTTCTTCGTAACATTCCGAATTGATGATAGAGTGTTTGTTACTTTTTTGATTATCTATAAATACGATTTACATGAATAAAAAATACTATTTACATGGAAGGAATACTTCTGGTACTCATTTTGGGTCTACATCTCTTAAGCATAGTACATGAAACACGTACAAATACTAATGTACTATTCGGGAAGTCCCCACACGTGACAGAGCTCAAAATAAACAGCAACCCCTGAAACTTGCAGGCATATTGCTCGAGGTGGTACGTACTAACTTATTTAATTTGAGCTATTCTAGGTTAGCGAGAACTTGTGTTCAATTTGTGCCTCAATCATAGAACACTTATAGATATCTCTCCTATTTTCGCTTTGAAGAAGTAAGGGTATAATGCATACAAATTTTAGTACGATGGTAGAGAAATTTTCAGTTTGTGATAACAATATACCAGCAGACACGTTGTATCTTTACCTATATTAATCTAGACTAATATTATAAAGAAAAAAGATTTATTTGTGTGTAATCAATAAACTTTCAAACTACTGAACTACTTTTAATAATTCTATCACCATTAGAAAGATATAATATCCAGAAGTATTATAGACTGATAGGTGGCGCTGTTGTCGACCGGGTACAAAGACACGGAAATCTGCTACTAACAAATAATATAAATCAGCTTGTGTTGTTACCGCTAAAGTGATTCATGGAAGCAGATTTCTGACTACTGGAACTTATTAAACAGGTATTAAAGCTTCCAACTTGACACGAGTGTTACTTGGAATCAATGTTTTAACGTACTGTTAGGTCGGGGCACTTTAAATCGGACGCGAGGCATGGAAGACCTGTCACCACTGCAGTGGGAACCAGGATTCCGCCCAGCACACGGTCGAAGAGTGCCCAGCGTGGGCCTCCAAGCAGCGGATCCTGGTCAACCGGATAGGACCAGACCTCTCCCTGCCGGCAGTAGTAGCGGCTATGCTGGCAGGGGAATCGGCGTGGGAGCCGTATCCTTCTTCTGCGAGACTGTGATGTCCCAGAAGGAGAAGGCCGAGTGCGATCTGGAGAGGGCCGATCCTGCTCGACGAAGGCGATGGCGCCGGGGTCCACCCCGGCACCTCCGAGCACAATCCGCCCAGGCCCCCCAGCCCAATAACCCGGTGCTTAAGAAAACGGGCTAACTCGCGTGCCCCGCCGTAATATCTGGCGGGGGAATGCACCAACATCAGCAAGGGGGCCTTCGGGGTCGCGAACGCAAGGGCTGGGGGCCCTAAGCGTCCTTCACGAGCGACCCCCAGGAGGACGGCGGCCTGGTGTGGCGCACTTCGCCGAGAGCACCACGTTGGTACGGGGGGAGCGTGTCACCAAGTCTCTCCCCGATGGCGGGCTCTTCAGAGCGCGGCATAAGAGGGGCACCGGTCCGTTCCATACGGAGATCCTAGAACCCCTCCAAAGTGCTGATGTCGGCCGCCCTGGGGTTTTTAGTCCGACTAGAAATCCGGCACGCCCCGCGAGCTCCCACCGAGGCTCGCGGAAGTCTTATGCAGGATTTTCCCCAGGAAGAAAACGTCCGGGCACTTTTTTTTCGCTCACACGCAAGACCTCCTGAAGGTCTTGCTCCTATGGTTGGTTAATGTTCACTGCTGGGCCAATTGGCAGATTGAAACCAGATCAGATCAGGTTGGGGACCATTTATACTAATTACCAGATGACTGCCGTTTGTTGAAAACCCAGGTTTATAAAGGCATGTATTGCTGATTGGCATTTCCGGCATTGAAATGAATTTGGGAACTGTAATTCAACAATATAGCCGTGGGAATTGGGGATGTAACAGTGCCTTCTTTAGAACGGAGACTCTTAAAAACAGAAATGCTACACACGGTTACTCATCTCAGATAGACCGAGGCGAATGCTTCTAGACTTTGGTGATTGCTACAAATACGGTATGAAAAAACTAAAAGCGTAGTTAATAATTAATTAAGTTAATTAGTAATCAAGTAAAGGCGTCACAATCTCAAACTTAAGGTTACGCCACATAACCGACGCAGCGTGGCAGTGGCGCAATCTGGAGAATGGTAATGTACTGAAATGTACGGGAGACGCCACATGGCGCAGCCACGCTCGGCGCGGCGGCAAACGTAATGACGTTTGAGCGCGTTGAGTGCAACGGCAGCGGGTAATGATCCGCTGCCGTCGCGCTCTCAACGCGATTACAAACGAAGCATGGAAAAAAGAGACGCCAGTACGCGTGTGAGTGAGACGCTAGTGTTAGGCGGCCACCCGGCCGGCTCAACGTTGCTCCCGCAGTGTGACGTGTGTAACAAGAAAAAAATCCTATAACAAAATTATTCTGGTCCCAAAACACAATACCTCCATTTTATACGGATTTCAGAATACTACCTAAGTGACGCCAGCACAAACCACACTATCTAATATTTTACCGTATGGAACAAAACCAACAAATCTATTTTTGGTGGAATATTTTGATACCACCCGCGGCCAACGAGTCGGTAAGATTTTTCTAAAAAACGATTGTGCGACGACATTTACATCAAACTGTAACTTACACTTATAGAATAGATTACCTAAAGAAGTACAAAACAAAAAATTCACATAAACCAAAGGCAGTTAATAAATTAATATTTTATAATCAGCAGTCAGCTTAATCTTGCCTCCTTCGAATGCAAGTGTCTACCTGTCATACGCTTTTAAACTCAGAATCCTCTATTTAATGCGATTCAATTCTTCTCAAGGCATCTACAATTAGTACATAAAAATATGATTCGTAACGTCCGAGAGAATTTGAATAGTTTCCAAAATACATAAGCGAGAAAACAGACAACATGCCGACCACATACCCCATTGGAACAAAAATTATTACTCGGAGAAGCGGACTTGACGGACGATTTAGCGCAGTGGTTAAAAGCTTAAGCCGCTCCGCCCACTGTCTCTAATAATCGCGGGTTCGATTCCTGCACGGGACAAATCTTTGTGTGAATCTTCGGTCTGGGTATTTGTGTATGTGAATTTTCATGTTTGTAAACGCACTCACGACACAGGAATAATGTGTAGGGCTACGTTTATGAAAACAAAGGCACAATATAAGCTTTCTGACTTCGCTCGGGAAAAAACGTTACGGTAACGGACGTTAAGGAAAAGAGATTAAAAAATCTCATGTAAAACGCGACAGTTATAATCATTAGGGTTAAATATTTTAAATACTTTTTCCAAGTTCTGTTGCAGTACGGTATAAATGCAGTACCGCACGGTCGCGTCTGTCGATCTGTCAGTCGCTATCAGGTGAAGTCAGGTTTTTTCTCTTTTTAGAGCCCGAGCTATCCGAGCCGCAGAGATTCAGGTTGTGGTCGTATTGAACTGACACGTATTTCTAAGTTTTAAATCGTTTTTAGTTTTAGGCCATGTGGTTACGGATACAATAGAACTCAAACAATTTATTTTGTATAAAATCTGCGGGTACCCCCGCTGCCTTTCAAATTGTCAATTTACATATATTTTTATCGAATCTGACTATTTGAAGTCGGCGGGGGTTCTTTCAAATTGTCAATATACATTTTTTTTTATCTAATCTGACTACTGATTACCACCAGATCGGAACGCAGCCTCCGCTAAGAAGATCTGGCGCATATACTGAGCGGACTTGTCTTTTTTATTTAATTCTCATTCTCATTTTTCAAATCTATCTTTTTTTAAATTTTGTGTTGGGGAAATGTTTAGGTTACAATTTAGAAGTTTACGATCTAGCTCAATTGTGATGCCTTCCGACCGAAATATGTTATTTGATGATATGCTAGTGATGTATGTAGTGATTTCTAAGAAGTAAAGGATCAAAGGATTCCAGATGGACCAGTCACCACAAGCAGCACCCGTTCATAAGTATTACTACAGAAAGTAGAATAATGTATACGTGTACTAGAATAACACATGTTTTTTGCTAACGGGTAAATTACTCTAAGCGAATATGAAGAATTTAGTCCCAGTTTCGTGCAATTGACGGACAATTTAGCGCAGTGGTTAAGAGCTTAAGCCGCTCCGCCCACTGTGTCTAATAGTCACGGGTTCGATTCCCGCAAGAGACAAATCATGGTGTGATCCACAACTCTTTCTTCCGGTCTGGGTATTTGTATTTGTGTATGTGAATTTTCATGTTTGTAAACGCACCCACGACACAGGAATAAATCCTAGGAATAAATGCCCGTTTTCTACAAAAATAACAAAAAAGACCAGTATGGTATATAGGCTGAAGATGATGAAAGAATCTAATAGTCAAATATTTACTGTTGTCTTTCTTGATACTAAAGGTTTACTTATCATCTTAAATCTTCCGGAAACTTTAAAGTTTATAGTATTCCGGAAAACGCTTGTCCTAGTTTTGCTAAGAGCGGGACCGCCGCAAGAAATCGTAAAAAATTACATTATAATATCAGCCTATACTGCCCACTGCTGGGCAAAGGCCTTCTCGCACAAATCGAGGTACGAGAGATTAGGTCATACTCCACCACGCGGACGCAGTGCGGATTGGTGGAGGTAGGTTTGTGGCCACCTGCTGTTGGAACTTATGAAGCCGCCTATAAGGCGTAAGTGGTAACCGGGACCAACGGCTTAACGTGCCTTCCGAAGCACAGAGACTCTCGAATATGAAAATGCCACAAACGGTCACCCATCTCAGGCCGACCGAGTCGAACGCTGCTTAACCTTGGTGATCGGTAAGAACACCGCGGTCGCACAGCTCTACGAGCGCCTAAAAGAAAAAAAAAGAAGAAGAAATAGAAGAAATAAAGAAAAAAGAAGAAGAAAAATTACATATCGCTAAAAGAAGAAAAATTACATATCGCTCACTAAATATAGTGAATGATTATTTATTTATGAAGTGTTATCTACACGGGTAGATAGAGAGAGTAAACTACTACCCACCAGTGCAGGCAACACTTGATATATAAATAAAACTGGGCCTAAGTCATAAGAAACACATTAACCTGTAAAAATGGTAATGGTAAATTAGGATATCAGCGACGAACCGGTAAAAGTAATTTACCATACCTTGATAACGCCACACAACTATTAAGAACATCTGATTGAGTCGTTAGTATTACAATAATTAAAACGATTACAGGTGGCCCAATGATTTAGTCATGGTTCCGTATGTATTTTTACATGCAGCCTTATTTATGGTTAGCACCTTCCGTAGATAAAAAAATTGTCTCGCCTAGTATCCCCAAGCAGGAATACCAGTGAAGTACTGTGTATGCCCACATTTCGCCGACAATTTGTACTACTATAGGTCGTTAAAATCCACGAAAATGATCTCCACCCTTTCTCCTTATAGAGAGGACAACTAGTTTTTCTTGATAATGATGATAAAGGTAAATTGTATATAAAATTAAATAAAGAATTTCTCTTAAAAAAATAAGCAAACCAAGCAGAGATTGCAGAGGTGTACCATGTATATTAATTTAAAACACATTTCCGGACTGTGAAAACTGACTGAGTTTTTTTTCTACGGAAAGAGCACACTTTGTCCGACCTTGGGTTCGCTACTCGCTTTATATGTCACTAGACCAAAGTGGAAATTGTTATCCTACTAATATTACAAATGTGAAAGTTTGTATGTTTGGACTGTTTGTTACTTAATCACACAAAACAGCTGAACGGATTTGAATGAAATTTTACCCTGAAAAATTTAAGGTTCCTTTCTGAAGTCAACGCAGACGGAGTCGCGGGGAGAAACTAGTTAAATAGTAATTTATCAATATTATAACCAAATAATATTTACCTTTACTACATTCGCAACATACTTATACGGAACCCTTTTTCTAATGACAAACAAATTACACGATAACCGGTGAAATAAACAATATATAAGAACTTAATGCAGTTACATTCATTCATAGCTTCCCAACGTGAAGCAAAAAAACTTTACCTCGAAACAAATAAAATTACCTAAACTCATTTTTGACATCAACTCATTATTACCTCAATTCAAAAATGAGGGTTTACACACTTCTGTTTTTATACGCGACCGTTGTATTTGTCGAGTGTGGGCATACTTTTGTCGGTACAAATGTGATGCGGCCTTTAATGTTCCATAAGGAGGCAAAATACGCCTCCCATATTTTTCAAAAGAGAGTTCAGTACCTTAATTACACTTTGCCGCCGTCTACTTACTACAGAAACGCTATTCAGGTAAGCCGATGTAACTTTGCTTTTAATCAATACTTATTACTTTATAATTGCCTAAAATTATTAAACCTGGGCTCTTATTCAATATGATTAATTTAACACGTTACACAACACGTTACCTGTAACAGTAAACATTTTTTTTATCTTTCTGTAACCCTTTGCACGACAATAAACATTCATCATCATCATCATCATCTCAGCCTATACTTGTCCACTGCTGAACATAGGCCTCCCCAATCGCTTTCCAGCGTAACCGGTCCTATGCCACCTGCATCCAACGACTTCCTGCGATTTTCACAAGATCGTCGGTCCATCTGGCAGGCGGTCGTCCCACGCTGCGCTTGCCAATACGTGGTCTCCACTCTAGAATCTTGTAAGGTTCGGTGTATGTAACAAAAGATGTTTACTGTTCAGTGCACAAGTTTATTCTAATTCCTATAGTATGGGTGGCAACAGTATTTATATTGACCCTAGCTACTACACTACACCTACCCCCATAAAAAACCTAGTACATACTTAACAAATACAATATTTCAAATAAGTATCGTGGTAATAATTGATTGTTACATATTTTTTTTCTTCTTTCCCATGTTAATTACCAGTCACATATAAATTTTGACTCTTTTACAAAAGTTTTAATTATTACAATTTCATCAGGAATATTAAAATATTTTTTCTTTTATCAAACAACATAATACATTTTCATTATAAATCACCTTAGATAATATTAAATGTAGGTATTTTTATAGATTGTTATTGCGAAAATTATTATAGTATAGACAAAATTATAATATAAAAATTAAGGTTATAAGTGTAAATTTCAGTTATAAAAAAAAATAAGTCTAACCTTACTTAAGCTTACATACACAGTGTAGAAACTAATAAGTACTATAATATATGTGTTTATAAACATGTTTAAAATAATCTAAAAGTGGGCCCCTATATCTATATAAACATTAACTATATCGATGTTGTTATAGTTGTAATCATAGGTAAGCATGATTAATATTCTAGGTATATCCTCTATAGTCACAGAATTCATGACTAATAAAATTTATTTATGTTCGTGACGTCACCTTTCATCCTTGTGAAAATATCCTTTTTGCAATTAAACTTCTGCAATGTCGTTTTACTTCCTATATACGGTTTTACACCTTTTTAAGTACAACACTGTACTAGTTTCTTCAAGGTACACATTTTATATTTGATTGGTAGGCCTACCATTTATTTATCTTCATTCATTTAATTATGCAGGATACAAGGAAATATTTATTACATTATTGTGCGCACATTCCTCATAAAACAAACAATTATTTTTACTAATTCAGGCAGTTCATTTAACACTTCCTTTTTTTTAAATCATACCATGTGTCCAAGTTAACTTCACAAGTGGTAGCTCGACCGAATTATGATCAGATTAACAAGGATTCCGTGCCTGCCTTGTATCCTGGTGTACCTTGCTATCATTGGGGCTAGCTCGCTCGGGCTACTGTTTATAGCGATTGCTATTTCCCTACTCCCCATATATTATTATTATCAAATTCCATCAATATATAAAATACCTATCAGTTCCTTACAATAATCTCAACCCTATTGAATTCTATGGCGCTTATAAGGATATCAAAAAAATTACTTAGGTGATCAGGCTAAGCTTTCGTTGATACCTTATAGGCTTATTATCCATAAGAATCCCCATCAACATTTATATGCATTCTAAAATCTATCTTTGCCACCTCTTAAGATAACCTTTCCATTATTCCATATCTCCTAAATCCATTCCTTCCCAGTCACATTTTTATTCAAACTATTCATGTCATTCCAATTCAAACTTCAACCAAACTACCTAAACCAGCAAATACAACATTATACCAACACCTTACTTACAATATCAAATCCAAAACCTATCAACCATCTACTCTTATAGTAGACAAACCTTCCGATTACATATAAGTAACATTATTCATTACGTCATTACATAACTATTGCTATACATGGTCCTTTTACTTGAGAAGTACATTTAGAGAAACTACCACATAATACTCAGTACTTTTCCGACATAATTATTTAATAGTAATTTAAATAAGTATAAAAATATATCTAAGTTTAATATTTCGTTATAATTGCAACTAGTTTTAAAATATATGAAGCTTGTGTATGCATTCCAATCCTGTTATGGTTATCGTCAAATAAACAAACCTACCTTATGAAATTGACCACACACGATTATTGTAACGTGCCTTAAATGGAATGGCATGTTTGAACGTCTCAATTTCTTTTACTTTGCACCCGTATCAACTAACGAATGACCTAAGTAATTATTTACAGATAACTGCATTGTATAATAAAAATCAAACATGGAAATGTTCATTACTATATTTACGAACAAAATTTGACTCGAAAGTTCAGGTCTTTATGATAGTGTTGTATGTTTAATTGGAAAACAAAGGGCTTTGAGGCATAATTAATTTTTCCTCGAAAAGCATGTTAATATATTATAGACATCTGAATTATTATAAACGTATCTACTAGTAATGCGACTTTAAAGACTGGATTCAATTGTGACGTTGAGTAACGTTTTCGAATTGGAAACTTCTAAGCTGCGCCTATAGTCAAGTTGACAATCTACAGTCGTTAACGCTAATAGAGAGCGGAAAAATGTATGGGAATGACATTTTGCAACGAAAAGTCACGTGGTCAAAACAATGAGCTATCGATTGCGACAAGAGAATAGAAACAAAACGTTGCAACTTGTCTAGGCCCTCTGTACACTGAACAAAAAAGACTTAAGTTTATATAATTACAAACACAAAAAAAAATATGCAAGTTTTTATACCACTGATCAATTAGATTAGTAAAAATTCTGTACCAAACGCTAAATGTATTTTTTTTTTCGTGTAATGATCATTTCCATTATACTTAATTAGTACCGAATACTCGCATTACTCTTCAGGTGTATTTATAACAAAATAGCTCATAGCTTATAAGACCTTGCCTAATTCAGACCGCAATTTTTTTTCTGTTTACATATTTCAAACGTTTTAAAATGTTTGTAAGTCATACAATTTACCAACAATATTGGACATGTCTAAATGGCTGAAATAGATGATCCGCATCTGAATAGCTCAAATCGTAAACTAACGCTTAAGAATAGCTTAAAGAGAAAGTAGTACATAGAACAAATAGTAATGATATACAAGAAATAGCAGCACTCAGATCTTCTTATAAGAATTCATCAAGTAATTATTGTGTGCCTGTAGGTAGCGACAATGAATAAAATAAGCGACAGTTATATAATTTTTCCATATTATATTAGCTATATGAGATAACGTATATATTGACTCGCCAAAAAAAAACAAATACTTGTAATTTGACACGTATGGTAAAATAAATTAAGCGAGCAAAGTGTCGTGGAATGAAAATATTACAATCAAAAGTATGCGAAAGAACTTTCCTTGGTAACTGTAACTGCTAATGGACATTTGGAGTGTAGGATACTTATTTCTTCTTAAAAAAACTGTAATAAACTAAATGTTTATTTACGTCACGCCTTGATAAACTAATGGAAATCACAACCGGGAAGATCGTGCTCTTTGCATATCATGCCAAGGTTGCATCTGTATACTAAATTTTGGCATACTATTATCTATAATAATTTTCACATAATTGCCTCTTAGACATTTTGCAGAATCTTACCGAAGAACATAAAATTCAAACACTGCCTCATATGTAGTATGCCCCAATATTTTGTTAATGAAAACAAGTAAATAACTAAAATAATACTCGCAAAATTATTGCACCTATAGTTCCGAAAACTCTCAAAGTAAAATGTTTATTGTTACACAGTGCGATTTTATACACCTCCATGGATTACTAAATGTGAAAGGATCAGTAGTTCCATTAGAATTAATAAAAAAAATTTGATACTCTGAATTCTTTAAATTTATATCTTGATATTTGATTGGACATGGCATTTTGAGTTTATGCTGAGATGTTTATAGCAGTATTATGACAAAACTTGAAAAACATAATCCAATTCGTTACGATTATTCTTTTTTTTTTTTTATTAAATAAAAACATTATGTAATAGTAAAATAAAAGATAATTTTGCATAACTATTATCTTAACCTTGCGGAACATTGTGTTGATTGCAAGTAAGTAATATAGATATAATATTCCTGTAATCGAAAGTAATTAATTCCATGATTTCTTTACAAAAAATACGACATACCTGTTACGCTATCATCCTTATAAGCATTAAAAAGTACCCTTTTTGTAACACAGAAAACATGTGTAGATTATAAGCAAAATAACACTAAGAAAAGGGCATCTACATCTTGGACTTTCTGAAATTTGAATAATCGAAATGAAAAAAATGGCATACAATTTTTATGCAATTTTCCTTCCACACTGAGTAGTTTTACCTCTTCAAAATCGAAAGCCTTACATTAAATTGCACTTGAACCATACCATGGATTATTAATAAGTGTTAATTTCTGAATCGTATGCAACACAAGCATTTTTTGTAAATCGTTGGTACTAAACATTTTTCCTAATCATATTATAAAATTCAAGATACACATTTATAGAATCGGCAAAATCAATCAATAATTTAAAACAAAATATGTTGCGTACATGCTACCACTATATTTACACTAATCACTACTTATTCTACACTGCACTTAGCACTCGTCACCGAGATCGTCCGGGACTTTCGCACCCAGCGCCGAAACAAACTGTCTTATGTTGGCACCACATAGCTTGCACTTCCTGATCATCACCGCTATCAATATCGCCTTTTTCTTTTAAACAGATTTTTTTCTGCTAGCCACAAAATCGTCCTGACTCTGAGCAGGAGCTGACTCTTGTTCTATCTCGCATGACCCATCAGCTTATAAACTTCTGTCCGCGTGTCTTCTTCAAAAAAAATTCTTCCTACGTTTCCATATTCATTTTTCTTTATTTATTTTTTTAATTTTCACCACACCTAAACGCAACGGTACAAATTAATCAATTAATCCTTTTAAGGCAATCGAATTTGCACTCCGCGGTCGCTACCCGACACCTTAAGACGCCCGCGTCGGCGGCGCCTGCCTGGCATGGTCGCCATGTAAGGTTCGGTGTATGTAATAAAAGATGTTTACTGTTCAGTGCACAAGTTTATTCTAATTCCTATAGTATGGGTGGCAACAGTATTTATATTGACCCTAGCTACTACACTACAATCTTTCTGCCCCAACGCCCGTCCGATCTACGCGCTATGTGGCCCGCCCATTGCCACTTCAGCTTGCTAATCTTAACGGCTATGTCGGTGACCTTGGTTCTTCTACGAATCTCCTCATTCCTGATTCGATCGCGTAGAGAAACGCCGAGCATAGCTCTCTCCATAGCTCGCTGAGCAACTCTGAGCTTTTTTATAAGACCTATTGTAAGAGACAATAAACATTAGCTTCAGCATATTATTATTGTAGTGCGAGGATTCAAATCCTAGGCCAGACAAATGTGGTTTTTCTAACGAGAAATACCCAGTGTGAGTCCGGAGTCTAGAATTTTGCCCGTTATATGGATATTACCATATACCGGGGCGTCGTATGTTATAGACCCCTATAACATAGAATCTAACAGCGTCGGCGAAAAGTGGGTATACTCGGTTTCACCGCGGAATATAGGCGTGACGGTCTTTACTTTTTTTTTATTAAATATGGTTGTTAAATTTCAGGGTATTTTGGCTTACGATAAAACCTACTCCGGTGCATCAGCGAACATAACGCAAGGTGGTATCGGATTTAACCATGTCACAATCCGCATGAAGAGCGACCGCGGTCGGGAACTACACTACGATGTATACATTTATGCTTAAAAATAAGCTTGGTTCGAGTTCTGTACGTCAATCTGTAAGTAATACAACCTTAAAAGTCTGACAAAAATGTGTTTGATTAATAACTCTTAATGCAAACATGACTCACAACTTTTGACAGCTCAAGCATATTTTGAATAGTTATGTAATAAAATATTTTTCCAATAATTGACTATTTATTATTTTTAACTTTCATAACCAATGCGCAATTATGTTTTACCACACGATGTGATAAATTATATGCTAACTGTGGTGACTTTTACATAGTAATTTTTTATGCCCTAAGTAGGATTTGTTGGACTCATAAAGATTAATCTCATGCAGGAATCGAGCCCGCGACTACTCCCTCTACTGAATAGAGCGACCCTTGCTCCATTAACCATTAGATCAAGCCGTATAGTCTATTTATTGAAATACTAGCTGTAACCGCAACTTTTATCGCGTTATTTTCAAGCGTGCATTTCAGACTTTTAAGCTTTTTGTGAGTCTGTGTCCTTCCCCCTGGATAAAATCTATTTCCTTGCCGGTATGAGCGTGAAAAAGTAACAGAAAGACAGAGTTACTTTCAACTCGATTTTATAATATTTGTATGTATTTCATTGACTTACTAGAGGAAACAATTTTAAAATTCTCAGAACAGAAACTGTTTATTATACATCATTCTGTGAAACACTTGGCAGTAGGATTTTCCAAAGTCATTGTGTGTGATAAACAATATTCTAGTCGTTAAATGACGTAAGCAGGATATTTGTTAAGGAAAATCCCTTGATTGGTTGGTGATTATAGAGGAATTATTACTTGTAGATATAAGTTTAAGAAAAAAGGTAACCTATGAAATTAACAACGAAATAAAAAGAACAAACGTGATGTGGTGATCATACTACGCCGTTGGTCTTGGGGCGCATAGTGCAGCTGGTGAACACAAAGTTTTGAGTTGAATCCAGATTCGGATGAAATCGCCCCTCGTCCCAATAACATTGGGACCTAATATGGTGGGCAAAACGTCTGTGCACACCACCACCACCACTTGGGGAATATACTTAGGCGGGAAAATCTTTAAAGATAGATATTAATGCAATATTGTGTCGTCACAGATGTAAATAAAATGTATTTACTTTAATATCTGTACAAAGGTTAAGTATAGTAATAAAGAATAAACAAGAGGTCTGTAAGGAAAGAACCTGTTGGAACTCTGTACTGTCTGCCTACCCAGCAAGGGAGTGGGCATGATAATATAGATAGATAGAGAGATAAAGAACAAAATTGATACCACTGAGTATCTAAGTAAGAATAGGTATAAGGTTGATGGATATAATTTCAAACCAGACCATGTAGTTAACTGTAATGCGTATTTATGATCGTGATTAATAACCACACAAGTAACGCTTTATCTATTAATTAATATTGCTAGTATTTAGTCTTGTATATTGAACCTCAATTACAATTATTTCGAAAGTTTTTAACAGCTGTATCCTATTAACATTATTTATGATGAACTCTAAATGAACTAACTTTTATTGTTTAACAAACAAGTAAAATATAAAACTACAATTATAACATTAAATAATATTTTCACTAAACAGAAAATAACCAAAATTAAAATATTAGATAAAATATTTACATAAAAATATACCTAATTTATAAAAAAGAGGAAATACTTATTATAACAATTTCATCCACAAAAGGATGTTACTGGTAACAGTACTAATATTCAATTAGCTAGCGAGAACACAGGGATATATCTATAAATCGGCTTATACAGTCCCACTGCTAAGACCTTCTTTCAAAAATCGTGATTAGAGAGATTATTTATTAGGCCATAGACCATAGGTCATTAGAGATTAGGCCATACTCCTCCGTACGTATCCAATCCCTATTAATGCGGACAGGTTTGTGGCCTCCTGCTGTTGGAACTTATCAAACTACCTACAACTTTAAGCGGCATCTGTGACCAACATCTAACGTGCCTTCTAAGACACGCAGACTCAAAGACTCATAAATAGAATCACCACAAACGGTTACCCATCTCAGACCAACCATAACATTGGCGATCACACGATCACTTTTCGTACTTGCTGTAAATTATAAAAATATATATAGTATCATAGAATATATTAAAACAGTAACTATTCAAGCTAACAAATTTAAATAAGAACAAATTCGAAAATTTTGACAAAAGCAAAAAATTCAAATTACTTAAACAAACGAGACATCGATATAATATATTATATACATTGATAACACCAAGTTTATCAAACAGTAATAAAATGTAGATTATATTATTAACTGCAAAAGTTACAATATAAGTGATATATTCTCATAGCCATTCGCTCTCCGGCGACCGGATCGTTCGGTGCTCTTTACCTCAGAGCTCACATTTATTATCTTTATTCATATTTTTTACCTCAACTTATTTTATCACCTCGATTCAAAAATGAAAGCTTACATTTTAGCACTTTTACTGACGATTGTCGTGATTACGGAGTGTAATAACATGTTTGTTGGTACAAACATCCAGAAGGCTCTGGTATATCATCACAACGTGCAGTACAGTTCCAAGTTGTTTAGGAAGAGAGTGGAGAATTTATATTTCTCTTTGCCTGCAGTGCCTTCAAACGCCGGCCGCTATATTCACGTAAATATTACCTATTTTTGCCTATTTTTAAATCATCTTGACTCTTACTATGACCAAATACACCGTGTCTTATCTGAAGGGCAAGTCAAGATTTTCCGAAACCGGTTAGCGTGTATGAGATGAACTATGAGAGTAGAGGAAGCCAGAGAGATCTGTAAGGAAAGAACCTGTTGGAACTCTGTACTCTCTGCCTACCCCGCAAGGGATCTGGCGTGATGATAAAGATAGATAAATAGATTACTTAATGTATTTGACTGCCTCCTCTAGTGGCGTATAATGTTCGTACGATTCGAATCCTAGCTTAGACTAAGCGTAGTTTTTCTATAGGAAAATTCCTGGTACTCATATCATTCCAGAGTGTTTTTTTCAATAATAATGATTTATTGGCATAATTTGATTAACTATATATTCATTACAAGTAATTTGGTTATATTTACATCGCATAAATGAGTAAAGCATTCATAACCGAGTTAGGCAAGGTCTGTGTTTCGGCTATCAGAGCCAATCCCCTCGAACGGAATTACAATTTATATTAGCCTTTAATTTATTAACCAGAAGTTTTAATTTAAACAATAACATTGATTTTAAAATAAAGTAAGCTGCTAGCATGTCCTCTCTTTGTGTGGGATACAGTGTACCTACGTGGGTGAAGTGTGATGGGTAGAGTAAAATCGTGCAAGTGTTAGATGTGTGGCGTAACGCTATGCCAGGATTTGTCAAAGGGAAGATCTTCCAGCCAGACTGGTTTTGTGTCCGGCGGGGTCTGCCACTACCCCCGAGAGTTGTTGTCGGGAGCTTGTATGTACGTGTCGTGCGACTCTCATATAGCTTTCTAGACATGTATGGAGAATCGTTGTCAATTTTTATATTCTGCGCCATCTGTGGGTAGTAAGTCACAGCTTTGTAGGGATATATAGGGGTCGCTATAGATGTATGGGTAGAACTGTTAATTATTTGGAGTAGCGAGTATACTATCAGTAAATGTTTATGGAATAATATATTTTCATTATAGTCAGTCATTGTCCTTCTGCTATCCCCACTTAAGGAATTATAGGCGTGACGGTATTGTGTTCACTATTTTTTTTGAGTGAATTAATATGCTGTTGGCCAAAGGGCCATTACAGCTTGTCTGGACAACAGACAGGCTTTAGCACAACCATTTCATTTTTGTGTCATGAGTGTGTTAAGTATCACAATTTTCATACTTACAAGAACTGTACAGAAAGTACAGACTAGCCTACCCCGCAAGGGATATGGCGTGATATGCATAGATAGACAATTTTCACACGCACTCACACCCAAAACGAAATAAATATTTGTAGATTACAACAAGGTATTATACTTTACGACTGCTTGGTCCAATACTTCGATCCCCACAAGGGACAATTTTTTGTGTAATCCACAAATCTGCCTCGGTGTTTGCGTATGTGAATTTCGTGTTCGTAAACGCAGCCACAGGAATCATTCCGAGTGTGGGGCGACGTTTTTTAAAAGGAAAAAAATAATTAAATACGAGTGTAGAATATATTTATAAATAATGAAGGGACTTATTCAAATCTTTAGCAGCTATTAATTATAATCACACTTTGCTGCGAGAAAGAGGAAAACATGATCATGTAGAAACTTACAGACAAGTACCAATCTGGAGCGTTTGTGTGGTGTTACCCATACTATGTCCCACTTAAGATACTAGTACCTCGTGTATCCCATCACCTGCACGCAGTAGGGCTTGATGGATATCTTCCACAAGTTAATGCTTGTGGCCGCGTTCTAGGCCTCTTCCATAATAAATTTTCTGTCGCAAAGCTAAGATGAATAAGCGAGAAAGAGTCGTAGATACACGCAGCTTACATATACAATAATACAGACCTTGTTTAAATAGGTCGGTATCTTTTTGCCCATGTATCGATATGTCTAGGTGACTGATATGACTACATCGCGATACGACGATCCAGTCTATTAAACTAGGTCTCCGTTTGTCTACATCTCGTAAAGACTAGGTAGGTTGGACCATAACTCAAATTGTTATACAATATAAATAGATTTAGATATTATTATGAAATAAGTACTAAGATGAAATAAGTATTATAAATAAGTTTTTTGTATAGTTAAGGATTCATTTCATTAATTAATATTTGTACGCCAGTTGGCGAAACATAGAGTACGTACTCAAATTGTAACATCTCACGTCATATTATAATGCACCTATGTTTACAAATAAAGAAATTTAAATTTGAATAACACGTGACTAAAATTTCGGTTGCACTTTTAAGAATGTTATCAATTATTTAATTTGGACTGAAAATTGTCGATATCGAATTTAATCAGCTTCACCTTTTCACCTACTGCTAATAAAAAGTTTATAATTTAAACGTAAGATACGATAATTTTACGCAATATCTGAACGTTAAACTTGACGGCTGTTAGGGCAGAAAGGTTATCGAGTGGCGTTCACTGAACGAAAGACGTGGAGTGGTCAGACGTCCGAAAGTCATTGTTTTTTCAGGGTACCTTCAACCTCCTTAAGATACGGCCAAACCAAAGCGTTCAGTCACGGCCGCGGTGGCGCTCACTCGATCGAAACTGAGAAAAAACGGACATTGGATTTTTTGTTTAATATCGCATTTTCTGAATGCCAATCGATAAAACCCTTTAATCCAAAGAGAAAATGCCTGAGGGCATTTTTTCTTAAAACTGATACTATCGCGAGAAATCCACGATTTATGATTTTTTTTGTATGGAACGCAAGTGATTATGCTCAATAATTTCCAAGAGTTGACCGATCCGGCAAAGAAACTGCCATAACTTAAGTGCTCTTTTTCGGTCCTGCAACATCAACGCGTGCATAAACTTGCACCCCCGAACGCAACATCAATCAAAAAAAATAAAAAATATTGAATACTACGACAGCCATATTCGCTATGAAAACTTTATAAAATGTGGACTTTATAAAACATAAAAATAAGTGTATATTTACATATAGACGACATTTTTACGTTGCCAATGATTAATATCAATTGGTTCGGGGGTTAAATCGGCATGTTATCGTTTCTTAACAACTAAATAATAAGTCAAGCGGATTATTGAAGCCATTAATATTGAGTAACAGGTTTAAGTCATTGGCTAAATACCAATTATATCGAGAATAATAAGAGACATGGGTTATAACTATTATTTCAGACAAAATTGGCTACGTAGAAAATTCTGTATAAAACTATGATTATATTGATTTTTGAGGATTCTCTGCTTTGAGTTTATTTCCGAAAATATATTTTAGTATTTCTTGTCGCAATCGTAAAAAGCCTATTTAATTGTTTAATAAGATAGAGTAGGTATATATTGCAGTTAACATCTTGCGGCTGAAAATAGATAGGTAATATTCGCTTAAATTGAAGAACCCAATATGATTTGTTTTATTACTTACAGGGTATTCTGGCTTATGACCTGACACACTCCGAAGCATCAGTCAACGTGACACAAGGCGGAATCGGCTTCAACTTTGCCAACCTTCGCATGAAAAGTGCACGAGGCGAACAACTGCATTATGATGTTTACTTTTACGCTTAAATACATATCCTTGACCAAAATCGAATATAAGTCTTTTAATTTGTTTAACTAGCTAGCTAGACCAAGCAAACAATGGACGAAGCTTAGTTTCATCGTTAAAACAAATATAGTTTGATTTGCTAAAAACATACCTTACTAACTCCTCTCTGCCTACCCCGCAAGGGATCGGGCGTGATGATATGACACAAGATAAATATGTTGTGTGATGTGTGTGAATGATTACGCTGTCGGCCGAGGGGCCTTAGCGGCTTCATCGAGGAAGGGGGCGAGCTGACAATAACATCTAAAGGTAAGAGGGCATTTAGTTCAAGGGTGCCTCAAGGAGAAACGGCTTTGGCTTGTGTGGCTATAGGAATAGGGCATATAGTAGGTGTGTGTGTGAACCCTTATTCCTATGCGAGACGTAAAGAGCGGTATCATCCGCGAATAGGGCTAGATGCGCCTTATTTGAACGAGGAATGTCGTTCGTGTAAAGGCTAAACAGGAGCGGAGAGAGAACTGAGCCCTGTGAGACTCCAGCACTGATGGAGTGGGAAGTGGAGCGCGTCATTTCGACGCGATAACGGAAGGCGCGATTCGACAAGAAGTCTCGTAAGATGAGCACGAGTCTGTCCGGCACACCCAATTGGTAGAGCTTGTAGATCAAGCCGTTGTGCCAGACTTTGTCGAATGCCTTCGCGACATCTAGGAAGAGGGCGCCCATGTAGACGGGTTTGGGTCTATTGAGACCGGAGAGGATGTGCTCCGTGATGCGGTGCACTTGGTGGACGCAAGAGTGTTTGGCTCGAAAGCCAAACTGCTCGTCGATAAGGATACCCCTGGACGTTATGAAGTCTTTGAGCCGCGCCAGAAGGAGGCGCTCGTAGATCTTGGCCAGGGAGTTGAGGAGACTGATAGGGCGGTAGCTCGCGGGGAGATTGCGAGGTTTGCTGGGCTTGGGAATGCCTATGACGTCCACCTCCTTCCACTTAGCGGGGAAGGTGCAGTTCGTCATGGCGGCGTTCAGTATGGCCACTAAGAGGAAGATGAGTTGGGCGGGCAGGCATTTCAGAACGCGATTCGAAATGCCGTCAGAGCTGGGGGCTTTTTTAGTTTTGAGACCCATAATGAGATCTTCGACCTCCGTTTGGGTGATAGGGGGTAATGAATCGGCGGGGGGTAGGGATGCCCTGCGCTCGACTTCCCTGTCAACCGCGTCGACGTGGGACTGGTCGACGGACTGCGAGCTGGGGGTGCACTGGCTCTCGAGGGAGTCGGCGAGAAGCTCGGCCTTTTCGTCGTCGTCGAAGGCTGGGGGTGCGCCTGAAGGGCGGGACAGCGGGGGCATGCCAGTCGTGGTGTCAGTTTTGAGGCTACGCGCCAGCTGCCAGTAGGCCAGATGCGATGGCGCGATGCCCTCTAGGAGGTCACCCCACCCTTCCTCCCGGACCTCCGCGACACAACGCTTTACCTCTCGTTGTAAAGCGCGCATCCGGGCCCGATTGGCTTCGGTGGGGTAAGAGTCGTACGCTCGGATAGAGGCATTCTTGGAACGAATGAGATCCCTAACATCGTCCGGCAGCCGAAAGCGGTTAAGGTAGAGATCTTCCGCCTCGACTTGCTTGGACGATCGACTGACAGCCGATCGGATGTGTTCGGTGAAGGCATCTACGGCCTAATCGGTGTCCTGAGGGGACGGGATGGAGTCCGAGCTGAGAGGGAGGGGGGGGGGGGGGTCGCCATCCGCCAAGGCCGTGCTTAGCGCATGCCAATCCACCACCGTCTTTTTGGGTCGCTGAGGGGCGGAAGGGGGGGAACCGAGTCTCATGACTACAGGTCGATGGTCAGAGTCGAGTTCCTGGACTACTTCCAAGGAGTGCAGCCGTAAGGTGACACCCTTCAGAAGCGCCATGTCTAGGACGTCGGGTCGGTGGTTGGGATTGTTGGGATAGTGGGTAGGGTGCATAGGTGCGATGACTTCAAAGTCGAGAACGTCGACCAGGGCGTCAAGCCTCCTACCGTTAGGGGAAGTTGTGAGACCGTTCCAGGCCACGTGCTTAATGTTGAAGTCGCCCGCGAGAATGACAGCGCTTCCCAGATTGAGGAGTGCTTCAAAGTCACTCCTGAGAACGAGTTTAGTGGAGGAGAGGTATACGGAGGCAATCACGATGGGCTGGTGCCCAGTGAGAGAGATACGACAGCCCGAGGCTTCGATGTTGGTGAGCGCGGGGGGATCGAGAGGGATGCAGTGAAGGGACCTCCTGTAGTAAATGAGAGTACCGCCTCCGCGGGAGCCGATTCTGTCATTACGCACGAGGTTATAGTTTGCGATCCTAGGATCGCGCTGTGCGGGCTTGAGAAAGGTTTCCTGCACTAGGAGGATATCAAGCTGGTGATCTCGGAGGAAATCAGCAACCTGATCTCGCTGGGAGCGAAGGCCATCGGCGTTAAAGAACGCCAGGGATAGGTTGTGGGGCTTATGGCGGGGAGGTCGTAAATCCATTATTGGGTGCGGGGTTTTTTTTTTTTTTATTTATAATTAGACACTGCGGGCCCGGTTTGTCCCGCACCTTATGTGTTGTTAGTAGTTGCTTTTATATGCACTTGTATGGTACATGCCGCTTATTTTTTATTTATTTTTTTGGTTTTGTTGTTACAGTGCTTGGTATTTGTTTGTAGCGGTACTTCAGTAGAGGTTTTTTCTTTTCCTATATTTTTTTTTTTTTCAATTTATATTAATGATTTTGTAAGTGAATGAGGCTTTCTGTTTTGGCTTGCCTTTGAGCGAGAATGCCTCAGTTGTGTAGGTGTTTGGCTGCTTGTGAGGGTTTCCTTTAGGCCTCCGCCTCCAGCAGCTTTTTAACAACTACCATGTCTCGACTGCGAATAGCCATCTTTATGTTGTATTCTTTTATTTTTTTTGGTCGCAGCTGCCCCCGGTCTGCTTATTAGTGTAGCCGTTGCGTCCCCTTCACAGCTGTCTGTGTAGTAGACGCAACTTCCAGTGTGGCGAAATATAGCTACGACCGCGTGTGGATAGCTTCCGTGGAGCTTCAGTCTCTTGGGGACCGCTCGCACTATCACCACGTTTTCACTCGTTAGTCTCTGAGACTCATGCACGGTGAGGATGCGCGACCCGTTTCTCGACGCATAGCCCTGGCCGAGGAGGATTTCCTTCTCGGCCTGGGTGTGCACCAGAAACAGGGTGTTCTCCTGGTGTTTTGGAATTTGCGCTCCCGTGTACTTACTGAGGCTCAAGGACCTCACGAGGGATTTGAACGAGTATATGCCCCCATATATCTCGTTGAGGGCATACGCTACGTCCATTAGGTTTCTGTGAGTGCAGAGCAGCTCCCTGTTGACACGCGCCACGGAGTCTGGGCGGTTGTAACGCAGTCGAAACAGGTTCTCCCTATCAAGGAACGGCAGTTGGTTGCAGTCGCCGATGAGAAGAGCCTCTCTCGCGCCAGTTATCTTGATGGCCATCACTACGGCTCCAAAGTGGTTCATGAGTGCCTCGTCGATGATAATACGTGTGCACTCTTCACCTTCTTTCAATCCGTTGACCAGCATTGAAGCCATAGTGCGGACCCTCCTCTTGGTGTTTGTTTTAACTTTTTGCGCGAGTCTCTCCCTTAAGTCATTCGCTGCCTTGGTTGTAGATGTTATTAGGATATCGCTTTCGATGTTGTAATTTGCGATTATCCATGTTGTTTTTCCGCATCCAGGAACCCCGTTGACCCATGTTATTTTGGGTACGGTCCAGTGCTCGATTGCAGGCCCCCGACCCCGGCCACTTAAGACAGTTTCTGCCTTCTCAAGTATCCGGTTGTCGAGCACCACCCTCGTGCACTTCGCCGCAACCACTATTGGGTCGTTAGGGGGGGTTCTGAACTTGTGTTTGCCGGTTCGCCGGGACCCCTCCTCATCGTATTCGACGAAACCGCTGGTTCCACTATAGGCCGCCATGTACTTCCCCGACATTTCTCCTCTTAACGTGGTAGAGTTGTCGTTGTCGTACACCGCCGCTTCTGCCTCCTCGAGCTTCACCTCTAGCAATCCTTCATTGCCCAGGTGATAGGTTTGCAGGATGGATCTACAGGTCTCACTATTGACCCTTCTTGTTGCTTTGGTGATTGCTTTGAACTCGAGGAACGCGTTTTTTGTGTGTTGCAGCGGCTCCGTCGCCTCGCTGAGCTCCGGCGGATCGACAAGCCTCATCTGGGCTCTTGTTCGAGCCTTTTCCGGCTGCTTATGACTTTTGGGAGGGGGCTCCCTCAAGAACGCTTCGGCGGCGACTGCCACCCCCTCCGCCCGTTGGTTCCCCCTGATTTTTTTCCCCAGCACACTTGGTATGCCGAGGACCGCCTTCCCGAGCGCCATTGTGAAAGACGCGAGTTTTTTGGCTCCTGTAGTGTCCTTTGGCTTCTGCTTCGCTGTGCTCTCCTCGAGAGCTGCCCTCATTTGTAGGCGTTCAGACCCGCTGAGCCCGTCTTGAGTCGCTATGGGGTGTCCCCAGATGTCAGTTGGGGTTTTTGTGGTGAGGTTTTCTGGCTGTCGTGGCCGTAGGAAGTTGAGGTTTTGTCCTCTATCCTCATAGTCCACTACCTCGTGGTGTTTTGAGGCGTGCGGGGGGGTTGGGTTCTAAGAGACGCCAGGACGTCATACACGTCCTTGTATTCCGCGGCCAGGAGAACCTGGTCGAGGGCGCGCGTGACAATTACGGGCAGAGTGCCCGTAGAGTTGGCAATTGTGGCACTGCCCGGGCGTGCCACGTTTGTGGGGGGCCTTCACGGTGAGGCCAGAGATGTGGCAAACGGTCTTTAGGTCGAAGACCCTACGGCCGGACTCGGTGCGGTCGAGGACGACCAGCACCATGTCGTAGGCTTTAATGACGGCGGTGTCCAGCTCCCTAGGGACACCGCGGATGACTACCCTGAGCTCCCTTTCCTCCTCCAGGGTGTATATGTGATATGCGATCTTGTTCGATCGCAGGAACGCGGATAGCCGTCGGTGGTCGTCCGAGGACGCCACCTTGACGGTTATGCCTTGCGCGGTGGAACGCGCGTGCGTGTAATTTATTTGGCGATTATAAATCGCCTTAGAGATGCGCTCCCAGGCGCTCTTGTCCTGAATGACAAGCGGCGGGGGAGTGATGTTCGGACGTGCGGAGCGCGCGAGGGGGGAAGCCCTCGCGGCCGCGTTGGGAGACGGAGACGGAGACGGCCGGGGGCCGGAGGGGCCGGGAGAAACGAAGACGTTCCCGGCCTTCTGGATCTTGGGAGGCGGCGAGTCGCGCGGTTTACGCGCCCGCTTGCCATTTGAAATGGGAGTGAAGTCGTCCTCCGACGAGAGCGACGGGGACGGGGACCGGGCGGGGGCGGCGCGTCGCGCGTACGCGCGCTTGACCTCCATATCCGAGTCCGAGAGCGGCTCGGATCCGCATGGCGAGACGGGGCGGTCAGCGGGGGTCGGGGGCGGCGGCGGCGCAACTAAGTTCCGTACTCGGCGCGGTAAACGGAGTCGCGGGGCGCGCAGAAGGCGCGAGGTGCGCGGGGGCGGGGGGCGACGCGCGCGCGGGCGACGCGTTGGGCGAGGCGGGCGAGTACGTCGCATATAGTAGGTGTCGCCGTGGTGCTCTGCAGCGACCGGCCGGCAAAGAATGGTTTGATCCTGTGTGCGTATCTGTATCCGAAAGGAAGAAGGGTTTATGTTTTGTGTAATCCACACATCTTTATTCCAATCTGTGTCCCAATTCTACAAAAGAAAATCCACTAAAACAGAAGTTCAACTGCCGCCAATCAAAATTTTCGTATTCTAGTGAATATTCTTATTAACGTTGTGAAAAACGTTTAGTTTTAAAAAATATTAATACGACACATATTTTTTGAAACATGAAGTACATTTTTTGGGAACAGGGCTATATCGAAATAAACTTTGAGGTAAAAGTTAGTAAGGAATAAAACCGCAAAATATTGCGTTGGAAACTGCGTCACATTCGCGGCATATTTCACAGGTTGTGATATACGGCGGCCAGTGTGCGGAATCCAGATACGTGACGCTATTTGTGCAGGCACTTATCGAAAGTACAAAGCTATAAATAAATCAGTCTAACCTGTCTCACTGTTGGTCAGGCTGGCCACAAATTGAATTAAAAAGATTAGGTTGAACTTAAGATTGTTGCCACCTACTATTGGAACCTCCTCCTCCTTCCGTCGATATCCTCAATGTTGAGAGTCGTGACCTCCTAGAATAATGATATCGCGGATTATGTTCCGCGTACCAGCTCGGTTCTCAGCCGTGTATCGCATCAGAAATTGTGGTGTCCAGGGCGGATCGGATCTGATCGGACCAGCGCATAGGGATACGACCACTTCCTTCTACTATTGGAAAACGCATAAGAAATTCAAACTTGGCTTAACGTCTATCACATTAAGTGGCAGTCGGCATCTTTGGCTTGACGTGCCTTTTGTAGCACCGAGATGCTTGAAAATGAAATTGTCACAAACCAAAGGCCGATCGAGACAAACTGCTCTGAACTCCATAGCACTATAAAGGGATCTCATTTAATGGTTTACTAGAAATAAATGTATCGGAGTGAGTAAGGTTGATTGCCTCGTTGGTCTATGGCGAATACAGCGCGTAGCGATGAGGAAAATTTATTTATTATTTTTTAAAAATAAAAATATTCCCCAAGCGAGAGTGGCAGAAGTGTCCTGAGTACACCCACTTTTTGCCAACGATGTTAGGTCCCATGTAATAGGGGGCGAGCTTATTGCTATATACCGGGCACAACTCCACTCATACTGGAAAGTTTTCGTTAGAAAAACTTCCTTTGTCCAACCTAGGATTTGAACCCAGGACCTCGTGATCACCAAGCGATGCGCTTTTCCTCTAGATGAACGAGGCAGTCCATTATAAGTATTTATTTTATTTGGTACATAAACAATTTACGTCGGACAAATGATTACATTTGTTTCAACAGAAACATTTTCGATTTAGGGAGTAACCATAGTCGTCATCGTCCTGGCAGAGTTTGGAAACTGGCATTCCCCAAGGCGGTATACTTTCTCCTCTTCTTTTTTCGATTTTCATTGATCTAATAACTCACGAATTTCAGTGCGCGTATCATCTTTATGCGGATAACTTGCAATTGTACTCGCAAGACAGTGGCGATCAAATCTCAAACGCCATTTGCAAATTAAACCAGGATTTGCGAGCAATTAAGAACTGGTCCGACAAGTTCGGAGTTGCAGTGAATCCAGTTAAGTGCCAGGCAATTTTAGTGGGTAGCTCTAGAACTATAAGCAAGGTGAACGTTGCAAATCTACCTGCAATTGTTTTCAATGGTAGAGTTATTCCCTTTAGTTCCAGTGTCAAAGATCTTGAAGAAGATAACACATTCAGTTGGCAAACCCAGATCAGTGCCGTCGGTCAAAAGGTCACCAGTATGTTGCGATACCTGTATCGGTTTAAGAACTTGCTCCCATCAAATACAAAAGCAATGCTCGTGCAGGCCTTGATTTTTCCCATTTTCGACTATGGTGATGTGTGCTACTTCGACCTGAATGCAGATCACCTCAACAAACTTGACCGCCTTCTTAATAACTGCATTCGATTTATCTATAACTTGCGTAAATTTGACCATGTGTCTGTGTATCGATCTCTCTTAAATTGGTTGCCTATTCGCCAACGCCGAACTCAGAGGGCATTGACAATGTTGTTTTCCATTCTTAGCTCTCCCACTTCACCTGATTATCTTTCATCTCATTTTCAATATTTATGTTCCAATCATAATAAAAATCTTCGATCCCTAAATAATCGTCTTCTTCAATGTTCTTCTCACCGTTCGGACTTTGTTCACTCTTCTTTCATTACTCAGTCCATCTTGCTATGGAATGCGCTACCACTGGATGTCAGGAAGGCAAACGATCGTTTTTGTTTCAGAACAAAAGTGCAGGATTATCTTCACAAAACATTGGTAGAATTATCTCAACGTTAACATAGTATAAGTATTGTATTTTTTATATATATGTAATATATATATATATATATATATATATATATATATATATATATGTATTTATAGCTATCCGTATATATTTTATGTTTATATAATTATGGATGTGTATGTATTATATTATTGATCCATATATATTTTTAATTCAGTTAGTAAGATTTAATATTTATTTTTTTCGTTATTTCTATCTTTCTTTCTCACCCAACTCTGATTTGCACTTGCTTTCACTAGTTTCTACATCACCCAAAGGTAGACTGGCAGAAAATGCCTAAAGCATTAAGTCCGCCCATGTACCAACTGTGCATAAAGGATAAATAAATAATGTACACAAGCGGCACTGAGACATGGTCGCTTACGATGGGCCTCATAAGAAGGTTCAAGGTCACCCAAAGGGCGATGGAGAGAGCTATGCTCGGAGTTACTGCGGGATCGAATCAGGAACGAAGAGATCCGCACGAGGACTAAAGCTACTGACATAGCACTCAGAATTGCTAAAATTAAGTGGCTGTGGGCGGGGCACATCGCTCGTCGAACTGACGGCCGTTGGGGCAGAAAGGTTTTCTAGTGTCGACCACGTACCGGAAGACGTGGAGTGGGCAGGCCCCATACAATATGGACCGATGAAGGTCGCGGGTAGAAGTTGGATGCGTACGGCACAAAGCCGGTCGTTGTGGCGGTCTTTAGGGGAGGCATTTGTCCTGCAGTGGGCGTCTTTCGGCTGAAGAACAATGTACACAAAAGTAAATATATTTAAGAAAAAGCAGAACATCAACTGTAATACAGCTCAAGTTTTAGTGTAGAAGTAGAGTATTAAACATATTAAAAAAGACAGTGAATCCCTAATAATGATAATAATATTAGCCCTGTTAAGAAACTGTCTCACTGTTGGGCCCGGGCCTCCTCTCAAACTGAGAAGGTTTAGGCCATAGTCCATCACGCTGGCTCAGTGCGGGTTGGCGCACTTCACACCTTCGAGAAACTCTTAGGCACGCAGGTTTCCTCACGATGTTTTCCTTCACCGTTATAGCAAATGATAGTTTTTTTTTTATCATGAATCCGTAATAGATATCAAAACTAAATTAACACCATGCAAAGAAAATTACCTAAAAACTAAATAGAAGAATAAAAACGGTAAAATTAATCGGACTAGATAAAAATTCTCAGTATCTATCCGGATAGATAGATATCCGGATAGTCTGGAGCTGTGCCCGGTATAACGGCAATAGGCTCGTCCCCTATTACGTTGAGACCTAACATCGTCGGCGAAAATTGGGAGTACCCACAATAGAGTCTAAACGTTCGAAGAAATTAACTCTGCAGTCTTACCTAAGAGGCCTTAGGGACCCACTAGGCTCGCGCATTATATGCATGCGCCCCGACACTGTAGAAAAGGCATTAGAGTTTATTCATGAAGAAATGAACACTCTATATTTGCAACAGCGCAATGAACGATTACCTGAGAAGAAAATTCTACCCCAATTATTACAAACTCAGTCATACAGTAAACCTCCTAATCCGGTATTACCGTACATCCTTATACCCCCAGTGCAAAAGCCATTTATACATAATATGCCGGGCCCTTCACAACATAATGTAACGATGCTGCCTACGCGCCCTCCACAGTACGTTAACCAACCACCACAGTTGCGTGGGCCTTCGCGCACTCAACAAATGTTTGCAGTGCGCCTTTCTAATTATAATCCGCAGTACAACGCATTTGAAAGAAGAAAGAAAATTTATTTATTTTGTTAAACACACACAGTCCTATTAAGAAATTCCCAATTCCCAAAAATGCTACAGCGATCAGACGATTTCTAGGATTACTAGGCTATTATAGGAAATTTATCCCAAATTTCGCACGGATCACAAAACCAATGACACATTGTTTGAAGAAACGCTCTAAAATTAATCCTCATGATACCAATTAAATAAACTGTTTTGAAAAATATAAAACACTATTAACCAACGATCCGATCTTACAGTACTCTGATTTTGATAAAGATTTCATACTAAAAACTGAGGCATCGAATGTAGCAATGGGAGCTTTACTTTAACAAGAACCAGTAGGTTCTGATAAGTCAATAGCTTATATCTCAAGAACACTGAATTCAAGCGAAATGAATTATAGCACCATTGAAAAGTAACTCTGGGCTATAGTTGGGGTCACTAAGCAGTTTAGGCCCATCTTTTCGGTCGCAAGTTTAAGATCCGATCATAAACCGCTTCAATGGATTATGAGCTTAAAGGAGCCTAACTCCCGGTTAACACGTTGGAGACTTAACTTTACTGTAATCTATAAGCCAGGCAAATACAATACGAATGCCGACGCTTTATCCCGTATTCAGATTTATAAAAAGGAAGTAAGTTCCGTAATAGTTAACATCTCTGAAAAACCGCCATCCATAGCTAATTCATCCACTCTTACAGCTTACACAAGTGCTGAAAATCCTATCTTAGAAATACCAATATCGGATGAACCATTGAATAGGTTTAATAGACGACTATATTTTACAGTAGTAGGTGATATTAAAAAACGACCAACAGTTTCTAAGCCCTTCGAAACACATACTAGAACATCCATTCAGTTATCAGAGTCCAATCTTGAGGAAGATGTAATAAACGCCATCAATCAAATTTGCTAATCCAAAGGTAAAAACAGGCATAAAAATTGATCCACCGTTGGCAATGTATAATATCTAAAAGTAAAAGTTCTGCTATGAATCTTGTATTAACTAAGACTGAGGTAGAAAATATCAAAGAATATTTACGTCAATAGGAAATAATTCAGAAATATCTCGAAGGTAAAACTTACCATCGTGGTATTAATGAGTGCTACCTAGCGCTATCTCACAAATACTACTGGCCTAAAATGAGAGATCAAATCTCTAAATACATAAATGAATGTAACATATGCGGCCTTTCCATTCCATTTTGCATAGTTTCGCCACGTCTAGTCCATTTAACGTAGTACACTTAGACCTATTTACGGCACAAAACGCGAAATATCTAAATATCATTGATGCCTTCGCAAAGTATGCTCAATCTTATAATCTCAGAGATGGTACAGCAGTTATCGTAGTTCAAGCCCTGCTTAAATTTTGTACCCATCATGGTGTGCCCGTGTCTATAGTTACAGATCAAGAGCCAGAATTTACCAATCAATTATTCTCAGAATTCACAAGGCTTCATACGATTCAACGTTATAAGGCCTTGGCACATACCCCTAATGACAATAAAATGGTTGAGCGTTTATACTCTACCTTACCAGAACACCGTAGGATATTAAAGTTAGAAAATCGTAACGAACCTATTATTAATCGAATGGCATACGCAATACTAGCTTACAATAGTACTATACATAGTTTTACTATGTGTAGGCCTATTGAGGTTGTCACAGGACATATCGCGATCCCTTGGATTTAGATTTACCCGTGCACTTGCTTCAACAATACGTGCAAGATCATAGGAATAGGATGACAAAGGTAAGCCTCGTGTAAAGATGTTTCGTTAATAACCTCGTAAGCGAGGTTATTAACGAAACATCTTTACACGATCGTACGCAGTTAACTGAAAATTGGAATAAAGATAGGGAACCTGAGAAGGAATAGGACTTGAACGAACGATTATTTGTTAAGAACCCCATGGCAAATAGACAAAAGCTGGCACCAGTTTACACTCAAGATACTGTATTAGCTGATTAGCCAATACACATCTATACAATAAAGAAACGTGGTCCAGTTGCTAAATCACGTCTTAAGAGAAGCCCTAATGATAGGCAATTGTTACAGGATACTACTAACGACTCTCTTCTACCTGGCTCGAGCAGCGGACATATTACTTGACTCCCTGGAAGATAGACCAGGATTATTCCCTTTTAAATTGGGTTCAACAAAAATAATATCCCACTATCATTCATTCCTACTTTACATCGACTTAGATGAAATTCAATGCAAAATTAATTTAGTTAATATCCCGTTAGATTAATTAGAACCAGTAGTTAAAAATAGAGCGTTATAGGCATTTTAACAACATATTAATTATCTTAAGGGCAAACTTAATGAGCTAACTTTACAACTAGAGAGCTTTGAGCCAAGTGGCAGCAAACGCGGACTCATTAATGGACTAGGATCAATAGTTAAAAGTATAATACTAATAATCTGGATTATACAGACGCAATCAAATATAACAATGCCATTCAAGATTTACAGAATAATGAAAATAAATTGAAAACCGAATTTAATTCTCACATAAGCTTAACTAAGGAATGGATGATTAAGCATTCCAACATATTAAATAATATCGTAGAAAATCAGAATAACATAGCTAAAACATTAGATTCGTTATTAAAACGTACTAGGCAAACAGATATCATCGGCTATCATGTTAATGTTGAATGACAACATAGAAACATTTTCAGACGAACTACATAGAATTGAATTAACACTGGATTTTATACGTGCTTCGAGCACAACACGCTCTATGATTAGTTTAGTTAATCTTAAGCATATGTTAGTTAAAATTAAGGGCATTATACTCAGAAGACGAAATCATCGAGATTGATCTTAGAGAGTATTATAGTATATTAAAACTTGGGTCTAATTTTATTGATAGGCAAATAGTTATAGTTATTAAAATGCCTATAGTCTTACCTAAAACCTATGTCCTATATAAATTATCCATTGTACCCAACAGTAATAACTTAGCCCTTATACCTACCTCACCTTATATAGCAATTCAGGAAACACATTCTATGTACATAGAGACAGAATGACCGAAGCTCAAATCATGGTACCTCGGCGAGGAAATATCTAATTACAAGATACAAGACCGACCAGATTGCGTTCAACAACTAATAACGTAACAGCACCTTGATTCCTGCAAATTAACACCCGTTATCCTAACAAAAGAAGCTCTAGAACAACTTGACGAAATGTACTATGTCATTAGTTTTCCCACTCCCACGAAGATCCAGTTATCCTGTGGACAGGAACAGTACAAGATTCTTCAAGGAAGCTATTTAGCTGTACTACCGCATAACTGCTTTATAAAAACACCCGAATTTCCTATCGCTAATCTTAATGAGCGCATCAAAGGACAAGCACTGAAGAAAATCCAGTCACCGCTAAATCAAGTCGTAACACAAAATAAGAAAGAAACATTAGTACAATTAAATTCGATTAATCTTAAGAGTCTGCATGACAGACAGACAGATAACGGTACAGTCTCCAATGGATCTTGAAGAAATAACTAACGAGAGCATTTACCGTACAATGTATACCTCTATATGTATTGCTGGTGAGTACAGCCGCGCTCGATATTGGTTTTACAATCAGGCGGCTTCGTAAAAGACACAAGAACGCGAAAGCCTATTCTACCCAATCTGAAGAACTATACGCCCAAATTGAATCAAAGAAAGAAGATATCCATCCAGCGGAGATCAAAACTCATCCCAGTCATCTTGCAGCAACATTTTTAACCACAGTTAAGAAATAGTTGCTGATCTGAGGGGGAAGGTGTTACGTAGTGATGTAAACCGGTTCTATAAAAACCGGAGATTCAACGGTTAACACATGAACCGGTTTTTCACCGGTAATTACTAAAAATACCGTTTTTTTTTTAATGCATCTTTAGAACATAATATTGTCCATATAGGATCTTCCGACAAGCCCAGATATGTTTAATTAGGTACAAATTTATTAATTATCATTTTATTTGTCTACCAGATTATTTTTTTGTTAATAAAAAACTACGTACTACGTAAGTCCTAACACATAGGTAAATAAGTATTGTTTATTTCAAAGTTTCTTTTTTATTTAATGTACACATAAATGTATAAATGAAAACTCAATCCCACCACTTTTGCTCAGAATTGTTACTTAAGTCGTGAAGATAATAGTAGTAGATAATAATCAGGTACGTCTGCGTACGTACAGCTATTTACCTATGAACTATTTGCTATATGTTAATTATTTTCATTACGTCGTTATCAACCAGTTTTGCTCCGGAGATTATCCGGTTATGTTGTAAATTCTCCTAAAATCTCCGGAGACTGATTTTGGCTCCGGTACACATCACTAGTGTTACGCTACGGTGTGACACGAGCACCACTGACGACACCTTATTATGCTACGGTGTAATACAAGGACTGCTGGCTACGCCTGACCCGATTAATTGCGCATCGCGGCAACGGACGACACGAGGCGCTGATGCAGCGTAACGCGATGCACCGGACGTCGGTTTCGACAACTTAAATGCAACATAGTTTTAGGACATTCTTGGATCTAACATAATTAATAGTAATTAAACCTTTATTAAATTTAATTTAAAGTATATTGTTTATTTTTTGCAACGTCCAGCTTTTGTAATTAGCTGTTCCATACATTTTGTCGAATGTCAATATTTTTTTTTTGAGACAGGTAAACGCAAATTTTTTTGGATTAAATTGGCCGTTACCTGTCTGTGGCACGTGAATTTTTTGTAAATTGTTGTCATTACCGGATCTTTTCCATTTTCTATTAGCATTAACGGCTGTAGAAACTTGATGCAAATACAGAAGCCGATTAGTTTTATCTAGTAATACTATAAATGTGAAAGTTTGGATGTTTTGATGTTTGGTACTTAATCACGCAAAAACAGCTAAATGGATTTGGATGAAATTTGGCATCTGGTAGTTTATTACCTAAATTAATACATAGGATACTTTGATCAACATCCAAACGTCTAATCATAGGATAGAGTGAGATATAAATATCAATCGATTAGAGCTTCCCCACCAACGACAATTTCAAACCCCTAACAAATATTTACGCCCAGTAGTACAAACCCTAAACCAACATTAAAGGTTAGCCAAACTTATTCAAGTTATGCTTGTTATATTTACATTATGAGGTTTAGGTCTAGGGCTGTCACACTTAGATAATAGAATATACTAGTTTCTGCCTACGAATTCTTCCGCATAGACTTTAAAAAAATCTTACATTTTTTCGGGGTAAAAAGTATACTGTGTGTTAATTCCGGTAATAAACTATCTGTGCGCCAAATTTCATATAATATTAGTAGGACAGTAGGGCTAGTTTCTGCCTGACTTCGTCCGCGTTGAGTGTAAACATATTAACATACCTAATATTTTTCCAGGACAAGTATCCTATGTGTTAATCCTGGTAATAAGCTATTTGTGTGCCAAATTTCATCCAAAACCGTTTTGCTTGATTGAGTAACAAACATCCATTCATACAAACATACAAACTTTCCCATTATAATATTGGTAGGAAGTATGTATTAGGAATTTTATCATTATTAGCCGAACGACGTCCA